>CM059556.1:11158334-11794408 GCA_030386875.1 Morinoia aosen
TTCAGACATGTACTTAGCTGTGATGGGTTCCAGAGCTTGAATTTCAGGTAAGGTCTTATGAATTTATTACGGAACAAACGTAATGAAAGATGATAAACTTATTGATTACACAGAGTATATCTGAAAAATATTTAAATAGAAGCCTAATAACGTTTAATAAACCTAGTGATACGCAATGACTGAGAGTTCAGTGAGCCATTTCCATTTGACAAAGATTAGATAATATTTTGGGAAATCTGTAAACTGGATGTGTAAATCAACTTCATGCTTATTGGCTTCAGATATCTTTTAGCCGTGAAAATTACATGCAGAGCACAGCATGCACGCATGAACGAGTAGTAAAATTGCATCCAGTACAACCACATAGTAGTATTTAAATAATGTAGCTCTATCCGCGAACTAGGAACAATAACCAAAAAAAATTATGAGCTTGATCAATGCGATAATTTTCTTAAGTTCGTGCAGGGGCGATGAGAAGTTTTCGACATACAACCATTCAGAAATTTACTCCCCAGCTGCATACGGATACGGATGCAAATAAATAATTGGACAGGGACGCTTTCGATACATAAAAAGTTAAACAGTTAAACAGGCACATCAGATATTCCATTAATTTTATAGGTTTTCTGTGATTCATAAAATAGTATGGTAATCTGTAACCAATTCTGAAAGAAATGTCAAAAATGACAAGTATCTAATAAATTTTCATCAAATGCAATTGTTTGAATTATTACCATACATAGATTAGAATCGTTAATTTGCTTAGCATTTAGTATTTATTTTTACTCCATTTAGTATAGAGTGAGGGAAACAAGGAATCTACAAACCATGGTGAGTCCTCACACCTTGTGCATTGTAATAAGAAGACCGAAAAAAGTTAATGGGACAAGGTACAAGTAGAGGAAGAAAGTAATAGGCATTGAAAAAAACAATAGCAGTGAGCGGAAAAAAGTGGTCCATAACAAACCAAAAAAGCTAATCTATTTCAAAAAAGAAGCTTAACCCAACTTTCCACCCGAGGCCGACTCTCTTGTTCATGTGAGGGTTTACTTCCATAGATACAGCAGCTGCATCTCCATGAGGAGGCATTAGATAAACAAACCAAAGAGATTAACTATGGCGTGAGCCGGGTTAATTTACGAAGCCGAGACTGTCATTGCAAAAATACAACATCAGCTAAGAACCGACACTCTGTTTTATCTAATCAAGCCTCTGATAATGAAAGAAACAAGCTGTTTGATGGCTAAAATCCTTTCATTCAACAAGAAGCAGCTCGATTGGGAAAAAATAACTGTATATTCTTTACTGAAAAATAGAAAAAACTAACAAAAGACACGATTTTCTTGCTCTCCGTTGAGAGGCGGGCAGCTAACGGATCAGGGTTGATTAAGTGTCATTTTATAGTGCTAAAATCAATTAATCAATTATGATTACTGTTACTCTCCTGATCTGCTTTTAAGGCATTTGATACGCCAAAATTTCCTCAACAAAGACTACTGCCGCCGTCCACATAATCGTCCAGGCGAGGTACATGAGTCAAAAGCTAACATCGATCAGCTCATCGCAGAGAAACCATCCAAGATTTCCAGCCGCCCACGACTGTTGTACACTCACTGAGAACAGTTAGAGTGGCAGCAGCCACAACAGGCTCAGCCATGGCGCCCCTTACGGAGAGAAACCATCCTAAATTATCAGCCGCCCACGACTGCTATACACTCACCCAGAACAGTAAGAGTTTCAGCAGCCACAACAGGCTCAGCCGTGGCGCACCTGACGCAGAGAAACCATCCTAGATTATCAGCCGCCCACGACTGCTATGTGGCCGATAAACTACGACTTCAGGATTCCTGACCACTATAAATTGCCGACAGACGATTCACAATGGACTGCGATGTTGTTCAATAAATTATTTCACAGTCGTTATTCGTTTCTTTCCTTTTCCACGGAAATCATTGCTTTTCCATGCATTTGAAGTGAGGCCTACTGTATATTGAAACAGTTCCGGTAGTTTGTGATAGTTTATTAAAAACGTGGTTAAATTAACCGAAGGAATTGCACTTTATTAGATAACATTTTCAATGCGATTAAAAGTTCACGTTTATTGCCAAACAGTTTAAAATGTTAACAAAGTGATAACAGGCAAAATAAACACTTAAAATGGTTGACGAATTGAGACTAGGAAACTCCTCGACTCGGGTAGCTTGAACACACGAGCTTACAGCACAATTACAGCTACCGAGGCAGCCCGCAAGCGCAGGTGCTGACAACACTGTCAAAACCTGACAACTGCACGTGTTGCTCAGAAAACACGGCGTACGAGTAGAGCATATAGGGGCAACAATCCACGCATTAGCCTGCGCGATACACACCATAAGGTCTGCACCCTGCCTCGCTCTCTCTAAGACTCCCGACTGACCAACCCCCAGCCCAAACTTTGCTGCCGCTGCAGCCGGAATACTTCTTAGGCTTGGCGCTTTCAGTAAGGTGGTCAACATAAAAATGCCTCGGTCACAGCTATACTCACCGAGAACAGTAAGAGTGGCAGCAGCTACAACAGGCTCAGCCCTGACGCAGAGAAACCATCCAAGATTACCAGCCGCCCACGACTGCTACACACTCACCGAGAACACTAAGAGTGGCAGCAGCCACAACAGGCTCTGCCATGGCGCCCCTGAGCGCGACGTGGCAGCTGTAGTTGCCAGCGTAGCGACGGTCCACCTGCAACAGCGACAGCGTCCTGTTCCACAGCCCCACCAGCGAGAACGCCAGCCCACTCTCTTCGATGGGCACTCCGTCCTTGCGCCACACTGTCTCCACTTGGTATAGAGGCCTGTGGCATGGGGGTTTAAATGAATTCTATGAAGTAACGACGATTATTATAACGTTTTAGCTACTATATTAAGCTGTACGTCAATATGATTCATCCGCATACAGAAATAAAACATGGCTAATAGCGTAACAAAAGTTTCTACAATAACGGCTTGAAGTGTGAAATAACTCCAGTTTGATGAATAATCGAGTGAACAAACGTCGTTTGGACTTGAATAGTTTGAGATTAAATATCAACATAGTAATTCACGCGCTTGTATTTTGATGACAGTAACGTCACTTTTCAAGTTCAAGGACTTCAATGGAGATTACATCAGTGTGAACGTAGTTCACTTCAACTCGACGGTCTTTAAATCACAATTGTACGAGTATATCCAATACGAGTAAGGATTTCTCATTGCATGCCCTGTGTGATTCTCCATATGAAAGTTATCTATTCATTAGATGTTTAGCGGATAATTTAAAATTGGTAACAACAATTCTTTATTTTTCTGCTACCCGTCCTCAAATAACTTCCCAAGGCCTTTAAAAAGCGCTTGGAATTTCACTACGTACCTATTTATCACTTGTGTTTTTGTGTTTGCACACAATTGCAACCAATTGTACCGTTCAAATTAATAAATATAATTCAATAAATGTAATTCCATAAATATAATTATAATCAACTTGATAATTAATATTCTGATATGAAAATACCACTGAAGAAAAACACAGTCACTATGTTCAATATTTGCAACGTTATAGTTCGTTCGAATAATTTTCAAACTAGACTAGCTATAAATACTACACGTAACGAAAACTAGCAATACACCGGTGCCATAAGTCGCGTCAGAAAGTATGGAGATTCCTATTGAAACCTTCTAAGAAACCTACAAAACCCAGAATTGCCCAGATACACACTAATAGAAGTACACAGAACACTAATCTCGCACCTTGCATTGGCGATGCACTGCAGCGTGGCGATGTTGCTGCCCTTTGTGACGGTGAGGTTAGCTGGCGGCACCACGATAGACAGAGGCACTAATTCCTCCCCCTCGCCCCCCGCCACCGAGAGCTGCGTCCACCCCGTCGACACCTCCTGGCCGAGCTGGGCGTTGGTCAGCACCGCTCTGCGACACGCGTTCCGCACATACAGTCAAGATTACAACCAGCCGCAGAGAGGCTAACTGGCCGACATAGAAAAAGTTCGTCTGCATCGTTAAAGAGAATTGGATAATAACAGACAAACCATAATAAGTAAGTTTAAAAAAAATCAAAACTAAAAGTCAAACTTCAACAAATCCAAATGGATAATTTTTAAGCAACTCCAGCAAGAAATCCTAAGCATTACAAGTAGGTATTCCAAAGGAAACAGAAATTCAGCCATAGAAGGCAATCCTCAACAACAAGAAGACGATATTAAGCACACTCAAGTAGACATTATTAAGTAACCCCGAATAGGCAATCCCGAGCGACAGCAAGTGAGTAATCCTTAGCAACTGTAAGCAAACAATTCTAACGCAGCCCATACAGGCAAACGAAAGTGAGCAGTTGTAGGAAGCAGACCTATAGAGCTTCTGGTCATCAGGAGATGCGTCGAGGATGACGAGCTGGTTGAGAGGGTCGGTAGTGGCGTATTTGATGCCGTAGAGCAGCGCCCGGTCCTCACTCTGCCAGTCCACCGAGGGCCTGGGGTGCATGTCGAGCTCAGGCAGCCTCAGCACCGCCGCTTGGCCTGACGCCACCGTCACGGTCGAAGAGGGCGAGTCCACAGGAGGGATGTCGCCGGACGGCGTTAGTGACGACGAGTTCATGTCTGCGGAATCAGACAAGATGAGCTCATAGCTTAGTTCAACACGTTCACAGCGTTTCCGCAGTTGTAAACGGTTCGTTTGGTAAGTTGTAAGTAGCAGAATAGGGGAATCGACTTTAATGTTCGAATACATTTTTATCCTTCCTAAGAAATATGAAAAATATAACTGTACGATACATTTCACGTGTTATGTTTATAATTATTTACTAAAAAGGTCGCAAAACAAATGAAATGTTATTCATTTACAGCGGTACATGAATGAACAATTTACCGACTGGTAGGCATATGGCCCAATACACGATACGACCCACTGATGGGTCGTTTGAAAACTTCTAACAGTCTTATAATTATTGGTAATTAGGGAAACCAGTTAAAGTTAGATATTTATAAAATTGTTTAACAACTTTTTACTTTAATTTGAGTTGAATATTGAACTTCAGTTTGAAACAACGTGGTATCTATGCAAAAAGTGTATCCTCATGCTCTGTGTAATAAAACAGTAAGATTGAAAGATGTTAACGAAACGAGAAAAAAGGTTGAAGAAATTACAAGGTGCAGAAAAACACGACAGCAGTGAACAGAAAAAGATGGTCCTTAAAATAACAAAAACATTTTATTTCAATAAAAAAAGACCTACCTAACTCTCATCTCGGACCTTCACACATTTTCCCCCTGGGTGAGCTAATTCCCATAGATAAAATAGTCGTATCCTTCCGAGGGGGCTCAACAGATATAAAACAACAAAAGACCTAAAATAATAGAAAAAAATACAATCATTTACAGTCCTAAGATTTTCACAATGGTAAGGTTACTCGGCCAAGAGAGGTGGAAATTCTCTTCCAAGGCGATCGCGAGAGAACACTCGCACAGCACAAGAACCTAAGCAGGAGCTTCTGGTCGGAGACTTCACGGTATGATACGAGTACCACGCGACTCACATGCGACTTCCACAATGACGGGAGGTGACAGGATGGTACCGGCTGGGTTCCTGGCCCGGCACCGGTACACGCCGGCATCGTCCCGAGTGACGCCAGTGATCTTGTAGAAATGTTGCGAACTGAAGTTGGGCGTGAGAGGGGCCTGGTCCTTCCACCACTGGTACTCCGGTTGTGGGTAGCCTATGGAAAACGCGGGGTGACGGCTTAGCTTAGGGAGAATTTCCTTCATTGTAATGACGAAGTCTGTGATACCTGATGCACAGACAAGTTGAGCGTGAATTAAAGTGTCACCAATATAAATGTTCCGGACGTTCTGGCCTAATGGGGGGGTGTTGCAGAAGCAATGATGTCACATTGTATCTCAGCGTGAGCAAAAATCTTAAACACCCGTGGTGTAAATGACTAATAAACAAGAACTTCAGCGTGAACTTTCGTAGTTCACGGGTCTCTTGCCACACTATTAAAATTACCCTAGCAATAAAATAAAAATTGAACCCACTCTACCGTATTTCAATTAGGCACTGAATTATTATTTCTTGCTAAGTCGTTTCTGCAATTCATAGCAGTTTCCAAATGTTCCAAAATATTGTCGACCTAGACATATAGGCCAGGAATCGTTACTATCACAATATTGAAAAGAATTCCAATTAAACATTTGAACGGTCAGCAATCGCCTGAATGGTCCCGTAGTCAGTTCCACACACACAATGCACACCTAAGGCATGATCATACGAACTCGGTGAAAGAAAAAAATCCTCTACTCAACTGCTATCACTATGGACATAAAAGGTAAACGCAAAAATAGATGGATCTCCATGAAAAACCAGTTTTGTAACACTTTTGGCCAATGCATAAAGTGAGCATGATGTTAGTGGGAAGGAGGAAGTTTCATCCAACACTTGTTAAGACACCAATCTATATAAATGAACCAGTGCAGACAGCTTGTCAAAAATGACGGTATTCGATATTTTCCTTCAATTAATCTTACAGATGTGGATGACAAACAAGTATATCCATCCTCATACTACCCGCGAAAATATTGTTGTATTTGTGCACTGGTAAAACTCGTATCACAGATACAGTCATTAAGCATAATTCAAATCAAATCAAAGAAGCTGTTTTTTAAAGAAGCGGACACTAAACAAATGTATAAATTTATAAATAAATAAACACACCAAGGGTATTATTAGGCGAGATGGAAGGTAGACACGATACATTTATCTAGCTTGACTGCCTACTTGAACTGAGAACCTACTATAATTAATCAATTACTAGTGAGCACGGCCCGCCAAAAATGACGGGATTCAATACCTCTCTTGAACAAACTTTCCAGACGTAGATGACTGACAAATTTATGTATCCTAACAGTACCCGCGCTAAAAATATTATTGTACTTGCGTACTGGTTGAACTCGTATCATAGATACAGTCATTATGACTATCTTTATGAGCATGACAGAGAAATGGAAGAAGCGGACCCAAAACAAAAAAAAAAACAAGGGTATTTTTAAGTAGCAGTAGGACCCGTGGAAATTCCTCGAACCCCTGAAAATTTTTAGGTGGATCCGTGTAAAAATTCTGTATAAATATTATCTAACCTATGCTAACATATCCTATCCTATCCTAATCTAACCAAACCTATCCTAAACGAACACATCCTGATATAATTGGAACATATCAATGCATGTAAAGGCCATCTTTCAAAGTTATACTGAGAAATTCCGAATCCATGATACCGCAAACTCAGAGACATCCTATGTTTCTTAAGAAGCGGACACCAAACAAATATATAATTAAACACAAGACGGGCATTATTAGGTTAGATAGTAAACGACAGATGGCTCAAAGCATCTGAACCCTAAATATCAGTTCAAGCAGCGCTGCGCGGTTCTCACCGATCGCGCGACACTGAAGAATTTTGACGAGACCCTCGCTGACGACGGAGGTCTCGGCGGTGCCGCCCTGGTCCAGGAAGCGCGGGGCCTGCACCGCGCCTGCAACAAACCAGAAAATTAGTCTTGTGACCTATGTAAGTGCAAACGTTAGATCAATAAAACACAACCATTATCTGGACCAGTTTGAGTCTGGACTAGTTTGAGACTGGAGTACACACACGAACACTCAAACCAATGTCAATCGAAAATTAGAGCGAAGATTTTTCGCAGTTTTCCAGTCGAACGCTCACAGTATTTATTTAGCATATTAGAGTGAATTATAAGTTAGCTTAAACCTCTATACCAAAAAAAAGCAGTTGTGGCTATAAAGGAGGAAGAGAAGAAGCAGGAAGACATTTTATGGTGTTGAATAACGGTAAAGAGGAATTCTGTGTGCACACTTTGCGCATAGAAACAAGTTTGAAATAAGTTCATGAAATAAATTAACACATTGACTGCGATGGGTTAAACTGAAGTTCAGAATTCAACTCAAATTGAAATTCACAAATTGTTAGAAATTTTATAAATACCAAACAATAACTGGTTCCATTAAATACCATAAGTTTTACCAGATGGTTAAAACTTTAATGGGTCAAAATCGATGGGAAAAACTTGAGCACGACCCACCGGTGGGTCATATCGCAGTCAATGTTTTAAAGGTAAAGATGAGAGTATAGGGACTGAAAAAAAAACAACAGTGAACTGATATAGATAGTCGGCAACAAAACAAAAGACAAATCTATTTAAAAAATAGAAAAGGCTACTTAGCCTCCATCTCGGAACCTCATCTTCTCCCTGGGAGCGCTAATTCCCATTGATACAATAGTTGTATTCCTCTGAAGAAAAATTTCCAATAAAAATTACGCAAAAAAAATAAAAAAACTCCAATGATTGTCTCAAATCAATAGTGATGCATTCAATGCGGCAAATCGACAGCTCATTTGCACTACTCCAGATGGTGACGGGCGACCGCGGCTCTGAAACTAAAATTCCACACAATTTGCGCCGTCGTGGCAGAAAGGCGAGAAGCGCAAGCTTCTCAGTCGACAAGGCTTCTCTACATATTGTTTTCCAGGCCAAAATCCTCAAGAAAGAATGAACATCATTTTTTTCGAACAAATTTTTAAATTAAACCCCACAAGGTTACGTAATGCTCATTGTTTATATTCAATTTTGAAAAAAGTTAAAACTCGAAGATTTTGGTTAGGAAGGAAAAAAACGCACGAACTGTGGCCACACCAATAGAAGAACTTTAAGCTACCGCTACAAGGACGTATGTTGCATGAAAGCTTGGCCCCTGCGACACGTGCAGGCTGATCGTATCGTAGGAGCTTGAGGCCGGCGTCTCGAGCACGTGCAGCGTACGTGATCTTCGTGACCGCAGTATGGTCACGGCACGAGACCGGCGGTGCTGCGAATGTGATCCGTCCTCGAGCGATCTCAAGGCTGGTGAGCTTTTGCTTCCTCTTAGGGTAGACTCGTTTCTCATCCGTTCATAATAACCGAGTGTGAGCTACACAAATATACAGTTTATGCACTCATATTCCAGTCTCTGCGATCGCCTTCCAACTACCTAAATAAAACGCTCGACTTCCTCCTGTGTTAGAAATGTCCTATGATAACTGATCTGTTGGGACATATTTTACAACTGAAATTGGTGAAATCCCCCAAATTTGCACAAGGTAATTAATAATTCTTCAAAAAAAGGATGACAGTCTAGAAATACACTGTTGATGAGAGTTTAAATATTCCAGCTACTCAAATTAGCCCACCTCACTCTTGAGATAAACTGAGTTTTCTTCTATCGCTAGAATTTTCGCATGCATCAGTTGTGTTGGGCTCGTATAGTAGCCGAGCCAGGAAGACGTGAATGCAGGAGTCGAACAGGAGTTGCAATATTCAGCTATTGTGTTATTATGCTGAGTTTATTCATGAGGTCGTCCAATGACATTCATCACGATCGCGAATCTCGGTAAATAATATAAGGTCCAGTTTCAGGAACTCAGTGCATCCTACCACAGATCAAAGGGGAAGTGTATGCATCTCAAAAAGACGGATAGCGAAGATGAATTTTTTTTTTTTTCGCGGAAAAACGTACAATAAAAGGAAAAACTCATCCGAAAATTTACGCTAATAAATAATCTACCAACATCAGTTGACAAACGTGAAAAATATACTTATTGTTCAAATGCACGCTGCCCGCCCGTTATGCAGAGTTGCTAAATTAGCCATACACAAATTGGGCAAGTTTCATTGGAAAAAGTCAGATTAGAAAATAATGGCACGATAAAAGGCCAATCTGCCAATTCAGACAGATTAGTTGTTTCAATGAAATTATCCATTACATTCTGCATGGCAGTGATTCAAGAAATATTTGGATCCTTAGTAGCTTAAATTTTGGCCACGATGGAAATCTCTGTCCCAAAATGATCATCGTTGTAGGAAGCGGCTCTGATCAACGCACATATACCTCGGCGATACGGGGACGATACAAGGATGATCCATATATTACAGCGTGAGATTTTGGGCCAAACCTCTAATTACTCTGGAAGAGGGTGAACCTCGACTCTTCGTGGCATAAAACATTCTTCGAGATCTTCAAAGTCCAGTCTCGATGTTTCCTGGATAACTGACATTTGCGATAAGGCGCGGGCAATGAATCTGCAATATTCTTTGGATTACGGTAAGCCGTCTCCGTAAAACTAATTTTAAAAGTCGTTAATTGTCAGCTGAGTTGATTGCTATATTGTCTTTGCTAACCTCTTCAATGATAGCCGGTTCTATGGTATCACGAGATATGTGAACAAACGTTACCATCTTATTTTCTACGGTCATTTCTACGCACGCATCACACTGATGCCAATATCAGTTGCGGTAAAGATTGGATTGGATAAGTTAGTTTAAGCCTCCCTAACCGTAAAAAAAGCGTTCCAAAGAGACGAAGGATTAAGGCACCATTTAATAAGGCGCTTAAGGACCGCGGAATCTATGGACAAGGTGCGCTCTCGCACAAGATTCCCTGCGGATAGAAGTAGTAAGTTAAGAAGGAAGATTAGATTAGATTATATGTTAGTTCAAGCCTCCCTAACCGCTACAAAAAAAAAGAGCGTATCAAAGAGAAGAAGGAGGAAGGCACCATTTAGTATGGAGATGAAAGAATGGGGAATCTATGCAGAAAGGTCATAGAAACAGTAAGATGAGAAAGAAGTTCATGAAACAAGATCAAAGTTGAAGAAGAAAGTAGTAGGAGCTGAAAAAAACAGGACAGCAGTGAACCGAAAAAAAGATGGTCCGTAACAAAACAAAAACCCGTTCTATTTTAACAAAAAAGGAAGCCTACCTAACCTTCAGCTCGGGCCCTCACATAGTCCCTCTGGGAGGTTAAGAAGGAAGGCTATGTTATAAGATAAAAGTTGAAAAAAGAAAGAAGCGCTGAAAACAGAATATCAGTGAACCGAAAAAAGATGGTCTTTAACAAAACAAAAAAATTTCCTTTCAGGATAGAAGGAGTCCTGCCTCTGCTCGGGACTAGGCATTTTCTACCCGGGGAGTGCTAAGTCCCACAGAGACAATAATTGCTTGCTTTGTCTGATGCTAAAAGATCTCTCGCTTATTTTTTCATTTTTTTAGCTTTAAATGAAATGCATGACAGCATTGAACGCTTACAGCAGGTTTTTTCTACACGGCTGACTATTATAAAAAATACGTCAAATCACGTAAATTTTGAAATAATGCAGAGAAGATCGAACGCATCAGGAATATATCAAGGGCACGACATCTTTTTGCCCAGGTACGAGCACCTAAAGCCCAAGGGTTCCTACATGGGTAAAAACCCAAGGGTTCCTACATTGGCAAACACCCAAGGGTTCCTACATGGGCAAAAACACAAGGGTTCCAACATGGGCAAAAACCCAAGGGTTCCAACATGGGCAAAACCCATGGATTCCTACAGAAGCTATTGACCAGATAGTTCACACGGGTTGGTTGAAGCCAAGCCCCAGTGCGTGAGCGTCGCAGAGCAACAAGAGAGGGAGGGGAGTGGACAGCCAGCACCTCGACAAAGGGCTCACTGTAGCAGGGGATCACATGAACGCTCCAATAACGGCGGGCGGGGTGGAAACATGAGACCGGCTACACATCACACATGATCAACACGCCGGTCAACAGGAACAAACAAGACAGATGCAGTGATATGGGCGTCACGGCACGATCACCTTTCACGGGTAATTGATGGAATCAGATGCTCTGAAGCTCCGACATGGCAAGTAGATGGGTTCTGATTAAATAAAGAGGGGTGACATGTTCAATAACTCTGTTGAATACTAAGCACCTAGAAGAACACTGTACTGATTGCTCACGCTCACACACGAATCTATTAAAAGACCCAAACTATGACAGTTCAATAAAAAAGTTTACCTAAGTAAATTAATAATAATAATTTTAATAGACTCGCTATGCTCAAGCTATTCACTGAATTAATGAAAGCCATCGCTTTATACATGCCTTATTTTGTTCTTAGTTCTTTAGGGTATCGTTTCCAGTAGACTTCCGATCTTAGCAGAATTCGAACAGGAATGGAATCAGTACTGTTCAGCTTCCACACTGATGCGATTACTGGCGCACTTTGCCAATAACTACGATACATCGGTGCCTTCCGGACGTGAACAGCACTGGTGCCGACTAAAAATGCCGTCATACGGATATAATTACAAGCTTTTCGTTTACGGCCATTAATGTCGCCAAACAACGATGCCTATTAATGTCGAAATTGATGGTAAGACGCCAACACACCACAAAAATTTTCCTTATAACATAAATGGTTTATTATTCCCTTCGAGGCACGTTTTACCAGCCCCTAATCTAAGTTACATTTCAGTCACCCTCTCATTAACTCAAGGTACTGACTAAACGCTCAACAACGCCTCAGTAAGCCTGATCACTCGACTTGGAACATACGAAGACGCCGTCTATCAGTAACTGACACAACCGATGCCGAACTGCACATTTTGAAGCAAAAATTTTCTCACCGTTTAATTTGTTGATCGAGTTGGACTTACAAATGAAAGCTATTCACACAGACGAGCGTAGATTTAATTATTGTGCTCTTCACAGCTATCGGGCAAGGGTGGCACACTCGACAATTTCTTGATTTAATTCAACAAACAAGGCGGATGAAAACATTGAAACACTCCTCACTCTGATGTACCAGGCATAGCACGGGACCTGCAGATTCGCTAAGCGGCTTCAAAATGAGAGGTTGTCGACGCATGACGTTCACTCGGCTCTAATTTGCAAGAATCAAATTTTAAATAAGCGTTTCCTTCCCTGAACGGACTAGAGTGCAGGGATCTGTCCTCAGTGAAATGGCGTCACGTCGTCGGATAATCTGAACAATTGTGAAAGGAACACGGTACATATCAATCAATTGAATAATTTTTTTCGCTGATATCATAATGGCCATTCAAGAAAAGCACGTGATGGAAATGAAAGATTTACAAAAAATAATAAATTTATAAAATAATCTCAGAAAACATCATGAATAAAACAACGAAACAGCTAAAAACTTGTGAACTTTCACGATTAAAATTCAGTTCTGCCAAAGCAGTCACAATACTTGAGGCTATGAATGGTCACTACGGTCAGATTCAAAACTTTTGTTGCCT
Source organism: Morinoia aosen (assembly GCA_030386875.1). Lineage (NCBI taxonomy): Eukaryota > Metazoa > Arthropoda > Malacostraca > Amphipoda > Talitridae > Morinoia > Morinoia aosen. The sequence goes on from CM059556.1 coordinate 11,171,490, forward strand.
CAAGCGCAACAGAGCGTGGTGGAGCACGCTGACATGTAAAACAAGCATTAAAACAAGCTTATACACAAGTCGAACTACGCTGTCAACACGTCTCTAAAGGACACGACAAAGACTGAGAGTATAGGCTAATTAGGTGCACTCATACCGGGACAGTAGACCACGACACGAATTCAGACCATGGCTGACGCTTCTAATTCTTCATCGACGCCCGTGCAATTCAATTGTGAATCACTGGTAGTCATTTTCTATAATTTATAACTAACAGCTATTTTATTAGCGCATCAATTTCAGGGTGCATCTTCCGCAGAGCAATAAATTCTCATACGCCGGTAACAATCATAAGCCATATTGACGGCGATATCTGATCTCATTTTTTAAAAGGAACATAGCAGACATATTCAATTTTGGAGGAGTGTAAGATTAGATTAAACAGAATGAATTGGTTTAACACATTCATTGCGGTATGACCCACCGGTGGGTCGTAGTTAGGTTTTTCCTGCTGCGAAACGACCCATCGATGGGTCGTTTTGAAAAATTCTAGCAACCTTTCTAAATTAGTGGTATTTAACAGGCCCAACAATGTTTGATATTTACAAATTTGCTTATCACTTTTGACATTAAATTTAAGTTGAATATTGAACTTCAGTTTAACCCATCGCAACTAACGTGTTAAGCCTCCCTTACCGCAACTAAGGTATTTCAAAAAAGAGGAAGGAGGAAGGCACCATTAATTATGGCCTTGAGCGAACGCAGAAGCTAGGCTCAAGTTACATTAAAACAGGAAGTTAAGAAAGCAGTTTATGAAACATAACATTTGAAGTAGTGAACCGAAAAAGGATTGTCCGTAACTAAACAAAATAAAAAAACTATTCTATTTCAACGAAAGAAAGACCCACCTAACCTTTAGCTTTAGCTTAGGACCCCGTATATTCCTCCTGGGAGCGCTAATTCCCAACAGTTGTATCCCAAAATTTGGCGCAATATAAACAGAATAAGAATATTCTGAGCCTGTGAAAGACATAGTCAATTTTGGATGTAAGAAGTCAATGTTAACAGAATATAAATATATTAGGGCCAATGGCAGATATCAGTTTTGGAAGTGTTTAAGAAGGTAATGTTAACAGAATACTAACATTTTGACGCCAGAAAGCAGACATGGCCGATTTTGGAGATGTGTCAGAAGTCGAAGTTATTAAAATTTGAAAATTTCAAGGCCAGTGAACAAATCACACGAGGATACCAATGTGAGCAACGTACAAGAATTAAAAGTGCAATCAGCAAACAAAGATGCCAGTGCAAACAGAGTACTAGACCAGTGTAAGCTGATGAAAAGGAGACCACTGCAGGAAGAACATCTTACAGGCCACAGCACATGAGGGCTTGCAGTTCGAACTCGAGAGTTCCCTCAGAAACCTGATGCATCTCACCACATACACATGAGGACGTGACCACACAGTCTAGGGCAGGCGGGGCATCACAGCAGCCTCATTGTAACTCACAACGTCGTTTTCGTCACAATTCAAATTCCCGGCAACGAGCCGGGAAGCTGACTACGTCCCGCAACTATATTTTCCTACCAAGGCAGCAAGTGAGTTGCAGCGCAAAAAAACGTACGTTGTGATGAGTAAAGTTAACAACACTGCTGGTTTTGCAATGAAAAGGCAGACTCGTCAAAGGATACATGGAAAGCGAATTGAAGGAGAAAGTAACTTCAGGAATGTGCAGCAGCGGCTTAAAACTTAATGCGACTCGAAAAGTGCTTCACTTTTTCTTGATAAAATTACACAGCACAGCTTGGAACCACTTATCGATCACTGATACAACAAAATCGTACTGGAAAATTTAGGCAACCGAGGGGGGAAAATTTGCCAAAATGCAAGCATTACCTGCACCTTAAAGCAATTATTATTTATTATTTATTATTATATAAGAAAGTTTTAGCCTCCCTTAATTGCACGACGAAGATGTTTTAAGAGAGGAAGGAGGAAGGCACCATTTAGGATGGAGTTGAGGGAACGCGGAATCTATGCACAAGGTGCACAGAAACAGTAAGCTAAGAAAGAAGTTCATGAAACAAGAAAAAAGTTGAAGAAGAAAGTAGTAGGTGCTGAAAAACAGGCCAGCAGTGAACCTAAAAAAGATGGTCCGTAACTAAAAAAAACTATTTTATTACAACAAAAAGGAAGCTTACCTAACCTTTAGCTCGGACCCTCACATGGTTCCCATGGGATGCACCTTAAAGCAAGATCATTCGAAAAGTTTTTCTTCGGTTAGCGTCTTTAATTTTTCTACCTACGATTAATTACATCATTAGCTCATTTTAATAGCAAGTTCAAGCCTCTCTAACCACAAAAAGTGTTCCCAAAAGAGGAAGAGGAAAGGTACCATTAAGTATGGAATTAAAAGAACGGGAAATTTATCCTAAAGGTGCGTCCTTACACCCTGCTAATAAAACAGCAAGAAAGAAAGACGTCTGTGCAACAGATTAGATTATTATTAGATTATTAGTTAGTTCAAGCCTCCCTATCCTCAACAAATGAGATCCAAAGAGAGGAAGGAAGAAGGAACCATATAGTATGGAGTTCAGGGAAAGCGGAATCTATGCAGAAAGGGCATAGAAACAGTAAGATGAGAAAGTTCATGAAACAAGATCAAAGTTGAAGTAGTAAGTGGTAGGTGCTGAAAAACAGGACAGCAGTGAACCGAAAAAAGACGGTCCATAACAAAACAAAAACCTATGTTATTTAAAAAAAAAAGCCTACCTAACCTTTAGCTCGGGCCCTCACATTGTCTTTCTGGGAGCGCTTATTCCCATAGATACAATAGTTGTATCACCCTGAGGGGCGTCTATGCAACAAGGTAACAGTTGAAGAACATAGTAGAAAGTGCCAAATAAAAACCGTGAATCGAAAAAAATCTGCAAAAAAACAAAAAGCCTATTTCAACACAAGGAAGGCCTACTTAACTTCAGCTCAGGACCTCACACCTTCCTCCAGGGAGCGCTAATTCCCATATAAACCACTGCTGTATTTCCCTTATGAGGCGTTTCTATTGGTAAATTCATGCCCAAATATCTCGTTCTGAATGTTGCTCTCATAATAAGCGGGTCGTTTTTTCTATCGGGCTGCACAGTCTATAAGAATAAACACAAAATAACATTAATGCGAATTTCTCACAACAAAAATTCCTTACAATAAAGCCAACCTTCACTCAGATGATCTTTCAGTCACGAATATTGAATAGAATCAAGAGTTGCGTAAAAAGTGTGACCTTTCTAGGGAGGCGCGACCTCGGCGATGCGGACCACTCCCCTTATCTTCATCGTCGGTACGACAAGTCGTTACATTCAAATAACAAAAACAAGCGCGACACGATGAATACTAAATGCAGTATTTTCTGGGTTCTATGCGGAAATTAGTCTCAAAATAGCGAGGGTTGAACGAAGCATCAAAATGAAGCAATTTTTATCAGGAAGAATTCATACGGATAAAGTAATAAATTCTCGCTCTGTCAATTGAAGCGTCCGTTCTCACTGGCATGCATCGCTAGCTTTACAAAAAGTACATCATGAACAAGATTAGACTGAAAAACCGCCTCTAATTATTACTAATGCAATAACACTACTGTAGACAGTGAAGTTCCTTAAGTAAGCTTAGCTCTCATGTGACGTGCAAAAGCGTGACAAAGAAATCTTTCAGGTCTAACACGTCCTGCAGCGGAGGCTCGTTAGCGCTACCCTCATCCGCAGCGGCGGCAGTCGAGTGTTTGATGCCAGGTGCCATGGCAACTGGACTGCGTGCTCCGCGCCACTCATACAGCCCTGCTGCTCCACAACGAGTGGTCGCACACCCCCTCCTTTCATTACGGCACGCCCAAGAACCCAATTAGCCCTATTGCTTCCAGTTATTTGCTAACGGAGCGACACGTCGCGTAATTTGTGGTCCATTTCGTTTCATACAAGTTATTAGCGATAATAGCAATTTGGATGAAACTCTACGACCATTGATGGTTTCCAAGGAGGGTGCTTGGTTACAAGAGGTTCAATCGGCAGTTGTTCTCTAACTTATTATTATATAAGTTAGTTAACACTTTCTAGCCACAAGGCGATTTCAAGAGAGTGCTGGCAAGGGACCATTATAGGCTGTAAAAAAACGGGAAGCCTCGACTTTATGCGTGTTCCCACAGAGGATACCTTAGGCATGGAAACAGAAAATTAGAAAGGAAAAAGGAGAAAAGACAACGAAGACTTAGCGGAAAAAACACGAGCTGAAAGAAGTAAAGTAGGCATAAAAGATAGAACTTCCGAAGGGCTGTGTGTGTATAGCTGAGCTAACTTAACAAGATCCCCTAGGAGCACGAGTCTCCATAATTGAGTGCTTTAATTATGATCGAGCGGGCAATATGATAGACGTCTCAAAGACTAAGCACCTTTCAAACGTCTTGTGAAGGCAGTAACTGAAAATTTGGGCAGGGGCATTAAATCAAATATTTTCACATAGGAGTTTTTCCCATTGATTATTTTTGGCGATTACTAAGCAAACGAGTTTCTAACATCCGAAATCTTTGGCTCAATTCATTTTCCAACAATGTATGATCCCTTTAAAATCTCTAACGTAATAGCGTGAAAGAAAACAAAAGAACACAAATTAAACAAGAGTTTGAAACGTTCAGTGAGAACGCAAAATTACCATTCTGGCACGCCACACCCGTGCGCTGCTCAGCCCGCAAGTGAGGGCGCTCGTTTGGCCCCCTGGTCCGCAAAAGAGCGCAGGTAAGATTTCATATCGCCAGAAGGTCTCCACTACGAGCACGTGGCCCCCGCACAGCTCCGCAGCAGCTATGCCTGACTTCTGCGAGTGGTCATGCTTTTCCTCTGGCGCTGTCGTGGTAAACTTGCATAATGTCTTCTGCGCCGCTCTTAATGTGGTTCTGTCAGATCAAATGAACTGACAAAGATTTTATTTTTCATTTTTCCATCCGCTCTCGCCTATTCCTGATCTTAACTAAGCTGTTAACGGAAATGTAGTAGTTGTAGTAACTGCTCCTTAAAAGCAGTCAACTTAAATCTTTAGGAATGTATAGGCATATAAAAACTATTAATGAACTTAAGTGAATAGAGAGATATCATCAAGAAACGGTAGATGGACGCTCTCCAGCGTTTGAATAGTTCACAAACATGTAAAGTGATCTGATCTTTGTTTTATAAGTCGAGGCACATGTATTTCATCCCTGACCCTTTTTTTGACGTATTTCAGTTTCTCCTTTGAAAAATGAAAGACGTGCACTTGAACAAAATTAAAAACATCAAACGGCCCAAATTGTTTAAATAAATATTTCAACAAATCTAAGGGGGCAATAAGACGTCGTTCTTCGCGTGCATCTGCCTGTCTTCAGCGGTCCAGATTAAATAATTAGTATCAGCATCCTGAACTAAAACAAAGGCGATCCGAAAAAAAGGAAGGAAGAAAATACCATTTAGTATGGAGTCTAGAGAACGCAGAATCTATGCTCTAAGTACGTTCCCACACAAAATCCCTTGCGCATGAAATGATACAATAATTTGAAAAAAAAGTTAATGAAACAAGATAAAAGTAGGTACTTAAAAACAGGACAGAAGTGAACCGAAAAAAAGTCTTTTACGTCCATCTCCAGAGTTGTGAAGAATTTGATCAATTAGCTGTCCGTTGGCTGTTTTCTTCGCAAATTGCTATTTTCACTAATGACGAAAATCCCGCCGGAATGAACCGTTACATCACTAGCTTCCCCAGTTTTTGAGCCTTATAGGATTATTGAAACTATTGAATGTAATTCTACAAGGAATCTCTTCGTAAAGTTATGTCTCCGCGTGAGAGCATGGGGAGTGAATAGAAAACCAGAAGTATAATTTTAAATTAAAAAATCAATTAACATGAAAACCTTCAACCTGTAAGTTATTAAACTTTCAAGATATCTCATTGAGAGCTCGACAAAATTAGCTAGGGGTATGTTAACTAAAGAGTGAAATAAAATTAATAAGCTGAAACCTCAAGCTACTCTCTTACTCTCACATGTTTTGCATAAACTTCGCATTGCAACAACGAAGGCTAAAATACCTCAGCTTTTACTCTAAACTAGCTAGAAAAACGAGCATCCGACCTGTTTTATTGTTGAAACTAATTTCGGAGAAGCAAATGAAGCGTCAGTGACGGGATCGTCGTAACACAAAGCTTCAGTGAGATATACAAGTGAGGGACGGAGAGCACACCCCGCATGCCCGCGCCTTCATTAGTGCCAGAGCTCGCTCCGACACCTCAGTAAACAGCGCAGCCTCCACAAATAAATCATAAATTACAACACTCTACCGTCCAGTAAACTGTAGAACAATCAAAAATTGACAACAAAGCGCCAAGGTAAACAGTAAAACATGGAACAGTTAATTGTGAATCCCTGCACATCATACATTCTTTGAAGGCATGAATAACACCCCGAGGATGGACCACTCGGCTCGTTCCTGCTGCCCTATTCTAAATAGCCTACTGACTTATAATAAACTGAAACGAATGAACTGAAAAGTACTGCGCAGCAAACAAAGAGTAAGTAAGCCCATCTTTTCATAGTCTTGAACTCCACGCGAAGTTACTCGTAAAAACCTCGTTTCTGCGGATGAGACGCGTCCGATGCGCCTCGAGGGGAGTGGGCAGATGAAGGAAGAGAGCCTAGCGCTGCAATGAAGCCAAGCTGTCAAAACATCACACCGCAGTAAAGCGTCACATGCGAGAAAGGATTACGGCCGGAAAATGAAGGTTATCTTGGTTTTGTGGACAGTTTAAATAGTAGAAAGGTAATAATAAACTTTTAAGTACATTCATCAGTGATTTAATGGATATCACGCAGCCCACCAAGCATTACATATATTAATTTGCCATTCATGTAGTAATTCTCATTTAAATTAGAGAAAATCTATTCCCGTACTAGAATTGTCACTAAGAAGAATGACCTGCTCCCGTACTCAGGTATGAAAACAAGTTTTTAAGGACTTAAGCTCAAGACCAATACAAAAATTGTTCAAGTAATTAACGATAAAATCATTGAAGTACGAAAATTTGAGCTGCAATACAAAGAAAGAATATAATCAAGTGAAAAGAAGCAGTCTATAGATTATGGAATGAACAGTAGACCTATGCTGAACAGTAAACAATAAATCAGCATCTATTTTTACTATCTATTATTAGTACCTAAATAAATCCAAACCAGAAAAAAGTGAGACGAAAATTTTTCCTTTGTTTCTAAGGATTGCAAGAGTGCAATCCTTGGAAACAAAGGAAAACCTCAGAGCGACACCACCGAAAATAAAGAATTTAGCAAAAATACTTTCGCAATGCCCAGGTATGCTGGCTTCCCCGCGCCTTCACGCTCCTCATGCTCTCAGGATTAATAGGTGAGGGAGCGCGGATGGTGCGCCGCGTATCCCCATACTTAACGTCACAGAGCGTCAGGTCTTGACAAAGTGGCTGTAATGTGTTCAGTATTTACTGCGGCCGGCTTGTGCGTTACCCTCCGCATATTTCTTGGCCTCGTTGCCAATTCACCAAGCGGCAACTAAAGCGAAAAAGAGCATAATGGAACCATGACGCGGTGTTGCGTTTGTGATGCTGCTGTCTCGACGTCATGAGGATAGTGAAATCTGAGTTCTTTATGGCTTCGAAGGAAATCCAGTAAATGGAGGAGCATCACCGCAACTATCGGTAAAGCAAAATGTTTCACTTTAGCACCAATAAATTGAATTGAACATCCGCGTAGTTCATGAACAAATTTTACTTTCACCGACCACAAGAAAACTATAAAATTTATGTGAAGTCGTAAAAATTACTTTAAACATGCATATAATATTTTCAAATTAAAAACAAGGTAGTACGATTATAGTCAATTAACGTACATTTTTCCAATCATGCATGAACTCAGTCATTATTTGCTGGGCAAAGAAGGATATGTAGTGAGAGAGGCATATACCTGTATCTTATTATTAACCTGCAATCTTGTGATTCACACATAGGTGCAAAATACTAAAACTTCCCAAGCCGCACGTGGCCTGTACTAGTGTAGAAAGGCAGGTACCAATATCGACTAAGAATTCTGGATGCATGGTAATAATCAGTGTTACCAAACTGGCATTTTCCATGTCTAAAATTCACTTATTTGATTTTAAGAAATGAAATTTGGCTCTCAAGGCCTCTCAAAACCTGGTAATTTTAAAAATCTTGTGTAGTGTTTTAGGCCATATGCTTAAAAACGACCAAATTAACGACCAGAAATGAGGTCAGTATGGTAACATTGATAACTGCCGGCACAAGGCAAGAATGAGTAAAACAGTGACAATTACCAAACTTGCGAACGACATCTTACTGGGAAAAAAATTACACAAGCATAAGTGATTTTTAACGTAATCGAGAGGCCAATTTAGAAACATTCCTACTTCCTTAACACAAAAAGGAAGTAAGGCGGACAGGCACAGGAAGAAGGCACCCTAGGAGCTACAATCCTACGAGACGTACGGCAAAAGGGGAGATAAAGGAGATAGCGCACCACCGAAATTTGCCTCAGTTGAAGCACGTCCGGACTGGCACCTCAGTTGATGTAGATGCGACTACGCAGCGCAGGACATTTATGCAGCAGGGGAAGTGAAAGGCAGCGAGGTGACTGTGTCAACTGCTCGAAGCCATTTGTTGACTAAGTCACAGAGTTTTTATTTTATTTTAACAAGCAGAATTATATTTTGTCACTAGTGATTGACAACTGCCTCGGAATAAGAGTATGATATACGCAATGTTTCATTTAAAATTCACGCCCAACATAATGAAACTAATTTCAAACAGAGTAAATAAAGCTAAACCACCACCCGGTCGAGCATTTGTTTATTTATCTTGGTTAGGATGTACGAAAGAACTGGAAACCTGCCATCGTTAAGCATGATAACTATTTGGCCGACAAAGCACAGATGAATGACGCGATACGGCCAGCATTTGTCATTTGACACCATTCACGAAAAACAGAAATTGAAAGTCTCTCTACTTCAGTAATCATCATGTAAGTGGTAGATTGGCATCGTTATGTCACAACGGTGGACTAAAATTTGCCGCAATTGTGGAACTGATTTCACGGGATTAACAAGGTCAGCTTCTGTAAATTGCAGTAATGAAGATAGACACTAAAAATTACCAGCATAAGCGTTATTTCCTCGTTCGAAACCCTCATAGTTGTGCATTTCACTGTTTCACTCGCTCCAACTCAAAAAACTCCCCTCACCATACAGGGTGACACTAACTGGATTGTTTAAGCTGTTCCTAAATTGAGTTATTTAAATGAAACACAAATTCAAGGATAAACTTCACCAACAATTTTGAAAAGCCGTCATTCGCTTTTACGTATAACAGAATAATGATTTGGCCTTGATAACGCTGCAACATTCCAACGAAATATGTCTCCCATCACAACAGACACCCGCCCCCTGCCCCCAAGAGGTGATGTCATCTCGTACCAGGGCGGCGAGTTGGCCATTGGGTCAGGTAGGTCGACTTTCATTTCAATACACACTTCAGTGTGGAACAAAAGTATCGGTATTTTGAAGTTAGGCTAGATTAGTTACAAATTTAGGCCTCCATGATAACAACAATGGTGTCTCCAAGAGAGAAAGTTGGAAGGCACCGTTTAGTAAGGAATTGAGGGATCAGGGATTCGATGCACAAGGTGTCCCCTAAACTCGGCGCACAGACACAATAAAAAGAAGTTTAAGAAACAAGATAAAAGTTGACGAAGTAATAGGTGCTGAAAAAGGACAGCAGTAAACTGAAAAAAAAGTTACCCGGCAACAAAACAAAAATCTATTTTAAATATTTCAACAGAAGGAAGGCCTACCTAACCTCCAGCTCGAGAGCTCACACCTACAAAAAGGGAGTACTAATCCCCAAGAATAAAAAAAGTTGAACCATTCCCCCCCCCCCCCCCCCCCTCCGAGGAGTATTTTTAAGTAATTCGTTGACATAATTTGAAGGCTGAGAGTCTTTTTGAAAATTCAATAAAATTGTGTTCAGTGGCAGGGAAAATATAGTAATGCAAATAGATGCTTCATAAAAAAAGACGACGGCCAACATGATCATCGCTAAATTATTATTATTATTATATTCCTGGTTTTACCACCGCAGCCGCACAAGTGTTGATCTCAGCAGTGATTCTCAGTTTTGCTGGTTTCCCGCGTTAAGTTTTCTTGTCGTTTCCGTATCAGGGCAAGTTGGTTCCGTAGTAGTTAGTCCACTGCGTAGGCAAGTTTCACTTTCAGATGTAGTTGTAGAAGTTTATTTGTCTGGTAAAGTTGTACAACGGTCCCCCAAACTTAACCTGGTCGCCATCTCCAAGGTAACCCTCCAAGGTGTCCGGGGGACGTCCGCCAAACCAGAGGTTCCGCGCAGTATCATGACACCGACACTCGACAAGTATGTGGTGCACTGTCAGTGGGGCCTCACAAGCCCCGCACGTCGGTGCCATGCCCCCCTCCATCAAATGTCCATGAGTGGCGTGCGTGTGGCCAATGCGTAGTCGGCATAGTTTCACTTCCCAAGGGCGGTTTTGCTGGTAGCTGGTAGCGAAGGGCACTATTGATTCTTTTAATGATCTCAGTTTGTTGTCCGCTTGGGCTGCCCACTCCTCTGCCCACTTTCGATTCACCTTACTCTTTATTGCTGCTTTGTAGTCAGTTGAGGGAATTGGCTTTCGTACGATGGTTTGCCAGTGGGTTGCCAGAACGGCGGCAGTATCCGCCCGCTCGTTGCCCCTCACCCCAACGTGACTAGGTACCCAGCAGAGCGCAATCCGTTTCCCACTTTGCTGTATCGCCAGTTGAATTGCAAGACTGAGAGGGTGTCGAGGTTTGTATTGTGCAATCCCCATAAGCGCACTACGACAGTCAGACACAATGGTCACAGATCCCGTGGAAGCAAAGCGGCAGGCTTGGACAGCAGTCAGGATAGCATACAGTTCAGCTGTGTAGCTGGATGCTACTCGTTGGATCCTTTCAGATGATTCATTATCCCCCCGTACTACAGCAAATCCAGTACCGGATTCATTACGAGCACCGTCCGTGTAATATATTGTTGACGCGCTGTGGGATGCCAAGTGGTCCAAGAACACCGATCGAGCTGCCACTGGCCCCACCTGCGATTTCCTCACATTGTACATCTCCCTGCACAATCTTTGAGCACCTGCTTGCCAGGGTGGGAAGACGTATGGCATTTCCACCAGCACATTGTCGAAGCGTACATCGTAGTATTCCAGCAGATTCGTGGCTCTCACGTAAAATGGTCGGGGTGTCGTCGATTCTGGAGCGTAGGTATGAGGCGGGATATTTCTAAGTTCTTGAAGTGTGTATGTATTGGGGTTTATTTGCAGGCGGAGATAGTAGTTCATAATTTTTATTGCACGATATTGCTCTACTGTCTTGGTCCCGGTCTCGCTGTGTAGTGAATCTATGGGTGAGCTTCGAAAGGCGCCAGCTGCTATTCTCAAAGCTGCATTTTGGATCGGTTGTATAGTCGCCAGTAGCGAAGGGCAGGCGGACCCATAGGCTTCGCATCCATAATCAATTTTAGGTTTGATTAGGGCTATGTAGAGACGTAGTAACAGTTTTTTGTCGGATCCGTATGACGAGTGGGCGAGGAACTTCAGGAGGTTCAGCCCTTTAATGCATGACGTCTTCAGTTGTTGAATGTGGGGTCGCCATGTTAGGCTCTCATCTATAGTTAAGCCGAGGTATTTGTATGTCTGCACCTGGTTGATGTTTTCCCCATGTAGGACCAGTTGCGGTGCGATTTTGGTACACCCACGTACTCGGCAGATATGCATGCTGTTTGTCTTGGTAGTAGAAAAACGAAATCCAGTTCGGTCAGTCCAGCGTTCCAGTCGGTTTATTGCGATTTGGAGTTGTCTTTCCAGCGTGTCCGTTCGGTGTCCTGCTATATATACGGCAAAATCATCCACATATAGGGAGCTTTTTACATAGAGAGGTAAGTCTTCTGCTATATCGTTGATCGCAATCAGGAAGCAGGTGCAGCTTAGCACACTGCCCTGGGGCACTCCTTCTTGTAAATATTTTGTGTCGGAGAAGGAATTCCCTACACGTACCTTTATCTTGCGATCGGTGAGGAAATTATTGACAAAGTGCAGAAGGTGTCCTCTGAGTCCTCCAGTGTGGAGCTTTTTAATTATATTATATCGCCATGCAGTATCATACGCCCTAGCCAAGTCGAAGAAGATGACCAGGAAGTGTTGCTTCTGACTCATTGCCGTACGGATAGCGGTTTCTAGGCACACGACGTTGTCGGTTGTACTATGGAACGGTCTGAAACCGCACTGCACGTTTGTAATTTTATTATTTGCTTCTAAGAAGAACATGAGCCGTGAGTTGATTATTCTTTCCAATAGTTTGCTCAAGCAACTTGTGAGGGCAATCGGTCTGTAATTTCCCACGCACTGCGGGTCTTTTCCTGGTTTAGGGATGGGGATTATTATTGCAGTTTTCCACTGGTCCGGGAATACATCGTGCAAAAAGATATAGTTGAATAGGTGTAATAGGAGCTGGTGGAAAGATTCATGCGCGCGTTTTACCATTGCATAGGTAATGGTATCAGGTCCCGGGGCTTTTTCTTTACTTCTTGATAGGGCTCCGTGTAGTTCTTCTATATTGAGTGGAACATTGTAAATATCGTTGTTGTCTCCAAAGCGTAGCACCTGGCTCTCCATTCTTTGCTTATGGGTTGAGAAGTTAGCGCTGACGTTGGAGATGTTGCTTGTCGTGGCTATGTGGTTTCCGATTAGGTTTGCAACTGTAGTCGGATTGCTATGGAGGCGTTGGTCGTTGTCCACTATTACTGGCGTTGGGGAGTGAGTGAACTTACTTGATAGTTTCTTCACTCTTTTCCAGACAGAGGTCATGCTCGTCCGGGATGTGATGCTGTTGAGGTATGTTTCCCATGACTTGGAACGTTTCTGTTGAAATGTTTTCCTACAAATGGCTCTCGCTCGGTTGTAACGTATTTTGTTGGCGATGCTGTTGTATCTGCGCAAGGCTCTTCCTGCTCTTCTTCTCTCACGCTTTACGTCGTCGCATTCTTCATCCCACCACGGGACTGGTGGTCTCTGAAGCGTTCCGCTGGTGAGAGGTATAGCGGCATTGGCGGCTGATAGGAGAATGTTGCACACGTTGTCCAGGAATATCTCTGTATTTTCACTTGTATACAACTCAGGGTTCTCGACGGCAGTTTGGGTGTAATACATGGGCCAGTTTGCTTTTGCAGTATTAAACCGGGGGATGCGCTCGTGGTTTGTGGTTGGTTGGATGAGTTCTAATTGAATTGGATAGTGATCACTGTCGTGCAAATCATCGTGAACGGAGTATCTAAAGTCGAGCTGGCAGTTTGACGAGCAAATCGTCAGGTCTATTGCAGAGGTAGTGGATGTTTGGTGATGGAAGTGGGTGTGCTGGCCTGAGTTGAGGAGTGCGACGTCGTGCGTTAGCAGTAGGCGCTCCACCAATCGTCCTCGGGCGTTTGTAGTATGGTCTCCCCAAAGCGTACTTCGTGCATTAAAATCTCCCATGATTATGAACGGTTCAGGCAGCTGTAGTATTAGCGAGTTTAGGTCTTCATAGGTGACATCCAGGTGGGGTAGATAGAGGGAGCATAGAGTGTAGCTTTTGTTGAGGTGAATCCGAGCAGCAACTGCCTGCAAGTTTGTGTTCAGCCTCAATATTTTGTATGGGACTGAATAATGGACGAGGATTGCAGCACCTCGCTCATGGTTGTCGGCACGAGTAACAGTGGATATGATTATTTTATAATGCGAGGGGGGATGGGCTTGTTGATTTCGTAACATTGTTTCTTGTAGACACATACAAATTGGTGTTTGGTCATGTAAGATTTTTTTTTATTTCATTGAATTTGGTTCGGTAGGATTGTAGATTCCATTGGATGAGTGTCTTCAGCATCAGCGCCTATTCTGCTCCCAAGGCCGCGGTTGTTGGCCTATTACAGGAATTTTGCACTCATTAGAGCCACGATTGGCAGCTCCAGAGCTAGGGCGTACGGCTGGTCTACCACGTGGTGGTATTTCCTTTGTTCCCAAGGGTGTCCTGTGGGATTTATTGGGTGACTTTTGCCGTAATTTCTTTGATGGATTGTCTTTTTTGCTATTGCTGGTTTGATCGACCGAGCTGTCACTGTCGTATGTTGATAGCTGGTTTAGACTGTCTGGCCTATTGAGTCTCTTAAAAGTGTATCTGTTCGCTTTTCCTTCTTCGCGCGCTGGCGTTTTCTTAGTTGGTTCCTTCGATATCTGGGTCCGTGGTGGGCAAGTAGGATCCAGTTGTTTTTGTGAATTATCTTGGGTTTTGCCATGAGTCGTCATTTTTACTGCACCAGGAGGTAAGTCTTTGCCGCTACCGGGTTCGCTCACACTTTCCTCCGTTGGTGGCTTCGGGGGTACGGCACTTTTGTCCGGCAGTCTATGTGGCGTCTTACTTACATTAGCGTCCTCTGCAGCTGGTTGTGGAGTCGAGTCCGGGATAGTCGTGGGTGCGATAGTTGGTGTTGCATCTGGGAGTTTTAGCGTTTGCGTTGTTGTGTTGAGGGCGCCAGGTATTGTACTAGATGTGCTTGCCTGTAGATTCGTTTCGGTGCGCGCCGGGTTATTTGCTGTGTCGGGGTTTGATCTTGGCGTTTGAAGTACCGTGCTGTAGAGGCGGTTGTGGTCTGGTGATCGTTCCAGAACCATTTGGAGAGCTTCAGGACGGGGAATTTTTTCTTTTCCTTGAGTGGCCAGGACTTCATTTTCAAGTATGTACTTGGGACAGCTTCTATCGTTGGAATAATGTTCTTGCTGACAATGGTAGCAGCAGATCGGATTTCTGCAATCCAGTTTTTTGTGTCCTGTTTCTCCACATCGGGCACAGGTTTCAGTCTCACTTCGGCAATACTTAGCTACGTGGCCAAATCGCTGGCATCTAAAGCATTGCTGCGGTCTCTCCTTGTATGCTTCGACAATTTCGTGGTGCCAAGATGTGAGGGAGATGGTTCTTGGAAGGGAATGTTTTTCAAAGGTAAGGATGTAGGTATTTGTTGTAACTAGTTCTCCTTCTCTCTTTATCTTCACTCGCCGGACGTCCGTAACTCCTTGGTCGCTCAGTTGCCTTCTCAAATCGTCCTCTGAGCATCCTCCAAAAGCGTGGCTACGCACAACGCCCTTTATCACATTGAGGGTCCGATGGGGAGAAACGACAACTGGATTTCCAGCAATGCGTGTTATGGACTGGAGTTTCTTCGTTTGGTCTTCCGACTGGGTGGTTATTAGTAGAGAACTCTTGCCCCATCTTGAGATTTTCTCCGGGTCACCTATTTGGTTTCTGATGTCTTTGTCAACTTGGATCACGTTGAGGTTTCTGATTATGTCTAGGTTTGGAAAGTTTATATTGATGTACTTTGCATAGTACGGCGTGTCTTTATACTCTTCATCATATGCAGTCCACTGTCTTCCCGTTCGCTGCGGGCGCCTACGTCGTTCAGGTCCTCCTCTGTTTACTCTCGTCCACCGTGGGCCACTATCGGGGGGACCTAGCGGTGTTTCAGGCATCCCAGTCTCTCGTGCAATAAGTGGTTGCTTCTGGTGTGCCTGCTCTTGTGCCATCTTCTGGGCCGAGTCCAAAGTTGGCTCTCCTCGGTGATTAGGATTTGTGTTGCGTCTCTTATTAAATGTCGGGTTGAAAGGCTCGAGCGTGTATTCACTTTGCTGTTGCAGCTCCTCGCGTTCCTCGCCACTCGCAGATATGCTCTGCAATGGTTTTGGTGCCGCGGAGGTTGACAGAGAATTGCCTTCCGCATTTCCTGTCTGGGAGGTGTCCAAGAAGTCCGGGGGCGGGTTGAGGTCGTCACCATCAAGTTGTTTTACGGTTTGGGGGGGGGTTTGAGTTTGAAATATCCATGGTTAATAGGTTAGGTCTCACCTGTGCCCTGAGCCGGCACCAGCTTTGGGCGGCCGCCAACAAGGGGAACCCTTCTGTCAGGCTCACGGAGTCCCGACGGGCACACTCACTAAGCACAGGCATAGCTCCTGGCGCGAGCAGATGCAGCAGGTTGTTGCGCTTGACTAACCAGCGAGACGTTTCCGCGCCTCACTGGCGTTTAAACCGCCCCCCCGCCTTTCCACCCGGCCATCGGCTAACCCTTGCCGCGCACGACTATCAGGCCGGCAGGTCGGGTCTAGGTCCCGGCCGGCCTTACAAACAAATCCAAGGAGAGGTCAGTGTGTGTCCAGGAGAGTATCCAGTTGTCAGCTCGGTTGTCAATGTTGCCATCCCAGTTGGTCTGGATCTCGGCCAAAGCCTGTCTGTCATGGTTGAACCTGGGACAGCATAGCCTTGGGCTTCATTGAACACACAAGCCCCCTCCCCGCGACAAGGACAGGATGGCGTGAGGGGGTCATCGCTAAATATTCAGAATAATCTTTTCATACTTAGACACTTCGTCATGAGAGGTAAAACTTTTTGACCGATTAAAAATAATGTACAATTGAAAGGGTGGATTTTACAAAGATAAAAAATTTACTTTCAACAAGAGAATTTGGTAAAATCTAGTTGAAATGCAAGTGTTACTGAAGTGTTATTCGAACCTCGACTTAATCCTCAGCTGTCAGAGACGTGACTTTTATGAATTCCATTGAGATTTCAGCACCTCAACTCGTTTATGATCATCAGGCAGGGTTTGCAACAGCAAGTATTGGCTCCTTCACTATGCGGGTCAGCAGTGGTATAGGTACATGCTCTTTGCGGTCGTTTAGTTGAGCCTCTTAACAACATCTGGTCTTGAGTGAATTATGAGGTATTGGTCCTTCGACTATTCAATTTAGAGAAAGAGGCATAGCATGTCATATTGAATTACAGAATCCAATTTGTTAGCCAGAAGCACGGAATATGAACAATAGTATTTGAGGTTCCCAGCGTTTGATTCAGTGTTAATAGTTTTCCCTTCAGTAATTCATCAAGGGCATGAAAGAAGACTTCGAAAATTCTGCAGAGTCGTAAGTGCATGTTACGTGGATAAACTCTATTACTTTCCTATTATTGTCGACACCAAAAACTTACTTATAATTTTCAGAACTACGCATTGAAGTCGGTATCTCATGCAACAATGTTGCAAGCTCAGCCATGCTTGTGCGTATCCAAAGCCAGTTTGGTATCAGAACACAATACATCACAGAAGGTACATTTTTATACAATCCACTTTCAAGAACTGCTCACAATTCCAAAATAGAGAACTCAAATAACACCAGCAAAAAGGGTCAGAAATTTCGTTGAAATGCTTTCACATAACTAAGAAACGAAAAGGAAAGTGTAGGGTAATATATAGTACCATAAGTAGTAGGCCTCTCTGACACAAAGAGCTGTTTCTTCAGAACAAGAAGACCTTCAGTCACGCCGAGATAAGTAACGGAGCTTGAGTAGAAACTCTTAGGGTTAAGGCAGTCGCGTAGGCCTTAGTCATTGATGTTGATAGTCAAGTGTGAGTTACGCTTGGTGATATTTTAGACATAGTGGATACGATGTTGTAAACATAATTTTGTAAAAATATTTTCCGATATCTATGCAGCTATGCAGAATTTATTCAAAATGTTCTTTTTATGAAAGCTCGTACGTCTAAATGAAACTGGAACATTCCAATTTTGTTAGTCGCATATTCATGGGAAATTTTTCTTTCGAAGTTTTAGAAATTTTTGTGGTTAGGGGATCAATTAGTGCTCAGCACGCAGTTAAATGAACAAGGGTATAACAGCTCTTGTGCAAACTATTTTTTTGCTTGCTTTTCAGAGGATCATAATTTCCAGAGTTACGGTGAAAATTTTTTTCTTGAAATTCTATGCGAACGCGTAGACTTTTGGGCTGGTTAAATTTTAAGACGAACGAGATTTGTTGCATTGTTGACAGCTGCTTTTCAAGCTTCATTCAAACATGGATTAACGACGAAGTCGTGGGTATTTAGTCAATCTTTGGTGTATGATATAGATACATTATTATTATTATTATTATTATATAAGAAAGTTTTAGCCTCCCTTAACCACGACAAAGATGTTCCAAGAGAGGAAAGAGGAAGGCACCATTTAGTATGGAGTTGAGGGAACGTGGAATCTATGCACAAGGTGCACAGAAACAGTAAGCTAGGAAAGAAGTTCATGAAACAAGAAAAAAGTTGAAGAAGAAAGTAGTAGGTGCTGAAAAACGGGACAGCAGTGAACCAAAAAAAGATGGTCCGTAACAAAACAAAAACCTATTTTATTACAACAAAAAGGAAGCCTACCTAACCTTTAGCTCGGGCCCACACATGGTTCCCCTTGATATAGATGCAATACTTTAGTATTTCGATATCCAATTCACTGTCACTGAAAGGAAAATATATTTTTGCTCAAGGTTTTTCATACCCTTGCTCGTTTAACTAAGTGCTAAAGACTCATTCTTCAGCCACTTTCGACATTTATTTTTACGGAAGGGAGCTTTCTTAATAATATACAACATTCTAAATAAAATTGAAAGCAAATCGAAATACTAAAGAAGAGAGTCTTCAAAAAAGGTGACATTTTTCGACAAACAACCTGACTCGATGGGTTGCGCGGTCTAGTATGACATGAAAATATATATGCACAAGGTTCAATACAGAAATTTTTTAAGAAAATATTTTTTCAAATAGCACATAACTGCCTATATTTTTCTCTCGCACTCATGAATACGAAAGAAAAAATGACTCCCTCGAAAAAAGAATGAATTTCTTTCCTCATTTGGAGGCCAAACTTCGACACAGTAACAAAATACCGCATAAAACACAACTGATTACAATACACACATATTGCAAGTGTTAGCTCTAAGTTACACAGAATTTTATAAGAAAGCCAATTGCGAGAAGAGAGATCTGGTCCATTTATCTTACTGTAGAAGTCATAAAAAAACTCACTTTACCAGATGGGAAAATGATTTTAAAAAGATAATACAGCATCACATGCCTCTCAACGTTCACTCGGAATCCTGCGCGCCACAAAGAACATTTCGAGGACACAAATTCTATTACGCATTGATGAAGCATATTAAATACGGTCTTGCTCAAAGGAAGGTCAAAGCTTTGTCTCGTGAGTTTCGTTTGATTGTATGAGACGAAAATCAATTAAGTTGGTTAACAACACTTGTACAATACGTACAAATAATAGCTTCAATCATTCCGAGCACTTGAACAACTGAATCTGTGCGATAAGCGTATCTGTGATTAAGGCTCCACTACCTCTCCAATTTGCCTTCTATCACTCCTTTAGAAGTGAACACGAAACGAATGAACTAGGTGCTTTTGAATAGACCGCTTGAGGAGGACCACGGTAGTACAGATTACATGAGAGCATATCAAAATTAGATATCACACTGGCTATAAGCCTGGAAACCGAAGACAATTTTATGGTATTATACAAACTTATTCAGTGATGAAAGCTATTGGTTAAATGAAACGGATTCCATTTTTGTTGGAGAACATTTAATCACTAGAACTACACAAGAAAATTTGCCACACGCTCAAGACAGAATCGTTTACAGACGCTCGCTTTTCGAAAATTGGTCAGAACCCTTCGCAAGAAATTTTCTAATTTAAATTCAAATTGTCTTGAACCTCTGAGGCATTTAATTCTCCCATTTTTGTAGTAGAACGAGAGAGCTTCTCCGTACAACGCGATCAAAAGCAGGCTTTCATTTTCTTGACACGACCCGCAGCATCACACAAAACCCAAGGAATGTATTTCTTCAGAAACCACAAAGAAGCACCAGAACACAGGCAGCAATTAAACGAAATTCCAAGATTGAATGGCCGTCACAGATAGAGCGGCAGCGAACTTCAGAATAATTTCACGGTGGACTTTACCAGTCACTCAACGAAAGCTCAACAATGTTGATAGCTTTGAATAAACAACAGGCGAGGCAGAAATTCCCAAGTACTTGTTAGAAAAGGGTCAACTCTTTCGGAAAATTCTTTCTAGTATAAAATAGGAATTGAAACGTTTCGTTTTTTAAATAATAGAATTGATAAGTCAGAGTCACAGCGAGAATTCTTGCAACCGCGAATACTCGGCGAGAATTTCTGTCCCATAATAACTTTCATCTGAGGCTGATGCTGCACCCAGCCGCCATCAGATTTGCGAAATAATTAAGAGGCAAAACAAAGCACAACGGTGCAACAAAGACTTGTGTCACAACAATCGAGTGATAGACATGCATCGCATACCAATTATTTCCCATCTAATAGAGGTAGCATTAAGGAATGCTACTAGTAGTGAGTGCTGGGAAGTTTTGCTTTCAGAACAATCTTATCATTCATTTGTAGAAAAGAAGGAACACCAACGAGCATTCCTGTTTGTTTCGCTGCAACCATGAAAGACAATTCGTTATATTCACAAACAAGGTGGCCGAGCTTCAAAATTTTTCTCGTGTATTTTCATGATCCATGGAATACAGCAACCATTTCACCTACTAAACCGATGCAACTATTATCGACAAAGCGGAATAACTAATTTACACGAACGAAAATTGCCACTAAACTCTCCTACTGACAAACTCAATAAAGAATCACAACGAAAGTCAAACGTCAGTTGAACGTTACTCATGAGAAGTTGAACGCAAGACGACGGCGGCTGCAGCAGACAGGAAGCCTGAGGCCTGGCGCTGGAATGCCGCCCCCTTCCCAGGCGAGCAGCGGGCGCCGCGGGGGTGTGGGCGGTGCGAGTGGGACAGCTGATCCCGGCAAGATACGCTGGCAAGACCAGGTCGCAACTTACGCATCATTTCTCAACAGGGATCGTAAAGTGAACTCGACTACGCTTACCTTACATTTGTCCTGATCACATTACATTGGTCCTGATCACATTACATTGGTCCTGATCACATTACATTGGTCCTGATCACATTACATTGGTCCTGATCACATTACATTGGTCCTGATCACATTACATTGGTCCTGATCACATTACATTGGTCCTGATTACATTACATTGGTCCTGATCACATTACATTGGTCCTGATCACATTACATTGGTCCTGATCACATTACATTGGTCCTGATCACATTACATTGGTCCTGATTACATTACATTGGTCCTGATCACATTACATTGGTCCTGATCACATTACATTGGTCCTGATTACATTACATTGGTCCTGATCACATTACATTGGTCCTGATCACATTACATTGGTCCTGATCACATTACATTGGTCCTGATCACATTACATTGGTCCTGATTACATTACATTGGTCCTGATCACATTACATTGGTCCTGATCACATTACATTGGTCCTGGTCACATTTCATTGGTCCTGATCACATTGCATTAGTCCTGATCACATTACATTGGTCCTGATCACATTACATTGGTCCTGGTCACATTACATTGATCCTGATCACATTACATTGGTGTTGGTCACATTACATTGGTTCTGATCACATTACATTGGTCCTGATCACATTACATTGGCCTGATCACATTACATTGGTCCTGATCACATTACATTGGTCCTGATCACATTACATTGGTCCTGATCACATTACATTGGTCCTGGTTACATTACATTGGTCCTGATCACATTGCATTGGTCTTGGTCACATTTCGTTTGTCCTGATTACATTTCATTTGTCCTGATTATATCACAGTTGTTACATTGCATTTTTCCTGTGCATTAGGTAACACTTGCTATGACGGAGGATTTGACGCCAATGAAAATGGAGTTCTCGAAGAAAATGATACAGCACAACACAAAAACTGTCCTCTTCAATTTCTTAGGTAATCTTTCGAAGATAACATCTTAACACTGAAACAGTATGGTTTCAAGTGTAATTTATATTACATTTGTGCCCCAGTTCGTTTATCGAGGGAGCGACGTCACCTCGAAATAATCACGTCATAAAAGCAGGGGAGAAAGAAAGGCGACAACATAACCGGAGAAAAATGTTCACACATTATGGAATTCCCTCACATAATACATTCCAATACGGCCACAACCCCACAAGCGTAGTTCGATGCTATGACGAGTACAGGTACCTTATATTGTTAAGCACCTATCTTACATGAACTGACATAAGCTATATTTTTAGGGCCCTGTGATACGACTGAGATTAAATTAAGATTAAGCTCAATCATTCCTGTGCTTGAGAGCGATAAGATACTTCGCCGCATCTTACCATAATGCGTAGCGATGCACGTGCATCGTGGCAGTCACAATTGTCGCATGACATTTCAACCACGATCTGAATGCAAGACCCAGCGCAACCATAGCATTGTTTTCGTGCTGAATTCAAACAATCAGCCCGGTTGCGCCACTAAGGAAACTAAGTATGTAGAGGTGAGTAAGCTCACAGCAGAACTTTTCAGGATACCGGAATAACTGCAATAACAATAGCGCTAGATCGTTAGAAAAGTAGTTATTATGGAGTTAGGAGCAAGATCGTAAATACAGAGCAGTATTAATTCGAATGACCAATCAAACTCCAAAGAAAAAATAGTTTTGTTCGAGGAAATAATAACTCCAGACGTTAGAATATGACTCTCTGCAATACTATGTATCTTGGCAGTGAAATGGTATTAAAGCGCAATAACTCCCGCCAGGGTTAAATAATAAGATGCGTTTGACTCGGGGGGCTTCAACTTCTTCAGAAAATTAAGATTAACTATCAACAGCATATTGACGCTTTGAGTACCGAAGCCTAAATGTCAGAAACGAGACTCTGAAGAATAAGTTATCATTACCCTGATATATGTACGGAATTGACCTAGCATATATGGCTCTTTTCCGTTCATGCATGCATCCATTAACTAATTTTTAGATAATTATAACGTTATCTGAATAAACTATACAAAATTATGCTTGACGAGATGACGATACTTCATGAATAAACTTTTTATCTTGGCCAGTGAGCACTGAGCAAAGGAATGGTATATTTAAAGGAAGAAAAACTGGATAAGATTGAGTGGAAAACTTAAAATATTTCAGGAATCAGAATACCTAAATAACACGGAGAAAAAATGCAAAAGATGTCTCTATAGAATCACTTCTGCAGCAATGCAGAGGAGGATAATAGTTCAATCATAGCTTCGCCTGAAATTGTGACACGACGACTATCATCTCGCAGCTCAGCTCCTTCCCCGAGTGCAACGCGGGCAAACCGAGCAACCGCAGACAGAGCTCGAGACTACCCCCCAAATTACGTTCATAATGACTGCTAACCTGATAGGAAATCTTCAGAGCGTTGAAGAGAAAGTTCAAAAAAACTCCCATCTTGTTTTCAGAGGGGAAAGAAGCCGAGAAGAGGTGATTGCGACACTGTGGTTGCCAAACTCAATTATGTTCCATTGGAGCACTAAGAGAATGTACACAACTTGTTATGGAGTGTTTGAACATTATAAGGTACAAATAAAAAAATCATTTATACATAATACTTAGTACATAAAATTACAAAATGAGGACTTATTAAGTATTGGTAAACAATAGTACGTGCTAGCACAGTAAAAGAATAACGTTCCTCGAAACATAATAAATTCTGAAAATGTTTCGTCATTGCAGTTTATCATTCAACATCAGTGACGTGAGGACACTGTGGACATACAGTCCATACAATACTTCAAAAGTAATTTAGATTAGATTATAAGTTAGTTTAAGTCTCCCTAACCGCTGCAGAAATAGAGCGTATCGAAGAGAGGAAGGAGGAAGGCACCATTTAGTATGGAGATAAGAAAATGAGGAATCTATGCAGAAAGGGCATAGAAACAGTAAGATGGGAAAGAAGTTCATGAAATAAGATAAAAGTTGAAGAAGAAAGTCAGAGGTGCTGAAAAACAGGACAGTAGTGAACCGAAAAAAGGTGGTCCTTAACATAACAAAAAACATTTTATTTCAACAAAAAGAAGGCCTACCTAACTCTCAGCTCGGGCCCTCACATTTTTCCCCTGGGAGCGCTAATTCCCATAGATACAATAGTTGTATCCCCCTGAGGGGTTCAAAAGTAATTTGCTAAAACAAATATTAATGAAAGCGACAATAGAAAGTACCGTCGCGCAATTAGAACTAGATATCTATCTTTAAAAGACGACCTGCAAAAAAGAAATTCTTAAGGCACAAACAATTGAACAATATCCAAAACTAGAATAAGCGAAACCAGTCACAAACATGGACCATATTTGTAAAATACATCAAAGCACATGTATCGAGAATCACCAATTACAAAGATTAAGCCACAATCATTAACATGTATATAAGGACAATAATTGCGTTGTACATGCAGGCAATACGAGGTTTAATACTTGAATTATTCCTTTATGTTGGTACAATTTTGGAAAATAGTCGGTGTCAGCCAATATGAGCAGAAACCAATTCTGAGAGCCTGATCATGAGAATGAGAGCAAGATGCTCGAAGAAGCCCCACACGATCCATGTTTGTGGACAGGGCGCAGCTCTGTATGGGAGGTGTCCCGTTCTCGCATGGGAACACGATCTTGGCTGGTCACTTTTTGCAGCACATCGTAGGACTTCTCCCAGGTATACTGTACCCCGCACTGCGTGGAAGCGCAAGATAATGCACATCTGAGAAAGCGCACAAAAACGCCTTGCGACAAGTATGAATAGAAAGCAGTCATCCAACGAAAACCGTACGTACGAAAAGCGCTAACGTCGTACACCATGCAACAGCGTTTAAGGTAATCGCCATTACGCTTGCAACTTATATATGAACAATAATAGAGAAGTAAAAAAATAATGATGATGAAGAAATAACACGTAACTTCAAGTAAGTGCTGAAGACTATGAACTGCCCAATAACGAGAATGGAGATTACCGAACTAAACACCTCAATTTTCGCCAATGGCAATTGAAGCGTGCGTAGCTACAGCGCAAACATTTACTGGCGATGTGACAATAGATGGGTTCATTTTATGAGCCTGCATTAACTGTCGGCTTGAACAACTAACAGTTCTGCATTCATTCACGTGTTGGATCTATGTACAGAAATAACACAGCAGTGAATGAAATAATTCTCAATCAATAATTGTTCAACTGTACAAGATTGAGATTGTACGACGTTAAGTTTGTTTAAACCTTCTTAAGCACAACAAAAGTGTTCCCAAGAGAGGAAGGAAAAAGGCACCATCAAATATAGAATCAAGGATAGTACGGAAATAAAAAGTTATTTTAGGCGTGCGCACGGTGTGGGACACACCTTGAGCATAAAAACAGAACGATTGAAAGAAGCTTATGAAAAAGTTGATTTGTCACGTAATATGAAGCAGAAAAAAGTCAGAAATGAACCGAAAAAGAAGGTCCGTCATAAAACAAAAACAATTCTATTTAAACAAAGGGAAGGCCTACCTAACCTTCAGCTAGTAACACTTTCCAATGGCTGTGCTGTTGGTTTAAATAGCCGACAGTTATTCACTTATGAAACCAATTCAGAGAGCCATGAAGGACGGAACCGTATAGTAAATAAAAAACAGTGAATCAGATACTTCTTTGCAATGCAATTTCCGAATCACACAAGTAAGATATTCATAAAACATAAAAATGGGTTTTAACATGAAAACTGAGACAACGATAACAAAACCAATTAAGAGCTCAAACCCCAAGGATAAGCAAATTGACACTGAAACCAGTTCGTCTTGTTTAAACATTTAATGTTAAAATCTCGAAATGAATAATTTTTAAAAGAACATGAGTAACCCTTAACCATCCGATTCGGACAAACTAAAGACGCCATGGCTAGTTCAACAAGAAAACGTAATGTTCATTTGAGAGACACAGAATTGAATTGAGGCATTTCACGTCACACACCAGTTGCCAGCGTGCGCTCGCTGTTCAAAAGCAGTCAGAGTGCCGACGCCCAAACGCGCCAAAGAAAACCGAGAAGTAGACAATAAGATGCGGGAGCGCAGGGCTTAGAGTGAAGACAATTGAGAGGGAGGGGAGCCAACTAGTATGTTTCGGGTACAGTGACTACAAACTTAGGGTCGACGGCGTCAAGGCCGGTGGCTGTGAAAAGACAACACAACGGCAAGGAAACCATGGACCTGAGAAAGGCGAACTGGTGATGAAGAACCCAATTGTACGGAGTACAGCTTCAGCGTCACCCCAGCATGCCAACCTGTAATCGCGATAGTTGAAAAACGCACAAAGCTGGCAATCACAGCGCATAATTGACAATTATCATAGTTATTTAAAAAAAACACTAAAAGCGAATAGCGTACACTCTTTTGTACATGGAATCCCAAATATATGATTAGTAAGTCTAAGGCCTAGTAATAAAACCTCATTCAATGCCAACAGGTGAAAGTGAATGATTTTCTTTCTCACGTTATCACCTTACGAACTTCAATGTACTTTTTATTAATCCCATAGGAAAAATATAAAGTGCTACAAATCAATCCAACATGAGTTTAAGCATACTTCATTTTCTTTAAAATCCCAAGAATAAATGGTGCATTTCATATTAATATCACATCAACAAGTAGTACTCTATAACTATCTCATACAAGCACACGAGAACAATTATTTTCGTTAGGATTCTTTCAAGTGCTCTGAATTCCCTTCAGCTTTATTGACAAACCTTTGGCTCACACACTGGTTTAATTACCGTATCTTAATTGTAGAAGCATGAAGACTGAAAATATATAACACGGGTGTTTCAAATTAATTTTACTCTCCCACACAGGGTGAGTTTTACCAAGAAAAGTTTTATGCGAAAGATATGTGAACTTGATTTTCAAAAGTGTGAACAGAGCACAAAAGTGCGGAAATTGGTCATTAAAATGACCGAAAACAGAAGGTAAATTTACGAAAAAGATTATTTTAAAGAACACATCTGGAGAAAATAAGATTTAATTATTTATGATCTATCCTAAGATACTTATGTTCCTTTGAAATCTTGGAACGCATGCAAACAACACTCTTACTAGTTGACAATTTTTAAACAATTGAAACCGATCAAAAAATCTAATGTTTATTTCACTCGAAATCACACTTGGTTATTTGAAAGATTTATTCACTACATCATGCACATTGCTACAAGTATGACCCACGAATATAAAATTGAACAGCCAACAATATTAGCACTGTGCCACCAGCCTTCTACGGTAACCTTTCAGGTGTGGCAAATTTTAAAGGAGCATGAATAATAACTTGGTATACATGTGTATCCAACTCAGAATTAGTTATAAATGTAAAAAATGAGCATACTAATTTCATACAGAGAATTTACAGTTTGATAGTTTGGTCAACTTTTTCATCAGAAGTATTTTACACATGTTAATGTACATGCAAACCTTCACAAATGCATACACACTCGTTCTCATGTTGGTAGCTCTACGATAAAAACTTCATCCTGTACATTATTTATGAGGAATTTAGTTCGGGGATGATACTTTAATTTTTACCAATTCACCTATACTTTCCTTCATTCTTTATTTGTCATAAATTCAAATAATAATTTGAAATCATACAAGATTCAACCTTACATTTGAATGCTGAAAAGGTGCTAGCATCGCATATATCTTTCGGGATGGATTTCCAGAATTTGATACCAACATGAGGAAAACTGTTTTGAGATTTAACTTTTAACATAGGACTATAATTTTGCTTCAATTTTCAAGTAGTTGTGGTAGCCAGTTTGAGCGTTAATTTGCAATCAAGTTTTAGAGTTCTTATTGATTTTGAGCATTTTGTACATAAAACTATCAATGAAACTCTGGCAAATGTCAGGTAGTTTCAAAATTTTAAGTTCATGAAGAGAACGTTGGTGCGGACAATGTAATCCAAATTGAACACCTCTAACGGTTGCCGATTTTCATAGCGTGAATACTCTTAATTTCATTTTTTGCCTGCTATAATCCCAGCCATATTGCGTATTATTATTATTATTATTATTATTATTATTATATAAGAAAGTTTTAGCCTCCCTTGATCACGACAAAGATGTTCCAAGAGAGGAAAGAGGAAGGCACCATTTAGTATGGAGTTGAGGGAACGCGGAATCTATGCACATGGTGCACAGAAACAGTAAGCTAGGAGAGAAGTTCATGAAACAAGAAAAAAGTTGAAGAAGAAAGTAGTAGGTGCTGAAAAATAGGACAGCAGTGAACCGAAAAAAGATGGTCCGTAACAAAACAAAAACCTATTTTATTACAACAAAAAGGAAGTCTACCTAACCATTAGCTCAGGCCCTCACATAGTTTCCCTGGGAGCGCCAATTCCCATAGATACAATAGTTGTATCCCCCTGAGGGGGCCATATTGCGTAAACGGATGAATCAAAGTGATAATTAAGGTTTATACAGCATTAATAGGAAGAATATGCTTGACTTTGTGCAAAATGCCAATGGATTTGGATAGTTTCGTGCGCATATGTTGGTCCGCCAAAGTCAATTTTTTTTCGTATTAGTCCTAAAAATTGGCCCTAGTCAGCCTCTTGAATTTTCTCGTGGCATATCATAATGCTGGAGGGGAGTGTGTTTTGAAGTATGAGTAGAGCATAAATTTAGTCTAGTTGACATTTGTGCAGATATTAGCTGCTGCTTCGAGCTATAACAAACTTTCCTTTTTTTAATTTTTCAGGCTGGAAATTTTTGCGCAGCTTTCGAAGAAAAAACTCGTAGATAATCTGCTGTCATCCACAAAAAAATCAAATTTAAAAACTGGAAGTGATTTTACAATATCGTTTATGGAAATAAGGAATAGAATGGGCCGAAAAAAAAACATCTTTGACAGACGCCATAAAGTTACGTTTCGCAGCTCTGAATTTCAATTGTAAGTACTACACATTGTTTACAGTTTGCAAAGAAGGATTTCATCAGTTCAAAAAAAAAACTCTTATGTCATTATGGTACAGCTTACTCAAAAGAATCTGATACTCAAATGATACTGATACTCTAACAATCAAATGCCTTTTTACAATCGAGAAAAATTGAAAGTAGCAAGTTTCTTCCATCAACATTTGAAGAAAGAAATCGTATGTAGTTTAGGATGGCTTGAGCAGTTGATTTTCAAGAACGAAAACCAAACTGCTTGCCATAGAGATCTGAGTTATGCCCAATATAGGAGTAGACTAGGTTGTATGCTATTTAGCCAAAAATATCACTTATGATTGACAATGTAGAGATTAGTCAATAACTATTAATGCAGGTTTCGTCATCGCTATTTGAGATAGATCGCTAATATAGATGCCAATTTTTGTTCAATGAGGTAAGGTGCTGAAGAAAACGATCTGTTCATATGAGCAACAACAGGCGAAAACAAAAGAGCAACGCATTAAGCACTTCAGCTGACCATGTGTATTTGTTCCGTGTAGTTGACTTTTTTCGTTCGTTAATGAAGTTGGGAACATCAAAAGCATTACCCGGAGTACATAAGCACAGATTTGAGTTTAAATCTGCAAAGGAAGTGATTTTTGAAATCGTTATTCAGTTCTTCAGCGTAATTTTTAGCGACATCATAAAATTGTTACTGGACAAGCCCTCGACGTCTTTCTCATAGTGATGGATTACCATGCGAATCGTATTCAATATTTATTGAGTTTAAAGATCATTACGCGGTCCACATACTGAGTTTGAAAGACCCCAAACCGCAATTGTTTTTACTTCAACTATTTTTTTGTGGAGTAGCTCTATATAAATGCTCTGAATTGGCTGGTGAACTCATAACAAAATATTCGGTGCATTTCATAAGTAGTGTTTTCTTCACCTTGTAAGATCCCGTTTGTCTATCTTTTTCGTATCCGTGATAAGTTCCCTCGTAACCCATAGCTTTTGCTGGTTCTTTGGCGTGAGTATGTGGGTTAGAATCGAGCAGCATCCTTTATGCGAACCATTTCGACAGTTTGGCATGACAATAATGGCTTCACCAATGTGTGTTTTAGTTACAATGTGAATATAATATCAGTTTCTGATACGGATTCATACATGTTTTTTAAGGGTCAATGAATTAACGCGGAGGCACGAAAATCTCTCAATTGGTTTAGAATTTTATACACAAAATGCATGCTTTTTTCCTAGGAAAATGAGGAAATGGTGTGATATACAAGAGATTATAATTTCAGGACAGATATAAGTTGGAAACCTAATAAAAAGGTTGTCTATTAATGAGGCAGCGTTAGCGAAACTCTTCTTGGCCGACTAATAAGGAAGATAGGATATTTTAGTTGCAATGTTTAGGAAGTTTACAGTTGATTCGTAGCGCTCCGTGTTTGACAAGTCCGGATTGCAGTCACGGCAGGTTAGTACTGCATGGTGAAGATTATTGAGAGACTGGATAAAATTAGTTAATTCATTGAGGAAGACTAGTAGGTATCTAGAGGAAGAGCTATGATTTGTTGCAATTAGGACGTTCTTTTTGACTTAAACCGAATACTGTTTCAATGCAATCGAAATTTTTTTTTCGGGAATTATTCAAATACTAATACGATTACAGATGGATGCACTCGCATCTTCACCAAGTTTAATTTCCTTCTCTAAGGAATGAACTGTCGCGTAATTTTGTGCATTTTTATATTCTTTGAGACCAGTTATCAGTAAGACCGAGAATTTCATAATCACAATCATATTAACCACGATTAATATGATGAATTGCCAGATAAAGTAACCCACAGTTCCAGCAGAGGCCAGACAAGTTTACATTACATCATTTATTGCTAAGGAATCGTTGAAGTTTTGAATCGTTGTGTAAGGGTTGTGGTCAGAA
The DNA here is from genome assembly GCA_030386875.1 of Morinoia aosen. Classification (NCBI taxonomy): domain Eukaryota; kingdom Metazoa; phylum Arthropoda; class Malacostraca; order Amphipoda; family Talitridae; genus Morinoia; species Morinoia aosen. The sequence continues at coordinate 11,202,292 of CM059556.1, forward strand.
TTATTTGTGTGGGGATGTAACACGTGAAAGCGATTCAATTTCCGGTTGATGATTTGGAAGATATCGAGTTCATTAGCCACGATTGATGCTACCGGGAAAATACAATAATGAAAATATTGGGAATAAAAAAGAGGAAAAAGACTTGATATTAAAGTACGAGTTAAAAAAGCTATAATATATTAGGTGTCTTCGTGTCTTCACTCATATAATGAGTGTCTTCGTGCTCGCTCATTAATTATTTTGTAGCGCTGTCTTGTGTCTTCGGTTATCAGAAGATACAAATTAAGACAAATTCAAACCCGAGCTTTGGTTCCAGAAGCACTCGAAGTTACCAGTACAATCCGATAATTTTGAAGGCGGTAATGTTTACTCTAGATCAAGTCAACCCTTTCGGTACTGACGGTTACTCCAGTGCCAAGTTGGCTAATGCTTCCAGTTTAGGGCATCAAACCTAGTTTTAAAGTAATTTAACTAGTGAGGGAATATTTTGTTGGAGTAAATAACAAAGTTAGGGAAATTACAAACATTCATTAAACTAGTTTTTAAACAATTCCAGAAGCCTGCACGCGTAAATTACCAGAGGTTACCATAGGATCCTGTAATTACCATAGGACCCTTTAGCATAGGCACGTGTAAGTTCATGCTACAGGGTTCGTGCAACACTTTCAATACCCTTTCCATTTACCTTGAGAAAGTTTACTGAACTTTGTTAATTTTGATGAATTCGGGCAAGAACTTATAAATAATTTCTTCGTAAATACAAAAACTTAATTATCAACATCAAAAATTTCTGTAACCAAGCATAGAGCTTCAAAAATTCAAAAAAATTTTACATTAAAATAAAGAAGTAGGGACTTGCTTAAGTTAGAAGTACCCACACTAGGACAATTTCACTGACAATTCAGGGTAACGACAACTTTTCCCCCTGGAAGTTTTCCCAAACCATTTGAATTTTCGTACCGAAAGGGTTAAGTTACGTGCGGGCGCTCGAGGATCAGGGTGTTTTCATCAACTCCTAGTATTTTGGTGATGATTTCAGTACCCAGATCTTTGCCGTACAGAGATGGAAAGTTGTTCGTACCGCACAAACCAAGTCCATTATGCACATTATACAGAGTGTGCGAGTTCTCATTCAAGTTGACGAGTTCTGAATATATTAGGTCACCTTCAGAGAGTAACGTTTAACCTGCAGAAATGAAGACCTTCGTGACAGCAAAACACGCGCCTGCATCCTCTCGAACACAAGGGGATGCAGCGTGAGGCCCTGGGGGATAATGAATACGCTGAGCTGCCAGGCGTCGCTGTAAACAGCAGTTGTGCATAGGGTATGATGGCTCGGATATCCGCATCCGCAGAAACACGCAGTTTGCGTAACTGCTTTTTTTGGTTTCCGACAGTCATGTTTCTATGATAACGCTTTAATATCAGTTTTTCAATGATAATATTCATAGACTAGACTATAGCCTAAGAATCTTAACATAAGTAGGCATAGGTTTGCATGGGCTGGTCCACAACGAAACTAAACCCAGACTTTGATGCACTGGCGAATAAAGGGTGATCAACCACACTGCTCCCACTGAAGGTAAATGTAAGCATTACCACTGTAATTTTTTTGCTGCTGATGTTTGATATGAATTCTGATGCATTTTTAAAAGTCACATGGCCCATGAGTCAAAAAGTTTGCCCAACCCTGGGCTAGGGGTTTATGACTGAACAGAAAGAGATCAAACGCCTGCCCCATTCTAGAGAATGTCTCACACACGAACCAGGAATCTTGGCAAAATTTTATTCCAGTCAGAAAAAATTGTCAGCTTGTGAATCACAATGAATGTAAGTCAATATTCAATATTAAGGAAAACACATTGTACGATACATCACAACAAAAACACATGGTCATAACGTTGAGACCAATGCATTTTGTCGCGTGCATAACAATGCTTACGCGGCAATCAAATAACATAACAGACTATGATACAAATTTTGCTTGCGCAAAGTAACTGTATATCAATAAGGGCGACTCGCATTAGATTAGACAAGTTTGTTTAGACCTGCCTAACTACAACGAATGTGTTCCAAAAAGAGGAAGACATCATTTAGTATAAAGTTTATCAAGGGAACGGGCAATCTATGCAGAAGGTGCGTTTGTAAACAAGATTCCCTAAGCTTAGAAACAGATGGTTAGGATAAAAGTTAATAAACCAAAATAAAAATAGAAGAAGCACGTAATCGGTGTTGAAAAAGAGCAGCAGTATACCGAAAAAAGTTGGTCCAAAACAAAATTTATTATTTTTTAAAAAAGTTCACTTAACCTTCAGCTCGGGACCTTATATCTTCCCCTGGGAGCGTTAATTTCCATAAATACAACAGATGTAACTCCTGAGGGCAGGATGACTCATAATATTGTTATGATCAACTCTTAATGATTAAAATGATGGCTCACACAATGATATTAATCGGTCTAAACACCAACTGATGGATTCTAGGTTGGGCAAAAGAAAGTACTGTATGATTCATTGATTGATTATAAGAAAGTTTTAGCCTCCCTTCACCACAACAAAGATATTCAAAGAGAGGAGGGATGAAAGCACCATTTAGTATGGAGTAAAGGGAACGCGGATCTACGCACAAGGTGCATAAAAACAGAAAGCTAAGAAAAAAAAATTCGTGAAACAAGATCAAAGTTGAGAAAGACAGTGGTAGGTGCTGAACAATTGGACAGCAGTGAACCAAAAAAAGATGGTCCGTAACAAAACAATAGACCTATTCTATTTCAACCACAAGAAGGCCTACCTAACTCTCAGCTCGTGCCCTCACACATTTTCCCCCTGGGAGTGCTAATTCATACAGATACAATAGTTGCATCCCCTTGAGGTGAAAAGTACTGTATTAACTTCGAAACATTTGAAACGCCCAATACAGCACGGAGGGACACCGACTACAGCGCAAGAAGCAAACACCATTCCATTTTGAACGCGCTAAACCGAACGGCTAAAGGCCAAAAATTATGAGCGAACCTGACGTGCGACGTAAGAAACCACTTAATAAGCAGGAAAAATAAGTCAAGAAAAAAGGACAAGCACGCCTAACTGCAAACGAAGGAAAGAAGTCACCGGGAACTACGAAATAACGCAAGCGCACGCGAAACGAGTCGCTGGAAACAAAAATCACTGAACGCCGAACAAGGCGCGTGACTTGAGAAACCGAGGCACCCAAGCAGGCCGCTGGAGTGTGCGGGGAAGTGTGAGCGCATCGTGGGGGGCAGTGGAGCGCGCGAGGCAGGGCGAGGGGAGGTGCGGCGAATGGAGGGGGACGCACCGGACGTGGTCCAGCCCTGGGGCCTTCTACCTACAGCACAGCGGCGGCCGACACAACGCTCACTGCGGCGCTTCTGGTCTCTCTTCCAACGCGTGTGTGAGGCATGTGTTCGTGACTTCTTGCTCGTTTTGTCAAGTTCATCTGTGCACAAGATGAATTCATGACTTGCTCGTTTTGTTAAGTCTATCGGTGCACAAGGTGAATTCATGACTTCTTGCTCATTGTGCCAAGTGCATATGTGAAAAAGATGCATTCATGACTGCTTACTCGTTTTGTCAGGGCATTCATCGTGCGTCCACATGAGAAATCCATGGTTTCTTTCGCTCATTTTGGAATGTCTTGCGCAGCATGTGTAAAGATGAGTGAGTTCCCGACTTTCTTGCCCATGCTCTGAACTTCTGCTTGAAGTTTTCCGGTCGCCGCCTCGTAATGGAGTTGTATTTCAACAGAAGAGAGGAGCCGACGGGTTAATGACCTACTGTTAGTCAAAGTTCTGCGCCATTACTGCACAATTGAGAGGCAATTTTACATAGGAGAGGATTGGATGAGATTAGATAGGTTAGTTTAAGCCAATCTAACCACAATAAATATGCTCCCAAGAGAGGAAGCAGGGAGGCATAATTCAGTATGGACATAAGGCGACGGGGTATCTATGAACAAAGACAGTGTGTCCCGCCCCATTCTGCGTATTGAAACAGTATGAGTTAAAGAAGTTCAGGAAACGAGATAAAAATCGAATAAGAAGTTACTAGCGGTTGAAAAAAGGAAGGAATAGAATTGGAAAAAGATGCCTCCTAACATAACAAAGAAAACTTTTTGCTTCAACAAAAGAGAGCTCATTTAATCTTCAATTGCGACCTCACATCTTCCTTTTGTAAGCTCTAATTCTCACTGATACAGTAGTTGTATCTTTCTGAGGGAAAAATTATCTAAAGCACAAAAATACTTATCTGCAAAGTCTTTGTAAACAAATGCGATAAATATACGAAAGAGACTAATGACGTACAACTCGCGAGTTAAAATTATTTCACGTATCTAGTGGTAGAAAAGTATTCATACAGAACCAATTTCGCATTTTAAGACAATTGAATTTAACTACTGTAAAATATTTTGGATTGTCCCAGTTTATTATACTATAACAAATTCATTCAAATGTTTTATATCGTAAATTATGAAGCATTGTATTTTATACTAGCTTCTATAACGCATCTCCAAAACATGCTCTGAAGCAAGCTGCAGTCTGATGTCATGCCATGTTTTACAGTAATCGGCATCATGAAGAGCGAAGAATTCTCATTTTCACGCAGAATTTTTTTTTCAACTTTTGAAGTCACTCTCAGCATTCTCCTAAATACCATTGATTCCACTATTACAATGTATAAAGAAGATTACAACTGTAAAAAACTAAACGAGATACAGGGCATCACGCAAAATTTGCCTTAGATTTACCAATGCAGGAATACTATAGGTAAAGTTAAAATGCGATCAATAACAAAGAGATCTAAGATGCGTTATGCATATCAGGTACAACTGTCGCAAAAGCAATGAGTGACACAGCCGTCAACAATGTCCAGTGATCGCGGTCTTCTCGGAAAATTGCGCTGCACTCCAGAGGACCCAGAGAAGCTTGATTGAAATTTGTTTCTGACTAAGATTAAACCAAAATCACTCTGGGTGAATTTTTCGTCTTCATGAAATAAATGAATTGAGCGTAATCCCATGTTTTGCAAAAAAAATATGTTTCTGGCACTACCAAAGAACATAACTACTGCTAAAGTTTGGTTATAGCTTTGGGATGCTTATACGCTAATGATAATGGCAGTACTTAAAGAGTAAATGGCAGAATAAGTGCCGCAAGCTATAACTGTATCTTGAACTCTAATTTATCGGTTTCAGTAAGAAGGCTTCAGCTTCATGATAAATGATTCTCCCAGCTCGACATTAATTATACGCATACAACAAAAACTGCAAAGAATGGTGTGCTAAACGAAATGTTGAAAAGTTTGATTGACCAAGCCAATCTCTAGACATGAACTTGAGACAGAAAATTCAAACTTGAATTTATTCCAGATCCCCAAAAGCCATTCGGATCTATAAAGGATACAAAAGAATAACTGGATACAATTTCAAAAAAAGGAACATCCAGATAATTAATGAAAATTAATTGAAATTGATTAAGAATCAAGCTATAAAATAGCGAATTAAAATTGTTACTTTCACAAAGGCAAATGCTAAACTCTTCTATTACATAGACTTTCATTTTTTCCCTAGTCTCAAACTTAATACATATTTATGAAAACATTGCATATCATGCACGTACAATCAAATAACAATTCAACATGATTATCAGTTAGATTATCAAACGGCAATCTGATCAGAAGTAATGGATCCCTTACCAAATGATGTCTGCTGAAGTAAAATAATTCTAACTACGTTTTGACACAAATAAGCGTAACTGTGTCTCACTGACATGCTGCGGGAAATTTAAACTACCCCGGCCGCAGGCGTCACTTGACGATGAGGTAAAGTTATACGGGTCTGGAATGCAGCCCTGACAGCCTCACTCAGGCGACCTTGTCTTGCAGGGGTTAGGCTACTTTTTCTGGTTCTTGTGCTCTTGAACAGCAGAAATATAGCGCTAGCGAGAAACATGAAAAAAATCCTTCAAACATAAGCGGCATCGAAGCTGAACGCCAATGGGATTACAGGTAAAAAACTGGAAGATGTGGGTGTACTCACATTCAAAACTGAAGATCAGGACCGAGGACAAATACCCCACACAAATTATGGCAAGTTTCTCGCACATACGAATCCATAAAAGTGTGAAAACTAAATTTTAGGTCTAAATTCGGAAAGATTTATCCTTGGCAGCCCCTGTGCCGTGACGAGCGATAGGCAGGAAATGCCAAGCCTGCTCTGACTCAACACCAATACACAGGATGCCTCCGAATCAACTTTTGCTCTCCTGCGTCACAGCTCCAACGATGACATAACCTTAGGTGAAACTTTTGGTGATTGATGTTTAAATTCCAACATTGAAGTTCATCTTTCAATGAGAATCACAATAACCGTTTAGATTTCTCTAATTTTATATTTAAAGTCAGGCACGAGGCAACATTGAAACAGGAGAGGTAAAAGCATTTTAAAGCCATATACAATTTCAGAAACAGAAAAGTAACAGTGAAAACTCTGTACAAATACCCACTTCGTAACCCTGCTTCGGGCATCGCTCGATAAAACAGCAATCAACCTTCAGCACCATTAGTGCGGGAAGTTATGGCAGCATATTTAACCAACAGCATTGCAAAGACCAACAAGAGTTATTTGTACACCACAGCCCTTAAGGCCCTCCACAGCACGCCCACAAGACGTGCAAATCCTTCTAAAGGACCTCATGAAAACCCGAGAACGTGACGGCATCTGCAACTCGCGGAGTAAGGCATTCGCGCTGCTATGTAGGGGATATAAGCAAATAACACGACAGTCATAGTAGCACTCGAGTCGGGAAAACAACTGCACTCAAACAAGACCGGTAGAGAGTGCGGGAGAAGAGATGAGGTGTTTACCACACTGTGGAAAATATTAGAGCGTACAATGCAGCTCATTTTACGCTGTCATTCAAACAGTTAAGAAAACTGTTCTCACTTTACTCAATCACATTAAGAGCTAAAACATCCAAAACATACAGAAAGATGAACAGGGAAGAAACTAACCTGGGGCCACTTGATACAGGTTCCTGCCACCAACTACTTCACCATGAAAGAGAGTCAAACAAAAATCAAAATTCAACTTTGGACTTCACATTAGTCCCTCCTAACTTAAGATCACGAGGTGTTTCAATAAGCTGCGGCTTTGTAAGGTAATTTACGACATAAATAGGATAAGCTTACGAGCAAACAAAACCGTCACACCTATAAATGGAAGGAAGCTTGAGACATGCATGCAATGCATTACGAGTATGCTTCTGAAACTCAGAAGCACCGCGAACGCGTCTTGCCGAATATCTTAAGAATTCGAAGTCTTTCTTTCGCACTTTTTCTTGGTAATTTGTAAAGAACTTTAGGGCTTTCTAAACGCAAACGTAAAAAATTTCAATGAGTCGTACATTCTATGCATGAAGAAAATTTTGAAATTAAACATTTCTCAGTTGAGAAAAATGAGACAAGGATTCCCATAGACGTGAAAATGTGATAAGTACCATTAATTGGATATTTCAAGCCACAGTTACGGCGTCAATGTGAACAGTTTGCACTAAGTTTTCAGAGATATAAGACCAACGTCTTTTTTTGAAGTAACTCAAGTCTTACGGAATGAAGGTGTTCCGAAAGAGCACAGAGTTCGCACTGGAACTCTAAACCAGCAGCACGAAGACGACGACAGCGACGCCGTTGGATGCGCGAACAAGGGAGTTATGGCTTCACAAAGCGCCTCAGTTTAGCCGCCGACTACCTGCCCTGAACGCGGCGTTACTTCCAATAGAATTTAAGACGCTCCACGATGATGACATATCAATAGAAGCAACGGCATGAGAACACAACAATTTACGGTTAGAGAGAGGCGAGCATTTGGATCGTGGGATACAGGAAGCGGAGTCTGTTCAACAAATGGCCTGCTTGGCAGGCAACAGATGCAAGCACCTTGGACGAGGTAGCTCAACTGTGTCAAGCATCACGGGATCAAGAACAGCAGAGGTTGCAGGCTAAACAAATAACAAGCTGGGCACATAAACTGGGATTATTGTAATAATTATTCTTTTCGCAGTTTAAGGCTAACTAGCCACAACAAAGGCGATCTCAAGAAAGCTACGACGAAGGCAAATTTATTATGGATTAAAGAAAACGGGAATTTATGCACAATGTGTGTTCTTACACAGGACACCCTGCCCAGAGAAATGGGAACTAAGAAAGAAGAGGAAGAAGAGAATATAAAGAAGGTGAAGCGAAGATAACACGAAAATTAAAACAAGCAAAGCGATCACGAAAGACACAAGTCAAGTCCCGAATGTCCCTATAGCTGAGGTAACCTAAGAGTATCCCCCTGAAGGAGCCGCTCCCCATAGCATAGAATTCCAATCACTACTTTTCCCACAGTAAGTTCGAGGTGTAAAACAAGACTGGCTTAAAAAAATGGATCTCCTAGATTGACCTTGATTGATTGATTATAAGAGTTTTAGCCTCTCTTACCGTCAACAAAGATGATCAAAGAGAGAAAGGATGAAGACACCATTCAGTATGGAGTTAGGGGAACGCGGAATCTATGCACAAGGTGTGTTCTCACACAGGATCTGGTGCATAGAGAAACAGTAAGTTAAGAAGGAAAGTTATGAAAAGAGATAAAATTCAAGAAGAAAGTAGTAGGTGCTGAAAAATAAAACAGCAGTGAACCGAAAAAAGATGGTTCTTAAAAAAACAAAACAAAATTTATTTGAACAAAATGAAAACTTACCAAATTCTCAGCTTAGGACCTCACATTTTCCCCATGGAAGCGCTAATTCTAACATATACAACTGTATCCCCCTAGGAGGGGAGAGACCTTAAAAATTGTCAAAAAGTGTTCTGAAATTAAACCATTTGAGAAAGACAGGGCATTCAAACAATGGTAGAATTTTCATTTAAACTTAAACCTAATTGCATAAGAAGCTCATTGGTTTTATCTGTATTAAATCGATTTGAATTCGGCACCGACAAGTTACCCGTGCGTGACGAGCAGGATATGCGACCCGCTGCACAGGATGTATTGTGTGACAACTTCCTCGTCCCATGAGAACGCTTCCAGCCTTTGTCTTGGTAGTCAATCGCTCAGTACCATACCTTCATTTTCTCTTACACTATAATTTGCCCACCGAACAGTTTACAGTAGTATCTCTACTCGCTCTTGTAGCCAAATGTGTTGCTCATCGTTTTGTAATACTTTGTTTTTAACTTTTTATACTAAAAAGCTATTGGATTTGAACAACTACCACAGTGTACCGGGACAACAGCCTTAAAAAATAACAAAAGTATGCCTACACAAATCATACCAAAAAATTTAGTGAAATTACAGAAGCAGTTCAAACCGAGAAGCATTAAATGAGAAAAAGCCGTACCAATCGTTACCAGTATGAAAGCGCACGTTAAAAAATACTAAGTGGCAACTATTTCTAAACGCCTTGAAAGGAGGGAAACAAATGAAGAAGAGCAAGAAGCAGAAATCATCGTCTCCGCTCAGGATCTAGTACATAGGCAGTGCGCATTCCGCATTACGAAAGCAGGGATCATCTTTGCTCCTCTTTTGAATAATGTCGTACTTCGAGCTTTCGACCGCTAAAAATACTCATAATTTACTAACACGTTACTGCTATCAGACCATTAATAAATACTTTTTCAAATTAGAACCATATCTACACGAAAAGCTAAATGAAAACCCTCTAATAGAATTACGAGTAGCAATAGTTAATACCAACGAAAAAGTATATTATTCATAAACAATTCTACAGGATATTCCACCACGTTACTTGATCTGTCATCGGAAGCTGAGTTAGAAAGTTTTCCTGACCATCAGACAATTCATTCAGATTTGCTTCTCTGATCTATTATTCCGAAATACTTAGTTCTGTGATTCATGGTGAGGCTCCTACATCACAACCTCACATGCACATGGAAGAAGGTGAGGAATTAGCCTTTTCAAACCCGATTTTGATAGCACAAACTCGTGGGGGCCAAGCTCCGACTTTTTAAACGATTAGATTAGATTATAAGTTAGTTTAAGCCTCCCTAACCGCTACAAAAAAGAGCGTATCGAAGAGAGGAAGGAGGAAGGCACCATTTAGTATGGAGATAAGAGAATGAGGAATCTATGCAGAAGGGGCATAGAAACAGTAAAGTTGAGAAAGAAGTTCACGAAACAAGATAAAATTTGAAGAAGAAAGTCAGAGGTGCTGAAAAACAGGACAGTAGTGAACCGAAAAAAGGTGGTCCTTAACATAACAAAAAACATTTTATTTCAACAAAAAGAAGGCCTACCTAACTCTCAGCTCGGGCCCTCACATTTTTCCCCTGGGAGCGCTAATTCCCATAGATACAATATCTGTATCCCCCTGAGGGGCTTTTTAAACGATTTCAAAATGATCACGACGACTCCATAGCCCCGACCTCATACGAGAGGCAATAAAATCTGCAACCTTGCAACACAGCAAAGCACTCAAACTCACAGCCATTGAACTTCCTAGTAAACACAAACAGAGTGCACGTAACAAATAGCTCCAATCCGTAACGCGCATACGAAAAAAAACAATTTAAACATAAAATGTGCGATGGAAAATATTTACAAAGCTTCAAAAAAGCCTTTTTTGTGCGTTGCTAAAGCGCAACGCACGCGTAGCTGTGGAGCTTGCTGAGGTGCACCTTTACGACCGCCGGCACGACCGCGATGAGGTGTTGGATCCCTACGGAAGCATCAGCGTCTCGACGGACGGATTGCGTTCGACAAAAGGAATGAAGCGCACCCTCCATGACGGGACCTTGGCCTATGTGGTGAGGAAAGTGAGCGGTAAACACTTGCGCAAAATGAAGAAAACGAGAATACCGCTCTGGAATGAAAACAAACAATGTTCGTTTTCGACGAACTTGTCCTTCCCAAAGCACGTGAGAACATGGAAAGAAAGCTTTTCCATGGCTGTGTACGCAAGTAATTACTGTAATTAGAGCATGCAGAACGCAAGGAACTGCAAAGACTGCGTGTGGACTATTTGATTAAATTAGATTAGATAAGTTAGTCCGGGTCTCCCTAACCACAACAAAAGTATTCCAAAGAGAGGAAGGGGGAAAGCAGCGTTTAGTATGGAGTTAAAGGGAACAGGGAATCTATGGATAAGGTGTGCTCCTACACATCATCGCGAAACATCAAGTGGAAAGCAAGTATACGAAACTAGAAAAAGACGAAGAATAAAATAGGTAATAGATGCAAAAAACAGGACAGCAGAGAACTGAAAAAAGATCGTTCGTAACAAAACCAAAAAAAACTTTCAAAACTTATTCGTCGCCTAACAAATCCCTAAGCTCGGCGCCTCGCATCTTCCTCATGAGAGCGTTAATTACCATGGATACAGTTGTTGCGTCGCCATGAAAGGTTAGAATCCTAAAACATGCCCACATTTCTGAGAACTTCAACAGGTATTTCTAGTAAAGAAGTGCGTTTCTACGGTTGATTTTACTAAATCAATAGATATGAGCGTAGGTAAAGAAAACTTTCAGAAACTTACACAACTTTGTGACAGCGTGCAACACATGCGCTCTCATTGTTATCATTATGTTTGGAATTACAGTGGCTGCGAGAGAGCAATAAGTGCAAGCTCACGCGAGAGTTGGTCGATGCTTCGCCTAGTGAACGTTTCACCACAATAACAAGACAGTCCACGTGATATGCGTCGTAAAGAGTTAGGAACGGGACTACTGAAAAGGAAACTGCAACTATCACGTGCCAGAGACAACACGTATGGGTTTAGTATTTCAAGAAGTTAATAAGTGGAGGTGAAAATACGGCATGAAGGGTCAGACGGGAGATATGGAGAACACTTAGAAGCGCAAATAGACAGGCGTGCGAGCCCTTCTGATTGCTAACTAAGCAACGAATGTTTTTCCTTCAAGACGTGCCAAAAGTAGACGGTCAGATGCTTAGCAGCAAGAAGTGATCTCTGGTGGTCAGAGAGGCATGGCATACACGCAAGTTTCATAACGTCAAGTGGGTTCGCTCCTCATTCCTGTTCTTGCATGATTTAAATCAACATTTACACGCAATTTCAAATATTCTTCAAGCAATTTTAAGCAAAGGTTCCACTAATACTTTTGGGCTGTTTTTCAATACGTACCAAACGATATTTAACTCAATTTCAAACGAAGATTCTCGCACCTCCGAGAATTTTTCTGTACTACAACGTTGCTCATAATGGCATCATCAAAGCTTATATAATCAAGCACGCTAATTCAATCTTATGAAGGTAAAAAAAACAGAAACTCGGCTCAACTAGAAAGTCTTGAATGGGAGAAAAATTATTTCTAATTCGGGACTCGCGGGAACAATTCGCACGTTGATAAAAAAGCAATCGGTGCTAGTTCTGCCCAATTGAAGTGTCTGCAGAAGCAACACACACAACTCGCGTTGCTAACAAGACATTTATTTAAGCTGCGGACATGATCTTGGAAGCCGTCATTGATGAGCTTTGGCATGTCATTGAAGTGCGCAGAGAGGAAATTGTCAGGCAACTAAGGATACATACTTTTTTCGATTTCCCGTGATAATACCCGATCATTTAACGTTCAATGAACTACCTATAAAATGCACAGCACGCTATTAACGACTTGTGTACTTTGTTTCATTAAAAAATAAAACAAAATGGTTTTGCGATACCGAGTTAACCATCTTTTCAGAAACCGCAACTCATACTCATTACAGGAAAAATACCTCCAAGGTTAACAAGGTTGTTTTATTTGTATTTATACTATAATATTTCAAAGTCAACTTACACGAATGCAAAAAATTAAAGATGTTTGCAGGTTTATTAGGTTGTTTCTTTACCCAGTCTAACTTATCCTAACGGGCATTGATTTAGATCAAATTCGGCCCAACAGAATAATTTTACAGAACGACGACTGGGCACTCCGTCAGGGCTTCTAGACACTGAGATGCCTTTACAACCAAATTTGACTCGGAACAAGTAGTAGTAGTAGTAGTAGTAGTAACATAGGTTTGCTAGCGCTTCAGTTATTCAAACTATATCGCACCGGAGGTCACATAATTTAATTAGTATCAGACTTTCCGATTTACCACGTAAGATGAACATCAACATTATTTGAACATCAAAAATTATATGATCGTAATTATAGTTACAACTCAAGAGTACAATTGTCTCCCCATTGAAATCTTGTACATACAACAGTACATTCGAACACACTGGGCAGCCAAACCCCGTAGGGGGTTTCAGCTGCCCACCCATTATGGCCGGACGCCTTACCCACGCTGAAACCCCCCGAGGTACCAACGTAGCGCGCCCGGCCATATTGCAGTTTCTTCATCTACAATCTTCCAATACGATATCACGCTTGGTTACAGCGCATTACTGCGTGGCTTCATGTTAAATCTCAGAAAATAGCTTGCACCTCTCCAGGAACAGCTGCAACGCTGCTGCGTTAAAGCCTGAGCGCTCGTTTTCCCTGAGTATTCCAATCAACACATCCTCCGTGCAGCCACGAAGACTTGGGAAACACACATTGCGTATAGCAGAGTATCTTGGACATTCAACGAGAAAATGCACAACAGTCAGGGGAACACGGCACCGTTCGCATTGCGGCTGCGGCTGTCGCTCCATGAGGTGGCCGTGCGTTATGCGAGTATGGCCGATGCGGAGGCGGCAGAGTATCACCTCCATTCGACGAGCACGGCAGTTAGAAGATGACCACTCTCGGACAGTGGGCTTAATGTTTCTCAATTTATTGTCAGTTGTGGCCGTCCAGTTTCGCTGCCACAGATCCTTCACCGCCGCCTTGATGCGAGGATAAAAATCACGGGAAGGGACCATCAAATTTAGTGTTCTCTCACTTGACCCAGCAGCTTGCTTAGCTTCCCGGTCTGCTCTCTCATTGCCAGATATCCCCACATGCGCGGGCACCCAGCATATAACGACACTCTTCCGTTCATTTACGAACTGTGCCAGCTTTGTGACGATCTCCGCAATAATGGGGTGGGTACTGTTGTACATCTGAGCAGCATCTATTACGCTTTTCGAGTCAACGAAGATGGTGAAAGAATGACAATCGTGCTCCTCGATCAGCTGTAGCGCTTCCATCACACCATACAGCTCCGCTGAGAAAATTGAGGTCTCTGGGAGCAGTCTCCTAGCCCTCACTATTTCCCCGGACACAGCGGCACATCCCACAGCGTCTCCTGTCTTAGAGCCGTCTGTATAAATCTTCACAGAGTTTGCGTGTTTCTCCAGTATATGCTCCATGAAAATTCCCTTCAGGATGTTAGCCGGCATTGACTCCTTTTTCGGCACTCGACATCCAGGGCAGAAGCTCTCCACGGGGACACGCCATGTCGGAGAGCAGTCAAACAGCACAGGTAGCACTCTCATGGGTCCCAGCTGCATGGCGGCCGTCAGCGCAGGATAGTTCATTGATGATGGCAGACAATACGGGAAAGGCAGATGTCGTCCGGAAGGCGCGTGCACGCTTCTCCATGTAGGAGACAGGGGCAGCTGATCTAGACGAGCCAGGTACTGTAGGCTCAGCTGTACACGGCGGAGCCAAAGAGGAGGTTCTCCACTCTCCACACACAAACTGACTAACGGGGAGGTCCGAAAGGCGCCGGTGCAAAGCCTTATGGCCGTGTGGTGCACCGGATCAAGCACTGACAACGAAGTTTCCCTTGCATACTGGTATACAGTGCATCCATAATCCAGCTTACTTCTGATCAGGGTTCTGTATAGGCGCAGCAATGTTACACGGTCAGCTCCCCACGCCAGGCCTGATACACATTTCAACAGGTTCATTCTTCTGTTGCAATCAGACTTCAGCGCGGCCAGATGGGGTTTCCACGATAGCTTGTCATCAATAGTTAGGCCCAGAAATTTGGCACTATGAGCAAAGTTTATCGGTACTCCCCGGAGAAGTAACTGTGGAGGGTCCCGTCGGCAGCGTCCCTGAAAATGCAGGGCCACAGTCTTCCCAGTGGAGAATACGAAACCATTTTCGGTCGCCCAGTCATTCACACCGTTGATAGCCAACTGCACTCTGCGCGCCAGCGCAGGCAAATACGCTGATGAAGAGTAAATCATGAAGTCATCAACGTACAAAGACGACGAGACATCGGCTGGCAGTGTGGAGGTGATGTCATTGACGGCCAGAGAGAAGAGGGTGCAGCTCAGCACACTACCCTGGGGTAGGCCCTCCTGCTGGGTTTGCCAAGGCGACAATGTGGCTCCCACTTTTACACGAAAACTCCTCTCCTGGAGGAACCGCTGGACAAAGAAGGCCAAATTGCCCCGAAGGCCACATCCATAAACACGTTGGAGGAGCCCATGTCTCCAAACGGTATCATATGCTTTGTGCAGGTCGAAGAAGACACACAAGCTCTGCTTGCGGGCGGCAATATTCTGAACCAGATGACTCTGCAGTCTCACGACAGCATCCGTGGTCCCCCGAAGCTGCCTGAAGCCGAACTGGGCAGGATTCAGAATTTCTTCTGCTTCCAGCCATCGTACAAGGCGAACGTTTACAATCCTCTCCAATAGCTTGCACACACAACTCGTTAGGGCGATAGGTCGGTAGCTGTCTGTACGGGTGGCCGGTTTCTGAGGTTTGGCAAAGGCAAGGATTGTTGCAGTGCGCCAGTCCCTTGGAAATACGTGGGTCGTCCAGACCTTATTGAATATATGAAGCAGCTGGCGTAAGGCTGATGAATGCATCCTCTTGAGCATCTGATAGTGAATCCCATCGGGGCCTGGTGCAGTATTATTGCAAGTTCTCAAGGTGCGATAGATTTCAAGAAAGGTGATAGGCTCGTTGTACGAGAAAACTGCTTCTGTTGCAAAGTCTGGTTTATGTTGTTCTCTTTGGCGTTTTTGTGCTCGGAAAGCAGGTGGATACTGGGCTTCGCTACTATTATGCGCGAAACTATCAGCCAGCGCCGCCGCCACCCGCTGAGGATCCGCCGTGAGTATGCCGTCCACTTCTAAACAAGGCCTGCCACAGCTGTATTTTCCCTTCATCTTACCCACACGTTGCCAAATTTTGGTCATAGGTGTGTCGGTATTTAGGCTGCTAACATATTTGCGCCACGAGCTCCGCCTAGCAGCGTCCTTGATGAATTGGGCCTTCGCTCTTGCTCGCTTATATGCAATAATATCTGCCAGCTCGCCGGTACGTCTAGAGCGTCTCAGGGCTTGCCGCCGCTCATAGTTTGCCACAGCGCAATCATTATTCCACCAAGGAGCACGGTACTTTGGTGCACCACCGCGTGACATCGGGATAGCAGCACTAGCAGCACTCCTGAGGGTACCGGTAAAACGCTCCACCATGTCGTCAACTTCCAGCAGGTCATTCATTTCTTCCATCTGGGTTAGGGCTTCAAAAGTATCCCAGTTAGCACGCTTCATGCAGTATCGAGGTTCTGCTGGCACTGGAGTAAACTCCCTTACTTCCATAACAATGGGGAAGTGGTCACTGCCATAAGTATCATCCAGAGCGCTCCACAGAACATCGGGGAACATATCTGGGGTGCTGAAACTGAGGTCGATGGCGGAGGTCGTCCCTGTTTGGACGTGAAAATGAGTGGCGGCCCCAGTGTTGAGCAAACAGAAATTGGATCTCGTAATGAATTGGTTGATGAGCCTACCACGCTGGTCGCTTTGGGCGTTGCCCCAAGCCACGTGCTTTGCATTGAGGTCGCCTACCACAAAAGCGGGCCCAGGCAAATGAGTACTGATATTCTCAAAATGAGTACTGATATTCTAGACACTGAGATGCCTTTACAACCAAATTTGACTCGGAACAAAGCCAAATAGTAGAATTTAGGTACTCAAAAAGGGCAGCTTGGCAATTTTCACTCTGTGTAAGCAAGAAGTAGAGCGGCACCTACTCAAGCCGTTCTTACCGCGCTACCACGCGCCACTCAAGCGTGCAGCCCTCAAGGCTGGCGTACACTCCACACAATTGTGGGAATTATGCCTCGTTCTGCTCCGTGCACGGTTCTCACGGAATATTGCACGGTCGCACTGGGTGCAGCTATACTTTGATCGCAGCGCGTGCATCTTGTAGCGAAGCTTAGCGAATAATGTTCCAAAATACAGCCTTTCAGAAGATGCCTACGTAACTATTTATATTTATGTTCTTAAGGAACCTTGATTGTATGGTTTATTTGCACCCTTGGCTGACATCAACCACGCAATGCTTTCAATAGGAACGACAGACAAAACTCGATTTCATTTATGTACAGTGAATTATACTTGTTTTACTTTTATAGAAAATTAATTTTGCATTTCTTAGTCCAGCTAGCATCTCTCTCGCACGCTGTTTCGCTAATACGGTATGTTAGAAGCTTTCCCATTGGCTGATCATCCAGCAATATTTAAAGAAAATGTTCTTAGTTGGTCATGAACTATTTTTCCATCGTAAAAAACGTGATCATAATTAACCAATTTTTAGGCGCAAAAATGAGTCATGTGAACAACTTCATCCAACGAGTCGAAAGGTGTCTAGTAAACTATCAGAGAACCTTCTTTGATTGTTTGCTTCCTAGTTTAGTTGCTACCGTCTCTACTTTGTTATCAGCAATAATGTAGATCAACGTCAGCATTCTGCTTCCAATATTAACGTGGAGAAATTTCTTAAAATTTTAATGTGCTGCAATGTGGAGATTTGATTAACGAGAACTTATTTTACAAAAAATATTTCTTAAAAATTAGTTTCGTATACAACTTTACCCAATGCAACACAGGTAGTCATCGTCCACGCTTTGATTTCAGAACGACGTAAAACAAAATTCAAAACCATGTTTTCAGTTATGAGACAGGGGAAAATCCAACTTCCATACTGAAGAAAACATGTTTTTTCTTCAAAGCACAGGGAAAATTTCCGTCCACCGTCGTTCAAATTATTATATTATCATCACTGGAGATATGATCCATTACAAGAGTCTAATTCCCGAAAAATATTTGTCATGATTTCTTTATCTAATTTTTCACGAAATTATTCAAGACACTGAACTATTTTATCCTCGAAAAAAGCTTATTTATCAGCCCCTGTCTGGTACCAAAAATTAAGCTACAAAATGACCAGACTCAAAAAGCTAACAGATATTCTAGCAGGATGATGAAATTATTCAGTGAATTTGATGCCATAATATGTACAATGTTTTTAAAATTGAACATTCAGAACATATCAAATTCCATTCTTCAACATCTTCCTTTACATGAAACTGCTTCCTCAACGATAAGTCGCAGAACGACGGAATGTGCTCTACCCCGCATCGCCAGTGGATTAGATTATAATTTCGTGAAGGTCACTTCAACTACAACAAAGATGTTTCCGAGAGAGATATATGGGCAGCGCCATTTAGTATGGATTTAATGGAATGAGAAATAAAAAAAAATGTCTATAAACTCTGCACAAACAAACAGCACGATTGAAAGAAACTCATTACACAATACAAAAGATGAAGCAATAGACGCCGAAAGGACAGGAGTGAAGTGAAAAATGGTTAACACAAGAGCCGAAAGACCAAAACAAGACCAAATTTGAAAGCGCCCATTAGATACTAATGCCTTTTCTACTCTTAGCAGATGTCGAAAGCACAACCCGTCATTTGAGTACAGAAAACATGAATCCACTGTCGACCACAAACACACGTTAGACCTCTAGTTGAGGTCGCAAGCACGCTGTATTGATCAGAGTACACCGCTCACGGAACCAAGCCTTCATTACGGCGACTTGCAGCAAGGCACAACGAAGCCGCACGCAAGAACATCACAAGCCTCAATATTTACCGACACTCACAAAGAGTGACATATGTTCCGCATAACTCTTTTGCATCCTGTATACAGTTGGATACACACTATAATATTATTTTTAACTTGGAGTTTATTTTTGAAGAGCCTCTACTCTCCAGTACAACAATGGATTTTATTGTGCTACGTGGACAGGAAAATTCTACTCATCGATTTTAGTTCAGAGTACAATGAAATTAACGACATATTCGAAAGGATATTGAACATCGATATATTTTCTTTAATTGACAAAAAACTAACCTGCTCAATATTAGATAAGAATACAAGTTAAATCAACCCCGCTAACCATAACAAAGGCGTTCTCAAAAAGAAGGAGGAAGGCACCGTCTATAAAGTATGAAAATACGGAACGGGTAATTTATGCACAAGGTGTGTCTTAACATCCTGCCCGTCGAAACAACAGGGTGGAAAATTTAATGAAACAAGATTAAAGTTTCGGAAGTATAAGCAGCTAAAAAATGTACAGCAGTGAACATAAAAAAACTCATTCGTAACTAAACTAAAAATCTGATCCACTTCAACAAAAACAAGGCCTACCTAACATTCAGCTGGGGCCCTCGCATTCACTCCTCGGAACTCAACTGTTCCGATAGAAATATAAAGACTAATTTCATATGAAATTTTATGCTTGTGTTATTACTTAATTTATGCATCTGATCATGGTATGATTGCTGAATAACCAATAATCCAACCAATAATATTTCATCAATAACAGACCTGTTATTTTGTTTTCCAAAGTGTGTGTTCCTTCACGAGATAACTCGTTTGGCTTCCTTCTCATGTAATTTCAGTAAAACAAACACAGTTACAGTCAAAGATTTTTTGGACTATTTTATGATATTTTTGTCGAACAGTATAAAGAAGGTTATTGGTACAGAAAGTTATACCAAGTCGTAAAAAATTACTAAAAATTAATACGAACAAATAATTGTTATAAGTCAGTAGAAGAAGACTGAGTTTGTTTCGTAAGTAGAAATTAACTTGCACGGTAGAGAGGTGAGGCATTAGATAATTAAAGACGTTCACGTCTGTAACTGGTTTTGAGACCCCACACAGTTCACAGAGTACTGGATTGTCTGTTCGAGAAGACACCATCAGTCCATGTCTCATTCGAACAATTTCAAATGAAAGGCCATCCAGAAAAATCCCTCAGTTTAAAAAAAATTACTCACAGAATGATACTTGCTGGTGTGTTGAAAAAAGGTAAGAGCTCTCTAGGATACTGTTGCATGTTCCAACGAAACAAAAATTGAACTTTACGGAAAAGGCATTCAAGGCCATGAAAAGAGTGGTTGTGAGAAGACTTTTCTTCACATGGAACAAGAAAAATGGAGAATGTTAGAAAAAGAATGAACACCCATTTGGTTGGTATATTCAAACTCTTTGTCAACTATAAAAAATGAACTGATTTAAGCATCCTCTCGAATTTTTGTTAAGTAGATAGCATTATTTCACAGTCCTCTCAGCTGAAAACGAGTGTAATTTACGTATTCAGTTGAATACTTTTGCGGGTCATTTCATACAAAAGGAGTGACTGCCGTCGAAAAAATATACGGTTCTATTATACGTGGACCACTCCAATAAACAGAACGGAAAACAAAGCTTACATAGAGGTGAAGTGTAAGCTCCCAACATGTCCAGTGTGCTGAAATTACCGCAGGAAACCCATTGCATCTAATGATAACGTACCTCTTTGGCTAGAAAAATACAAGATCGGTGATCATTTGACAGCTGGAGACTTTTATGCACAATTTAATCATCGGGAATCTTACGGAGATATTTCACGCTGAAGAAATATAAATGTAAAATCCTTGCACTGTTATCATGAGAAAATGAAGTTGGTAACAAGTAAAGACTGCTTTTACCAACACAATGTCACTTGAAGGGGAAGGATTATTTTGCAAGGACTTGAGAAAACGGGAAATCTATGTACAGGGTGTTCCCACACATAAAAATAGCACGTTAGGAAATAAAAAGAGGCTAGGACAATGAAAAGACGCCGAAGGAAGCGCGGAAACTAAAAAAAATGGGCACGAAGGTTTACCTATCGCCATTAGCAGAGGTAACAGTATATACTCCAAGGGGTAAACGTATTCATAAGAAGGCACATCCATCAACTTGAATAGTGAATCATGCGATGATGACTGTTATTATCAAGGTGGGTCAAACGCGTTACTCCAAGCTTAACTTGCCATCAGCCTGCACTCGAATTGAAAGCACCTAAATAAAAGATAAGCGCGACGCACCTAATCAATACGGCAGTCCATCTTGAAAGAAGAAGCTAGACTAGCCCTTGTCGCTTTCATATTCCGGCTAGTAGCCATTGCTCCTTTTGTCACGAATAAAAAATACTCATATTTGAAATTATAGCAGAAATATCATTTCAACAGGTAAGGAGTCAGTAATATAGATGAGAAGATCATAGCGAAGTGTCTCATGTCAAGCAGTCGACACATTATCTCACTACACATTCTTGAGTAACATCAGTACGAATGAAAAATTTTCTCATACTTGAAGACAGTAAGAGTTGAAATATGCCACAGAAGCTCCATAGTAACTACAAGGTACAGTAAACTTGTGATTCCCTAATAAAACGAGACTTGATCGCTATGTTGCCTTCAAAGTTTCATTCTCAACACAAAATTTGAAAAAGAAGCTGTCTCAATAGTTTTTCAAATATATTCGTGTAGTTATTTTATAGCACACTTCCTCACACGCAATGTACAAAATCTTAGCATTAGACTGAAATTTCGTTCGGTAAGTAATGAAGCGGCCGCAAACGACACATCCCGCGCATTTACCGGTTGTCTCGCTACTGGCACATCTACGATAGCTAGCGTTGAGAACACAAAATGCAAGAAGAAGAGGTGAATGCCGAGAAAATTTTCCAAGCAAATATATTTTTATCTTAAATATTGATTTGAACTTGCTCGTAGATATAAAAAGGGTTTGTCAACAAAATACCTACAGTATCCCATAGATTTTATCCACTCAACAATGTAGAACACACGTACGATGTTACCACACAATTTCAAAGCCCTACTATAGTGTCTATAGCAGAGCGAGTGGGTGTACGTAATATCGGCGCTTGTGGCAACGCTCTGGTCACCTCAATCACGGCAACTCATTAGAGGGTCTTATGCTTCTAATGAAATTCATTTTTGGCACTAAAACTCCCATATATGAACTACTTTCTAGAATAAAGACACTATATAATAATAAAATAATATTAATATTAGAATAATAAAAAAATCCTGCCACCCTAAATACTTAGCAAATGGTCGCTTAAGAATGGCGAATACGTTTGAACTTGTAACATTTGTGCCCTAGTTAAACGCCCTAATTAAAAAAAATAACCCGACAAAACATCCTCTAATACACAGACACCCTCGCTAAAATTATTACCGGAAAAACGTTTTAGTAATTCGACTTGGTCGAAGTTATGATAAAGCTTACACTATAAGAGATCAGAAATTTAGTAGTTTCGTTTAGTACTGCAAAAATCGTGGGAAGAACAGCGACGCTTATGAAGTACTAGGGTATTATTCTGCCGTAGGGATGAGAGATGCCCCGTGGCGTAGGGAGGCGTGTGTTGGGGTAGCTGAGGGAGTGAAACGTGAGGATGCTTCCTGAAGCGCAGACTTTGTGGGCATAAGTGGACTTCAAGTTATGAGTGACACAAATTCAATTCTACATTGAGGAGTGTACGACACTAAGAGCAATAGATATGCTTATAAAATTTACTAATTCACGCGGATGAACGTTCAGTAGTTTTCGAGGGAGGTCAGATCGCAAGAATCGCTAGAGCGGTCCTAAACCCAAAAGTGCGAGGCTTCAACACATTTCCTGTAAAGGGACGTACTAAGGGAATTTTCATAGTGCTGCTGATCGACCTGCAGTCACCGACTCAATTTTTATAAACACTTAAAGAAAACTAAATGAAAGCACGTTCCAGTTAATGTTTACTCCTTTCAAAATTGCTTACAATTGCCTTTCAATTTGAATTGAATATTGAACTTCAGTTTAACCCATCGCAGGAAACGTGTTAATGCGGGAATGAGCCTTAGAATGAAGTTTTCGTGGTAAATTCGATTGATCCACCAGTTAAAAATTTAAATTTCATGCATTCGCAACGTAGCCAAACTATTATCAATTCATTGATTTGCAGGGGAACAAATTATAGGGAACAGGCGATAGCAGGAAAACTTGGTTCTCAGGCGGGTGAGAGAGACATCAGGCGTGCGAACAAGATGTTGCCGCTGACTCGATAACATACGAAAGGTGGCCATTCATCGCGGGGAGCGCAAAATTAAAGATGACGGGGAACATCTCTCTTTCGTGCACCGTTGACGAGAGGGAAGACGACGCAACAGTTCGGAATACGTGATTAGGACATCGTAAGAAAGGGGACCGACACAACAAAGCGAGCTAACGAGAACCGTTGTAATGTATTAAAAACTGATATTCCGAGTGTAGATAATAGGTAAATCCCACGTCACCAACACAGAAAATGAGCGTCAGTCAGGTGGTCACACAAGAAAAATTCAGGCCGCCTAATAATTAAGAAATTCATTGATTAAGAAAGAATGAATAATGTGCGCTAGTCAGCGTGCCTTCATGGCAGATGGCGGGTTTTCCCGCGTGGAGTATGTCTGTGGCTTAACTTATGTGCTTGCTTTTCAAAGTTCAGTACGTTAAATATAAATTTCCCGTAGTGCTGTACCCATTTATTAAGTCAATATATTGTTTTTTGGTCACATATCAATCATTTAGTTGGGCTGTTTTCGCGCGCTCGTTCGCCATAAAATGCCACCTCATTTAACTCACGTGATCATTCCAAGTAAAATAAGTGAATCTTTCAGTTTATCATTATTATCTTCATGTTTATCAAGTAAGTGCAGAGAAAGAATTTTTCTCTATCTGTGAATCTTTCCTCTCTAATTTATTTCACTCTTTCTATCAAGATTTTAATCTCCTCTTGGACGTCTGCCTCTCCTTACACCAGCAAGGAGGGACCAAGGCGCTGTGACGAAAGCAATTTTATGAACAAAAAAAAGCCCAGAGAAGCAGAGCCAAGTTATAGATCTATTAATTCTAAAGTGTTTTTTTCAGGTAAGCTCGCTAGCCTGAATAATTCTTTATTGTACTATACTTTTTGAATCGATCGCCTCTGTATAGATTAGATAAGTCAGTTTGAGCTTCTAACCACAACAAAGGTGTTGTTAAGTGAGGAAGGAGCAATGCACCATATTGAATGATGTTCAGGGAAAAGGAAATCAATGCACAAGGTATTTTCCCAACAAGATCCCATGCGCGTAGAAACAGCAAGATGGGAAAAAAGTTTACAATACAAGGTTAAAGCTATAAGACAAAATAATAGGTGGTGAAAAACAGGACAGCAGTGAGCCGAAAAAAGATGGTCCGTAACTAAACAAAAACCTATTATATTTCAACTAGAGGAGTGCCTCCCTAACTTTAAGCTCGGAACCACACATTCCCCTCCTGGGAGCGCTAATTCCCATAGTCACCTCAACACAACCTAGAACCACTTAGCAAAAAAAAACAGAGTCTATCAAAATAACTCAAGACCGATGCAAGTAGCAGTTCACAGATTAAACTCCTAACACAAAATAAGCACAATATACTTTACAGTAAGTCTTCAAGCTGATCACAAATTAATGCCCAGTTTCAGGAAAGCTTCAAATTTAGGCATAATTATATCGAGAGACCTCGTCCGATTGAAGGTAAAAATCAAGTGGACACTGCAGCATGCATTCAAAGCCAAGCGTAATACGAGAACTACTAACCACGTAGGTCGGGTTGAATCTCTGCCCAAATCAAAGCTAATAACCGGCGATGCTCACGCGTAGAGCAGCAGGAGATTAGATGTCAGTTTGAGCAAAGACCGGCAGAAGGGGCTACAAAAAGCTCTCAACAACAGCGGTCAAAACGGCGGGCACTCGGGTGAGCTTAGCTAGCGCAATACGCTGGCGCCAGAGGAGAGCCCTCAGTAGGTACTGATGTGGCCTTGTCCGATTCAGGATAAGTTTATAAGTGAGCTGCTCAATTCACATGACTTGTGCCTTAATCATGCAATGGAAAAAGAGGCACTCTCAGTCAACAGACTTTTTTTAGATTCTTTACCGAATGCTTGTGGAAGTTGGATTAATTTTGTCTCAATTATGGCGGAGATGGAAAGTTGATGCACGCAGATAGAACACGCAGGTCATAGGAGTCTTAGGAGTACCTTGTGAGTTATCATAATCGATTATCACGCACATGTCAAGTTTTGTTCATGCTCATAAATAATTCTAAAAATTTTTAAATAGAAATGCTTTCTATGAGAACTATGGGCTCCCTTTTTGGGCCAATATTCAGGATAATTTTTAAAAATTGTAACTTTTATTGTTCATTTAAGTTTGAATTTTTTAAAAGGGCGTGCCAGAGTGAACACAACCCCAAATGGGCACCGTTGTTTTCAAATTTTTCCCTACGACGATACGAGCACTTATCTGGAAGACATTCAAAATATCAAAGAGATATTGTACCAATGAAACACGTGAAAAGCGCAACAAAAAAGTCCAAAGATAAAAAAACTTTGGCATTTTTTATAATTTAAAATATTAATCTAAAGGACAATTCGAACGTTGCTTGCAGCTCGCTCAGAAGTGGCTTGTTTTCTCACACAGCGTACGTGTCTCAGATGCTCCTCAATTAACATAAGTACGTGAGGGTTGAACCAACCGATGTTATCTATTATTGAGAATTCTATTCTTGAAATGGTGATTGAGAGATCACGGCACAATTTAGTGAGCAACAACAAACTGGTAGACTCTGTCAAGGGGGCAACAATTTATAAAAGTAAGCTAATATTCACATCGAAAACGCTTCGCTTGAGACAAGGCGAAATTCGATATAGCTGCAACCAATTTCTATCCACATCAACTATTCCACTAGGAAAAATTAAGAAAAAAATAAGAAGACCTACACGACATATTATGTCTAGGAACACTTCCATGCGTTAAAGGTGATAATATTTGAGCTTCAGGAAACTTCAACTCCACTAACGATGTCTCCTCCAGAAAGCATTGTCACTCGGGGAAAAGAGCAAATGAGCAGTGCGAAATATTTCACTTTTAGACCAGAGTTATGAGACAGATAGGGAAAAGAACGAAGCACTATATCGTTAGAAAATAGCCCATTTGTATCCACAAAAAAAAATTGGCGGCTTCGGCACAACAGAGTTAATTTTCACCGGTTTTTATAATTTAGTTTCGTTATTTTCATATGTTAATTTAATTTCAATCACAAATGAACAAGTCATCAGAAATTGGCGATGCCTGAGTCACTAAAATTACCCCCAATGATGTCGCATACAATCGCATGTGATAGCAAACCTCAATGAGTGGGCTTGACGCAGGTTATGAACACGGTCCCAGCACGTAACAAGTGCTCGGTGAGAAACACAATCCACATAAACTCAAATTATCAGTGACAAAGCGAAGTTCGAAGCTAGGGGAAAAACGTGCTGTCAACAGCACTGCAAAGCGGACTTGGTCGCAGCATTAGGCGCGTTAGAAAAGACCAGGGCACAAAGTCCTTTGTGTTCCCTAGTGCCGGGGTAACCTAGAACTCGAAAGAGAATTAGGCGTGAGAGCGGATAATCCATATTAGGCCTAAGCGCAGGGATCAGCGCATGCCGGAACTAATCTTGAGAGACCCAAGAATTCGGGGCGACTGGGAGGGTGCGGACGCTGTTCAGGTGAGCAGCCATACAGGTGTGGGGCTCCTGGCCGAGTAGGCTCTTGTATAACTTCGCCCAACTTGAGAGGGGAAAATAACAGCCAACTGAAGTGAGGTACGGTTGGTTTACTGAGTAAACAAAACGGCTTAATAACTGAAAACCAGCAAGAAGAAGGAGAGGTAAAAATCTGCTCCCGACCTGCTTCAGAGACTTACAGAGGAAGAGAAGATCGAGAACAAGATCAATAATAACTTTATGTGTACTTAGAAAACAACTTCTTCGCAATCAACTTATAGGGATGATTATAGTGAAGTAAAAGGAATACAATTCATAGTTGAATAAAAAATCATGAAAAAATACGCGTTGGCTAATTCAGAATATATTCAAAATATTTCAGTATTTCAAAATATATATTTCAAATATTTATATTTCAGTTGGCTAAACTCAGAATATATTCAAAAAAATTGTGTGCTACAATTCAGATTGCAATCCAGATGAAAGCCTGAAAATAAATTCAGTGTGTAATGAAAGCCTACTTCTCGATTCATGCGTGCGCACACTTGTGCGTCTCCATTCACCAAGAAGTTCTTTACTCGAGCATTTCTACGCGCAGCAACTTGGAACACTTTTACGTGACAGAACAAATCACAAATACTGTAAATTCACCTCGCTTATCTAATACACAACCCAATAAAAACGATGAAGAATGTTACTCAACTGGGGCGCTGCTAATTAACAAAAGATTAATACAAATGGTCTCATTCTTCCGAGTTTCTTTTTCCAAACTAAAAGCTAATATATTGCATAGAAACAACTACATTGTTTCATTAAAATTTCAAAAACAGGTTGCCGCCTATGCATTGTAAAGAAAACTCAGTTGTACGTTACCCTACTTTTTAAGTAGCAATTCACTTTGTTGTGAAGTTTTAAACACCATATGGAAGCAAGACTAAACTAACAGTAAACTGCACAGGTTAAAGTAGGGAAGCGCACAACCACAAATTACTACGAGAGGAAAACTTGCACTAGTCTTCAAATTTAATGTTAGCTTCAAAGGAACAAAATAAGTAAAAATTGTACAATAAAATGTAAATTGAAGTAGCAGGAAAGGCCAGACGTAAATCTTCGGAAACCTAAATTCACACGAACTGGTGACAGCAATTTAAACGCTCGCTTCAGTAGATAAAAACTCTAAGCACTTGTCGGCTCTACAAGAACGTACAGCATGGAAGTTGATGCTTGTTTTTTGGCGACACTCAACAATATCCTAGAAGATTTCGTTGCATTGTAAAAAAAAAATTTGAATAAATTTTTCAAATACATTTCCGACCACACACAGCGACCAATTGACCTAAAGAAGTTTGATACAGAAGTGCTGCCGGCACTGTCCCTCAACACGAGCCTAAAATTTCAGGCATGTAATCAAAAAGAGCGATGATATACAAAGTGCTTGAGTGTTCCCCAAACACACAGACATAGAGTGGAGCATTGAATACGCAGCAAATGAGGAAACTCATCGTACGCCCAAGGACGTGAAGGTACAGAAGGCCGCTACACAACCGAGCCAGCACTCAACACGTACTCTCACTGGCTCCATGGACTCGTGTCACAAATCCGCTTTATGCAGCTAACAGGACGATCAGTGAGGTAAAGTTATATCTAGTAATGCTGTGAAACTATCAAAACACGTGTAGAACACCCAATGAGATGAACTAAAGTGTACAGTAATGTTATGATTTTGACCTGGGGTCGTACAGAATACACTGTTGGGTTTAAAGTACTGCTGCGATTTTTGTCAGGGGACGAGAATATAGGGTACTTAGTGAGATAAAAATGTATATCCAGTAACACTACTCGGCTACATGAACATCGAAGCCAGTGTTACGGACGAAACTCTTCAAAGCTTTATTTCATTTAGACTTTTCCGTCCAATACCCAAAAATTGGCCAGTGTAAATAGAGCAACTATAACCATAGAAATGGCTCACACTGGAAGATGAATACCAAAACGGTGCCAATTTTTTATCGACTTCAACACCAAAAACATGCATTATGTAAATTATTCTTGCCGTTCTATAACCCTTTGAATCTTTCGCCCATTTCATCCTCGGGTAGATTCTATTTAAAATGATTCGAATCATTCTTTACCCCATTAACACATGAAGTTTCAATGAAATTATCACTGCCTAAGGTAATTTGATTAAGCATTTTGAAATACAGATCAGCCTTGGCTTAGCAGCAGTTCATGTATATGATCCCACAGATAAGGCAGGCAAGTCAGTGAAGAGAAGCAGACAATGGAGTTATTGAGCGGTGAAATGGGGGAGATATGCGCGTGATAAAGCAGGGAGATGACGAGGGGCTGTGCGCGGCGTGTTGATAACAGCATAACAGATAAACTCTCTAAAGAAAATAAGCTGCACGGGCGCTTGAATTGATCAACACATTAAAACCACGATCGAATGACCTAGAGAGCTACACAGAATAACAAGGGGAAAGAGAAAGGATGGGAGCGGCTTTCTGGTGGTGAGAGCTACAAAATAGCATAGCTTAGTTGACCTACTCATTATTTTTAAAAACTCCACGTTAGCTAGCACTGAAGCTCAATAACTCAGTGAAGGTTTTAAACGTTGTTACCAAGCGAGGATCCAGACAACAAGAAGGTCTGCCTTCATCAACGTCGCTAAATAGTCCGTAGAGTGGCCAATAAAATCAAATTTGATTTCTTCCATCGAAATTTGACCAAAGAATACTACGCACCCAGCAAACCCTGGACGATACCAAAACGATGAGTGCTCTTTGATTAAGATCAAACGCTTTTCGAGCAGGCAACCGAAGGCGAGAATATTTGGCGAGATAAAAGCCACTCTGTCCCTCATCCACTGAACCCAGCAGCACCCACTCCACAGCCGTAACGGCTACAGGAAGTCCGTTGAAGCACCCAAGGGATGGAGGCGGAGGAGGAGGGGCGGCACTCAGCAGCAGCAGCAGCAGCAGTTTCAATACACCCATCAGTTACAACTTGCGCCAATGGTGCAGCACAGCTTAGAGGTTCATAAGCTACGCCTTGTGCTCCAGCACTAGGGGCAGCCGCAGAGAAGTAGAAATAACAAGTGTGCAATGAGCTAACGGAATTGTTGGCTTGTTCATGGTAATAATGCGTTTTTTATTAATGATGTCCAGGGCACATTTTATTTTCATAACCATGAAGCCCTCTCTAATTTTGCTGTAAGAAACCCGATAAAAAGTATGAACGAAGCAAAGATTCATAAAAAAGTGGTTTCAAGAAAAATTCTTCTCAACCGTAGAAATTGACATGAGGTTACTCTGGGAGGTGGCTCAAGCTACGGGAAATTTTCGTTAACAAATCTTCATTTAAAGTACGCAAGCGTTAATACTCGCACATAAATATTCCACGCGCGCAATATAAGTTTAACGGAGACACTTGTCGCCCTTTGTTACTCTATTGTGAGATACAGATTAAATTATTGATCAGAATTATGATAAAGGTTAGGGCCGACTTTGAGACATGATTGAAGAAGTTGAGATAAGTGACTTAGGACAGCTCAATGACTAATCAAGTACAGTAGTCTTCGGTACGAGTGAATAATTTATATAACTACAGTACTCATTCGTCAACACCCTGACTGAGACTGTAGATTACTATATGATAGAGTGATACATATATGGTGCATGTCGTGGTCAACGTGGTATCGTAAACAATTTCTGACAGGGAATATTATTCTAACAAACGAACATTCACAAAAAATACACAGTGAGGAAAAACTTGGGACTCAGACGCAAGCAAACCGAAGGAGCCATTCTCGTACAGAAGAAGCTATGGCAAAGAAAATGAAGACGACGAGCAAAACTGGATGGAAGTTGGCATGAAAATGCTGATGCAGAGGAGTCAGGGTGCCCAGGCTAGATTGATGCAAATATCGATTAATGCAGGGAGCTCAATGCGACTCGTATCGACCAGCACAGCAAAAGCATGGCAAACGTGACGAGCTGGCCACCGCGAGTGTGGCGCTGTCTGCAAGTGGAGAGACGCAGCACGTGTTTCGCTCGAGGCAAAAGCTCGATACAAAAAGGAAAATGAGCGTAGCCGACAAAGATCACAGTCAATATTACAGCGAAAATAAGAAGGGAAATGAGCGTAGCCAACAAAGAACACAACTAATATTACAGCGAAAATAAGAAGGGAAATGGGCGTTGCCGACAAAGATCACAATCAATATTACAGCGAAAATAAGAAGGGAAATGTGCGTAGCCAACAAAGAGCACAATCAATATTACAGCGAAAATAAGAAGGGAAATGAGCGTAGCCGACAAAGATCACAATCAATATTACAGCGAAAATAAGAAGGGAAATGAGCGTAGCCGACAAAGATCACAATCAATATTACAGCGAAAATAAGAAGGGAAATGAGCGTAGCCGACAAAGATCACAATCAATATTAAAGCGAAAATAAGAAGGGAAATGAGCGTAGCCGACAAAGATCACAATCAATATAAAAGCGAAAATAAGAAGGGAAATGAGCGTAGCCGACAAAGATCACAGGCAATATTAGAGGGCGAAAAATTAATATAATTGAAACAAAGCGTATTTTCGTTATGTAGCTAGCAGTTGGAATTGAAAGCTAATGTCTCACTCCATATTTCTCATTAGAGTCAAGCTGTAACCTAACAATCACTAAGTTCCACAAAGATGATTGACACAACAAATACTATTGGGATTCGCACTTAAAGATGGTTGAAAGCCAAATTAACCCCGATAGTACATAAATGCTAACTTGGATCCGATTGTACAAGCCACAACATTTCGACAACTAACTCAACCATAAACAAACTACACTGTTTAATATCTGTACATCAGAATACACCATTGTACCTAATCATCACTACAGGAACTTTTCTTTTTTTTTTTGAGTTCAACGCCAACGTCTAACTTTTCACGCTCAACGTCTAACTTTTTCTAACTTCTAACGTCTAACTTTTTCGCCGCCTGCATGCAGGCGGCGAAAAGTTAGACTGGGCACAGAGTGTGAGACGTACTTGAAGATTTTCGCTTCATAAAATCTTCAAATGAATACAAATACCTTGTTTTTACAGGCATCCCTGAAAAAATAACATGCCACCTCACGACTCAAAAAAGCTTGCAACCATTTCTGCCCCGCTTACGTACAAGACGATGGTTTAAATATTAGCAACTTCCTAAATGTTACAAGATCCTTTGCACACAACCAGCACGAACTAAGTTTTACAAAAGAAAATGGCAGAAAAATCTTACGTATCCGTATGACGCACATCAAATTTTCAGCAACTCTAGTTTTAAGAGTCGTGAGAAGTGAAATTCACGTGATGCTTCTCCAAATTTAATATAAAAATCATAGAATTAACGCCGCTGGATATATCAAAGCACATAAAAAATTGCTAAGCCCAAAACTTATGAGCACACAATACGAGGTCATTGGTATTCTACCAAAAATCAACACCACCTAATGAAGCTCTAGCAACCCAGAATGTTACAATTTAGCGAACATGTTACGAACAATATGCCATATGACGTACCATAATTCGCCAGATTCGGACCCTAAGGAGTACAACGTGCGGAGTTTTCCAGGAAGAAGGCAACCGACCGCTAATCTCACAACACCAAGCTTCCTTCACTGATGGTCCCAGTAGCGTCGGTGACGCCAAAAACATATATGGTTCATACGTCAGCTGTTTTGATCACAAGTTGAAGCAATCATTATTGAAGTTGAAAGCGGTTTCGTCTAAAAATTTCCTTATTAAAAAATTATGAAAATAACTATTTCCTCACACATGTTGAATTAATTCTATAGTACAGTTATTTAATAATATGCCAAACTTAGCTACAAATAATTATCCAAACTAATTGCCTAATTGATCAAACTTATCTACTAATAATTATCGCATCTTGCGTATCACGTAAGCAAAAGCAGGCAGATTTCCTACAACCCATAACAAAACTCCGAAAGATTCAACAACAACAGACCCAGACAACACTAATGTGAGAATCTCAGCATTCCAACAGCGACTCAGTAGCGAAGAGAAGCAAATGTAAGCAAACACCCGCGGCGAGACGTGTCGGAGGGGTTGCAGGTGTGGAGAGCATTGCGCCCATCTAGAGCATAAATGAAACCAATGCAGGCTGATAAAACGCTGCTGCAGCCGCCGGTCGCCACTAACAGGACACACACGAGCGAACAGACTCGCATGATTTAACCAATATGTTGCTGCTACCAATGGCTTTGGGAGTCGATTTCTCGAAACTGTTCAGGTTTCGTTTCCACGGATGAAATATTAATATGGCAAAATATTTAATTCCTATTTTGAGGCAGGTTTAATATTTTCTGACGTTTTCGGAGTAATAAAAATGAAGGAGAAGTTAATTTTTTGGCAATTCAACTGAGTCAAACCACTATGGAGTTTTGGGCTTACAAGCAGAAATATTTTGACTGTATCAAGATACCGGTATGATGTAAAACCCCCTAGAACTGAGTAAAATAAAGTGTACATTTAGACAGAAAGGTAACATCATGAGAATACATACATGATCTAAGGTAGGAAATAAATTCAAAGCAAAGCTATGGTTTGAATAGTAAAGAACATAGAGCCATTTAACAATTTCTTATGCCTTGCTAAAGAATTAAACAAAATTACAAGCTTAAAGAAACAAGCCTAATTTTAGAATAGCTAAAAACTGAGTTGGGTTGAAATGAATTTCACTAATGGATTAAATTACAATATCTAAGATTTTCTGAGTAAACTGGTTCTTAAATTCAAAGGATAGTAAATTCTTAAGGTGTGAACAAGACCTATTGATACAGAATTGATGTAAATTTCACATTCTATAAGAATTAAGAACAGTATTACTAATTTAACCAAGTCTCTATCCATGCACAGTAGACAGGTACTCTTTATGCACATTTTGATCACAGAGGAACCTTTGACCGAGCTTAAAAATCCGCTGTAGATTCTCATAACACTAAGACTTATGGTACAATGCATAAGCTAACACTGTGCAGCATTGAAAAGAAATTTACATTTTCTCAAAGAATAAAACTTCTAAATCTGAAAAAGTACACAAAGTTCATTGAAGCATACCACACAAGAAATTAATACCATGTCAAAAGATAAATGCAAATAATGAAGAAAGAAATCCAGAGAATAGGGCTTAAATAAAGAGAAAAATTTCAGTTAATAACCAAGCATCCCAAAAACATCCTAAACATCCTTACCTTGGGCAGACACTGCAGACACTAGGAGAGCAGAAATACCAAACACCACGAACATGAAACACTGCAATGAAATGTATCCCCCACTGCATTTAAACCCTATTTTATGCACATTTATCTTTCTATTTGTGAAACACTTTTTCCTTCCACGACTGTTTCTTTCCGAATCTTCACTTAGAAATTGAACGCATTGAGTTCTTCTTCTGACATGCTTAGAGCTTGTATGCACAGCCTTCATAGCACTCACACTTGTTGCTTCCATGGTTGTGTCAAACTTGGATACCAGTCTTCATGTCAATTTCATTAAGCACTGCTTCTCCTAAAATTAACACTATGACACAACTTCATGCTAATGATAATAACCAAAAAAAAATAATTTTGCTCTCACTGATTCCATGATCATTTGGCACTCAGAAACCTTTATATACACTTTGCTTAAAATGTCATTATTTCCACTGTCAGGGAATTCCTGCAGAAAAAAAATTAATATATATTACAAGCTATAAATATGAGACTAAATGTTCAGAGGCATTGTTTGACAAAATGAAATCTCTGTTGTAGGAAAGCAGCCAAAAAAATTCAATAATTAGGTGAATATTTACTTAGTACTCTCAACATTTTATAAAATTTTGTTGTCAGATATAGGTAATAAGACACATTTTATGACTTATTTATGAGTGAAATTTTGCTTGCAAAATGCTCCATTTCTGAGATTATAACATTAATAATGTTCAGGTAAGTACAGTATAACATAATATAGTCAGAACACAGGAACCTTTTCCGTTGGTTAGGTTACGTTAGTATAACTAACCTAAAGTTACTTTACCTAACCTATTGCAACGTCAATACCGTATCACAGCATATTTATATGTTTTTTTCTTCACTTTCATATTTGATGTTCTTATAACTTCAAAGTTAAATATCTTAAAAGTAAAGATTTGTGAAAAAATGTTATTCATATAGAATGTCTTGAAATGTATCTAATTACCTATTTTTTGAAACAAAATTTAAAGAATAGTCAAAACCACGGTAAATCTGAAGGATATGTCAGTTATCGATTTCGTAAATTTCAATGCGTAAACATAGTTAATTTAATCGATATAAACAAGTTTTCTTCTATGCACTTTCCGTCTCAAATGAGTATTTTATTAGTTATAGCGGTAAATGTCTTACCGCAACCCCAGTGTTTGAAGCGGCAAGTAATTCAAGAAGCACGTCGGACAGCAACACTGCAATGCACTCTCGCTTCCAGCGCGATCGTCATCAAAGACGAAACCAAACCTACCGCTATACCTCGTTAAATACTCATTCGACAGAAAAAGTGTATGGAAGAAAAGTAGTTTACTTCGATGTTATTACCATGATTCAAGCAACAAAAATTCGAAAATTGATGAGTAGCTGTTTATTTGAGCGCATTCGTCATTAAAGACGAAACTAAACTTACCGGTATAAATCGTAAAATACTCATTTGAGACTCAAAGTTCATAGAAAAAAAATTGTTTATTTTCATAAAATGAATTAGGTTTAGGCGTTTAAATTTACAAAATTGATAACTGACATATCCTTCCGATTTACCAAAACCACTAAGTAAATATTGACCAATAGGCTAATAATATTACAGGTGGCCAGCAGAAGAAACATTAAATTTCTAGAAACATAACACCATGAAATATGTTTAACACATATTAATTTTAAATGCAAGGGGTAAATAAATCCCCCTGGTATTTAGGTGTAATTCCACAGTATATGAAATAAAATTTCTGTACTATTGGTCAAAACTACAATAATTTTCAAGGTATGCAGGCAAAATTTTTTTTAAGTTAATATTTTCAGCTGTTTTGGAACACCATTCCATTATTAAATAGCAATTTAATGTAATAAAATTCCACTCAGAGTACAATTTTACAGGGAAGAATATAAGAAGGTTTTTTTCTACCTGGACACAATAACAATTTCAGATCACAAACAAGGGTATACTACTCTAATGTAATAATATTAAATAATAATGTGAAGTAATACAAACTGACATTAGGTTACAAATGGTCAATCTGGGCGAACAATTTCACTGACTTTAGTTTACCATCCGTAAGAAAAGATCCTGAGAGCAAAACTCAGCACAAATATTACGCAATCGTTCAGGTTGTTGGCTAAATTTTTTCAATTAGCTTTGAAGTGGGTCTACTATAAGCAAACCGTCCGTCATCAGAAAACTAATATTGAAAACAAGAAAGGATATCCTCGAACTAGAAACACGTCGTAACAGTTGTTCAATCTTACTGCAATATTCTTAATATGTCGAGCTAAATAAAAATGCTCAACAGAGTATTATTGATGCAACTATTTATCGTAGACTACGTCCACAATGGAAGGCGTTCACGTGAGACGCGGCGTCCAGACACGCTCGTAATCGGGCAGGAACTTCAACCAAACACTAGAAAATGATCCCAGCCAAGAGTTCCTCAAGAATTCCAGGTGGATTGGACAACTTTTACCGTCAAAACTATGATTTCACTCCGAAAATAAAAGCTGAGTATTACTACTTCAGATTCAAAGTCATAGATCTAACCAACAGTGCAGTTGGAGAACACGATTTTCTCGCTAGAGATTTGACACTCGGAGCAATATCAAATCTCAGAGCCCGAGCACATCCAACCACGTCGACAACAAGATCAACACTGACGGCTCAGGGCTGACCTTTCCTCCCAGCACCAGCAGTCCCGGGTTGACGCGGCGGGTTCTACCGTCTGTCCGGGCTGCCGGGGCCAGTGTTCGATTCCGCAGTTACTCTCAAGCGTCTTTCATAGAAAAGCGTCTTTTGCCTGTAAAGTTTGTGCTGATATATGATAGAAGTCTGTGTTTCACAATGGCAAGTAATAGGGGTAGTGGTGTTAGCAAGGGAGGCGTAAATAGGATTCTTGACTAGATTCAGCGCATGAATCGTCCAGAGTGGTTGGATATAGATATGTGCAAGGAAGTGAGAGGAATGAGTTAGAGAGAGATTAGGAAGCTTGTGTTTACGTGCTGGAATTGTTTCAATGATACAAAAAAGAAGTTAGAAGAGAGGCTGGAAGTTATGATTGTTGCAGAGATTATGACTGTTGAAGAGCGATTTAGAGGATGAAAGAAAGCTGAAAGAACGGAAGAACGAGAACGATGCAAGGAGTGCGAGTGGAGAGAATGATGGTGTAAATGAGAGACCTGAAAACAGAAAGTTGAGTGAGGATGGTGTAAGGAGTACAAATATAAATAGAGTAAATAAACGGTCTGTTGATACGCCCGATGAAAGGCATGTACCCTTGATGGGAGTGGGTGAACAGAAAGTGTTTGAAAAAAATGCAGTGAGCGGATGACATGAAAGAAAAGAAAGAGTAGTATGAAAAGAAGAGTGAGACCTATGATTAGAATATGCGGAGATAATATGTGGGAGAATATGAGTAGTTTTGTGAAGATGAATGACAATGGTGGATGCACAAGCTTGAAAGGGAAGGGAGTGAAAGAGATATGTGAGTATGCTGAAACAATGATAGTTGACAAGATGAAAGTAAGATTTTCCTGCAAGGAGGTGGAAATTAGTAGCTTGAATGTGTTTAATGTACACGAAAGAAGAATGTAAGAGTTGCAGTGACGACTAGTTGGTGTGGTAGGGTTTAAATGAATGATTTACGCTCAAATACCACCGGCAACGCTGGAGACGTTCACTTCGTTGTCGTGACCTCGCTGGCCACGTTCTTTTGTTTTTATTAATTGAAATCAGACGGGTATTTTCAATGTCCTCGTTATATTAATTATGATTATTTATCATTGCCAATAGCCAGCTACCAGCTACTTGAGGAGCAAATAATATTGAATAAGTCTCATGAGGATGCCTGCTTGTGGTGAGGAGTATGAACGATTACGGAAGGAGGTGAACGGATAGGTGCATGAGAATATTTTACGAGGACTGAGAGTGTGAGAATCTATGAGTTGGGTACCAGCTTTCTGGATATGGATAGCTTGATCCAGGTTGGGTATTTTCGTGGAGATGCAGTCCACCTTTCACAAGAAGGTGAGATGAAGCTCTCCGGGAGATATATCCAGCTGATCAAGGCTACTCATATCCTCATGGAAGGTGGAACAGGGTGAAAGAAAATCAGCTCGAGTAAAAGGATATAATGCCCTAAATTGTCTAACCGTGTTGTGAGGCTGGGATATATAAATGTGCGAAGGTGGAATGTTGAAAAGTTAGATGACGTTGTAGCAGAATTTGAGAGTAGAAAACTGGACTGTGTTGGCCTAGTAGAGACCCATATGCGCGACAGTATCAGTTTAACATGTGAGGAGAACAAGTATCATATGATAGGTATTGGGCGTGTGAAAGGGTAAAAAATGGTGGTCGGGCTGGTCTGACTGTAAAGAATGCCCAAAATTGGAGATTGGAAGAAATCCCTGATGGAAATTAACCTAAGAATGAAGAATTGTTCGCATTAAGGGGTGAAAAAATTTATGCCAGAGAATGAGTTGTTTTGGTTGCATGTTATATGACAACTGATGGGATTTTAGCCCACGAAGAGAACGTAAAGAAATATAAAATGTTGACAAGGGTTGTACAAGAATACTTCAGGTTTCTTCTGATTGTAATGAGTGGTATGAATGGCTATGCTGGTATACTTGGTAGGCCTGTAAATGTAGATGGAATAAAACTGATTGATTTCTGTGAAGAGAAGGAACTCGAGAACTTGATTGTCACAATAGGAAATGTCTAGCACACATGGCAAAGCAAGGAATGGAAACTGCAATTAACTATATGATAGTGAATAGTAAATTAAGATTGGGTGTCAAAGAAATGTCTGTAGATAAAGATGATTTTGATATTGATAGTGACCATCGAATGCTTGTACTTGAATATAATTGGGGTGGAAAGGAGTCAATGCAGAAGGTCAGAAGTGTGAAAGAAAACTGGTAGATAAAAGTGGCAAATTGGGAAGAATTCAGGGATGAATTGAGCAGATGTAACTGGAATGGGCATGTAAATGATCTAAATGGTGAGATTGGGAGAACTTTGTATGATGTGACAGAGCGAAAGATTGGAAAAATAAAATACAAAAGAAATGTAGGGAATGCCTGATATTTTACAAGTGAGATAAAAGAAGAACTAATTAGAAGAAAGATTTTGAACAAAAAATAACACAATATGCAGAAAATGTATGAAAGACACAGAATTACTGAGGATGAATGGCAGAATGTATGGAATGAGTACAGGGACAGCAGAAAATGGTTAAGAGGATGAGAAAAGAGTTTCAAGCTTAAGAGGAGAGACATCAAGTTGAAAATTTAAGAAAGAAAAATCCAGATGGAATAAAAGAATGGTATATATTTATACAAAGTAATGATAAAGGGTAGTGAAGTACAAATTGAGTAATAAGGAGTCAATGGTTGCAATGTACAAGGTAAAGTGCAAATGGCGAAAACAATTGATGACTACTGGGAGGATATTGGTGGAATGAATGAGCAGATAGTAAACGAAGAACCTATAAATTTCCTGCGTGATGAACATGAACTGCAGATGGAAGATAAAATCACGTGTAAGGAGATTGTAAGTTTTTTGAAGAAACTGAAAAATTGAAAGGCCCATCGCCCTGATAGGATCCCCTATGAGTTCTATAACTGCGGGGGAGAGAGCGTAGTTAATATGTTGAAATGTTTATTTGATGAGATATGGAAGAGTGAAAGAGTACCAGACGACTGGAACAAGTGTAATGTAGTGCTATTGCATGAGGGTGAGTATGAAAAACTGAAAGAACCTAAAAATTACAGACCTACTGCCCAGGCTTACACTGTATGCAAGTGTTTCTGCGGTATTTTGAACGAAAGAATGAAATATTTTGTTGAAGAGCAGGCACACGAACATGTGCCACAAGCATTGCTTTCGTTGTGCTTCGATCACCTTTGTGGTCGATAGCGTGCCGGCGCGGTGATTTATAGTCCTGAGTTCGAGTCTCGGAACTCCTCGTACATTTATTTTGTTGAAGAACTAGGAGTCCCGGAAGAAGAACAGAATAGTTTCAGTCAAGACAGACGTGGTAAAGATAATCTGTTTGTAGTGGGTGAAATAACTGAACGAATGAGGATGATAATATGAAAGCATATTTAGCATTCCTGGATATTGAAAAGGCGTATGACAGAGTAGATCGGTTAAGGCTGTTTGAAATCCTAAGAAAAGTTCGATTTAGTAAAAAGGTAGCAAAGCTTGTATGAGAATACAAGCGCTCTCCTTAGGTTAGGAAATTTGGAAACTGAACAAGTAAGGAGTGAGACAGGGTTGTACTCTGTCTCCCCTGTTGTTTAAATTGTACACAGACGAATTAGCGGTTCGATTGAGAGTGTGTGGCTTAGGACTGAAAGTTGGAAAGGAGACACTGAGTTGTTTGTTGTATGCTGATGATGGGGTTGTGGTCCGACCCGAGGTGTCTAAAATGCTCTACCTCCTCTAAAGCCCCGTCTACACTATCAAACTTTTCGTCAATCACGAACGCACCAAAACGCGAACAAAACACGAACTTTTCATAACCGTGTCCAGACGTCCAGACTACGTGTTCGTCGGTGGGAAGTTGTTCGAGTTGTTCAGTGTTCATTTTAATTAAATTAACAATTAAATCTAAACCTGTCAGGCCGCACAGGGGTTGCCGAGCCTTTTGTGTTAGTTACCCATAATCCCAAGTATTTTTTATGTGTCCAGCTCCCTGAACGCCGACTTGTCTGTTTCTCTGCGCTGACGTTGCGTCTGTGCATTTACTTTAGTTAGCCCTTAATTGTCATTTGTATTACATGTCGATATTCTAATGTTTCTTTGATTACCTAGCTAAATAAGACTAATATTTTAAATGCAATTTCGAGTGTTGTATCTTGTTATGCAGTAGCATATGTCTGTACGCACTATTTTTGCAACAGAAAATAAATCGCTGTCTTTGTTAAAATATATCAGTTTATGTAATAGGGACTTCATAGAGATTCTAGAAGCTAGAACTCGGACCCTGAGGTCAAAAGAGTGTCCTTCTCCTTGTTGACAAAGCCTTTAGTCTCATACGACACCTCGCCTGATAAGGGGTTCAAGAAGTTACCTCGGAAGGACGACTAGTTCGCATAGTTGGTCGATTAGGAAGACGCTGTCGCAGTTCGGCACTAACAGAGTTCAATTCTGTAGCCATAGCGGTCTCATACGGCGCAGACAGTTGCTCGTCTTCCTAACGGTACCGCCGTAGTTCGGCACAAAACGGAATTTACTTCTGTTGCCCTAGCGGACTGAATAAGGCGTAGGCGGTACCCACACACACACACACCTCACTCTAGCGGTGCCACCGTAGTTCGGCACAAAACAGAAATAACTTCTGTTGCCCTAGCGGACTGAATACGGCGCAGGTGGTACCCACACAAACCTCACCCCACACACACGACGGTACCGCCGTAGTTCGGCACTAACAGAAATTACTTCTGTTGCCCTAGCGGACTGATTACGGCGTAGGCGGTACCCACACGAACCTCAGGAAGGGCAGCTGCGAAGAAAAACTAGCGCCCTGGAAAAAGGTAGCTGCACAGAAGACAGCCCCCTTTTCCACGAACCCTTACGTCGACCGCAGGACGGCATCGACACTAACATATTCGGCCATAGCTGAATAACATGGAATAATAACGTTACGTAGTTAATTTTGGAAAATAAATATCCATGCCGCCCTACAATAAACTATATTTGCACCAAAAACATAATTAAATCGATAAAATAGGAAAAAATACATTGAAACCAAGCAATTCAACCGCAAAACCACCGTCCACAACACACAAACAAGCGAGTGTTCGCTGTTTGAAGGAAAGTACGTGTTCGTGTTTTCCAACACAATGGAAAACACAAACACACCGAAATCTGCGATTTTTTCATCTGTGTTCGTGTT
The DNA here is from genome assembly GCA_030386875.1 of Morinoia aosen. Lineage (NCBI taxonomy): Eukaryota > Metazoa > Arthropoda > Malacostraca > Amphipoda > Talitridae > Morinoia > Morinoia aosen. The sequence goes on from CM059556.1 coordinate 11,244,075, forward strand.
CGCGGACTGCCGAAAAACACGAACTTCGGCCGAAAGATTGATAGCGTGGACGGGCCTTAAGACTTCACCAATCATCCTCACATCCAATGTTCCAAACACTCCACCTCTTGAACATCGCATCACACAAATAGAATCATAATGCGGGGAAAAAAATTGTTTCTATTTTTTCAATTTTTTTCAAGTTATTGTTCTGTAATATCACCATCATGAATGTTTTTCAGCTCGTTTATCTACGAAAAATATTTGAAGGTATTTTTTTTCATGGCATGTGCATGAAAACAAAACTAGACATTTTTTAGTCCTTAGGCATTGACTACAGTGCGGAGAGAATATTTTTAGAACTTTTAAAACTAGTATCGTAATGTCAAGAAAAACCTCAATAGAAGAGCTTCGTAAATAAATGGATTGGTGAGACGAGACAAGAAAGAGAGGTTGTCATCGAGTTGTCATCAATCTGACTTTTGAAGAGTTTATGAGAGTTTTCATACACGTGGTTTTATTTTTGAACTAAAAATTATTTTTCCAAAAAATGAATGCAAATAAGGGCTATCATAAGGGTTAAAATATGGGCGTAAAATTTTACCTTTACCTGCACCTGGTAGAGAATTGAAGAAGTGTCACGAGAAATTGGCCCGTCTCCTCTCGTTAACATTTCATTAACAAGAAGATAAGGTTCTCGGAGTTGAGGGAATGGCAAACCTCCATGACATTACACAATACACAGAAGATGAGGATGTATCAAGAACACAGTCACTAAAACCAAACACACAATTATTATATACTAAATTTAGAGCGGTACTCACCGATGAGTTGATACACGACTTACATCCGCGCGATTCTGTGCGTACCTGCATCGATGAGCTGCCTTTGCGTTGACGGATATTTATATACGCCATATGAATTTAGCATGAATATATAATTACGGCAGAACTGATACAATACGATAACATTGACTCACAATCTATGAACATGTCATTAGAACACAGTTCAATTTTACAACCTGCCTCAAAGCCCTACCCTACTGACTTACACACAATTGATATCCCAGTAAATCTGGCCGCTAAGTTTACAAGAGTTACACATGAGAATTCATCTATCTGGTCCTATTTCTATCTCAGTTGTTCCAGCAGCACAGTGGGCAATGGTCACTTCAACCACAAACATTCGTCCGCGACTCGCTTCAGTTCAAAGGACTGCCTTATTCACTGTTCAGAAAATGTCTAGTGATGACGCTATTTTGCTTATTCCTCTTCAGTATATTCACACGTCGATTTACTTTCATTCGAGCTGATCAATCCTCAGACATGTGACTCCGTCCCACCTGGCAAGACAAAATTTTAACTTATTAATTATGATAGCACCCATTCAGCTCCCTTAAACCATTTCAATTTTTGCATTACTGTATGCCAATAAATTTCAGACAATTTTTATAAAAAAAAAATCATCTTTTCCCAAGAAACGGCTTCGCTCTTACCCTCCCCAGAGACGTTGCGCCTAAGTGTTCCATTAATTGATTCCCACGCTGCGAGTTTAATTTGCTCTTCTGCAAGTAAAACGAGAAAATGTATGAATTTCATGATCACATTTTGGCGTGAAACTTAGTATAATTTTCAATATATCCAATAATCACTTTTCATTATATCTTTGAGCACGTTTGTTACAGCGAACACACCCGCGTTTTATCTCTTATACTTCGCGTCGCGGCGTCGGTTGTAGAACTGCCTTTTGTTCGGCCCCGATGCCTAGCGCCTTTTCTTGAGGGTTGTCCTCTGTCTCATATTCGGCCTATAAGAATCCTCGGGCCTTGACTGCGACCCGCCTACATCTTTTCTAATTGGTAGTACCGCATTCTCACGCTCTGCTCCTTCGAAAGTGACCGTTGGTTTGCCGTCTCTCTCGGCCTGAGTGTCTCGATTTATGTGTGACTACAAGGCGACTTTGTTTTGCACATGGGTAGGCATTTTTCAGAACGTCTCAAGTTTCCCAAGGGCTCGCCCTAATGAAAGGTTTGCTAACACCACAAAATAGACCCCTCCAGAAACAACACACAATGTAAACAGACATCTTTTTGGGCTCTCGCATGTTATCGCGGCCTCCTAACATTGCTGAGTTAAACATTTGGCATAAAAACATACATGTTGAAGCGACCCTCCTGTACTGCTGGGATTTTCTGAGATATTTCTAAGTAAGCCAAACAAAGCCAGACATTTATTACACACAATTAAAATTTTTCCCTAAATTCTCATTTTTAATTCGCAAAATTGATTATTCTTTACAGATTCTCGACAGAAGTAACAATCTAACTTAAATCAGCCGCAGGTGGCTCTTCTCTTCTCACGAAACGAAAAGTTACTTTATTTCAGATCAAGTTCAGAATAGGAACCACCGAGTACAATGTTTCGATTTCATTAGGCAACCATTATCTTGAAATTTAACAGCCGTCAAACTTAACTTGTATCAAATTTTAGAAAAAGCCAAATAATCTTAGCGATCCATCTTAGTCGATTATTATCTCTTAATCTTTCATTTCTTTAATACAACAGAATAATAGCTTTCAGGCTTACTGCGCGCGCTTATATATACAAGTAAGCTAATATTGAATACGCTAGCAGGAAAATATGGACGTAATACTTCTTCAGCAAAATCTGGAGCCTGCCTTCCAGCGACTTCGCAACTTGCTAGCTGTTTCTAAACCCTCCAATAGAACCTCTAAATTCCTCGTAGAAGTAGGGGAATTTCTGAACTATGAGACATATGAACTTGAAATTTGGACCAAATTGATGCTCGTGACGAGTAAGTGATTTTTATGTACGTTAAAAATCTCATGCCCTGTGGGGGCAGAGCGAGTTTCCCGTACCCTCTCGATGGTCGGCCGATTTTCTCGATTTAAGTCTATCTCATTTTGTTCCGAAACTGATTTCTATACGATTACATCAAGAAACTTAGAATTAGTTTCAATTTAAACATCAAATCATTTTCCACAGAGACATGCGGAGAATTATTAAGTTCAAAGCGATTCTCGGAATAGCACGGGTCATCGACGAAATTGTAATATTTTATCATCCGAGAAGAGTTGATCGCCAACACTCACGTGCCCTATTGATATCCGCCGCTCGTTCCCGATGCCTGTCTTGTTGAGTGTAGAAAATCCAGTTTTCTTCTTGTGTAGTGAGTTGGCTGTAATTATTACAGCCTCACTATGTAGGACAACTGCCTAATATCAGCTGGCCGTAATAGTGAGGCTAAAATTTGGGCCTTTCGTAGTTCCTTGGTTTTAAAATTTTACCCATTCCACACGCAAGAATAGAAAGTTACAACTGTCTATGACTCTTCAGTTCCTGTCAAGCAAACTGTACATGTATCTCAATTTTGAACTTATATCACGAGTTGAGAAAGGAATGAAAAGAAAGAAAAATCGTTCATTTCCATGAAATGTTGGTACATGAAATGTGTTTAAAACATGTTGGATAAGTTTTTTAAATTTCATTATATGTAGGTCTTTGATTAATGAACAAAATATACGAGGAGTACAATAGCCTTATCACAAGTTTATTAGGTCATTTGGAGAAAGCAAAAAAATATTCTCTACGATGTTTCAAACATGGCAGAATGACTGAAAGCTTATAAATACTAACACAGAATGCATTGGAAGTCCTTCGCTATAAGTTAAAGGAAGCAGAAAATACACGAGAAATAATCTGCCTAATCCCACTGAAACACCGTCGTAAATGATTTGAAAGTAATGAGACAAGGTTAACCAAAAATAATTTATACACAGCATAGCACAACACGCCGATCAAAAAACATGTAAACAAGCCTGTACAATGAATTTCAGAGATTTCTCATCCTTCCAAGCACTCACTGGATAGTAAAAAATTTTTATACAAAAAGTATGCTCAGTTTACGTTTCTTTCATTCGTCTATTTACAGTTTTGGAAAACAGAAATGTGCAACGCTCAGTGGAGTAGCGATATATCTCGTTTAAAGCTATAAGCAAGTGTGGCAAATCAATCTAATAAAATATCGAATTATTGCTGATTGAAGGTTCAGTGTTGCTTATTCTGAGAGCATCAATCATCATGACTCTAGAGTTTAGGTTTTTCGACCAAAAAACTGTACATAGAAACAAATACAAAGAATAGGACAAAAATAGTAAAAATAAAAATGACCTTCGCCCTGCTATATTGAATTGACGGCTTTGTTGCTCATAATAGTCGACAGAAATGATTAGGATTAAAATTATTATGACTTAGCGAACGTAAAAATGAGTTAATTTATAATTTTCTAACATGATTTTCAGGAAAATGAAAGTATCGTTTGAGAGCAACAACTTTTTCATGTTTTTGGTATTCTCTTTAAAAATATACGGACATGGGTACATGGGATAAAATAAAAACTCCCTAATAAATTGACATTTCTTATGAGTAACAAATAGCTAAAAAAAATTCGCACTTAGATTCCATATGAACCTAATTTTGGTTTCATAATCAACTGCATTTTACAGGCTTAGTGACAGAGATTCGAAATGACGTGACACATTTTCCTCACACTGTTTAGAGTTTTTTATATGATCGGAAAGCGGTTCGTATTCACGAGGTGATGCAAGGTATGTCACAGGGACACTGATGGATCCACTTGCGACCGACATAAGATATTTGATATGCCTCCGATATAAATATGAACTCTGATTCATAATTTGACTAATCTAACTCATTGAAAGGAACTTCATCAGCAAATAACACAAGCCGCATGAAATAATCTACACTGTGCGAGAGATCCAAATTATTTTTTAGGCTAATCGTTTAGTCGTTCTAATCGCTAATCGTTTATTCGTTCGACGTGTGATTGCTTCCAGTCCAATGGTTTCCCCCTTTTTTATTGTTAAATTCCCCGCTTTCTTCGACAATGGGAAGGCCATTAGAGATTTTTTTTTCAACCACATTTTATATGGGAACGCATTTTCTCCTTTACATAAGTGACGAGGCACGGGTTGTCTCTTTACTTCAGACGTCGAAAATGCCAGTGAGAATGGACCGCAACTCGCTCCATCCGCTTGGTGCTGCACATACACCGAGACACTCAATCACAACCTTTGTTATGTTTGTCGTGATTCTACCCACGACACATAAAAAAATTTGATCGTTCGAGACGAGGGACGCCTCTACATATTCGAAATGATCCAAATCAGCCAGAGAGAGACGTCGTATGCCGAGAAGATGATTATCAGACTTCGCGAGTCATGCTAAGTAGTTATTCTTCCTTCCTTTCTATATCTACGATACGTCGACTCCAAGATCGCGCAGGGAAGCAAGGAGTCGACTGACTGAAGGAGCTGCCGGTTACCAACACAAGAGAGATTCTTCACTACTATTTACGTATTGTTCTATACCTAACTTTTCTTAGATCATTAATGCTATCATTATAAATTGATATTTCATATTGCGAAGTAATTAGAGACGATAGAGTTATTTATAACGCTCAATTATGAATCAATTCATCTTAAGGATTTTAGGTTATCGTGCAATGCCAACCTTGCCGGGAAGGGCGCAGTCGGAGTGCCAGGCGTGGGTGATTCAGATTCAGTTAGAGCGCGGCAGCCACTGAGTACGCAACTGAGATTCTTTCTTTGCCCTCGGGCAGCCCTTATGGGTTTCCTGTTCAACTGACATTGTTACCTTTTACCCTGTGTCATGGTGAAATAATCATTCTTCCAAGTAACGTAAAATAAAGTAATGGCTGACCGCATAACATAAAGCGACACCACAACGGACTCCGAAACTAAGATAAGTCCATCATGACATATGCCCCTTTAGAAGCATCCTCATGTCCTCCTCTGTGCGTAGGGTTATCGTCGTCACGCCTTAAGCGTTTACTTACTAATATTGTGCCTTCAGCATGCATCTAATATGTTAATTGAAATGTGACTTAGTGCGTTAGGTCTACTTGTATTTGAGAACGTCAATTTCATGTAACAAGAATAGAGAATAAATAACGATGTGTCATTTCGTATAATTACCTGCTAATTAGAAAGGTGAATTATCATGATCTGTGGAGAGATAGTCCACGCTACCATTGCTAATGATTTGCCACTTGCTCACTAATTAAATTTGTGGACATTGAAAAGTTCCAGTTGATCGTCAATAAATAAAATAAAAGAATGGGGTCTTCAATCACGACCGTCAAAAGAGAGCTATAAAGATGAAAAGAAAAGAAAGAATGACGTCAGAAAAGAGCTCCATAACTAATGGCGAGCAGCGGTGGCGGATTTTGATTCCTATTTTCATAATAAGAGTTAAAATTCCCTTACTCTAATCCTCCGAAAAGCTCGTGCCTACATAAAATAAATTGAATAAACCTCCAGCAGATCTTGATAATTTCATCTCCACGTTAGGATATTTGTGTAATCTATCTTATATTTCATGTACGTATATGCTAAAATTCTAATTCATTTCTGTGAAACCATTTACCATGCATTTATAATTTACCATTTACGTGTGAACCTTATTTGATGACTAATTAAAATTTATTTCATGTATCAACCATTAGCAAGCGTGCATTGATCATTACGTATCAATTCTTTAATATGTAAAACCGTTTGATTATGAGGAATATGATAATATGAATTTACCTTCTGATTTAAAAACATTCAATTACTAAAGGCCAATTTGACAACGTGAATCATTCAATTAGTTATAATGTGGGATAACTGCACTCCAATGATTTATATGAAAATAATAATAATGTAATAATAATAATAATAATAATAATAATAATGAAGGCATCTACGGATGCTTTATTTCCAATCAAGCCTGATACATATCACCTTGTACATTGGATTTTCAAATGCCTTATAACTAACGCCAGGACGCCATGACGCTTCCCCCCGGTCGAGACCGGTACCCATTTCAGACACCTGGGTGGAGTGGGGTATTGTGCTTGGAATTTTTCTCCTATACCCAACAGAGAAAATCGCCACCGCCAGCGCCGAGAATCGATCCCGGGTCTCCCGCACGGCGGTAGAACCCCTAGCCACTTGCGCTATGGCGAGCACTAACTTGGCGAGCACTTGCACTAATGATTAAGATTATGATGTACCATAGAAATTTCTTCAATTTAAGATATAATTGACTATAGACGGACGCCATTTTGCCATTTTGTTTTGATTTGTGCTGAACAAGTTAACGTGCTATTCATTTTAAACTCTGAATCTCCGTATCGCAAAAATTGTACTTATAAAATGAACAATAATTTGAGACTTTCCTCTAAATTCGATTTATAAATGAAATTCAATAAGTCATCTACCTAAAGTTCGATCATATTGTCATGTCATGCCTTTCTCCGTCTTTAAGTCATTTCGTTTTTAGCCCGCCATTTTAAATGAACCGTTTCTCATTTGACTGTCCCGAAAGTTCCAGAACGAATTCGTGATTTTGAAATGAGCGATATTAGGTCAATAACTTAATTATATCAGCAAAGTTAATCGTTAATGTCACTAAATGTCGATAATATCTTTATTTAAAAAATAAGAATAAAAAACTCCGATACATATCAAACGTTCTAGTTCTGTTCGCGCATGTAGAAGTAATTGCTGGAGTTCTCTGCCCTTTCGTAGATTCTATGTATGCGGGCTGCGCATTCTGGGGTTTTAACCGCGGATCTGGGTTTTTATCTGTCTCCTGGGGTTTACAGTCATGAATTGTGTCGGCAAAACAATTAATTTCAAGAAGCAACAATGATTGTACTATTTGGTAACCACGAAAACAATAGAAAAAGGGTAAGAAAATTTATTCATTAACGCCCTTTTTCGCTGATCTGGGTTTTTTCTTTTAGCGTATGCTGGGTTTTTTTGGTAACATTCTCGTTGGTGACCCTTGATTTTAGCTCTCGCTTCGCACTGTTATGTTAGGATACAATTTATAGTAGGCATGGATATATGGAAACCGACGCTACGCAGCAAGGTAACCGGCTCTGCATCGGGGCGCGAATCGTGAGGGGATGAGGGGTGCACCACATCAGCAGATGGGAGGAGTACGTAAGGGGCAGCGGCTATGTAAGAAGCTAGCTCGGAAAATTACACATAGTATTACACAAGGACAACTTGATTGTGTAGTAGAGAAAAACTATGTATTAAAATTAATTACCAACGGGAAAGGGAACTGTGGAAAATATGAACCTGAGCAGAACATGTTAGAGGGAAATGCGCGTGGCAATACCAAGTTTGTGACGCAAGGGGACACGTCAGAGGTGACGCGTTAGAAGCACCCAATCGCGAGATGCCACGTCACTAACAATTTGAGCGGGTAGCCCGCACCATCTACAATGAGCGTCCTTTGTGCGGCGGGGGTATTTAAGCAGAGCAAGCGCGGGGACCGGCCTATTTGACCGGTGTAGTGGCAAGGATGTAGGCTTCCTGACGGCCAGAGGGGAGGTGAGATGATATTCTGTGTTCTGTGCTAGGAGCGTCTTTGTATTTTTCAAATACCATATTTTGTTACAGTCAAAATTCGGGTACAAATTAATTCTGTGGGTTTGATTTCAAATCATTCTAGAATTGTTCACGTGATATGACTTCTCACAAGGCTTGAACTTGTAGATTTTTCTCAAGCGGGGATTAGAATGCCGACTAGTTCATAGCATTTTCATTGACTCATTCGACCTTGTTCTCAAAAAGGGCGCTTGTGATTTGTTCTTGTAAAAAGGGGAGAAAATAAATTCATCATGTCAGGAATAGCCACGTTGTCAGTGGAAGCTTCGAGTAAATTCTTAAAGGGGGATATAACATTCATGTCTCGGGGAATAGATGACTCAACCCCCGCTTATTATTTGCACAGGCGGGTTGGGACAGCTGGCCTACGCGGCTGCTGAGATAGCGGAGACGTGGGCTGTGAATGCCTAACAGCCGAGGGCCTGTAGCGACACAACCGGCTGAGCGTTCGCAACCTTGAGGCGGGCAGCCAGCCTGGCATTCAACGCCAATGACGAAGCCTGGAGGCTGCGTTCGAGCCTCGACAGGCCAACGACAGGGTATTTACTCCAGTTGTAATTTTTGAAGAATGAAGGGAAGAAAAGGCACGCCGAACAGTGCAGATCTTTGGTTGGCGCGCAGTATTTAATATGAATTGTGCTAGCCAGGATGTTCATGTTTATGTTTCTAATTTCATGTTGTTTGTGCGTGAATCTCCGGGTTGACAATTGCCAAGAGAGGCTGATTTGCGTTAATCATGTGATCGTTCGCTGGCGTTCAATAATTTTATAGCATGAATCTCTCATTTCATGTGTCATATTCAATCAACGTGTTCATCTTAATTAGAATGTGTTTGAATCTTCGCCGTTTGTCTATGTAGCATATCATTATGCCGGATAAAACTATCATGTCGCAGATCATTAACATCTTGCCTGAGGGCTCTGGTGCGAAAATGAGTGTTGCGATAAAAATATGTTTACTTGTGCCAATTTCCCTGTGTCAGCTTCATGTGTTCACTCAAAAATAAATGTGTTTAATCTTGAGGCTCATTATTCTCCATGCTTATATATATATGGATAACGTGCGAGCACAAAGGTGTACATTATATTTATCAGTGGAGGTTGCAAGCCCTCATACGTTACGTGCCTAACCAGCATTGTTTCGTGACAGTTGCAAATGCTCTTCCGGGGGCAAGGTGCGATAGTTCGTGCTCAAACGACCTCTTAATTTCTCTTGTGCCTGCGCTTTAAATGTGTGTTGAGCCCTTTTAAGTGATGATTGAACTTAATAAGAGTAAGGAACTGAAGTGAAAGTGTGCTTTATATCAGTAAGAACGGTAGATAGCCATTCTACCTTTGTGCATGTCATTCGAATATCTAAAGTTGAGCCGCAACGATGGCCTTCGTTTTGAAACGTTCTCATAATACTTTGTGGGTAAATGTTGAGATGATAGGAAGATTCTTTAAAGAATGAATTTTGTGCCTATTAAAATCATTTGTATGATCGAAGAAGTGCGTTATTTATTGAAAGGGCCGAGATGCTTTAATTTGCTGCGTTATGATTGTATTTGAAGGTCTTGTGCATTTACGAGTCATCTATATGCAGGTGTCGTGTATTGCTGCGCCTCGAGCGCCTTATAAAAAATGGCCGACCTTGACCCCCTTTCGTGTCTTCGTAAAGTTAAGCCTAGTCTGGTTGCAAATCGCGTGTGCGTATGATAATAAATTAATGTGATTTCCTTTACTTTACAGGCAATGTAAAACATGAAAAGTAGCTTAGGGTCTGTGTCGTAGCGGAGGTCTCGCATATAAAGATGTGAGTATTTTGAAGTGTAAAGACGTACCACCCTGTTTCCGTCGTGTCGAGTGATAACTAATTTTAAAAGATGTAAAGGTAGAATAATCGAGTAATACTCACTGGTTACCTCTGTTGTACCAGCAGCTAAGCTCTAGTAATAAAATCGGAGACGTTTAGAAACTTCTTATTTAATTCTACATTTTTTCTCGCAGTGCTTCTTATTTTTCTTGAAATCTGCGTTGTTTCGAAACTGTTTATATCGCAGAGGCATTGATCGCCTTTGTGATCATGATACTAGGTTAATGCATTAAAGAATGTTCTTTCCTTGTGCCGCCGAGCTAATTTAGTTGTAAACTTGAATACTTTCTTTGTGCCTTCAAGCTGATTTATTCGTAGAACTAAATAACCTTTGTTTTTACTGTGACGTATTCACCCGCGCCCAATACATGCTCCTTCTTCTTCCGGTGTTTTTCTCTCCCGCGGAAACTTCAGCAGTAAGGGCGCGACACATGTTTATACGTAAAAGAAAATTCATTCCTAGAAGTAAACTTCACTTAGTCAGAAAATATGTACGCGGTTAAAATTCACATTCATATAATTATCATAGATGTTATAATGCTAAGTCTATGGCAACTTTTTCATTCAGATGTCCGTGTCTAAATTAAAATTTCAATGCATTAACCATGTCATCATCATAAATGTTGCTTGAATGTACATGGTGAGATGAGATGAAACTTCTAGCCCAACTGTAAGGTGTGTGTGTGGTATTCAGAAGCCTGAGCTCGATGTGTTTTGGAACAAACTCCCATACATCGCTTAACTTGAGGCAGCTGCAACCTCGCACCCCCTCTCTCTCTCGAGCTCGCCCCATTCTTCTCTCTGATTCTCTCGATTGTGCTCTCTCTCTAGCGTTCGTATCTCAACGGTATCATGAATTCTACCTTACTCGACAGCTTTTTTTCTCGACGATTATATTGCATCGCACTGAGATACTTAGAGGATAAATTTGGAACTTAGTATTGATAAATGTTTAGTGTTTCGTTAATGTTGTAGGTGTGGTGATGTAACACTTATCATTCTACCACGTAACCAACTCTACTGAAATATATATGATAATTTGAAAATTTTTCCTTAAGTCTGACCTTATGAATGATTAAAATTAAATTCATCAAATTATCTTTTGATATTCAATCATGTTCTACTCTAAAAGAAATTCATCTAGAAGTAAATTTCATTCAATTAGAATAATGTTTTCGCGTTACTAACATTTTACTCCGACATGCAATTTCACACGCTCATATATCCCGTATATATGTTTGATGTGATCATGCAGAGAGCATTTTATTTCATTGCATTATGTCGTTCGTGTCTAATTTCAATGTATTATTTTGACTATGTATTTTAACCATACAATCATCGTGAATGTTGCTCGAATGTATGCGTGTTGAGATGCGAAGGAATGTGGGGACCCGAAAGACTGAGCTGTGAGTGTGCGCTCAAGCTCGAGCCTGCCCAACGCTCCCAATTGTTTCAAAACACCCTCTCTCCCTCTCGTTCTATTCCTCGAACCCTCGGCTAGCTCCCTTCTTCGCTTTTGTTCAAAGGGAAAAGGCCTAACTGTCGCACAAGCATACTTTACCTCGCGGGCTCGATACCAGACTTGGATACTCGCCGTCTTTTGATCACTACTTTACGCAGCAGTTCTCTTACTCTGAAAGATTCGATAAATTTGAACCTAGGATAAATTACTTAATGATTTAAATTTGATGTAGTATTATAAACATGTGATTAATAGTAGCGTGAGTGTGTAACAATTTCATTCATTTAAAAATTCGAATTTACTTGTCATGTGAAAAATTTTCGTTAACAAATCACGACCTAAAGGTGTTGAGTCACGCTTTATGCACATAAAAATACTTCTCTGAAATCGGATGATAGTACAAATATCAGCGTCATGTGATTTAAATGATGAATTATCTCATCACCAGGATAATGGAGTTTGTAACAAATTTAAAATTCGATCATTGTGAAAACACCCTTGATATTAATCTAATCGCAGAAGTACTTTGTCATTTGACGTACTCAACATGAATGTAATACTAGGGAAATTCTGTTTCTCTCTCTACGAAATGTATTCGAGTTCAACGTCATAAGCTAACAGTGGAAATAGGTTTAAGCTCAATGTCCTTTATGTAAGCACAGAAGGGTGGAATGAGACGAGATGCTTGGGTATATGTCTGTATGTGATGGAAGCTTGTCTGGAACGAATGAAATAACAAGGCCACCAAAAAACCACGTACTGAAATTTCAGCTGTTGTTCGGAGCGTTGCGGCCAGCGGTACCTTAAGGCCAGAGGCGGCACTCCACCTGCACCACTGAGTCACCACAGTCCCAGCTCACAAGCACACTGCCACGGCCCACACTCATGGCAAGCTTCGCGTTCACGTGGTCCGCTACGTGTCGGCGTGGCTCGGACATGGACATGGCAGCGACGACGCAACAACGGGGCATTGGTGACAACAACGACAACAACACGCCGACGAGCTCAACGCCCAATCTCGAAGAAAACGTCGTAGAAAACTACCCGCCAGAACACTACTCAGCGACGCTTCAGCAACAAGAACAGTCTGAGCTCGACGCACGAACTCGAAGAAAATTAGAGAGAAAACGGTCCGCCAGCTGACTGGGTCAACTACTTTAAAATTTTCTGCGAAAATACTTGGAACCGCGGAACCTTAGTCCAGACGACGTCCGATGAGAAGAGGAAGGAAATCAACTACAACGAAGCTACGGGATCCACCAGCGCATGGACAACGAAAAGAACTACAACTACAAAGACTTTGATAATCTTCTTGCGACAATTCTGCGTGACCTCGTGGCTGTTTAAAAGAAGTCTTCAGGACTCAAAAATCAAACCCCATCATGAAGGAAATCGTGTATGATAAGGCGCGATTAAAATAACTTTCTTGAACACAGATTGTGAGGATTTATCCTTCCAAATAATTGGATGCTGCTGAAGTATGATCACGGCGACCGAGACTTCAATTGTCCCGTGTCCTTTAATGAGATCTTTATTTCATTGAATATCTTCTAGAGGTATTCTGCGAGCTGAAGAAGCCTTCACCATTTACTGCGGAGATCATCGTTTGCCAAAAACGTACGTAGGATTTGGTCGTGTTTGGGGACTTCGTATCAGAGTACATCACATGTACGAATTCAGTAATCGCTGCCGTAAAATCATCACAGCCGGACTGCGTGGATATAAAAAAAATGGAAGATCTGACTTATCAACGATGTCCATTGATTCCGCACGCAAAAGCTGTAGAGAAAGTCAACGATCAGGAGATCGTCTTCTTCGCCAACGAAGGGGGATATTGTCGTGATTCTACCCACGACACATAAAAAAAATTTGATCGTTCGAGACGAGGGACGCCTCTACATATTCGAAATGATCCAAATCAGCCAGAGAGAGACGTCGTATGCCGAGAAGACGGTTATCAGACTTCGCGAGTCATGCTAAGTAGTTATTCTTCCTTCCTTTCTATATCTACGATACGTCGACTCCAAGATCGCGCAGGGAAACAAGGAGTCGACTGACTGAAGGAGCTGCCGGTTACCAACACAAGAGAGATTCTTCACTACTATTTACGTATTGTTCTATACCTAACTTTTCTTAGATCATTAATGCTATCATCATAAATTGATATTTCATATTGCGAATTATTTAAGTAATTAGAGACGATAGAGTTATTTATAACGCTCAATTATGAATCAATTCATCTTAAGGATTTTAGGTTATCGTGCAATGCCAACCTTGCCGGGAAGGGCGCAGTCGGAGTGCCAGGCGTGGGCGATTCAGATTCAGTTAGAGCGCGGCAGCCATTGAGTACGCAACTGAGATTCTTTCTTTGCCCTCGGGCAGCCCTTATGGGTTTCCTGTTCAACTGACATTGTTACCTTTTACCCTGTGTCATGGTGAAATAATCATTCTTCCAAGTAACGTAAAATAAAGTAATGGCTGACCGCATAACATAAAGCGACACCACAACGGACTCCGAAACTAAGATAAGTCCATCATGACATATGCCCCTTTAGAAGCATCCTCATGTCCTCCTCTGTGCGTAGGGTTATCGACGTCACGCCTTAAGCGTTTACTTACTAATATTGTGCCTTCAGCATGCATCTAATATGTTAATTGAAATGTGACTTAGTGCGTTAGGTCTACTTGTATTTGAGAACGTCAATTTCCTGTAACAAGAATAGATAATAAATAACGATGTGTCATTTCGTATAATTACCTGCTAATTAGAAAGGTGAATTATCATGATCTGTGGAGAGATAGTCCACGATGCCATTGCTAATGATTTGCCACTTGCTCACTAATTAAATTTGTGGACATTGAAAAGTTCCAGTTGATCGTCAATAAATAAAATAAAAGAATGTGGTCTTCAATCACGACCGTCAAAAGAGAGCTATAAAGATGAAAAAAAAGAAAGAATGACGTCAGAAAAGAGCTCCATAACATGTTCTTCACGTTCGCGTATAACTTTTCCAAGTACATTATCACATGAGGAGTTGGCGTACAATTCAAAGAGCACAGGTGCTGGACGTGCGCTACGTCTTCTTCATCTCGGTCGCGACACAATGCGGTAGTGATGACGATCCAATTGACTCCCGGTGTCACTAGCTCTTTTGTAACCTTGGTCATTGAGCTCTATCGCCCATTGCAAGTACACAGTATATACGATTTCCAGAAACAACTCTGTGTGACAACTCAGTGGCTTCGGATTGAATGTACGTCAAAAGAATATTCAGGTACCAGAGAGGTAGCTTTGAGCTACGTATCTCGTACAGCAAGTGTTCTGATGCTTGAGTTGGATATTCAGATACTGACTGAGCTGGTGACAGAAATGATCATTAGTCTACCTCTGATTACTGCTTTACTTGTGTGCTTTTATTTACGTTAGGTTAATGTTTGGGGAGGGCGTGCGACTGGATTTTGCAAATACATACTGTTTAGTTGTGAATTACTGATTTCGACTTCTTAATTATCAAGCCAATGAAGGAATTGAGTGTTCTTCATTTTTTAATGATTTTATTTTAACTCTTTTCGGTTTTCGAGTGATCGTATTTTTTCTCATTTTTATATAATTTAAATATTAGTATTTGGAACCCTTTAAGGTTGCTGTACGAATCAACGTGACACTGGTATGATGTTTAGATCGTTTTTGCAATGATGAATGTTTAGTAACGAGGAAAATTTGAATCTTTTCAGCTTTTTATCTCTTTACAAATTTTTCTATCACTAAAATAAATACTTCTGGTATCCTCGATAAGTAAACTAAAATGTAAATACTGATTACAAAATGACTTCGTTTGAAAGGCTTCCTTTGGTCGAAAATTTATCTATGTTAAATTTATATTTATGAAGTTATATGTTAACATTAAGGTGTCATACTATTCCAACCAGTTTGGCGGTGAAGCATTCATAATTTAGTACTTGATATTGGTGAGTATTTCGATAGCTTTTTTAATAAGTAACTCTTTTCTAGAATTATTTTTTTTTGTCAAAAATAAGTTTCTAAATTCCTCCCAATTTTAGAGTTTACTTCAAACATATGCTTGAAATTTCAGTTTAAAAGTGTTTCTGGCTTTCCTGTCTTTATTCGAAGTATTAAAGCTTATAAAGAAGACACGATGTGTGTAAAACTGCTTTCTGAGACTACATTGCCAAATATTTCACATCAATGATATCAGCGTTTTTATTGTGCATAGTTTATTTTTTCAGTTCAGGATATTGAAAATTTTTCAAAAATGTTAATTTTAAAGGTCAAAACGTTAAAACTAATTTTCAGGCCATCTTTCACGTTAGTTCTCAAGTGAAAAACTCGAAAAATAATTGAATTTTTTCAGTTTAAAATAGTTTTCCATATTTTTTTAAAGAAATTGTTCAATAGATGTACAAAAATGTTTCTCTCACAGGGAAAACGTGTGTAAATCAGTAGAACAATAGTTTTTTTTGCGCAGTGGGCTTATAATTATGGCCCTTAGGTTTCAAACCTAAGGGCTATGGAGAGAAGGGAAGAGGAATCTCCATTGTTCAAAAATCCCCCTTCACTGGGAATTCTAATAACCGATGATGCCAGTCATGCCACAGGGGGATGCAATTTGTTGCAGTCAAGACTCCTATATACACACGTCGTAAACTTTCTGTTTTAGCCAAAAGCATAACTTTGAATCGCTATATCTTCAAAAGCTTTTATCCGATTTTCACCATTCAAGTTGCATAATGAAGACAAATGTATTACTAAACTTTTCATTAAGCCGGACTTTAAAATTTTGGTCGCAAAATTTTGTAGTTCACTTCCCTTGAAAATTGTCATGAAAATGAGAAAACTAAAACGAAATAAAGGCTATGGCTCAGTAGAATTGTTTGTATTTTTATTCTGAGTGTTTTGAACTAAGAACAAAAACTCTAACAACAAGTTTTGAAGAAATAATAAATCAAAATTTCAGCAAAAACACCGAATATTATTCTTATGTAGCTTCCAATGAATCAAAAATGTCGAAAAATGATACCATCTGATTAGTCTTAGAATCACGTTTAACATAGAATATTAAATTGTCAGACAAATCAGTCGGTAAATAATAAAGCTGACCCAAAATGTAAATGCTCACCTTAAACCAACTTCTAGGAAAAGTAGCGCATCTTGTAACTCCATAACCACACGTGTGGATTGTAGTGGCCTGCCGGTGATTCACCGACAGGCCGAAACCAAGACGGTACGGAAACGGATTTCTGTAAACTACAAAAATTTCTGAATGTACCTATCCCACAAACGCGCCGTCATACACATAACTTATTTTAATTGTAACTTTCGAAATAATGCACCTATTGACTTCAAATTACTTTCAAACGAAAGAATGAAACAATTTTTAGAGGAAATCGTACATGCCAACATTTCTGAACACTCACAGACAGCAGGGGGCTACGCTCCCTTTGCTTCCTCAACTTCCACACGCGCCGTCATAACACATAACTTCTCACAGTTGTAACCCGGGTTGTGGTGTCTGAGGAATAAATTTGCGACTCCGACTCCGACTCCACCTTTCAAGAATTTTGTGACTCCAACTCCGGCTCCGACTCCATTTTACCAGAATTTTGCGACTCCAACTCCGGCTCCGACTCCATTTTACCAGAATTTGGCGACTCCGACTCCGACCCCACATTTCCAAAATTAGGCGACTCCGACTCCGACTCCCCCTTTCAAGAATTTTGCGACTCCAACTCCGGCTCCGACTCCACTTTACCTGAATTTGGCGACTCTGACTCCGACTCCACCTCTCAAGAATTTTGCGACTCTGCCACCGACTCCACCTAATCACAATTTTGTGACTCCACCTTCGCCTATCCACAATGTATAAGATGAATGTTTTATTTCTCAATGGTTGCAGGTGTTGCAACCTATACGTACATAGTGTTATTATGTTCTTTATTTACGAACGACTTTTAAATTGGCAACAGAATGTTAAAAATCAAGTTTTACTAAAACATATATATCTACCAGTATACATGATCCGTGAAAAATGACGGGATTCGATAGTTTTCATTAAAAAATCTCAAGATATGGATGACAAACAAATATATATATCACAATAGAACTCGCTTATTAAAACACTCTTGTACTTGTGCACTGGTGAAACTCGTATCACAGATACGAACATTAAGCATTCTTAAGAACGTCACAGAAGTGCACACCAACCAAACAAGCAACAACTGTGTATTATATTTCAAATTATTATTAGCAAAGAAGTTTTCAAAAAATTTGTCATCCCTTTTTACCACGATAAGGTGCATTTTCGTAAAACTGTAGATTCAATTTTCGCGCAATTTTTTTACTTATAAACAAAAGTGAGCAGATGCCAGGTTTTTCATATTATTTGAATGGAATTTATGATATTATCCAATCGAGCTGATTCCAATTGTAATAACGTGGGGAAATCAAGCACAAAAACAAATATTTATTCATAAATTAATGGAGACACCATTAATCGAGTAAAAAAATTTCGCTTTGTACTACTCATTGAAGTCATTTTAAAATACTATCATTAATGTAAAATTTTAAAATAACTTTAATGAGTAGTGTAATGCGAAGTATTTATAGTTGACTTGTATCTTTTACGCCGGTCAAAGATCTGAATCACGCTCTGCCTCCTGATGCTAGATACTTAGCACATTTTACGACCGCTTTTCTTTAGATTGTAACACCGGCGGAAATTGGTTGTCTTGCTCATCACATGTTTTTGCACTTGTCCTGTGCAAAAACACAAAAAATGCGCAAATTAACGAGTGATTATGTCAATTCTAAACTCAACGTAGGGTTGGGTTAATTTGAATTTGACTTGGATTAAATTGAGCTTGACTTAGATTAACTTGATGCGAATGAGGTGTAGTCTTGATAGTTCCGACCCCTCTAAAACAGGGTTTTGATATTTTTACAATAAAAATTTCAAGCATTTCACAGGTAGGAAAGGATCTGCAGTTTCAAGCTATTGTGCATTTAATAATGATTGTACGTCGTATTAATTTAATAATAAAAAAATAATGAAGGCATCTACGGATGCTTTATTTCCAATCAAGCCTGATACAAATCACCTTGTACATTGGATTTTCAAATGCCTTATAACTAACGCCAGGACGCCATGACGCTTTCCCCCGGTCGAGACCGGTACCCATTTCAGACACCTGGGTAGAGTGGGGTATTGTGCTTGGAATTTTTCTCCTATACCTAACAGAGAAAATCGCCCCTGCCAGCGCCGAGATTCGATCCCGGGTCCTTGCCGCACGGCGGCAGAACCTCTACCACATGGCTATGGCGGCATTGACTTCACTCGGTACTTGAAATAACTACTAAAGTTTTTTCATTGATTGCATAGTATTAATTTCCTAACGAACTTTTAACTTGCAAATTTGTGGTAATTGTAAAATGCTTGCAGGTTTTATTGTAATAATAACAAAAAACTGCTTTAGTGGAGTCGAAACTATCAATACTAGCGCTAACATTGACGCGCACGTGGTATCTAGGGTTTGCAACCCCGGGACGAAATGAAAATCCCGGAATCCCAGGATTTCAGGAAGACAATACCGAGAATCCTCGGGACCCAAGAATTTCTTTATATTGTACATTTATTCTAATGTATTTGTTGCTCATGCCCATCACAGTATTTAGCGATTTGGGGAGCGAAAGTCCTTTATCTGAGAAGGATTCCCTAATAAATTAATTCTTTGTAACTGTATTTTTTGACACGCCATCAACTGCTACAATCTTGGTCACTTGTTCTTCCGGAGTACTTTGATGCACCTTTACGAAACTTGTTATTTTTGTTTGTTAATGTTTATCGCCTTCACTACTACTCTCCCTTGCAAAAGGGCGCTTTGTTGTAATACAAATTCTCTTTTCTCAGCTACTAGTTGAAGCAACTGGATTCAGTTTCAGGCTTCAATATGTTGTGTTCACTCTTTAGGTGACGTAACAAACCACTGTGTAGTGGACGCCTCGGCCACACTTCAGCCTAATTTCATAAATAATAAAAAATAACATCCTAAAAATTCAATTATACAAATGTAATTATTTTTATAAATTTACAAGACCAAATTTATTCGTCAAAACCCAAAATTTCACCAAAAATGTGTTTCGAAAATATTTTCCGACCACGTTTCCGCCCGTCACTTCCGTTGGAAACATTACGTAGAACCATTTCGCAAGCTCCCACTAGCCAGCCATACAGGCAGACTTGTCATTTCACGTGTAGTTCTCTCGAGTGTAGTTCTTGGGCCCCAGAGGGTCATTTGTAAGTATCAAGTGTTAATGTTAAGTGTTTCATTATATTTTTATTGACGTGTCTGTTAAATTAGAGTTTACTCATGTAACTGACTTTAGGAACATGCACTATGTTTTCTCTATGCCAGTGTTAGTTAGGCACAAGCTTCAAGCTCACTGCCCCATCTTTGTCATTGTTTTCCCTTATTGTATTTGCTTCTCCGATGAATCCTTGTTGGCTCTCAATATTATTACAATGTTGCATTAGCTCCTTAGATATTTTATCAGTGCTGAGCAGAGTGTTTTAAGACACTTTACTGTCCACAGGGATCATTAATGTGTAAGCTAAATATTGTTTCCCTGAATTTAATTGAGCGTTGTTAGCCTTTGCTAAGTCACTGTAACTTTGTTTTCCAGCTTTAGTTTGTTTTACTGCTGTGTCTTTTCATATACTACTCCTTTTTATATGTAATTTTTCTGCGCCTAGAAGCAGTTCTGGCTCATCTGAATTATAGAGAACAAGAGTCCTCACCTTTTCTCATGTTACTTTGTGTACATTATTTTACTTCTAGTTGTTAGTTCATACTCAGTCATGTTTTGCCTTTAGAAATTAGTTCCCTGTACGGGAAATTTAAATCTTCAGTCTCATGCTGAGTTGTAAGTGTAGTTTGCTTTTGACTCAAGTTACAACCGCCAACTGACAGCAGTTGGCTGGCTATTTTCGGAATACCTGGAAGCCAAACCAGTATAATTAAATTCCATTAGCAAATTACATAACGATTATATACTCAGTTGTGTTGCTGCTTGTGATATCAGTAGAGCTTGTGACCAGTGGTCTGGAACACCGATTCTGGTGTTAAGATGATTCAGGCTGCAGCTCGGGCGCTAGAGCTGCGGACCGATCTTGTCACTAGACTTCTGCCATTGTTTTTCCTGTTAATGCAGCAGTTAGCATCAGTCTTGCACATGTGTATGAATAGGCTCGTTATTGTACAAAGTAATTCAAGCCACTTGTTCCCTCACAGGATCGACTGGACCACACATTCATGCACTCACAAACACGTATGAAACCAAACCTAAACCTCTTAATTTAAGGAGCTTACCTCCGCCGAGTTGATTCTCCAAGTGTCCCCTACAAGTTGCTCCTCCTCTTCAAACTTCACTAAACTGGAAGGCCTGCATCCCTGCAGCTAAGCCACTAAAACCCCAGTTGAGACCATTGGGTCGAGAGTCTCATTTTCCTACCGAGTTTTCCCAACCGGTAGCTATTCCCACACTCATCACTCAATCGCCGACCCACTTAATGTCGGAACCTCCCACCTTACATCATCCTCAACTTCACACTCCAGCACACGCTTCCACAAGCCTGAGCTGAACGCATCGTCTGAAGTTCTTCAACCACCTTGGACTCTCCCCAAGAACGTCTCACGAACCAAGCCTCAAGCCTCGCACTTCGGCGTTCAACCTCACCTATTAAAAAGACCCAAAAAGGCGATCTATTTGTTTCCTCATTCTCCCCAATGATGGCTGTATCGTGCTTTTGTTATTTCTTGTTGATTATTAGACGCTAGAAATATTGCGTCCGAACACCTTCCTTAACTCCTTCTGAGTCTTGCAAATTACCTTAAATTCAATGCGCGTCCCCTCGCGCTGGTGACCCTGCCGTGTCAAAGAATACCAATCAATCAAATTCTCAACATTTAAATTACTTGCTCTTCAAGCTTCAAATTCACATAATCAAATCAAGTTCCCCACTTTGGGTGAACTTCAGAACTGGTAGACCAGCCTTTGCAAAGTAAAATTTTACCGAACTTTATGCACTTCGCACTTTCTCCAGTTGCATCTTTAACATAGTATCGCCCCACAAATGCTTTAGTTTCTACAACATTGGCTGTTGACATCGTATCTATTACGGTCTATTTTTCATTACCTGCAAAAACAAACCACAAAATATATTCCGATGAAATGATTGAATTATATAATGAGATAGTGTAGACGACACTGGGTAGTTATGTAAATTGCAATAATATTAAAACACTAAAGTTCTATCTTCAGCTCTCTGTTTGATTAATCACGTTACGCAGCTTGATTTTAAGTTATTTTCTCAATAATATCTTGAAATATGTATATTATTTAGAATCCCTGAAATTCCAGGGAAACAATATGATTTTATTTTATGTTATTTTCTCACTAATATCTTGAAATATGTATGCTATTCTGAATCCCAGGAATTGCCGGGGGAATAGGAATTCCCGGACCAGGAAATTTCAGCCCCAAATCATCCAGGATTCCAGGATGCAAACCCTAGTGGTATCCTACTCTGAGTTTTAAAGTTTCTTCAAGTCCGTATAACTAAAAACCTAAGGAGTTTTTGGCCTTTTATCATTCGTGAAAATCTATTCATTTAAAAGTTTTTGTACCTATGGTTGAAATTAATTCGTACAAAAAAACCGTCCTATATAGAGTTGATTATTCGTATACAAAAAATACCAAGTGTATCATTAAACAAATAAATGAATAAATAGATTTGGGTATTTCCTGTGCACAATTTCTCCTTTGTTATTACAATTTTCAATTACATATTGAAAAAATAAAATTGGTTGGTCTGCCTTGTTTAGTTGGTCTGTCTGAATTGCACGCTCTTAAAGGATGCTTAATGATCGCATCTGTAATACGCGTTTCACCAGTGCACAGGTACAAGAATATTTTAATCGCGGGTACTATTAGGT
Organism: Morinoia aosen; assembly: GCA_030386875.1. Lineage (NCBI taxonomy): Eukaryota > Metazoa > Arthropoda > Malacostraca > Amphipoda > Talitridae > Morinoia > Morinoia aosen. The sequence continues at coordinate 11,266,886 of CM059556.1, forward strand.
TGGATATATTTGTTTGGCGTACAAATCTGAAAGACTTGTATAAAGACAATATCGAATCCCGTCATTTATGACGGGCCGTGTACACTAATATACATATATATATATACATATACATATATATACATATACATATATATACATATATATATACATATACATATATATACATATATATATATATACATATACATACATATATATATACATATACATATATATACATATATATATATACATATATATATACATATATATATATATGTCGATACCGTCGTGCGGTCGACGTGAGGGTTCGTGGAAAAGGGTCTTCTGTGCAGCTACCTTTTCCCGGGGCGCTAGCTTTTTCTTTGCAGCTGCCCTTCCTGAGGTTCGTGTGGGTACCGCCTACGCCGTAATCAGTCCGCTAGGGCAACATAAGTAATTATGAACAGGTCAAAAAGGTAACCTGGGGATCAGGTACTGACCACAGTGCACCGGGTAAAACTTGTGATGTTGCTTGCAAGTGAGAGTATGTATGCGGGAATTCCCATAATTGTACAAAATTTCTGGAGTAAGGAACAAATTTACAGTGTTCCCTTAAAAAAAAGACAATCAAATTACACCACTCGCCTTACAGGATATATTCAATGATATTGTGCATATGTTTAAAGCACTTTGTATATTACATCTGTTATAGTGTACATGCGTAATTAATTGCATTTGAGATTTTCACATGCACAAGATAATTTTTTGCAATGCATAAAACATTCTTAAGAGAGCATAAATGCAAGTTATGCAATTGCACAGCTCTACTTATAATATTGTCTAACAAAAGTTTACATGAGTAAGACACACGAAAATGATTATTCTACAACTGAGAAAAAAAAATCGTCACCTACGGGATTCGAAGACCCACGATGTGGGGAACGACAAGGCTATGGACCAGAATTCAAACAGCACTTCATAACTTAGGTGAGCGCGGCCTTCGGCAGCGCGGATTACCAGGCTAGGAGAAGGTGGAGAAACTTTGCTCTCTGTCATCCCCCAGGGAGCGTATGACAGTTTTATGATACACTCATCTTTGGAAAATGAATTGACGCTTAAAATGAACCCAATTTCAAATTTTTAGGTGCAATAGTTTAGGATTTATAACGTTGTCAAAATGAACCTTATATAGAAGAAATCGGCCGGCTATTGAGAGCGTAGAAAAACTTCTATCCATGCCTCGCCAGGAAGCTTATGAGAGTTATAATATACACTCTTCTTTGGAGGATGAATTGACGCTTAAAATGAATCCAATTTCAAGTTTTTAGGTTCAGTTGTTCAGGAATTATAACGTTTTCAAAATGAGTCTTATAGAGAAAATCGGCCGACCATTGACGGGCCACGGGAGGCCCTCTTCCTGCCCCCCACAGGGGCGTAAAAAATTTTTAATTACATAAATATGTTGTACTCGTTACGCCCATTAATTTGGTATTAATTTCAAGATTGTACGTCTTATATTTTAGAAATTACCCTTTTTGTCAGGGTAATTCGCCAAGGATCTTAGATGGGTTCTCTAAAATGGCTAGCCGGTAGTTTACCGGTTGTAGTATCGATTATTGGTGAAAAATTCATTGAATGTAATATAATCTCAAAGTTGAGGTGAGAGTATCACCGTTTTCAATACGGAATTATACGAAGGCGACGTATGGATGTCGGGTTTTCTCGCCGTTAGGTGGTTGAGTGTAAATATTAATTTGAACGGCAAAGAAAAACTCGATCAATTCTCGAAGCGTAAGGAAAAATTATGAGAGGGATAATGAAAAACGCATTGGAACTCAGCTTTTTCCAGGTGGAGTTTATTGGAAGAGGAAACCAGTAGAACTGGCTTGGATCTTGATCTCGGAGAGCTTGTCTAGGTGGGCAATCCTCGCCGGAGGACCAGGCTGGCGTTGACGAAGGCCGGCACGCGATGGAGTAAGCAGGGTGAGTGAGTTGTATTTGGGAATTTGAGTTTTGGCAATTTTAGATGATTGAGCGCAGGTCAGTGAATTAGTTCAGGTAGAACTAATGACTCCAAAATAAGGTGGGGTTGAGTGTGCAAGTTAAATCCGGCTCATGTGAGCAGAAGCAAGTTGGCGCATTAACACATTAGCACGTTAACGGGAGCAAGTAATATTACTGCTTATGTGAGAATAGCATTTAGCATGGCACTCATGAAAACCCAGGGAGATTAAATTTTGTGAGTGTTGCGTGTATGGCGATGATGTAGAGGTCCTGCACAGGAGTCCAAGATGCTGGATGAAACATTCCAGGAGAGACATCAAGACATTACCCCACTGACAATCCAAATTATAATGACAACTCTTCCCACACGGAGAAATCCGAGAAACTCCTACAGGCCTGACTCCGGCTACTTTGGGATTCTCACTTTTGGCAACTCAAACGTGATAGGACAGATTTTTGGTTGACAGATTTAAACAAGAAATAAATTGTTTAATCACTAATGCCTCTGGCTTTAAATTCTGAGTATTAGGTTTAAGAATTTCCAAGAATCAAGATCGTGATTCCTTACAGAGACTACGGGCAAGTAAACACGAGATCCACGGAAAAATGGTGAAAATATCAAGTGACTGCACTTTTGAAAACAGTAAGAAAAACATAAAAATCCTAAAATTCGAGGATATCAATCCTACTAAGAAATTCTGGTAGATCATTTGCAATAATAAAGGAATTAAGGAAATATATATATATATCCCAATGATGAAGGAAAAGGAGAACCTAAGCGTTGATTTTACAGGCGGAAAATACGCGAAGCAAGAGAAACGAAAGCACGAAAGTGACGTGCGGCGATTTAGCCGACGGCTTACGCGTCGGCCTCAGCCAGAACCGCCAGCAATTTGCACACACTTAAGATAGGCAGAAGGTTGGGTGTTTTTTTATCACCAGAATGCGATGAGTTAAATTAAATTTCATTGAAATGTTTCTCTATTGAAATAAAGGCATTTACGTAAAAGTTTGCAGGGATATGGAATTAAGAAATGAAGTTCCAAAACTTAGCAAGCATAGACATGAATACTTTTCGCAATTTAAACTACTGCCAGTCGGTTTGTAAAAAAAAGAATAAATGATACTATACACATGCCTATAGTATTTATAATCACAGAGTAGTGACAAGAGACGACGGTGTGAGGCTCCGCGCCATTACACACAAAGACGCTATCGAACGAACGCCGGCAAATTTCGCCGCGCTAATTCCAATGCAGAGATTATCGTAGATTAGTAGATTATCGAAAAGAAAAAGGAACGAGCATGATTATGCTTCGTTAATAAAATCATGACACGGAAATGCAATGCACATCTGGCGCAATATCTTTCGCTAAGTCACGTTGAGAAAAGACAAACAAAGACACTGAATGAGAAACATGCTACATCAATATTTCCAAGCATAATCACGTAACTTAATAACACTGCACTGTCACTTATTAATACTCACTGACACGACGAAAAGGAACACGATAATTTTCTAACACATTTAAAAAACTCACGAGAATTTGCTGTAACACTGCTAAGTAGGACGCCAAAAGTAAGAGTGGCTTTGAAAGAAAGAACGCGCAACTGCGCAGTGTTGCCACCAGAGGGCTTCTCTCTCGAAAAATGTCAAGTGTTATTTTTATTATTTCATGCATTTACCAAAAACTTCAATGCTTACGAATTAGAAGTAGAAAATAATTAATAATAAATTAGAGTAATATTTTTAATGCTACTAATTAATTTATTTAAGTATGAATGGCAAATTTATAATTTTTACGCTTATGTAGCGGTATGCTACATTACCCCCCAAGGCGCAGACCGAAAGGTCCACCCGCTGCAATCATCTGTAGCGGGAAGGAGGGCGAACTACACGACCCTGCCGAGTTCGGCAATTGGCAAATGATACTGAGCGGGGAAGCTTCACCAAACGGGTCTGCAAGTTTAGATCGGCAAGAGTCCTAGGAACAGGAGTTACTGCAGCGGGCTCGTCTGGTCTCTCCAGACTTGTCGCTGTGTCAGTAAGAGGACTAGAGTTAGAATCTACGACAGGGTTAGAGATAGGGTTTGAATGTACAGACACGTAGAAAGGGTTACACTCTAGTTGACTAGGCAACAAGGCAGCCAACTGAGGAAGCTGAGATGGTAGATATGATCGAGTCTCAGTGGAAGGAGAAATCTGCGGAGAGGAGGATGAGTTATGAGTTACACTATGATCAGAAGTGTATGCGACTTTTAATCGATCAATGCTCACAGGGTCGTGTGAGCCGAATCTTTCGAGGATGAAGTATTTTTGCTTGCGTTTAAGTACTTTGAATGGGCCATCATAAGGGCGCGTGAGTGTAGGTTTTATAGCATCATTGCGGACACACACATGTGTGCAGTCTTGCAGGGCAGAATCTAGTCTGTCCTGAGTCTGAGGCATTCGTGGAGCCACATACTTGATCTGGCGCATGCAATCTGTTAGGCAGGTTACATAAGCGGAACGGTCAGCGGATGAAAATTCAGGCAAAGGTTTTGGGTCAACAATGTCGCCGGGGAGACGAAGCGTCTTCCCGTACAACATTTCAGCCGCTGTGCACTGCTGATCTTGTCTGTGTAGGTTTCGAATGCTAAGTAGTACTACTGGAAGTCTATCAGTCCAATCGTGACTGCAATTAAGGCAGCGCAAGGCAGACTTGAGGTCTCTGTGGACCCTCTCAATAAGTCCATTTGACTGCGGATGATACGCTGTAGTGGATGTATTTGCACACCCTAAAGCGGTGCTAAGCTCACTCCAGAATTTGGAGGTGAATTGTGATCCCCGGTCGTGTGTGACACTTAAGGGAACCCCAAATCTAGAGATCCAATTTGACAAGAACGCGCGCGCTACAGTCTCAGTTTGTGTATCAGGAAGAGGGACAGCCTCAACCCAACGCGTGAACCTATCGATGATGGTCAACAAATAAGAATAACCGCGCGATACGGGCAAGGGACCCACCAAATCTAGGTGTACAGAGTCAAACTTGTGACCTGTGAATGCACAACTCTGCAGCGCCGCACGATTATGTTTCACCACCTTACTACTCTGACACGCATGGCAATTTTGCACAATTTGCTTGACCTCCTTACGCATCGCTGGCCAGACGTAACGATCAGAAATCAAGCGCAATGTACGGTTAATACCTGGATGAGAGAGGGAATGGTAGTGGAGGACAGCTACTCTGCGGAGCGTCGCAGGAAGATACAAACGAGAAGGTCGCTCGGCATCACGGTACACGCCGTCAACCAAGGTTAGTTTAGGAGAGGAAGTGTTAGAAGGTTTGAGAAGGTCCTGAAGTTCAGGATCCTCCTTCTGAGCATTAGCAATGTTGCCGAAGGTGATTTCACCACTGGTTTGAACACTGCTTATTCTCGATAAGCAGTCAGCGACAGTATTGTCGAGACCTTTGATGAAGCGGATGTCAGTGGTAAACTGACTTATAAACGACAAGTGTCGAGCTTCCCTTGGGGAATGTCTTTCAGAAGGCATTTTGATCGCTGAGGTCAGAGGTTTGTGATCTGTGTAGATCACAAACTCCCTCGCCTCTAGAGCATAGCGAAAGTGTCTCACAGATAAGTAGATAGCAAGAAGTTCCCTACCGAACGCGCTATAACCACGCTCGGTGGGCGACAGCTTTTTGGAAAAGAAAGCAAGAGGAGAGATATTAGTACCTACTTGTTGTTGCAACACAGCACCTACGGCGGTACTGGATGCGTCGACAACGAGACTAAAATCAGCATTAGCAATAGGGTAAGATAGTTCAGTCGCGGAAGCTAACTTGTGTTTGATGGTATCAAAAGATTTGCGCGCTTCTTCCGTCCATTTTACCTCGATAGATTTGCCTTTACGTTTCGGTTCGAGGAGGTCAGACAAGGGCGCTAAAGTTTGAGCACAGTTGCGAATGAAACGATGGTAGAAGTTAACAGAACCTAGGAACCTTCTGAGTTCCTTCTGGGTCTGTGGAAGAGGAAAGTTTTTGATCACTTCTACTTTGGAAGGCAAAGGTTTTAGACCTAGGCTAGAGATTTCATGACCTAAGTAAATAAGTGATGGCTTTCCGAACTCACATTTTGCAGGATTTACGAGGAGTCCATTGTCGGACAGTCTTTGAAAAACGACCCTAAGATGGTCTTTGTGCAACTCTGGGGTGGTGGATGCTACTAGGATGTCGTCTAGATAGACATAGGCGAAAGTGAGGTCAGAGAAAATTTCAGCCATGTGCCTTTGGAACGTCTGAGGAGCGTTCCTCAAGCCGTAAGGCATTTTTAAGAATTCGAAGAGACCGAACGGAGTGATTACCGCGGTCTTAGGAATCGCAGACTCATCCAAGGGAATTTGATGAAAGGCGGACTGTAGGTCTATCTTAGAGAAAATTTGTGCTCCCTCTAAATTTGCACTGAAATCATGCAAGTAAGGAATAGGATAGCGATCAGGTAGAGTAACGGCATTCAACCTGCGGAAATCCCCGCACGGTCTGAATTCACCGTTAGCCTTGGGTACTAGCAAAAGAGGGCTAGCCCAAGGACTTTTGGAGGTGCGAATGATGCCATTTTCGAGCAGCCTAGCGAATTCTTTCTTGGCTAAAGCTAATCGATCAGGCGGTAATCGCCTTGCTCGGGAATAGACGGGCGGTCCCGTAGTTTCTATGAAGTGCTTTGTGCTGGTTTGCATGCCATTAGAGGCTAAGTTAGGGTTTGTTAATGCAGGGTAATCTGCGAGCACTTGCTCAAACATGCACTCTTGTTTGAAAGCGATTGAGAAGGAATGCAAGACATTAGCTCTAGTTATGCTACAAGCGGGAATTGAGATCTGTGTCTCCTCGTCCCTAATACACCTGTTCTTAACGTCTACAACTATGCCAAACTTGGCTAAAAAATCAGCACCAATTATTGGTTCTTGAACATCAGCTATCATGAAGGTAAATACAAATTTTCTCCTCAATCCCAGACCGCACTCTAAAATTCTTTCACCGCAACAAGGTATTGGCGTGCCGTTTGCGGCGCGTAATGTCGCCAACAATGGATTCTTTTTGTCTTTCACCGTGGCTGGGATAATTGATACACTAGACCCAGTATCGATTAAAAAACGATATTTGGTTGTGGGATCAAGAATGGTAAGGAGGCGAGTAGTCTGGGAATGAGGCAACGCAGTACTCGCTACTATGCGTCGCTGTTGGCGTTTCCCGAAGTCATTTCGGTATAACGAGGACAGTATCTAGAGGCACATTTGCGAGCTTGGTCACCAAATTTTATGTGGTACCAGCATAGATTGCTACTAGCATCACGAGAGCGCGACCTGAAGCGGCGGTCTTGATTTGACCTATCATAAGATCTACCTCTATCAAAGCGTTGAGGAGGAGGAGGAGGATAGTTAGAGTGATAGTCAGAGGGATAGTCGTAGGCATTTTGGTGGCTTTGGAATCTCCCTGGGCCTTGCTGAATGTGAGCCACACTTTCGCCTATTTGAAAATTTTGGAGAGCCTGCTTTATTTCAGCGATGTCCTGCTGCATCTTATCTATGGTGGCTGAGGATTGATTAGGCGCCGTATTTGACGGGCTAAAAGTTGTAGCTGCTACATTCAGGGAAGCAACTTGTGGTTCTCGTGGCAAATTAAGATTGCGGATCACCGTTTCGGCGCTCTCCGCTAATTTTTCTAAAGTTTGCTCGGGCCCTGCTAGCGATAGAAATGGACGCACGTTAGGTGACAGCTTTGTCATGAAAACTTCCTTCAGAAATCCCTCAGCTACGGCAACACCCGTAGCGAGTTTTCGTAACTCTTTTACTAACGAAGTAGGAGAGAAAGAAACAGAGACAGATGGAATTGCTGAGGCGTCTACAAGACTACGGAATTTGTCCGCATCGGACATCTGAAGCCTTGCTAAGATTTTGCCTTTCAAGATTCCGTAAGGATTATGATCTGGAGGGTTTTCTAAGATGTCATTAGAGTTATTTAGTAGTTTTGTGGGGGCAGCGCTCACAAGAGCATAGAATTTGTCTATCTCACTACTTATTTTATGGTACCTAAATACTGCTTCACAATGTTGAAACCAGGTGTGAGCGTCCTCCGGAATAAAAGAAGGGAGCCTAATGGGATTTGTGGGGGCTCGATCTTCATTATCTGATTCAGGCATGCTAGCGATCACTTTTGGGATGCAATTAATGATATCAGTGCCTAAGACTTGGAATTAAGTGGCAAGGGTTTGCGTTAATTCTTTACCTACTCAATCATTCAGATAAAGTTGAGGAAAATAGAGGAAAAATGGAGAAGGGAAACGCGAATTTTACGGTAGTCAGAATGCACGTAAGAACGGAAATAGAAAAAAAAATTTTTCCTACCTACTGAGGCACATGAAACAAACAAACAAGGACAGGAAATTGCTGGAAAAAAAATTTTGTTAGAGCTGCTCAGAGAACAATTAGCACGGTCAAAATCCACAGGAATCTCTCAAACTACTACGAAATGGGAAAATTTATCACTACAATGATACGCCAACATTATCCTCTCACAATCTCTCAAACACCTCGAGTTTAGTTTTTTATTTTACGAGAATTTCCCGGCCAATGCACCAGTGTCGGGTTTTCTCGCCGTTAGGTGGTTGAGTGTAAATATTAATTTGAACGGCAAAGAAAAACTCGATCAATTCTCGAAGCGTAAGGAAACATTATGAGAGGGATAATGAAAAACGCATTGGAACTCAGCTTTTTCCAGGTGGAGTTTATTGGAAGAGGAAACCAGTAGAACTGGCTTGGATCTTGATCTCGGAGAGCTTGTCTAGGTGGGCAATCCTCGCCGGAGGACCAGGCTGGCGTTGACGAAGGCCGGCACGCGATGGAGTAAGCAGGGTGAGTGAGTTGTATTTGGGAATTTGAGTTTTGGCAATTTTAGATGATTGAGCGCAGGTCAGTGAATTAGTTCAGGTAGAACTAATGACTCCAAAATAAGGTGGGGTTGAGTGTGCAAGTTAAATCCGGCTCATGTGAGCAGAAGCAAGTTGGCGCATTAACACATTAGCACGTTAACGGGAGCAAGTAATATTACTGCTTATGTGAGAATAGCATTTAGCATGGCACTCATGAAAACCCAGGGAGATTAAATTTTGTGAGTGTTGCGTGTATAGCGATGATGTAGAGGTCCTGCACAGGAGTCCAAGATGCTGGATGAAACATTCCAGGAGAGACATCAAGACATTACCCCACTGACAATCCAAATTATAATGACAACTCTTCCCACACGGAGAAATCCGAGAAACTCCTACAGGCCTGACTCCGGCTACTTTGGGATTCTCACTTTTGGCAACTCAAACGTGATAGGACAGATTTTTGGTTGACAGATTTAAATCAAGAAATAGATTGTTTAATCACTAATGCCTCTGGCTTTAAATTCTGAGTATTAGGTTTAAGAATTTCCAAGAATCAAGATCGTGATTCCTTACAGAGACTACGGGCAAGTAAACACGAGATCCACGGAAAAATGGTGAAAATATCAAGTGACTGCACTTTTGAAAACAGTAAGAAAAACATAAAAATCCTAAAATTCGAGGATATCAATCCTACTAAGAAATTCTGGTAGATCATTTGCAATAATAAAGGAATTAAGGAAATATATATATATATCCCAATGATGAAGGAAAAGGAGAACCTAAGCGTTGATTTTACAGGCGGAAAATACGCGAAGCAAGAGAAACGAAAGCACGAAAGTGACGTGTGGCGATTTAGCCGACGGCTTACGCGTCGGCCTCAGCCAGAACCGCCAGCAATTTGCACACACTTAAGATAGGCAGAAGGTTGGGTGTTTTTTTATCACCAGAATGCGATGAGTTAAATTAAATTTCATTGAAATGTTTCTCTATTGAAATAAAGGCGTTTACGTAAAAGTTTGCAGGGATATGGAATTAAGAAATGAAGTTCCAAAACTTAGCAAGCATAGACATGAATACTTTTCGCAATTTAAACTACTGCCAGTCGGTTTGTAAAAAAAAGAATAAATGATACTATACACATGCCTATAGTATTTATAATCACAGAGTAGTGACAAGAGACGACGGTGTGAGGCTCCGCGCCATTACACACAAAGACGCTATCGAACGAACGCCGGCAAATTTCGCCGCGCTAATTCCAATGCAGAGATTATCGTAGATTAGTAGATTATCGAAAAGAAAAAGGAACGAGCATGATTATGCTTCGTTAATAAAATCATGACACGGAAATGCAATGCACATCTGGCGCAATATCTTTCGCTAAGTCACGTTGAGAAAAGACAAACAAAGACACTGAATGAGAAACATGCTACATCAATATTTCCAAGCATAATCACGTAACTTAATAACACTGCACTGTCACTTATTAATACTCACTGACACGACGAAAAAGAACACGATAATTTTCTAACACATTTAAAAAACTCACGAGAATTTGCTGTAACACTGCTAAGTAGGACGCCAAAAGTAAGAGTGGCTTTGAAAGAAAGAACGCGCAACTGCGCAGTGTTGCCACCAGAGGGCTTCTCTCTCGAAAAATGTCAAGTGTTATTTTTATTATTTCATGCATTTACCAAAAACTTCAATGCTTACGAATTAGAAGTAGAAAATAATTAATAATAAATTAGAGTAATATTTTTAATGCTACTAATTAATTTATTTAAGTATGAATGGCAAATTTATAATTTTTACGCTTATGTAGCGGTATGCTACATGGATCATGTTTCGATGAATGCACATCGGACAATTTTTAGACGCATTCGATGATCTACTTGTGCTAATATGTAAAATAAACAGCATTTACCGCTTGAAATTTAAAAAGATAAGCAGTTTAAATGTTGATTTTTTAGGTTTCAGGTAAATTTTCAGAATAATAGTTTCAGATGGCTGAATTGATCATACAAACAAATTACTTTTTCTACAAGCACCATGCTAACAAGCAAACAACCAATACATATAATAAATTTTCATTAGGAATTTGAAACAAATAAGCATTTATTTGCTGGATATTTTATTTATATGGAAATTAATTCCTTCTGAAATGATTTCGCGAAATTTTCAGTGTGAAGTGTTAGTTAGATTTTTAACTTCACAAGTTCGTCAGAAAGAAACATTGGGATTGGAGTATTGTATTCATTGCACATAGATCCCGTGCATGTTGATTTTACAATAGATAATAACATGATGATGAAAGATGATAATAGTTCAAGACAACTAAATTTTTCTAAAGGATTATGACACGTACTTAAAATAAATTTGTATATTCGCCTTTCCATTCAGATTCTCACGACTAATCATGTCAAGGACATTATTTTGGTATAAAAATTGGTCAACATTGAGTTTATTGTTGTCAACGATTTTAATAATTTCGTTGCAAAAGATGGGTAATATGGAAGATTTTAAGTCCTTTAACATGAATGATGTTCTACTCGCTGGTGCGTTATTTTGTAATTATTTAACTTTGAAGTTGGCATTCGCGTGCCAAAGGAAGCGAGCACGCCGAGCAGAATTTAATTAATAATGGAAGCTAATATCCTATTACAAACGTGAATAGGTTGGGTTATGAGGTGGAGCCAAAGTTCTTGTAGTGAAAACTATAAATAAAGGTTCAAACCCACCCATTAGGGTTACGTCCGCGATTGTGTTTACATCAGCTCCAAGATGGCGACGGCCACCCAACCTGTTTAGAGTCAACACAATAGTAGGTAGTATTTTAATTTATTCCAACTTATCAACTTTTTACCACATTCCCTAAACGTTTCATATTGTAGTTGTGCCATAATTTGCCAAAAATGTATAGTATCTTAGTAGTGGGTAAAACTTGGTATGATCTATTGTAATTGTACAAGATATAGAAAAAATAACATTTGAAAGTATCAAAGTATAACTAGAGCACAAAAAATTTATTTAATTGAAAGCAGAACTTGTGTTGGTATAGTTGCATTTGCTGGGTTAATTATTATAAATAATTGATTATTATAATTCATATTGATTTTTATACTTCATCAATTATTATAATTCACATTAAAAGCTGAGAGCTAATAAGAAATTCTTCAGTAGGGTAAGTCTTGGTATTTAGACTGTTCCTAATTATCGGACAGATAGTATTTAAAGGGAAATAACACTAGTTACTAGTTGTTAAATGTCAAAAAAGTTTAACGAGGTTCACACTTGCACTAGCTGTCTATTACTAGTAGTGTTATTTCCATTTAAAAGCTATCTGTACAACAATGAGGAACGGTCAAAATAGTGAAACTTACCCTACTCTCTGTTGAAATTTTGGAAATAGGACTATGCCCTATATTTTTTTGTTTATAAGGCATCAGTCAAAAAAGTGTTCTTTCAAATTTAGCGCATTGGTCTGAGAATATTTTTGCATGTTGCACTATTCATGTGCAAAAGTATGCATCTCCCAAAAGTATGGGAGTATAGTTAAACATGCTTTTAGGCACATTCAAATTAATGTATAAATTTTATCCAAAGTTTTAGACTTTGAAATTGGAATTTGTATGGTAAATCTTCTATTACTGACAAATAAAGTTATTGAAGGGAAGCATTTTGGGGGGCTTTTTGGGGCATCTGCAGTCCAAAAGTTGATTCTCCCGATTTTTTTTTTATTGCTTTAAATGAGTTTGAGATATGTCCCCGAATGTCTGTAAAAATATCAGGAACGTATCCCAGAGCTAGCGTCCCCCCCGGGAGGGGGAGAGCATCCCCCTTACGGACCTTTTTTTTCATTTTTGAACCTAGAGCAATGAAATTTGGTGTACTGATAGGAAATGCAATTTAAAATCATTTATCATTCATGACAAAATGCGATTTTCTTGAAAAGAAAATGGGAAATCATAGAAAACGACATTTTTTGGGGGGGTTTTCTAAATGCTTCTTCTCCTACAGTTTTTGAGCTACAGTAATGATTTTGGTATCATTGGATGCAGAATAACGTGTACATTAAAAAAAATAAAAATTCTCAAATTTTCAATTTTATTTCATTTTTTTATATATATATTTCATCATTCATATTCCTCAAGGTAAGCATCCCCCATCCGAATATTTTTTTTATTTTTGAATTTAGAGCAATGAAATTTGGTATACCGATAGGAAATGCAATTTAGAATCATTTATGACAAAATGCGATTTTCTTGAAAAGAAAATGGGAAATCATAGAAAACAACATTTTTGGGGGGGTTTCTAAATGCTTCTTCTCTGATAGTTTTTGAGCTACAGTAATGATTTTGGTATCATTGGATACAGAATAACGTGGACATTCCAAAAACTTGAATGCTTATCCTCAAATTTCCAATACAAAAATTTAAAAAATTAAAAAAAAAATCAAAATATTCTCAAGAAAATTCAAATTTAAAGACGTCATAACTTTGAAACAAGAATAAATTTTGAAAAAATTCTTAATACATTGTAAAGCCCTTGTTTTTCTGCATCCAATGATACCAAAATCATCACTGTAGCTCAAAAACTGTAGGAGAAGAAGCATTTCTTTTCTTAAAAATAGATCTTATAAAAAAGTAAGTTTTCAAGACGTTTTTCATAATTACTCCGAAGTTTACAAAGCTAGAGCAATGCGGTTTGTTGCATTTGAAAGTGATATAAATGTTCTATCTAAAATACGAGCGGATTTTCAAAATTTTTTCTGTAAAGCTTTCCGTGGACTTTTTACCCTAAAAATACAACTTTTGCCCTGACCCTTACAAAAAAAAAATCATATAAATTATGAATGAAATACATCAAAAAATCCGCTCGTATTTTAGATAGAGCACACGTTTGACTTTCAAATGCAACAAACCGCATTGCTCTAGCTTTTCAAATTTTGAAGTAATAATGAATAATATACGTATATATATAATTTTGTTATTTTCAAATAATTAATTTTCTATGGCCTTAATGAAAAATTTTTCCTAAACAAAAGTTGTTACAAATGTGGAGATCTAGTAGTCTGCAAATTTTCATAGACGTACGTCCAATAGAACAAAAGTCGACCAGTTTTTCAAAATGCTCCCCTGAAAATAATTATTTAACATTCTAGGATAATTTCAGAAATATTTTATCTGATAGTCATACTTTAATTAAAATTGTTTTCACCTTGTTGAAGATTTATTAGATATTTCATCTATTTTGTGTGCTCTGAGTACTTGACTTTGCAAGCAATTGTGACATTTGAAGATGCATCCTGAAGAAAGCATGCCTGGCCCAAGTGGGTCAACAACGGCAGCTCTCAGGAGGAGAATCATCGTTTCAGACTCGGAAGACGACACTCCCTCGCAGCAAAGTAGTGATGGTAAGCATATGTCAATGTATTTCTGTAATTCAACTCACTTTGTATTTCAATTTATTTGTAATTGTAATCCAAACTTTGTAATTCAATTTACCAAGTTCTGTATTTATTTCACAAACTTTCAATAAAAGAGCAAGCCTATGGGTTAATGTTAAGGAGATGCAACTAATCAATTTTTGAAATTTGGTTGTCTGTATCATGGAAATACATTGAAATAAACAACTATTCTTTTATGCACTTTTTTGGGGCAAATGAGGGGTAAATCTGAAGGATATGTCAGTTATCGAATTTTGATGCCTAAGCATAGTTAATTAGATCAAAATAAACAAGTTTTCTTCTATGCACTTTCTGTCTCAAATGAGTATTTTATTAGTTATAGCGGTAAATGACTTACCGCAACTCCAGTGTTTGAAGCGGCAAGTAATTCAAGGAGCACGTCGGACAGCAACACTGCAATGCACTCTCGCTTCCAGCGCGATCGTCATCAAAGACGAAACCAAACCTACCGCTATACCTCGTTAAATACTCATTTGACGAAAAAGTGTATAGAAGAAAAGTTGTTTATTTCGATGTTATTACCATGGTTCATGCAACAAAAATTCGAAAATTGATGAGTAGCTTTTTATTCGAGAGCATTCGTCATCAAAGATGAAACTAAACTTACTGCTATAAATCGTAAAATACTCATTTGAGACGGAAAGTGCATAGAAGAAAACTTGTTAATTTTGATTCAATTAATTAATTTCAGGCACCAAAAAATGGAAAATCGATAACTGACATATCCTTCAGATTTACCAAATGAGGATTTAACAAGTTAAAGCGGTAAATCACTTACCGCAGCTCTAGTGTTCAAAGCAAGAAGAAATTGTCCTGAAAGGAAGATTACAATGGGCTTTCCCTTCCGATGCGTTCCAATGATCCAGCGCATTCCAGCTATCAAAGACAAAATTCACACACCGCTATAATTCTTTAGAAACTCATTCTGCCCCAAAAAGGGAATAGAAGAAAAATTGTTTATTTTGATGTAATTACCATGATTCAAGAAACAAAAATTCAAAAATCGATTAGTAGCTGTTTATTTGAGTGCTTTCCAGCCATCAAAGATAAAAATTAACATACCGCTATAACTCGATAGATACTCATTTTGCCCAAACAAGTGCATAGAAGAAAAGTTGTTTATTTTGATGTTATTACCATGATACAGGCAACAAAATTTTGAAAATTGAGTAGTTGCATCTCCTTAACATTTACCCAAATATGTTGATGAAATTTGTATACATTCTAATCATGAAACTTTGGGTCAATATGCAGTTTAGGGGATCCACCAAAATTAGGAATTCCATTCCCAAGAATCACTAAAGGAACGCATGTAAAAACGTTTTACACAAATGACATTCTGCTCACTGATGCATTATTTTCTAATTATTCAACTTTAAAGCTGGCTTTTGCGCGTCAAAGGAAGTGAGCGTGCCAAGCGGAATTGGTAAATCTGAAGGATATGTCAG
Organism: Morinoia aosen; assembly: GCA_030386875.1. Classification (NCBI taxonomy): domain Eukaryota; kingdom Metazoa; phylum Arthropoda; class Malacostraca; order Amphipoda; family Talitridae; genus Morinoia; species Morinoia aosen. The sequence goes on from CM059556.1 coordinate 11,282,672, forward strand.
TTATCGATTTCGTAAATTTCAATGCGTAAACATAGTTAATTTAATTGAAATAAACAAGTTTTCTTCTATGCACTTTCCGTCTCAAATGAGTATTTTATTAGTTATTGCGGTAAATGACTTACCGCAACTCCAGTGTTTGAAGCGGCAAGTAATTCAACGAGCACGTCGGACAGCAACACTGCAATGCGCACTCGCTTCCAGCGCAATCGTCATCAAAGACGAAACCAAACCTACCGCTATACCTCGTTCAATACTCATTTGACGAGAAAAGTGTATAGAAGAAAAGTTGTTTATTTCGATGTTATTACCATGTTTCAAGCAACAAAAATTTGAAAATCGACGAGTAGCTGTTTATTCAAGCGGATTTGTCATCAAAAACTTTAACTAAACCTACCACTATAAATCGTAAAATACTCATTTGAGACAAATAGTGCATAGAAAAAAAATTGTTTATTTTCATTAAATGAATTACGTATAGGCATTTGAATTTACAAAATCGATAACTGACATATCCTTCAGATATACCGCAGAATTTAATTAATAACGGAAGCTAACCCCCTATTACAAACGTAAACAGGTTGGTTCGTGAGGGGGAGCCACAGTTCTTCTAGTGAAAATTATAAATAAAGCATCTAACCCAGTCCAAAATTGTGTTTACATCAGCTCCAAGATGGCGACCACCACGGGCGCCGCCATCTTGGAGCTGATGTACACACAATTGCGGATGTCACCCTAATGGGTAGGTTAGAAGCTTTATTTATAATTTTCACTAGAAGAACTGTGGCTCCCCCTAACGACCCAACCTGTTTAGGTTTGTAATAGGGGATTAGCTTCCGTTATTAATTAAGATCTGCTTGACGCGCTCGCTTCCTATGACACGCCAAAGCCAACTTCAAAGTTGATTAATTCAAAAATAACGCATCAGCGAGCAGACTGTCATTCATCTAAAACGTTTCTTATATGGGTTCCTTTAGTGATTCTTTGGAATAAAATTCTTCATTTTGGTGGATCCCCTAAACTGCATATTGACCAAACTTTGTTTTAAATGCTATTGAAGAATGTGATATTTAAAAAATACTCATTTGTTGAACTGTTAGAAATTTTGTTTCATTTTGTATTCTATGGCTATGCTTGTTCTTCTTAGTGGAGGTCCCCTCAGTCGGATACAACTATTGTATCTATGTGAATTAGCTCTCCCAGGGGAAAAATGGGAGGGCCCGAGCTAGGGATTAGGTAGGCCTTTGTTTTGTTGAAATGAAATGTTTGTTATGTTAAGGACCACCTTTTTTCGGTTCACTGCTGTCTGGTTTTTCAGCAACTACTACTTTCTTCTTCAACTTTGATCATGTTTCATAATCTTCTTTCCCAAATTACTGTTTCTATGCTCTTTCTGCATAGATTCCACTTTTCCTTTACTCCATACTAAATAGTGCCTTCCTCCTTAATATTAAATTAAGAAGCATTAAACCCACCGTGTGTGAGTGGATATCGTCTGGTTGTCGCCCTCGTCGGATGGAGGTGATACTCTGCCTCCTTCATATTGGCCATACCCGATTGACTCATATGGACACTTGATGGAGCAACAGCCGCAACCACGATATGAGCGGTGCCATGTCCCTCTGACTGTCAAACACTTTCTTGAAGAGTGCCCTCGATATGCTGATGCCAGGAATGTGTGTTTCCCTAGACTGCAAGGTCCTGATGAGGATGTAATGATCAGAATGCTCGGGGAAAACGAGCTCTCAACTTTCAGTGTGACAGCACTTCAAATGTTTTTTTAGAAAAGTGTAACTTGATGTCTGAAATGTAATCAGAAAAAGAACAGCGTAAGCAAGGAACTTCTTTCACGTCTGAGATATGGAAGACTAAACTGCAATATGGCCGGGCGCGCTGCGTAGCTGCCTCTGGGGATATCAGGGTGGGAAAGGCGCCCTGCCAAAACTGGGTGGGCAGCTGAAATCCCCGTTGGGGTTATAGGCTGCCCGTACTAGTGGATTGTGTGTGGCTCTGTAGATGACCTTTACAAAGATCAACTGGGGCTCTTATAAGATGACAATAATGTGGGTAGCAATTAAAGCAATTTTTTGTGATGGCTGTTGCTATGTTTCCATAATGGTGATTGTGACAAACTCTGAACAAAGATTTAAACAAAGTGCTTTTGCTGAAATGATGTCAATTTGGAATTTTTTGAACCTTGAGACCTACGGCGCAATATAGTATGAATTACTGAAGCGCTAGCAAACCGATGCTAATGCTAGTACTACTAATTCCTCCTTCCCCTCTTTGGTTTGCATTTGTTGCTGCGGGTAGGGAGGCTAAAACTAATGACTAATCTAATCTTAGTGAAGGCTATCTAGTGAGAGTTGTTTCTGTAGAAATTTAGTCTACAATTAATGAGTACATTACCATGAAAAATTTAATTTTGAAACAACTTTTTGAAATGAAATGATGAAACTGAAAAATTAATGTTTTTAACATCTTCACTTATGAGTTCAAATGAAATTTATTGAAAAATTGAAAAGATTATTCACAGTAGTTGATGAGCAATTTAAATTTTTCATCCCATAGATTTGATTTTTTTCAAATCCTTTGAACAAGGGAATTCTCAGAATGCATCAACTAATGTTTATGCAAAATTTGATAATTATTATCTTCTGTTCCATATGAGGGTGGATTGTTCATTCTTAAATTTTTGTCTGCCATTCATCGTGGTGGGGACAAACAATAGGCGTAGGTAAGTTGGCTAGGTTTGTCTATCATATGTTATAGGAAATGGCATTTCTAGGAGGATGCATTTAGGTTATTTCTGCTAGAGCTAGGCCCTTGGGGTGTCTGTCTTTTGTTCCCACGTAGCTTCTTTCAGTGCACAGACCTTCTTTGCTGTCTCTTCATCTTTCTTCCTAACTTGCTAGGAATTTTGGTCAATGTGAAGCTTGATGCAATCAAAGGAAATGGGAATTTTGTTCCGAAGAATCACTAAAGGAACCCATTTAAGGGAATCAAACGCTTTTTCATATGAATTCTTTTAAAAACAAAAAATACTTCCGGATGGAAATAAGCTCTTGGGTGTTCTCAGCATGTTTATAACATTCGAATAGACAGTTATAGCCCAATTTTTTTTTAAATTTACCCATACCCTTCTCCCCCCCTCCTCGAACAATTTTCTCTTCAATTTCAATTACTCAGCCAATATTGTACATAGAGACAAACATTTTTTTGTTAGATTCACAATGCAAGTCTCTACCAAAACTAGGGAATGTTTTTTTGGATTTGCTCGAAAAAAAATACTAAAAAAATTTATATCTATTTGACTATTAAAAACATAATTCTATTTCTATGGACAATAAAAAAATTTAGAATTCAAATTTTCGAAAAATAAATCCTAGCATTTATAGTACATACATTGATCTCTACGATGCAAAAAAGATCTTCATAAGTGAAAAACTGAAGGAAAAATTAAATTTTTTCATGATAGAAAGCATTCCAGTTTTTTAATTATTTTTCCAACAGTTTTTTACTTATGGATGAGATCTTTTTTGCATCGTAAAGATCAAGGTGAGTATTATAAACCTGCGTAGTTTTGTTTTGATAAGTAAATTATAAAATGTTTTATTGCCATCTAAAGTAATAACTAGAAGTTAATATATTTTGTGATAAAAATAAAAATTTTTTTTCAGCGATATAAAAAAAAACTGGATTTTTATTTTTGTAGACCAGTTTGTTGTGAATCAAACAAAAAAACTAATTGTCTCTATGTACAACATAGGATGAGAAATAATATTTTTTAGAAATTTCCCTTTGAGGGGGGTTGGTATGGGTAAATTTAAAAAATTTTAGGGCTCTGAACATCCATTCGAGTGTTCTAAACATGTTGTGAATACCTTCAAGCGTATTTTGCTCCTATACTCTTGACGTAATTTTTATTAATTTTTGAAGTTTTATACAAAAAAATTGTTTGATTCCCTTAAGAATGTTTTACAAGAATGACATTCTGCTCTCTGATGCGTTATTTTTGAATCATTCAGCTCTGAAGTTATTGGTGAAATCGCTTTCCCGCGCAAAATGTGGAACACAGAGTACGACCAGGTTGGGTCCGGAAAGGCAAAGTTCGGATCATGAGGCATTGAAGTTTATGCCAGAACTTTGTAGAAATAAAAGAATATTAGAAATTATTAATAAAATAATAAGGAATATTGTTATCAGTTAATAACACAAAAAAGTTAACATACTATTTCTCATTCTTGGTGCTTTTGACGTTTTATTACGTCGTCACCTTTACAGTCGGCTCATAGATGGCGCCACCCGGTACGGCGGCTACGGCCGCCGCCACCCTGGAGCAGATGTAAACACAATAATTAACATGACCTTTATGGGTTGCTTTCAACCTTTATTTATAATTTTCACTAGAAGAACTGTGAACCCTCACAACCCAACCTCTGTACGTTTGTAATAGGGGGTTAACTTCCGTTATTAATGAAATTCTGGTTTGCCCGCTCGTTTCCTTTGGCGCGCGGAAGCCAATTTCAAAGTCAAATAATTCTAAAATAATGCATCAGAGAGCAGAATGTCATTCATGTAGAACGTTCTTAAATGGGTTTCTTTAGTGATTCTTGGGGTCAGAATTATTATTTTCCGTGATTGCATCACGCTTCACTTTGACCGGAATTTTGTAGAGGAACATACCATTGATTTCCTGTTTCTACAGTCCATACTAAATGGTCTATGCTCATTGCTCTCTAGAAATTACCTGTTAATGGGGAGTCTGACATGAATATTAAATTACAATCTATTAAAATTCCTGCCTTGTTGCAGGTTTTTTTGTGGATGCTGATTTTTCCTTTTCTACAGTCCATACTAAGTGGACCACTCTCTTTCCTCTTTTGAAATTACATGTTAAGGACACCATCCCAGGCCCCTGCCAGGCCCCTGTCACTCCAATGAGCATTTTTCATGTTTTTGTTGGAAAAGGACCCTTTGGTGGTGGACTATTTGGTCCTAAAATTTTATGGCGCTACGGACACTATAGATCCGTAGGGGGGGGTAGGGTAAGGGGACAAAAATCTTTAATTTTCGACCCCATTTTGACCCCATACAAAAGGAAAACAAAACGGTAAATGGATAATTTTACAATGTACTTTTGTAAGAAATGTTCCAAGGATTCTGAAACTGTCTTTGGTTTTGCCAACATAAGTATGTTGGCTTTCTTCCAAATTTGAGAAAAAAATTATATAGCTCAAAACCCCAAAATAATTTTTTGTGATTAATGATAAAATATCGCTTATCACAAATTTTTTTCAAAATGTTAAAATTTTACAACATACCTTTGTTATAAATGCTTCAAGGATTCTAAAACTGTCTTTGGTTTTGTTTTAGCATCAAAACTCAATGAGTTGATACATCTTGAAATATACACAAAAATGTACCAAATAACTAATTTTTTGTAAAAAAAAATAAGACCTAAATCAAAAAAAGGGACTGTAGTAAAAAAAAGCTTACTTTCAAAAAATACACATACTGGCTAATTTTCAAACAAATTGGACGAAAAAAGTTCAAAAATCTGGATGGTCCCCTTAACCCGCGCACGGTCGCGCATCCCTCAGAAAAGTAGTCAATTTACCCGCGTTACTCTGCCGCTCCCTGTTCACTTACCGTAATAGGCAGAGATGTAAAAATATGAAGTAATGAGTAAAAAATGTTACTTTACACTTTGATGTTGTCAGATTTTTGATAACTTGAACCGTTTCTTTGTAATATGGAGTCAAACTCCGTAGATTTTTGCACAACATTGCTTCAAAGAGATCAATGGCCATTTTTTTGTTTTGGGAACAATGTAATGTTTTTCATAGCTATTTTATGCAGAAAATCCTTCCAAACCTGCTGATGTTTTTATTTTTCCTCTACAACAATTAGAAAAAAAGTTATGACCATTTATATGCTACAAAGTGTTATCCATTCTTCGTTTTAGTTCCTACATAAATGCATATTTGCATGACTGGTTATATTACTGTAAGTATAGTGTTTCGAAACTTGTAATTTTCACACAATATGAATAAAATACTGCTCTACACGCTACTGACTTCAGATTTGTCTTATCATTTGCCATTTTTGCGAAATAAGGCACTGGTTCAGAGTAGTTTCGCTGGTAACTGAGGCTGCCACTGACTGTTCGCACGCACACCCTCTCACGGTCGCCTCATTTACCACACTGACTGTGCTTACCCCTCCCAACTTCCAAGTGGTTGTAGCTCTGCCTTAACCCCCACAATGTGGGGGTTTCTGGCTCTAGCTGTGTAGCACTCGCTGAGGCGATCATTTTGGTGTATAACAACTTGGGGTTATGCCTTACGTCTGGCAACCAGTGAGCCTGGTAAATGAGGCGACCAGTTATAGTTCGCGGGTTAAGGGGGCTAGAGGATCTATAACTAGTACCTAATTTTAATTTCTCATAATTTTTCCTTGTTACAGGTTTATTTATACCTTGTTTTGTGCACAGATGGGTCGACCAGTGACAGCAGCTCAAGCGGTAGTGGCATTAGCAGACCACAATGCTGTATTTGCCTCAACAGACTCTCCCGTCATGAAGTGGCAAGCCCTGAACTCTGCGACCATCTTTTCTGCATCCTCTGCCTCCAGTCATGGGCTGAGGTAAGATTTTTTTGTAAAATTGTTGATTTTTTTAGGGATTATAAGTTAAAAACCCTACTTTTTTATAACTTGTTAATTGTCAAGAAAGCTTGCATCATTAGTGAGGAGTATATAACTTGACCTCATGTCTCAAAAACTAGCTATTGTCTCATTGGAGCATCAAGGAAAGGTGTCAAGTAAATTTAGCATTTGTGGAAAAGTTCAGCATTTTGCAGTTCTCCCCAAATTGGTAAGATACTGTCAACAAAATGTACTCTATTTTGAACTCCATGCGCATCATTCTTTGTAGTGCTTTAATATTGATGAAACCATAAATAAGCAGCTCAAAACCAAACCTATTTTAATTCTAGTATGATGTAAGTGCTAATAGCTATTGTTTCAATGCCATTGTTCTATTATGAGCAAATTATGCTCTTGTTCCACAAATCTGAATTTTAAATATCCGGATTGAATTACTGTGAGTGACAATTGAATAATTGGCTTGAAAAGCTTTTGTGTAGTGGGTTTAATAGTTTCTTTGTTTGCTTAACAATATCATATACTGTACAGTTGAATTTTAATTTGAGTTATGAAGACGTTTTTACAGCTAATCACAAGATTTCACAGTGTGTGATGTCTGGGAGATGTTGATGTCTAGTTCCTATTTTATCACCAGTACAGTAAAATGATTTTGGGTGAGCTTATATTTACTAGTTTGAAATTTTGTTCCAAAGCCCACTTTAGAGTTTTTTCAAGCATTTTTGTCCATACTGCTTTGTGTGGTTGTGTATGTTAATGTTGTTGTTGCCAAGTTTCATGGTCTGTGTGCGACAGTGGGGAGCATCCTCACTTGTGCAAACTAAGTGAATAATAAAGTTTGAAGACAACTGGAAGAACTACCCATGTACAGCCTAAGTTGAAATAGATTTGTTTTGACTTGATTTTTCTGAAGACATTCAATTATTTTTTTAGAATTTCTACACAAAGAAGTTCATTTTTAACTATTTCTCATGATTTTCAAATGATAAGCATGTTGAAAAAAATTGACTAGTGTTTCGTCTCTCTACCGTAATTAAAGTGGAAAGCTACTCTTAATCTTCAATCCAATAGAACATCTAATAGCACTGTGACCTAGCTAACAGCCTCAGTGATTGTGAGGATTATATTGCTGTGGATGTACTGCCAAATATTGGGTTGATGGTTTTGAGTTATGATACTTGAATTATTGATTGAATTTTTAAAAATTATTTTGTCCTGAAAAGTTAAAATTCATTCACCACCATCAAATCAGTTGTGCTTCAAATTTATTGGTGACATTGGAAATTAAGTTGAGTTGTTAAAAGACTTTTTCAATGTTTGAAAGATTATTAGAATTAATATGCAACAAGTTCTAACAGTAGAAAGAGTGACGTGTGAATATTCAGGGGAGAGCCTGAAATTTGTGTTTGTAATTCTAACACACCTAAACTCTGTCAGAGCACTGTTTTGTACTTCTGTGGCAAGAGTAACCCTGAATTTCATTGCAAAAATATTTGTTGTTGGGTTTGGCTAATTTTATGTTTGAACCTCCTGGCATCTACTGCACATCCCCATGTCAAAACTCCCAATAATACTTTAGATCGAAATTTTATTTAAACTGTTAACATATCAAATTGAATATATATTTGTTCTCTGCTATTGCAGCAATAAATAGTGCTACTTAGAAATAATTTAATTGAACTCTTACAAAAGTTCTTAGGAGTAGCTATTCCATTGATGATCCTTCATTACAGGGTAAACCAGAGGCCACTTGTCCCATAGACCGGCATCCTTTTACGCTGATCAAAATACGGAGGATAGAAAGCAGCACCGTCCTACGCACATTACCTGTTAACACCATCAAGAAGGCAAGGGCTGACCAAGAACTGGACAATTTCCTCAGTTTCACCACTGAAGATGACTTCAACACCTATTGTGAGGTGAGGACAATTGGCTCCCATTGTGAGGTGGGGACAATGCTCCTATTGTGAGGTGGGGACAGTTTTCTCCTCTTGTGAGGTGAGGACAGTTTGCTCCTATTGTGAGGTGGGGACAGTTTGCTCCTATTGTGAGGTGAGGACAGTTTGCTCCTATTGTGAGGTGGGGACAGTTTGCTCCTATTGTGAGGTGGGGACAATTTGCTCCCATTGTGAGGTGGGAATAGTTTGCTCCTATTGTGAGGTGGGGACAATTTGCTCCAATCGTGAGGTGGGGACAGTTTGCTCCTCTTGTGAGCTGGGTACACTTGGCTCCCATTGTGAGGTGGGGACAGTTTGCAGCTATTGTAAGGTGGGGACAGTTTGCAGCTATTGTAAGGTGGGGACAGTTTGCTGCTATTATGAGGTGGGGGCAGTTTGCTCCTCTTGTGAGGTGGGGACAATTTGCTCCAATTGTGAGGTGGGGACAGTTTGCTGCTATAGTGAGGTGAAGACAGCTTGCTGCTATAGTGAGGTGATGACAGCTTGCTGCTATTGTGAGGTGAAGACAGCTTGCTGCTATTGTGAGGTGAAGACAGCTTGCTGCTATTGTGAGGTGATGACAGCTTGCTGCTATTGTGAGGTGATGACAGCTTGCTGCTATTGTGAGGTGAAGACAGCTTGCTGCTATTGTGAGGTGAAGACAGCTTGCTGCTATTGTGAGGTGAAGACAGCTTGCTGCTATTGTGAGGTGAAGACAGCTTGCTGCTATTGTGAGGTGATGACAGCTTGCTGCTATTGTGAGGTGATGACAGCTTGCTGCTATTGTGAGGTGAAGACAGCTTGCTGCTATTGTGAGGTGAAGACAGCTTGCTGCTATTGTGAGGTGAAGACAGCTTGCTGCTATTGTGAGGTGAAGACAGCTTGCTGCTATTGTGAGGTGAAGACAGCTTGCTGCTATTGTGAGGTGAAGACAGCTTGCTGCTATTGTGAGGTGAAGACAGCTTGCTGCTATTGTGAGGTGAAGACAGCTTGCTGCTATTGTGAGGTGATGACAGCTTGCTGCTATTGTGAGGTGATGACAGCTTGCTGCTATTGTGAGGTGAAGACAGCTTGCTGCTATTGTGAGGTGAAGACAGCTTGCTGCTATTGTGAGGTGAAGACAGCTTGCTGCTATTGTGAGGTGAAGACAGCTTGCTGCTATTGTGAGGTGATGACAGCTTGCTGCTATTGTGAGGTGATGACAGCTTGCTGCTATTGTGAGGTGAAGACAGCTTGCTGCCATAGTGAGGAAATGAGGACGTCTGATGAGACTGTTACTTCCTGAAACTTGGGGTTTACCAAAATTCCATGTAGATAATTCTTTATGCTCCGTGTGGATGAAGTCATCAGTATCCACTGTTTGGTGTTGATGATCTTTAGTGAAGCGTTTTTTTTCTGGAGCTGTTCAGTAATTAGATGGGAAGCTGGAGAAAGATGAATTATTCCTTCTTGTGCAGGATTTTGGCATCATTTGCTAACTCGGGGAAACGAATAGTCGCATGATAAATCAATCATCAAAATTGTAGGTCTCACTTGTTAACCCTTTCACAAATTACTGGTAAATTTAAAAATCGGTAGTCTGGTTTTCTGGAAGTGTAACATGTTGGTGAAGTTTCCTCAAAGGGATCAGTTATTCAGTGAAAAGTTTCTGAAGATGCGAAAGGAAGGTGGGTAACTCAGACATGCATGATGTGAAGAGCGTGTGTAATCCGAGTACGTACCTAGTAATTAGAGGATAATTGTTCTGGGCCTGCGTGGATTTTTGAAAGGTGCATTTGTGTGTTGAATGCGAGATGTTATGTGAAATTTATTTAGCTGTTATTGAATTGAGGGGACAAATACTGTATGAGAGATGTGCGCTCCTCTGGGGAGATGTGAGGTCCCCATCTGAAGATAAGGTAGACTCCTTATTTTTAAGTTGAATTTTTTTTTTTGTTTTCTTATGTACCATTTTTCTCTAGTGCACTTTTTTCAGCATCTTTTACCAATTTTGAATCTTGCTTTGTCTATGAGCAGGAAAGGAGAACACTCGTCGTCATCGAATCCCCACTCCCTTAGTTAATCCCCGCTCCCCGCTCTTCCTTCCTCTCTTAAGGATACCTTTGTTGTGGTTAGATAGGATTGAACTGACTTCCAATCTAATTCTAACCTATCTTAATCTATCCTAAGCTAACCTTACTTATTTTAACATGCATAACCTGATCACGGCTTTCCCATTTTCCCAACAGTATCCCCTCAGGTGGATACAACCATTGTATCTAAGAAAATTAGCATTTTCTGGGGAAAAAGATTAAGTCTACAGCTGAAGGCTGGGTAGGCTTTCTTTTCGTTGAAACAGAATAGGTTTTTGTTTTGTTACTGGGAACTTTTTTTTAGGGTTCCCTGCTGCACTTTCTACCGCATTTATTTCTCGGTTCATCAACTTCTATTTTGTTCCATATACTTCTTGTATCTTTGCTGTTTCCATGCGTAAGGGATTCTGTGTGGGAACACACTTGGTGGATAAAATATCTTTGTGCATAAATTTTTGGTATAGGAAAATAATTGTCGTTCAGTTCAGAAATGAATGTCCGGTTATACGTTTTCTTTTGAAAATAGAAAGGATATGTCCCTTCTCTGTTGATGGTAAAATTTTAGTTCAATTACGACAAATGATTAGGTCAACATTCGTGCGTGCTGCAGCAGTATGTTGTGTGTTCGTGTGAGAGACTTTGCATTTTGACCTCCGAGGGACACCGTGCTGTCACCCTATATGAGACGAGGCTGAGCTGGTGGTGGCAATTGTCTACGTCCCGCAGTACCGTGCAGATGTGCGCTGACCGCGCTGCCTGAAAAGCCTTGACTTGTCTATCAAACCAAACTCGGAAAATTTTAGTTTTTCGTTGTACCGTGCAGATGTGCGCTGCCTCAAAAGCCTTGACTTGTCCAGCAAACTAAACTCGGAAAATTTTAGTTTTACATAGTACCGTGCAGATGTGCGTTGCCTCAAAAGCATTGACTTGTCTAGCAAACTAAACTCTGAAAATCGTAGTTTGTTTTGGGTCGACACCGTTTTAATAGTTATTCTCCGCCAGTACTGCTGAAGTTTTACCTGTGTTAGCAGCTGAGCATGATAAGTGCGGTGAATGTTGGCGATTGGTGTTCTAATACAAATTGTAAGGTTTAGGCTGAATTCCTGCCTCCTTGGCTCCTCATTCCGTCAAGCCTAGTAAATATTGATGACTAATAAATTCAAGACTCAAACTTAGCGATATCGAGCAAGGCACAGAAAAGGAACCAACTTCGAGTTTATCTGCGATGCATCTTCGGCAAATTATTGGGAACTTACTGCAGTTGGCTTCCCGGTTCACTTCATGAATTTCTTTACGTCGTGATACAAGCTCAAGCCTGCGACTTTGGTTCCTGAAGTTAATCACAGGAAAGTGGTACATGATTGAAATATTTTTGCCTCCGAGCACGCTGCCACAGATGTCCTTAAAATTGCGGAAAGAGGATATAAGCACTTGAATTTCTCTTCAGGAAACCTGAGTTGCTGGGATTTATGCAATTCTGTTGTTCTAAATCCTGTTTCGTTGGTCCCGCTACCATCTGCCCCAACCTGCATTAGAATGCAAACAAGGTGACGACGCGGTAGCTGACCCCCAGGGGAGAATGTGAGGTCTTGAGTCGAAGGTTAAGTTGGGTTTTCTTTTGTTGAAACTGATTTTTTCTTTTGTTGCGGAAAATCATTTGGTTAACATTGAATTTAATGTTGTCAACGATTTTCTCAATTTCGTTGCGAGATCATGGTAATTGGAGGTGTTTTAGGAAGTTTTACATGAATGACGTTGTGCTCGGAAATGCTTAGTTTTCGAGATATAGCATAAATAAGGTTCAGTCAAGAATAGCATTAATGGCGGTTTCGATATCGCTCTTCCTACGTTTCGCTCACGCGGACCACGCCAAGTTTTTTAGCGGGAGTCCTCGGCATGGCTGAGTTAAGTTCAGCTATTTTGGGTTTACTTAGGTTAGTTTATTTAACTAACCTAACTATATCTTTTCTAACTTTTCAGCCCTACGAAATAGTTCAATTTCTTCACGTGTAAGTTGATTAAGAAATGCACCTAGCATTTTCGTACTAAAACACAGCAATTCGTTAAAATCTATATTTCTGTCTAATTATAAAATGCAACGTTTCGACGTATCAAACATCATCCTCAGGCTGTAAAAAAAAACAGAATGATTTTCAGTCACATTGGAAAAAATGCATAAACTAACACTTAAGTAATATAGACTAGATAAGTAGATCACAAAAGACGAAAGCGACTAGACAAAATAACAACCTTTTTATCACAGAAATAGTAGTATGACTAGATACATTGTACAAAACCGATGTTCATTACACGAGAGACAAGAGCAAAATGGTCGAGCAGCCTCGTCGCACCTAGCAAGCTGAAGTTCTACGAAACAGTTTGAGAGCGAAAAAATCATTCGTGTTTTCATTAAGGGGAGGTTTAAGCTCATGAATGTGTAATGCTTCAATTATATGAATATGATCTTTTTTAATAACATTATAAAGAATTTTGGTGTTAGGGAACAGATCTTCATTGGATGGTTTGCAACTATGGTCAACACGAAAATGATTGAAAATGGAACCTTGATATTTATGAGCGGTTAATCTTTGCTTCAGGGTCATTCTGGTCATGCCAATGTAACGTTTATCAAGAGACTTACATTCTCTTCGGTTACATTTAAATTGATAAATCACACCGGCCTTGTCCAGATCGTTGACCCCAGATGCAGACAGATTATTTTTTACTAATTGGTCACTGATTTTACGGTTCTTATAATACACGCAAACTTTAATAGAAGTTTCTGGATTTATTGGTTTAACAAAAGTTTTAACAATGTTTTTAAAGACCCGTTCGTCAATTTTGTAATTATCATGCATTTGATTTTCGTAATAAATATTGATACGGTTTGCATTCGCTGAATTATTGTCACTGCTCATGATTCGGTTCAAAAATTTATCAATAGTTTTATCAATCAATGTATTAGGAAAGTTGTTATTAACAAGTAAACGTTTGATTCGAAGCATTTCGGAATGAAAGTTTTCCCAATTACTGCAAACTTTACGAGCTCTATTTATCAAAGTATGTATGACGCCTTCTTTATAGATTTGAGGAGCTTCACAATCGTAATTAATAGTTTCCCCAGCATGGGAAGGTTTAACATGAACGGATCTATGGAATGTACCGTTAGAAGCTTCAACCAAAACATCCAAAAATGGGAGCTTACCGTGTAGACCCAACTCATACGTGAAATTGAAATATAATTGAAGCATTACACATTCATGAGCTTAAACCTCCCCTTAATGAAAACACGAATGATTTTTTCGCTCTCAAACTGTTTCGTAGAACTTCAGCTTGCTAGGTGCGACGAGGCTGCTCGACCATTTTGCTCTTGTCTCTCGTGTGATGAACATCGGTTTTGTACAATGTATCTAGTCATACTACTATTTCTGTGATAAAAAGGTTGTTATTTTGTCTAGTCGCTTTCGTCTTTTGTGATCTACTTATCTAGTCTATATTACTTAAGTGTTAGTTTATGCATTTTTTCCAATGTGACTGAAAATCATTCTGTTTTTTTTTACAGCCTGAGGATGATGTTTGATACGTCGAAACGTTGCATTTTATAATTAGACAGAAATATAGATTTTAACGAATTGCTGTGTTTTAGTACGAAAATGCTAGGTGCATTTCTTAATCAACTTACACGTGAAGAAATTGAACTAACCTAACTATACTTAACCTAACCTTACCTATTGTTGCGTTAAAACCGTATTTCTGCTTATTTACGTGTCCGTTTGTTCAGTTTTATTAACGATGTTCCTATAACTTCAAAGTTAAATATCTCGAAAAGTAAGCATTTGCGCGCACAATGTCATTGTGGTGTAAAATGACTTCAATTGTAGCCTATTACCCATATGTGGCATCAAAATTATTGAAATCGTTGACAACATCAAATTCAATATTGACCAATCATTTTTCGGTTCACTGCTGTCCTGTTTTTCAGCACCTGCAAAATTTTTCTTCAAGTTTTACAGTGTTCCATAACCCTTCTTCTCAACTTACCGTTTTTATGCACCTTGTGCATAGACTACACGTTCCCTGAAGCTCGTACTAAATGGTGCATTTTCATCTCTTTGGAACACCTTTGTTGCGGTTAGGAAGGCTTAGACTTGCTAACCTAATCTAACGTGTCAGCCGACGTCTAGTTGAAAGGCGTCTGCCGCTATTTGAATTTATTTAAATCACGTGACGTCTTGTTTACATATTAACTGACGCCTCATTTTCCTTCGCTTTGGGACTCATTTTGTGTGACTAGGGAGGCTGGAACTAACTTGTAATATAATTTTTGCTAACAGCAGTTGACTTGATGGCTGGCAAACGTAACAATGGTACTTTTTAAACCTAACATTTTCATCTGACCTTTCAGGAGTTAGAGCTATTGTGTTTCTGTGCATTAGTGCTGAAGTCTCAAAGCAAAATTTAGCTAGGAATTCTTTTTGTTGAAATAAGTTTTTCTTACGGTCCATCTTTTTTTGGTTCACTGCTGTTCTTTTATTCAGCAGCTCATAATTTTTTTCTTCAACTTCTATCATGTTTCAAAAAGTTCTTTCTCATCTTTTTTTGATTCTGCGAATTGTAAATTAGATGGACTTGAACTAGATTCTGCGTTCGTTCAAGTTCATACTAAATGGTACCTTTCTCCTTCCTCTTTTTAGAACGCCTTTATTGTGGTTGGAAGGTTAAACTAATTTATCTAATCTTGTTCGGCTTGCTTCTTGATTTATTCCAAACCAGTTGGCTGAAACATAACGCAGCGGAACGACGTTGTCAACATTTCACAGGCTATACGTAAATGCGCACTGCAAGTTACTCTTCAATATGCAGGTTTGCCACAGCAGAACGACGTTGTAAACATTTCACAGGTTATACGTAAACGTAATTACTCTTCAATATGCAGGTTTGCCGCAGCAGAACGACGTTGTCAACATTTCACATGTTATACGTAAACGTACAGTGCAAGTTACTCTTCACTGTGCAGGTATGCTACGGTGGAACAACGTTTTCAACATAGTTACTCTTCACTACGCAGGTATGCCGCGAGTGCGACCGAGAGGCGGCCATGCTGCTGTGCGACAGCTGCGACTGCGGCTACCACATGGACTGTCTGCAGCCGGCGCTGGAGGTGGTCCCCATAGAGGAGTGGTTCTGCCCCACCTGTAGCATCATTGTAGACACCACTTCTTCCCAGGTAACGGCAATGCTGTCTATCTTTATACGTCTTATGTTAAGAGCGACCAGTAAAAATTAGTCTTATTTATCTAACAATGGGGTTCCTTTTTTCAAAATTAGTTAGTCCGTTATTTATCTAGTATAGGGGTTCCTTTTTTATCGTGCCCCCGCTCTCCTAAAGAAATTTCATCATCGTGGACACTACTCCTTCCAAAGTAGTGGAATTGGCGTCAATTCTCATACGGTGTTACGTGAACCGTAAGCAGTAAAAATGAGTCCATTATTTATCTAATACAAGGGTTCCCAACCTTTTTTTTTTTTTGCCCACCACCACCGACATTTCGTTCGAACCTCGCAACCCCTGAAATAAAATGCCAACATATACCCTATATCCTATTATGTACCTGGAGTTTTCTCGCTCCCTCTGGAATATCGTCTCGCACCCCAGGTTGGGAACCCCTGATCTAATACAAAGCTTATTTTAAAGTGTCAGTAACTTGGACCACTTTTTATCCTTATAGTCAAGGTTCGCGTAAGATGATGCTGTCTAACTCAAGAACCGACTGTATCGTGCTGTGTGCAGTGGCACAGTGCGGTTTACCTGGCTGTTGCTTGTGGAATTTTTTGTTACTTTGTAGCGAGTTGCGCATGTTTTTGCATGAATTTCTGAGAAGCTTATTTTTTTAAGTTATATTTAAAAGGATTTTTCTCATGTATAAAATGTAAATGTTTCTCGTCATGGTTTCTCTCATCATGCGGGACAGAGACCCATATATTCCAACTTTTCTTTGACGTGCGCTATGGGAGAAAATGCTGAAGCTAACGTTTATTTTTTAAATAGGGGGCATATAGTGAAGGTCGAGGATAAAAAAGGTTGTAAAAGTTAACCACATCTCGAAACATGCCCTCTCTCTCTCTCTCTCTCTCTAGGGGATGCAAATATTTTGTGTTTAGTTCTCTCATGGGAGAAAATGTGAGGTCCCTAGCTCAAGGTTAGGTAGGTCTTCTTTCTCTTGATGTAGAAAAGATTCACTGCTATCCTGTTTTTTTAGTGCCAATTACTTTTTTCAACTTTCATCTTGTTTCATAAACTTCTTTCTCAACTTAGTGTTTCTATGTCCAAGAAGTCTTGTGGGAACACACCTTGAGATTCCCGGATCACTTAACTTCAAGCAAATTGATGCCGTCCTTCTTCCTCGTTTTGAAACGCATTTATTGTGGTTAGGGAGGCTTAAAATAACTCATCTAATATAATCTTGAAACAAGCTGTGTTGTGTAAGTCCTATTTCTGTGACACGTGTTGCTTTCATTTTTAGCTTGTTACAAAAAAAATCTCTCGTTTGATGCTGTGATATTGTGTTTTTTATTCGTGTATCATGGCTTTCTTCACTCGATTTGTTTTACTTTTTGCTCTATATTTGAATTTTTGGCTCTTAATTTTAATAGCTGAATTAAGAATGAAGGACTGCGGCACTGAACAGTTTTTGGTAAACCACTACAAACCCTGAATTTTATGTAAAACTATCCCCATCCGCGGACTGAGCTAAGGCTTCAGAGCCCAGTGCTTCTCAGCGATGCGTGGGATTGCAGACTGAGAGGAATGAGCTGTCAGTTGGGGGTGTTGGTATCTCTCAGAGGTTTCGTGAGCTACTTCTAGCAGATTTAGCGTCAGTGTGTTTGCCACTCACTTCCTCCTTAAAGGTTTGCGTTTTCAGTTTTCAGTGCTGTTATTTTACCGAATACAAATATTTTTTGTGTCGGTGGTTTTTTTCAGATTATAGGAGTTGGCGCTCCCAGGGGGAAAATGTAAGGTTCCGAGATGAGGATTAGGTTGGTCTTCTTTTTCTTACTGGAATTTTTTTTTTGTTTTATTTTTGGTGTCTTTCGGTTTGCTGGTGTTCCGCCTCTAAGCATCTTTTGCTTTCTCCTTGAACTTTTATCTCAGTTCAAAAAATTTCTTCCTAACTTACCGTTTCTATGCACAGAGATCTTGTGTGAAAACAATTCTGTGCATAGATTCCCGGTTTCCTCGACTCTATATCTGATGGTGCCTTCATCCTTTCTCTGTTTGGAACGCTTTAGTCGTGGCAAGGGAGGCTTAACCTAAGTTTAAACCTAATGTGATCTAATCTTGGGATTATCAAGAGTAATTAATTCAATTACTCCTTCGTGAGAAGATTGTGTTAGGTTAGAGATGCGCAGTTCAAAGAGCATTTCATCACGCCAATGATGAAACCGATGTGCGATCTGAAGGGAGTACACTCGAGTAGTTTCAACGGCAGCTCTAGGTAGAAATAAAAGGCAAATTTATATTTGCATTTTCTTATACATTTATAACTGTTCAAATTTGATTAGAGTGGATTTGGCTAGTCCATGAAGGGTGGGTGTAGTCTGTTGATGATGTGGTTTCAGTGAGTTAGTGAAGAATGCTCATCAGTTGGTTGGTGTCATCAGACTGGAATAAGATCGTTGTCTTGCAGGCTTCCAGTGAGCAGTCCAGTCGTTCTAGAAATCAGAACAGGAGAGCGAGGTCTACGGGTGCTTCTCAATCCCGACAAAGAGGTTTGTGGAGAGTTCATATCGTCGTTAAGGTGCTTGTGGAGGGAAGGAGAAACAAAATTTGCCTGTGGTTTCACACTAACTTGTACACTATTAAATCTATCGTTGCACATCTCAACTTGGTAGCTGTGCGTGGAAGCGAAGAGACTTTTTTCCATTTTCCTATCATATGAACGTTTATTGAACATTCATTTCATGGGTTCAATGCGAGACGCGCTTGTGTAATACAACATTTATTTTCATTAATTGAGAAGCAAAAGTCTTATCAGCTTAAAGCCTGCACTTCAAAGTAAGCCTTCGCGCGCGAATTACGCCGGAATATTTTTTGGAGGATTTTCCTTGTTTGTTTATTTGCGTTTTGCTGTTCTCATTTGGTGTTTGGTTTAACTGAATCTATTAAAGTTGTTGCTTCACCAACTTACTGGTTTTCTGGATGTCTGAATTTACACATCAATCTATAAGCAAATAAATCATATTAATGATAGGATTTTAAAGCTTTCCAGTGGTAATGGCATTTTAATGGCTGTATATTAGCTTCAACCTTGTCATTATGGAGCTTATTTCAACTCTTGCACAGAGTTGTGTGTACGATGTTCTTGGTCTCGTAACGTGCTCATAATTGTAAGCAGTTGTTACATATTCTGATTTTACTACTTCATGCTAAAGTATTCACAGTTATACTCCGAATTGTAAGGTGTCTTGAAAATACTTATATTTTGAATGTGTTGGTTTACTTGGAATGGGAATGGGTTTACGCATTTTCTATGCTTCTTTTTCATCGTGTGTTAGCCGCAGAGTAGAGCTCCGAAGTCACCCAGGTTGATGTGACCGCAGGCCGACGCAGCGGCCACGAAGAGGTGAGGGTGCTTCCCAGGACGCGGGAGGTGGAGCGTGTGAGGAAGCGCGTGCGCAAGATCAGGGAAACGAAGGCGTCGCGAGGCAGAGGCCATCGCGCCGCCGACAGGAAGAAGAGCAAGAAAAACCTCGACGCTACGGAGCTGGTGGGTCACTACTGCTCTTTGCATAGATGGATATGGAAAATTTTATTGACTATAAGCATGTATGTTGAATCAAGCCACAATTCGAGGGATGCAACAATTGTGTCAGTGGGTATTAGCGATCTCAGGAGGAAGATGTGAGGTTCCGAGCTGAAGGTTAGGTAGACCTTCTTATGTTCAAATAGCGTAATTTTTTCATTTTTTTACGGATTATCTTTTCGGTTCACTGCCGTCTTTTTATTTCAACATTCAATATTTTCTTCTTCAGCTTTTACCCCTCGGGGGAATACAACTATTGTATCTATGGGAACTAGCGCTCCCAGGGCGAAACGTGCGAGGGCCCGAGCTAAAGGTTAGGTAGGCTTTCTTTTTTTGTTAAAATTACATAGGTTTTTGTTATGTTACGGACCATCGTTTTTCGGTTCATTGCTGTCCTGTTTTTTCATCACCTACTACTTTCTTCTTCAACTTCGATCTTGTTTCATGAACTTCTTTTCCATCTTACTGTTTCTATGCCCTTTCTGCATAGATTCTGCGTTCCCTTAACTCCATACTAAATTGTGTTTTCTTCCTTCCTCTCTTTGGATCTCCTTTTTTGAGGATAGGGAGGCTTTAACTGACTAATGATCTAATCTAATAATAATCTTAAGCGTTTATCTTTGTTTATAAACTATTTTTAATCTCGCTATTTCTATGCGCAGGACGTGGGGATGCACTTTCTGCATAGATTACTCGTTTCTTCAATTTCATACTGAATTGTGTCTCCCTCCTTCCTCTCTGGGACCAATTTTGTTGTGGTTAGGGACTAAGGGAGGCCTAAACTAATAAAATTAAAAATAAGAATTATTAAAATTGGGTAGCGATATTTTTTGTCGAGGATTGTTACTTTATGAATTTGTTCACATGTTTTATACTTGCTCTCCTAACTTAAAGCATACCTTCATTGCTAACCGTGGAAATTCTAAAACCCTTTTATGAGTACGCAGCTCTAACATTTGGTGTTTTTGTCAAAAGACTGTGTAAGATTTGATATATTCTTTGTATGGAATTCTATGTTCTTGAGGTTCTGGGAAAATCTTCATTTTGGCATAAAACTCTAAAACTGATAATTTTTTCAGTCATGAGATTGTTGCATGACTGTTAAACAGAAGTCGGTCTTACCGTGCCTGCGTAGAGTCTGTTGTAACTGACTATGTCTGGCGTAATGATTAACTCGTTAACTACATTTCTATGGTTGCTACCGGGGTTTAGGTTCGGTTGAAAGTTACAAAACTGAAATTTACTTTACTTCTTCAATGCAGTTTTATCCTTTCTAGGAAGTGTGAAAAATATCATAGCTCGATAATATTTCAACTTGTAGTCTGAAAATCTATTTTATTAAAAACGGCGGGAAATGATTGAAACGGTATGCGTTTATATCGATATTCTAGTGAGCAATTTACCTTGCGGTACACCTACACATGTGATAATTTTTGCCCTTCCTCCCTCCCGTCCACTACGTAGTCAACGTGTTAATGTCTTTTGTGCTCTGCAGGACGCAAGTGAAACTAGAGACAAATTCAACGCTTCCATCATCCCTTCTCTGTATATGGTTGGTGATGGGGACGACTTCGACGCCTCGCATAAGTACGTTGAATTTTATTGCCTTCGTTCTGCTTTGTTTGATTTTGATTTGTGATCATTTAGTAGCTTCTCATGATTGTCTGTGACAGTGAATTACGCAAAATCTATCCCAATAAAGTCCATAGTGCCTGTTTTGAATTGTTTCTCATAGTCTATCATGTTTCATTGAATAGAACAAATAACAATAACAGCAGCTAATTTCTTTTGGTTTTTCCAATCAAAAGCTCACATTCTGAGCAAAGATGGCTAATCCAGTTGTGATTCAAACCAGATCGAGACTGCTTGGTGTCGGAACTGAAAATGACCTACAAGCATTTTAGGAGCACGCTTTTTTTTTTCTATTCATCTTCGAAATGCTCACCGTGCGTCTTCGCCGCCAGCAGCTGGCTGTGCCAACGTAAATTTAAGGTTGTCACCCTCACGGCAATATCTGAAATGAGTATATTTACCTTACTTTCGTTTGAACTGCAATGAATTTTGAGCTTGCACTATTTAGCTATATCGATATGATGGTTTTGTTTTCCAAGGAGCCTTTTGTAATGATATTTTTGCTCTGGTTCATTTAATTGAATTTAAGCAGTAAGTGTTGATGGAAACAATGGTATGGAACTACGTATTTTCTTACCGTTGTCAAGTATTTGTTGTAATTCGCCCATAACGAAACAAAGACATCTTCAGGTTGAGGAGCAACCTGGCGAAATTCCTGATATGAAAAGATATGGATGTATGCCACATTTTTGTTAGTAATTTTTTTCATTGGTCTTGTTAGGACAAGTCAGATACTTTAGGGGAGACCGCTGTGGAAAATGGTTTTCATATGTTGAAAAAACACTTAACATTTCAGTGACGGTTCTACTATGATTAACTAAATGATAAATTTTTAATGATAAGTATTTAATTCAACCTGAAAATACTATGAACAATATTTTTGCCTGTGTTTCACTGTGATTATCGTCTCAATTTTATGGACACAAATGGGGCTGAAAAAATTCTCATTTTAAACAGATTCTGTAGAAAAAATTTTAAAACCAGTTCTATTTTTTTGCTTTCGACAGTGAGGATCCCCTGGCAGACGAGTTTTTGAAGCGTTTTGGTAAAGACGAAAGTCGGTTGAGCGTTTCCACCGCTGCGAAGATCTTTCATGGGGCCCTTTCGGTGCCGAGGCCTACGTATTGCGGGCGCTCAAAAATAGAAGAGCGGGTGGAAACGTGTCCTGGGTCTGCATCAATTAGCTTGCTGGATGTGTTGCTGGACTCTCAAAGCACGCTGCTCAACAAACAGATAGACATTACTGAGGAAAGGAAAGTCGTGGCTCGAGGCAAGAAGAGGGAACTTGCTGATTCTGATGACGAGTCTTTGATGTGCATGAAGAGACCGCTCCCTAGCGTGCTGAGTGAGGCAGAACAGCAACAACAGAAGGATGAGGAACAGAGGAAAAAAGATGAAGAGAAGTTGAAAGTTCCGACGGAAAACGGTGAAAAGGAAGTACTTGGTGGGAAAGAGAGGGTGGAAGCACCCAAGGTTAGTGATTTGAAGGTTGAAGAACGCAGCTCACTTGATAACCGTAGGCATCATCAAGATGATAGAGAGCATCGTTCATCAGATCATTATGGCTATCGCAAGAAAGATCATCACAGACATGATTCTTATAGTAGAAGTAGGAATGGTCATCACGGATATTCTAGTGGGTATCGCTCAGATCGCCGGAGCCCTTACAATAGAAGAGATAACAGAAGACATGACAGCCGCCACGAGGCAATTCGCTGTGATGAAAAGTCTGGTTGTGATTCTAAAGAGCGTGATAGCAGTCGTCATAATCGACATGATCGTCATAGTGACACAAAGCATAGGAGTAAGCGAGACGATGGTGATCGCAAACGCCACGCTATAAAAAGCTGGGGCTTTGGAGGCTTTCGGCACTCAGGTTCCACTTCGGCCGACGACCGACCTAAACCCGACGCTGTTAGAAGTCAATCTCCACCAGCGCCTGCACCTGAGGAAAAAGAAACCAAAACTCATAGTGAACACACCATGACACTACCTAAGGCTTTCCAGTCTTTTGGGGGTAAAAAGTTAGTGAAAAATACAAATGAAGGTACTCAGGGTGTTGCCAGTGCTGCGAGGGAATCTAAACAGGAAAACGGTAAAGCGTCAAAGATAATTGAACTTTTTGGAAACGATAATGATTTAAGTGATGAAAACGAACCTGATAACCCATTTCAATCCACTTCCTCTCCTCCAGATAGCAAAGAGTATAGAAAAACGAATGATGTGAGTTTAATTAAGAGCTGTAAAGATAAATCGCCGGTGTCGTGCAGTAGGCTTGCTTCTTCTTTGTTAGATTCCGATAGAGAACGATCCATAAATGATGACAGTGAATCATCTTGTAGTAGAAGAGATAAACTCATAAATAACCTTCCTATTGCTAGTTCTAACGATAGCACAACAAACGTGTTAGAGAGTCGTTTAAATTATGCGCCTTCAAGAGTGCTTGATACAGGGGATGTTGTGTCACTAACCCACTTAGATCCACTGAATAAACAAACCCTCGTATCCCCGACAGCTTCAATTTCATCGCCTGAATCATCGGATCTTTCTTGCATTTTACCAACGAATATTCCAAGTACTTCAGATTCTCGCAATTCTCTAAGCAAACAAGATCTAGCTACGTCTGTCAAGAATGGACGTAAAGAAGAAGCTTGCTCACCTACCGTCAACATTTTGGAGGGTGTTAGGCCTGGAGAATCTTTGACCAAATCTGATGATGCGGCGTCCAACCTCAGTTCTGCTGTTGAAATGAACCCTCGAGATGCTGCCAGGTTGGAACGAAGTGCTCTTGAAAATGTTCGTGCTGTGTCGATGCCTGTGTTCACGTGTGTGAAAAAGGGTCTACCTTCGTTAGAAACTTCAAACTTGAATTGTGGAAACGAATCAAAAAACGAAGAGAAGTTGTTGGATGACAGCAAAGCTGGACTTTGTGTCGGTGAGTATACTCCATTAGTGGGAGGTACTGTCTTTCAACTAGTATATATCAATGTTGAATGTATAGTATGTTTTACTGAATGCTCTTCAGCGTCAAATACTGCTAAAAATTTGGCGCACAACGAAGGTATAACAATTTACGCCCAATATACTGAACTATTTTGACAAGGTTTTGTTTGGGTTTCACTATAAACGTAAGATTTGCGAGATGATCTGATTTCGTTGAACTGAGACATTGGGGAGCGATATGCTCCGAGATGGACATGGCTTTAGGTTTTTATGTTTACTTCAATTTTAGTAAAGGTTACTATCGTTCGGTCGCTGCTGTAGCAAAGTTACCTTGCATCACACGCATCCTAGGTAAATTTTCTGATAACGTGGCTTGTGAGAATCAAACTTGGCTTAGATGTAGGCGCCCAAAATAAGGTACCTACTACACACTTCATTGTGGATGTAGTGGTCTACGTTAGTTCATTTTTCTGTTCTTTTCTTCTTTCTTGGGGGCTGTAACTGACCTTATGGCACTATACTTGAGCTTCTTCACTTTTGTGTCAGTTTCCTTTTTTTAATTTATTGGACGTTTGTGTACCCTACCGCCCAATGCATTCGCAGTTCAGTAACATAATCTGCAGCACCGTTTCTAGTCATCTTAACTGATTCTTTTTCCTAACAAAAAAAGTTGCGTTTTTCTTCCTCTTGTAATCTGAAGAGTGACTAACGGATCGTTTAGATATTTTTAGATATTAGTATCGATATTAGCGCTTTTTAGTTGCGTTTTGGTGTTTTAGGTAGACAGAAAACGGTAGTAAGTTTCCAGTTTTTGAGTAGAGGTGTTACTGAATAAAGTGTTTATTGCATATACTAGTTTAAAAGAATAAAATTGTTTCAATTTTTCTTTTCAAATTAATAGAACGATGATCAAATTTCTCTTCAATATTCTGAATAAAACACAGCATACGCTTTATTTCTTGGTATTTTGATTTGAATTACGAAACAAGCGGCAAAATTTTACCTGCTTTATATTCGTGTTTGAATTGCGTTGGAAGTATATGTGAAAATTTCTGCGTCGGTAAGCTTGACTGGTTAATCAAGCATCCCAGGGCTGTCATTTCGTCATCTGCGTTTGTTGCAATTTTATGAGCATGCGGTTCTTTGAAAATCATTGTTGCTCCCTATCGAGCTCAGGATGGAAATGAGCCCTAAAATACCTTATTTTCGGTTTCGGTTGATTCACAAATAATATTTCTCTCACATTTTAGACCTATTTGTACGTTCTTCGATTCAACAGCAGTGATATTCGATGCAAAGCGATCTTACTCGAACGTCTGACAAGAGGTTGTTCGGTATCTTTTGAGGCGCTCTAGCTGTACAAGATAAGGCCCACGAATCGATGAAAAACAGCACATTTTAAACCAGTGCTTGCTTGTAGTATTGTGCAAAATTTAGTCTGTGGAATCAATAATATATTGTTTGAAAGTAACTGTATATTTTCATATAAATAAACTATTGTTACAGGTGGCACGTCGAATAGCGCCAGTGACACTTCACCAGCGGTTATGAGCGCCGGTTTTGTTCCTTTAGATAAGGTAAGTTTTTCTTTCCTATTTGGGTAGGACGAACCGCGGTTTTTAGCACGTTGACCGCGGTGGATTAAACTGAAGTTCAATATTCAACTCAAATTCAATGTCAATTGTAGTAAACAATTTTGAAAATAGCTAACTTAAAATGGGTTGGGCCTACATTTAGTTTTGCTTGAGCATTAATGAAAGTTGAGTTTGTGACTGCTGGGCGATCGGTGGCATTATCAGGATCCCTTCCGTGACCACCTGCGGCTCACGTCGCGGTCAAAGTGTTCATTAGAACTACTTGGGAGCTGTAGTCTTAGTAATGTCGCGTGGTGGACACCAAACGAAAAGTCACCTCTTGGGTGAGAGCGCTAGAGGCTCTCCTTTATGCTATTTCTCTCCTATACCTTGCCGATATGTTTGATGAATGCTAAGCCATTTTAACTTCATGCATTTTTGTTATGCAGCACAGTCGCTTAGTTGATTATTGGAGTCGTGGATGCAAGTTGAGTCCCGTAAAGACAATAGTAGCTGAAGAAAAAAATCTTATCTGAGCCGGAGTACGAATGTGTCCGATTTAGGTGGTGCGGTGTAAGCAATTTCACGAACTTTCCTTCTCATTCCATTTTCCCATCTGATTCTTGGCAAGCAACAAACGAGTGAAAAACAGTTTAGATCCTCGAAACCGTTTGTCTTGAAGAATCATTTTGGAACCCCTCAGGGGGAGACAACTATCGTATCTATAGGAATAAACACTGCCAAGGAGAAAATGCGAGGTCCCGAGCTTGAGTAAGGTTAGCATTTTTCTAATAGAAAATGATTTTTATTTGGTAACTGGCTTTCTTTTATCGCTTCAGTGCCATCCTGTTATTCAATACCTATTTCTTCCTCAATTTTTATATTGTGTCAATTCAATTTTTATATTGTGTAAACTTCTTTTCAAAACATACTGTTTCTATACGCACAGTGCGGACATACCTTTTGCATAGATTCCTCTTTTCCTCGATTCCCCACTAAAGGATATCTTCTTTCTTCCTCTCTTTGAAATGCCTTTGTTGTAATTAGGAAGGTTTGAAATAACCTCTAATCCACCATCTAACGAAACAGGACCTAGTTTGAGTAAATCGACAAAAAAAACTTTTGTTGCCAATAAATACCTCTAGGCCGACGTAAATCATTTAAAAATTTGGCTCCTGATTTATCAATCGTTGAGAATTGCAGCGAGACCATCTTTGCTTAATAAAATATATGGCGGCTATTCTGATGCCAGTGACTTTTTTCGGTTACAGTAGGTATCGCCGATTTAGATTAAATAGTTGTGCATGAAGGTTATTTCGAGTGAAACTAGTTTATTTTAGTCTGAATAATAGTAATATCGACTCATTGGCAAATAAAGAGTTTTATTCATTTTTATCGTACTGGTGTCGGAGTATTTCTCATGTTACGTGTACCGGATTTTCTGTATAATTTATTTCTGATATGGATTTTGAATGGGCTGTTGTATGCTAATATGTCTCATCTGTTTGTGTTCGGAACGTTCTTCAACACTTCCAGGAGGTAAATGTGAGTTTCCGAGCTGAGAGTTAGGTATGCCTTCTTTTTGTTGAAACAAGTTTATTGTTTTGTCAAGGACTATCTTTTTTTATCACTGCTGTTCTATTTTGTAGCACCTACTACTTTCTTCATCAACTTTTATCTTGTTTCCCAACCTTTCTTCTTGACTTGTTATTTGTACGTGCATGGAATCCTGTACGGGAACACACCTTGTGCATAGATTCCGCGTTCCCTTAACTCTATACTAAATGGTGCTTTCATCCTTCGTCTCTTTAGACATCTTTGTTGTGGATAAGTGAGGCTAAAACTAACTGATAATTATCTATAAATCGTTTTTTCAACAGGTGAGCGTTGCTGCCGTTGTGAAGAAACGTTTGGACCCCGTGTTTCAGGCGAAGGAAATCAGTAAGCAGAGCTACAAGGATATCGTTTTTAAATGCGTTCATAAAATAATCGAGAAGGACACGGGCACGCAAATTCTTGCCAGCAAAATAATTGCGCTAGTTGAAAGGTATTTAGAATTTTACCAGCACAAAGAGAAGAAAGACAAAAAAGTTACGGACTCGAAAGAGTGACAAGGTTGTGTTGAATATTAATAAAATTATGGGCAGCAAATGGTATGTAACTAGTTTTAGTTAGATCAGTGTATTGTTTTGTCTATTGGTTTGCGACTCTATAAATGATTGTCAGTGCCTTTTGTGGGAGATTCCATGTGGGGAGAGCTCTCGAATGTTTTCTTTGATATCATGGCCCAGCTTCTGAAATACTTGTTGCGGACGCGAGTCAACATGAATGTATGCCACGAATATACACGCTATAGGTCCATACATCTTCAGTTTTTCCGTAATATCCCACGTTTGTAAAAATGCAAGACTTGTTTTTCTCCTCGATATGCGTGTAGATTATCTATCCAAGATTTTCGTTCAATCTTACTGTTTGTATGCAAAGTGTTTGAACGCATCTCGTGCATAGATTTCCCGTTCCCTTAATTCCATGTTAAATGGCGCCTTCCTCTTTTTTTCCTCTTTGGGAAACCTTTGTTTTTATGGCGTTAATTAACATTCAATCTGATGGTCTTCAACCTTGCACATTTAGAGCTCCTTAATGGTCGGCCTTAACAGTTCCTTGCTGCTCGTAAAACTGCATAAGCTACTTCAACAAACTAGATTTTGACATTCGTTTCAGCCATGTATTTCATTTTCTCTCCATTTAGATATTTAACAAAATTCGAGACTAAGAACTTACTCAGAAATATTGATGAAGCGATGGAACGAGAGGACGTTTCTTTAGAGGTGAGAGATTTGGCGGAAATGAGGAAATGAACATACTAAAGGACAAAATTATGATTTTATCATATATCAAATTTGATATTTAATTTGAACACAATTTCAGTAAATATTGGTATTTTTCAAAATGACGGAAAAACTCAATTAGCAGCGGCTGGTATAGAAATTAAAAGTGAAAAGGCGTGTTTGATTAACAAAATGAAATCACCCTCAAGTCTTAGCTTGGGGACTTGCGTTAATCCCTAATGAGTTGAGATGGCGAGTGGGCAGGTTGCCGTTTGTGTTAATATCTGTGGTTATGGTGCATTAGGAGCTCAGCATCTCGGGTCAAGCAGCTGCAGCTGCTGTCGAGTTTGGTTCTTGAACAAAAAAGTTATGTGCGCCTGTGTAACCGTGAATCACAATACAGAGATATCCACTTAAGCGCGCCCCCTTCCCACTAGTATTATGCGAGCATACTATTACAGTACTACTAAGTTTTGTGTACTCTGTATGGGAAGATCAATAGCATTGTATACTTTCTGACTTGAAGGTGAATAGCGAATTTCACACTAATTTTTAGCGCCTGGGTCAACGTTTTTGTGCTAAACTTTTTTTCAAAGGTTTATACTTTTCGGAATACTGTCACAAGTAAAACTTCTCAAGAGCTGTTTTGGTTCGAAATCTAGTCAAATGACGCAAAATAACTGTTTTGGACCCTTTTTCAGTTGGTGTGGGGAAACATCCCATAAAGATAGATAGGTAAAATTTAAGCTTTCCCTTTATGGTACAAATAATCGTAAAGTTTTTTACTTGTTGCAGCAAAGACATTTTGAAATTATATGTATAGTATTTCTACCAAAACATTAGTTTCTAAGTATTAATGCTAAACTTGTGGAAATGTTTATCTAGAAGGAACAATATTGGATTTTGTGAACGTTAGCTGTCTTTGTTTTCACTGCCTCATTAGGCATTGATGCCTCGGAAATTTCAACCATCCATGGAGCTTCAGGTTTGTTATATTTGCGATGGAAAAATTGCTTTCTCTCAGGCCGGTTTCATATGACTAACTTCATTGTAAGCTGAAAAAACAAATACAGTAAGGGAGCAGCCTCCTCAAGGGTCAATCCCTACTCGTACCAACAGCTCAAAAATTTGAATGTAATTTGTGAGTCATGAAGTGTTTCAATTGCTCAGTTTAATATTTATGCTTTTAGTTTGTTGTGAGGAGTTGACATCTAAAATGAATGCCTGTTGCGTAACGTCATTGAATGCAGATTCTTTTTTTTCTCGCTTGCCGTTTTGCTTGTGTGGTATTTATTAATTTTTGGTCCGTGTGCGGGTTTGTTCTGATTTGGACGCTGTTTTTGGAAAAGTGAGGCTACTTGAAACAAATATTGACAGTACCTTGTGCGAGGAACCGCTGTTAGAACAGTTATCATTTGAAGTATGCTTATTTTAATTTTGGGGTCTTAATTGGAGTGTGAAATAGTGAGAGCGATGATTATATTTCGCCATCCGTTCTTCAACTGTTTATTCGTTACTGGGGATTCTTGACTCCTGTTTCTATTTTGTGTAGATGTATATTCTGAGCTCTTTCTGCACGTTTTAGCCGAAGTGCGTTGTATTCGTTCGATTCTTCCCCTAAAGCGTGTCAATTTCCCCGGTTCATGTCGACGTCCTCGAGCAATAACTCGAATATAGCGCACTGCAGTAATGTTGCTTTTTGTTGACTGAAATCCGCTACAGGTTTGAGCAAACTCAGTTGAGGCCGGTAAACCAGTTTGTATACCTATGTTACACCTACTATTTAGGTATGCAAAAGTTTGTATACTTACTATGCTTTCTTTTTCACTGCGCCTTAACGTCCTCTACCGGCTGCCCATGGTGAGAGGTAACGTTTTGGATTTCAATGCTAGACTCCAGACAGTGGCCGGATAGGGTTGGGTGTAGGATATTCATTGGTAAAGCGACTCCATTGGCAGCGACTGGCCTGAAAGTTGTTATAAGTTGCCAAGTTTGATACGTCTAAAATTCTTGCTCCTAAAAACGAATTTTCTGAGGCGTTTATCAAAGAACCTTCTAATTTAGTTCATGGCATCATAAATTTTGAAGTCTAACAAACGTGGCCACAGTAAGCGCCGTTTGATATTAACATTGTGGCCCAGATAAAATTAACATTGATTAATGATTGATTAACATGATTAACATTGTGGCCCATAATTGTTGGATTTACTTCAATATTGGCTATCATCTGCTACTGGCAAAGTTGCTTTGTTGTGCGTGTTAGAAGATTTTTGCCCTGGTTGGAACAGCTGTTATTCGTTCAATAGTGCAAGCCTTTTGGTTCCATTTTCTGCCTACTATGGTTAACTCGTTCCCCGCGGCTGTTAACGGTTGGTTTGATTAGGTTGTAAATACCAAAATAGGGAATCATTTTTTCAGCTTGAATAAATTTTAATTCTTGCTAATGAGTATGAAAATAACAATTGCACGATATAATTTCACGTCGTATAACAATTTTTCTTAAATGTCGCAAAACAAAGAAAATGTAATGCGTATATACTGACGCTTAAATGGGCAATTTATCAGTTGGTACACATTTGGTCAAAATATGTGTTAAAATACACGATATTTTTTATTTGTTTGGTTTGAGTTTTTAACTTCATGGACAATTTGATAAATTTCTGTTTTAATGGCGTTACTTATTTTTTATGGAAAGTTACGCCCAATTAAACGAAGTTCATTGGTACTCGTTTTGAATGTTCATTTTGTTAGCAATTTTTTTCAAAATGAGATTTTCGCATTACTCCCTTATTACTGCTCATTGGTTTTTCTTATGTATTTGACAATGTACTGTACTCTAACTATTTTTGTTCCTGCTCAACACGTTTTACGAAGTTGTCTCCCTCAACCTATTTATAGTACTCTCATCTATTACCGAATATCCTTTCCTACTTTTAATTTAGGAGAATGTGGCGGTCCGGTGAGATACTGGGCAGTTGTCTTACCTTGTTCTTATTGCAGTGTGAAACTCGTCTCTTAGGTTTAATGATGACACCGTCAACACCCTTCGATATTATTATCCATTTTACCTCAGATGGTAGACGATATTTTTACTCTCAAACTCACACCTAACCACAAATTTCTTTTTCTGGTGATAACCCTCCTCAGCCGGAAGATAGGTTTATACTAGACAGCGACAGCCCACACAGTAATTTCGTTTAAAAGCTCACGGTATTATTTTTGTAAATCTGAATCTTTCACAAATGCTCGTATATGTTGATTGGAAGAATAAATACAACAATGTTACAGGACAACGCGGACCCGGTCCACAACTACATCTCAACGCGAGACATGGATAGGTTCTTGAACCATCAATTTCGAATCAGTGAAGTAGAGACTCTCGGAATGAAACCGCTATGTTTTCTTGGTGAGCTGATTGTGTTGAACATCTGCTGGCTAGACCCAATTTCCGGCATTATTTTTCTCAAGTTACTTGTGCACGAGGACTGAACAAGAATCTAGAAAACGATCTGCTTGCTGGTATCAAATTCTTTGGAGTTGATATCTGTCATCCCGATCTGCAATAAAGATATTCTAGCAATCGCTTCATTCATTAAAATCCTAACGGCTAGCAATGTACTACAAATACTATTTGCCCATATCGCCCGACATCTAGGATACACCTGCTGAGACTTTAACTCAAAATTTTAGCATCTTTTCTCACAGCAATAAAAATCATTTTGAAACGGCTCAATTTTCTTCTGAGCATTTTTGCGAATGACCAAAAATTTTTACGTCTGACTAATAGTCTTGGGAGAC
This sequence comes from Morinoia aosen, assembly GCA_030386875.1. Taxonomy (NCBI): domain Eukaryota; kingdom Metazoa; phylum Arthropoda; class Malacostraca; order Amphipoda; family Talitridae; genus Morinoia; species Morinoia aosen. The sequence continues at coordinate 11,314,923 of CM059556.1, forward strand.
TAGGACAGATGTGCGGCAAGAAACCTTTAAAAAATCTCAACGCAATGCATATACGTCAACAAATTTCAACCTGAAATTGTTATTTCGGAGATTCTAATTAGTCAATATTCACTCAATTGTTCATGCAGAACTTCAAACTAATAGAACCAAAAGGATTTTAAGGCACGAAATCAAATTTTGACGATTTATTCGATAATTTAATTAATTTAAGAGAACAATACCACTAATACTAAATAGAAAAAATAATAACATGAAGCTGCCTCCTCCCTTATATGAAATTCACAAAAATTCCACGTTCTCACGGAAGTGATGAATAAACGAATTCCGATACGTCTTTCCCACGCGCTTCAACCGGTCAAGACTGTAAGCCTTCACGCCAGCACATTTACTGTTCTCCAAATAGGCATAAACAAGAGGTGTGCGCGCCATTCCTGGTATACCATCAAATTTACAAGTTTATACGCAAGACTGAAGCTATTGCCGAGTTTTATAATAATACTGTACAACTTACACAGCGCAAAATGTCTAACATTCAAATTGATACACAAATGCAGAAAATTTTGATGCTGAATTACGAGATGTTAACGCAAACCTGCGCCTTTCTAAAGCAATGTTTAACGCCAATACAGCCACTACATAAAAGAGAAGCATTCAGAAACGATAGTGTTGTAGCATTGAAAGTGGAAACGTTCAGTTCACACCATTTGAATTCATTTACTCACATGAATAGGATCAGTAGCCGGGACTGCACGCTGCTGAAGAAATGAAATAGAACAGATGAATTGAAACAGTTTAGTCCAACGATTACCAGACAAAGGAAAACAGCAAAATTTTCTGAACTGTAATAAACTCCATGGCAGAACACGAACTTTCCTCGACCGAAGTCGTTCAGATCTATGCAAATAAGCCTCGCCACCAGTAATAGAGATAATGACCAATAGAGTTACGCGCGTGGTTATTGCGCATTTGTGTTTTATTCAGGTCGCCATGCTTGGGAGCCTACGAATGATTTAGCGGCGACAATCTTCACAAGAACCTTATTTTTCGCCACAATCATCTATTTCACAAAAAAAGTAATTGTGCTTCGATTCATTACTAAATATTAGCGTCAATTTGATCTGGTTAATTGTTCTCCGTAAAACTGCTATGGACATTACACTGAAGCTCGGATGTAACGTAATATTACATATACCGAATATTACTTTATATAGCTTGTGCAGCGCAAAATACATACCTAGTGCGCTACTCAGCATCTGCAAAACAAAAGGCGATCAACATAAAAAAACACTCCTTATTGCAAAATTTGTAGAGCGATGTTATTGATGAGCGCTGCACATCTCAAATGGTATCGATCTCAGGATACCGCTCATCGATGGCTAATTGTGCATCAGGTTAAGGTGCTTTCATTGATTGAACGTGATCACAAACAGAGATAGAGGCTTTAACCTTCTCTAGGCCCAGAAATGCACTGAAGGACACGTTAAGATGATCGTTTGAATACTCACATCTACACCAAACTACGAAATTCCACTGCATCACCGAGCCATTAAGAAGTACAGTAGCGTCTTCCAGAAGACGAACGACGATAGGGCTGACACGTAGAGGTAATTCAACGTAACTCTTAAAAGAACGATTCAAAATAGTATTAAAAATGAACAACAAGTAACATACTAAAATGTACAATCATTTACAGACGGTCACACGCGAACGATGATCCAGAGGAATTGTTGGGGCGATCGGATTTTCTTACTCTGCTAAAAAGGGTGAGAAAATTACGTTGGTAAACCAAGCATAATAAAATTTGGGCCTGCTAGTAGTAGTGTAACAGCTCGTCATGCTCTTCAGTTTCAGACAATCTTCTTTCAAAAAACGCATGCACGAACTTAACTGAGAAAAGCTATCGAAACGACAGTGACATTTATTCGTATGATTGATACGAAAATGCAAGTAGGCCGCATGAATACAGGGTGCGTACAGGCTCTGAGGTTCAAAATTCCACTACTTTTTCATGACTTTTTATGCCAACCAAATCACATTTTCACTACCTCTCTCTGCCCAAAATAATATCACACAAAGTTAAATTGCAGCACAATAAATGTATTTCAGTCATAAACTTCACAGAACATTCATCATTACTTGCAGGTCTTGTTTTCATAAATGTGTAAATGATCATCACAACACCAAACAGTCATGCTGGACAGTTCAATAGCATCTGCTATGCATTTGCCAGTGCATTAAGTTTGTCATTAATTTCCGCATTCAGCCCCTTGAGTTGTTCTTGCTTGTCTTTGGCTGATTTCCTCAATGCATTTGACTTTGCCAGTAGGCGCAAATCATTCTTGTCCTCTGCCTTCCGTGCAAAGCTGTCAGCATCCTCCACCAGCGCTTGCAGACTCTCCTCCATCCTCTTCCGTTTTGTCTTCAGGTTCTCCACTTCATCCAGTTCTCTCTTCCTCTTCTCTCCCTTCTTCTGCTTCTCTGCCTCTTCCTTCTTTTGATCCAGGTAGTGTTGATAGCGCTGTCTGCCCTGTGAAGCTGAAAAGAGGAGTTTCTTGGAAATGTCAACCTTGGAGATACCTCCTACATGTTTGATGTGGTCCATGACCACTCTCTGCGCCACGATGGTGTTCTCACCCATGTTGACTTCCATGAGCTGCTTGCTCACAGAAAAGCCCCTTTCCACTGAAGCCTGGCCATGTGACAGGACCAGTAGCATCTTCACAACCAGCCACAGTTTCTTGAGGGAGGATGTGGCCAGCTGGCTGCTCCAGAAGACATCTAGCCAATCAGTGTCTTGCTGAAAACTGTTGAAAGTGCTGATCTTCCTCTGTGCCTCATCAAAGAACTCTGAAAACTGGCTCATCACCTCATCGATGTCGCCCTGTGGTAGCCTCTTAGCATCGCTGAGCAGCTGCAGACAGTTTTTCAGCATGGACTTGGTCTTCTCTCTCTTTGTGCGATCCACAAAGACACTTGGCACCAGCCAGCCCATGTTTCGGGCCAACCCGAACTTCAAAGGTGACTTCTCAACAATCTTCTTGATGACAGCAACAAGGAAATTCTTCACATCATCCCTGAAGGAGAAAGCAAGCCTCTCATTCACTTTCTTTGCAGCCATCTGATCTTTCAAAATACTTGCAGCAACAAAGCCAGGGTCAATCTTGCTATTTTGCAGGTAGATGGTCTTGTCATTGAAGTCAAGGGCAGCATACTTAGCTGGTGTGGTCAGTTTTTCCAGCACCTCTGCTTTCACACACCTCTCCAACAGAACCTTCAAAATCTTGATGATGTCATTGCACATGAAAGGCAGGAGTGGCGCGTCTCCTTGAAACTTTTTGAGAAAGGGGTTCAAGATCTTCGCAACTGACAGGAACGCTTGCACCTTGGCCTCGAAGAGGGGGTCCAGTGAGAGTCCTTCAATTGTCTTGTACGACTTCCCTTTCGGCTGTGGAATGTTACCAGACTTGACAGCCTGGACTTTCATGACTTTCAATGACCATTTTAAAAATTCCACTGCTTTCGAGGCCTTGAATTTTATTTTCGAAATTCAACTACTTTCCATGCTTCTCCATGCCTGTACGCACCCTGTGAATAGATTCCTCACACTTGATTTTTCTGCCCAGACTTCATTGAAGACTAACCAACACACTTTATTTTTCTGCCCAGACTTCATTGATGACTAACCAAGTGCTTTGAAATTGTGAGAGTAAGAGTTGAGTTCACCACGCAATAAAGTCATCTACTAAGAAAAATTAATAACGAAATTTTGGAAGAAAATTTGCCAAAACTTCAAAGATATAAGGCAAGTTTAAATTATCAACTGGTCTACGAAAAACCCAGCACTCGAATTTGCTCGGCACGACAATATAAAGGTGGCATAAATCCGAGATTTAGCAGCTTTCGTCGAATTTCACAAAAAAATAAAACGTAAATTTAAGGCATGGTTGGCAGGCTGGCTGATGCTACGAGGCCGCAACTATCGCATGAAACGTCTTTACTTCACAACGTGCACCAAGCCCAAAAACATAACTCAACCTCATCTCTACATGTAACTTTAAAAATTCTTTTGCGAAACTTTGAATTAGAAATTAATTTAATCAACGAATTGTAATATCATTAGTTTACAATAATGATGCTATGAATAACCTGCACATAAAAATAGCACCTTTTTGAGGGAGAGGAAAAAGCAGTAAAATAAGCATGAAGCCTGAGAAGAAGAGTGATCACGAAAAATAGAAATCAGCATGGCTCACCAATAGCTGAGTATATTTTAGTTTAAGCTTTCCTAAACAAAACAACGATATTCCGAAGAGAGGAAAGAGGAAGGCACCATTTATTATAGAATTAAAGGAACGAGGAATCTATGTACTAGGTGTCCCTACACCCTGCACATAGAAACAGGTAGACTGAAGAAAAGTTTACGAAACAAAATGAAGTTGAAGAAGAATATACAAGATGCTGCAACCTCGCATCTTTCTCGTGGGAGTGCCAATTCACATAGAAACAATACAGTAGTTCTATCCCCTTTAGGGGTCTTTGGCTGAAGTTACATCAGAATTCCTCTGCGGGCGCCACTTCTCAAAACATGGGATAGACAAACCTAACTAACCAAAACCTATTGCTCATCTTATGCCTTCTCTTAAGAGCAGCAAGAAAAACATAACTTGAAAAAATTATGCTACGCAAAGATAAAGTTACACCTGTATATTACTGTTGATGTTTCTATTCATCAAGTCTTGACAAATACCGAAAGCAACTAGATTTGGGTCGCACAGAACTACACAACAGGGACCTGTGTCATTACGAGCTCTGTGTTAATTACGTTTGTTTGTAGCGTGTTATCAACTCTATGACTGCGATGTGAGCCACCGGTGGTTCACGGAGAATTTTCATTGTTTTATTGATCGACCACTAAATTCAATTTCCATAAATACTTAGTGAAATCTAAATGAATGAACGATCTTGAAAATGTTTGCTATTTTCACCATTATTTACGACAATCGACTTTAAATTTCAGTTGAATGTTAAACTTCAGTTTTACCCGCCGCAGTCAAAGTGTTAAATCCTTACCGAACTTTTTTTTTTTACAAACAAAAGTTAAATAAGGTCTGTTTTCAATTCAAATTTGTTTCTCATCAATTGAATCGTAACTTCTCAATTTTAATTACTGATACTTAGCTCGAATAATTTTATACTCGCTAAATTAGTACTTATCTGATTCGCCACATCTTTTAGAAAGTACAGAACTTTCAGAAAATTATCAAATTATGGCTCTGCTTACTTCGTGAAGAGGTTAAATACCGAAAAATGATACGACGAAAATAATCATCTAAAAATTGTCGAACGAGCATCCTGCCAAAATTGTTATAATTAAACAAGGCATCCCTCGAAAATTATTACACAAGAGACTACTTGAGTAATTAAAATTGTCTAAGATGCCAATAATAGAGGAACTCCTGTCGAGGTAGACACGCTAAATCTCAGCAAAAGAAATTATGCAATAAAATTAGAACTGCAAGATTAGATCATGAGTTAGTTTAACACTTTGACTGCGACGTGCGCCACCGGTGGTACACGGAGACAATTTTCAGAGCGCTGCTGACCGACCAGTAGTCGGAAATTTAATTTTCAAAAATACTTAATCAAAGCTAAATGAAAGCACAATCCAGTTCATGTTTGACATTTTCAAAAAAGCTTACTATAATTGACTTTAAATTTGAGTTTGGCATTGAACTTAATATTTAGTAGTCGCAAGTCAAAGTGTCAAGCATCTGTAACCACAAAGAATACGTTCCCAAGAGAAAAAAGAAGACGGTACCACCATTTAGTATGAGATAAAGGGAACGCAGAATCTAGGAACAAATGTGTTCCCATATTGAATTTTTTGCGATTAGAAAATATTGAGAGGAGCTTACGAAACAAGATAGAAGTTTAAGAAAGTAGTAGGCGCTTTAAAACAGGAGAGCAGCGAACCGAGAAAAGGTGGCCCGTAACAAAGTAAAGAAAACTAGTCGATTTCAACAAAAGTTTCGCCTACCTAACCTTCAGCTTGGGACCTCGTACTTTCTCCCAAACGGCGCCAATTCTCGTAGAGAAATAGTTAAATTTCTTGAGGGAAATTAAAGTGAAAATTAAACGATATCCAAATTCTTCAAATAATCTCATCAGTTGTCAAAGCGCATGCTACGCTGTAGGCGTCAAATGAGGTGTTACAATTTTCATAGAATGTACGTACCATGAATTTCGAGTTCCTTGAGCCGTACCTAAATAAGCGTCGTATTAGCCTACATTTTGTCAACTCTTTCACACAAATTCAAACTTAAGTCTTGCTCAACTACTGTCACTCGCATTAACACTCGGCATTTTTTTTCACTCACACACACCATTTTTGAAAGTGAAACAATAGAACTATGAAACGGTAATTCCAGCTGTTGGTACCACAGTATTTAAAGCTAAGAACTTGAATGAAAATTGACAAAGCTACAAATCATGAATGTAATAAATTATTCTGAAACAATGTGCAATGGACAAAGATGAGCTGAATCTCTCTACCAGTGTACAATTATATCCCTTAAAATAATACAAAAAAATTGAATGCCGAATTAACTCGATCGAGTCACTGTACATTTGAGACAAAGTCAAGGTTTGCACGTCGTCAGGATACATGAATTAAAATTTTCTTCTGACGCACAAATTAGGCACTAACTCAGCTAACTAATATACGTCAAGCAAGCCACTTACTTTCAGCTGTAAGTCGAGTCCTTCTCAGAAGGAAGAGATTTATTGATCAAGACTGGCGCTCAACATAAGCTCTCTACTCTTTTGTATCAGCAACACCTTCGTGCAGCGCAAGTGCTAGCCTGACCAAAATTAATATCGCAAACTACCTAAAGCTGAAATTCGTCAGTCACACTGAAAAATAGCCATTACCTCACTAACATTGAAATAATGGTAATGCTACGGTTGTTCTGGCAAAACGGTCGTGCTATAGCAACCGCACTTTGATCTGATTTCATTTTCTGTGATCATTCTTCCCATTCCCAAGTTATAAGTTGGAAGCTCGCATACGATTCAGACCAAAACTCTAAAACATTAGAAATCGAATTGAACCTTTCTTCTTTACCTCTCTTACAATATTACATTGTTTTATCTGAAAAAGCCTCTATACGTGAACTCATAACTAAACAACAGAGTAGGTTCCTAGCGAAACGGTTTAAATACGAAAGATATGAAATAAATTATGACTCTCATCGGTGATATTTTTAAGCCAAAGGAATTAGCATCGAGAGACAGTATTCAGTAGGGGGTTAGAGGGAAAATTTGACTTCTGCGCCTTTTTCCCATCGCCAACGTATGCAACTATTCCTCACGACGCTGTGAGCCTGGATAAATTACGCTTTGTTTTCAATAGAGGAAAGAGGTAATAGACCGCTTCCTTTGGTGCTCCCTAGAAGGGAAGATGGGGGAGGGGGATTTTCACTGCCAGACCCTGAGTTCAGGAGTGGCGGGAGTGAGCCCAATGACCCCAATAAGGAAGGTGGCTGCCCAACACTAGCACTCACAAGAACATTGTTGCCTGCACTATTACTCATATTAGACAAGTTATTACTAGAATTAATATTAACATTACTACTTCCCGAATCAGGGTTCGAGGCTTTACTATTATTACTTAAAGTATTATTAGCTAGAGCATTAGTGATGCTGTTGAGAGGCGTGGTGGAAGCGGAGAAGGCGTTCGGATGAGAGATGACCGCATGAGTGATGGTGGTTGTAGTGCTGCCCGGTCCGTGGGTCTCCTTCTTACGGTAATACTTCACTTTCTTGATGTAACCTTCGACCAGCTCTCTGATCTTTGTAGGATTGATCTCCCCAGACCGATTATTGCACACCTGACGAAAATTAACAAAATATTTCTCAGTCGTTTAAATGGTTTGGGAATTTTTAGATAGGTAAAAGTGTTATATTGAAGAAGGAAAACCTCAGAGGAAAATTTAGTAACTAGAAGCAAGAATCGAGTAGGCCTGTTCTAGAGGCCACTCATGTGAGAAAGAAAAGTCTTTCGGGTCTACACACACACACACCTGTTTATTCAAACTTAGCATCGATTATCGCACACAAACCGGCTTAGGGTTAAACAAAACCATTCTCAAGTTACAGTATGTGTTAATGACGCTACCAATCACAATCCCCGTCTGATTTTCATTCAATTCTTACCTAGGGCACTAAGCATCCACAAATGTGCAAGTAGTGTTTGTATTTTCGGATCGAGACTGTAATTTTTCTTTAGAATTGAAGCTTGATACCACCAAAAAATGCAGTAGTTGTTTTCAGCCCACTTCACTCTTCGTCAAATAAACTTTCAACGAAATACTTCGCCGAAGATGATCTAACAACACTACTCAAGCAACTTCAAGGGGGAAAAATACTATATAGATTCAAATAATCTTTCACCGATATTCAAAACAATCATAACTAATTATTTGGTTCTTACGAAATACTCAAAAATAGCACATACATTGCAATGATCGATCAAATTACCAATAAATACAAATGAAATTCACTCTCATTACTTCAAAACCATTTTCAAGTTGTTAGAACGATGCAGCAATCAAGTGGAAGTTGAGGTACGAAAAAAAAAGTGCAGAAAAGACTCCAAAATATTGGCAAGCAGATTCTTCAATTGAAATCACTTGGTAAGAACCACTGTTGTAATATGAAATTTTCAAAACCTACAATCAGCACTATGAACTTATCAATTAGCAATAAATAATAATGACATAGCTCACATAAAATTGACAAAATAATACTTTTATTACTAACAATGTATTTAGAGAGTTCAGAACACTTCATCGAGAAAAAATAATACGGCAGCTGAAAAACGTACCTTCTGTACACATTTCCTCATGATTTCTTTATAGTCATCCTTGCCGATAGTCTTCCTGTTGTAAAAGGGCTTGAGGCAGAGCTTGACCTCTTCCACCACTCTATCTTGCCGCTGTAACTTCTTCAAGAACTGGAACCAGAAAAGAAATAATACATTCTTGAATGTTCAATATGTAATTACATGTACATAATTTGAACATCTATAGTTGACCCGCGGATGCACGATATTTTTTCAAACTTGTATCCTCGGGTCAATTTGACCCTCAACCTTTTTATTGAAGTAATAAAGCACGCAAAGATTAAGCAAGTTTGAGTTATTTGAGTTTAAAATTCAGTTAGGTGACTTTGACCCCACCGTGCATCCACGGGTTAAAGGGGAGTATACCTACTGAAGTAATGATCAAAATGGATTCTGAGACGAGCACAAAATCTCAACTTGATGGTCTCGCTCTTTGCTTCCCAAGTGGTGAAAACATAGAGCGAAAAAACATGCATGCCATTTGTACACCTTTGGCAAAATAAAAGTATTTCGATTTACGTCTATCTTTTGCCGTTTGCAAAGTCTAACTATAAATGCAAAAGCACTTTTAAAATTGACATTATTACTCAACGAGTTTATTATGTCAGAGCTAAAAATACACGAAAGATGAACGTTTCGACCACAAGGGTCATCTTCAGCATTTGAGGAAACAGTTATTTTCATTGAGAGAAAAACAAATAATAATAAACATGGTTAAACATCTGTGAATGCTAACAAGAAATTTGCAAGGGGAAGGAAGATTGAGCATCATTTAAGGCAAGCGAACGTTTTTTTGGGGCCCAAAACTGAAAATGAAATTATTGCTTGAAAATGCTTCTAAACCCTTCCTCTTATCGCGTAGAAACGTCATTTGTCCCGTGTTGGCAACCCAAATCCCCATAATTACTCTCAAATTGCCCCCCTCCCCCGCTGTTGCGCTCAGAGAGACCAGCTGCGGCTCTGCTCGCTGTGGTTGGCTGCTCCAAAAAAATTTTCTCTGTTTTTAGACATCTGTCCATTCATTAGAGAGGTTTAGTGGTCTCTTGACCTTCTTAAAGAGTGGTTTTGTACTTGTCCATCATGTCTTCCATGATAAAACAGGCAAGTCGCACTTTTCTGCATTGGCATGCACAGAGGATTGCGAGGGAGAAGCAAGAGGCCTATTTGTTCGAAAGCTTCGTCTGGCATGCTCTGCTACACGAATCCGCAAGGCCCTTTTTGTGGACCCAACGTACTCAGACGCACACAGTGCGCAACGATACTTGTAGATGACTGAAGAGCTAAGCCTTCGGAAGCTTATATTTGTAATTGAAAAAAGAACTAATTTTGGATGCGTTCACCAAAATTATCCGAAAATTAATATGCATGAAATGTTTTGATATAAGCGTCAGCAAATCTTCTCAATTTTTCAGATTGGTAACCGAAATAGGGTATAACAAAATAAAAATCTTTTTCTTTACAGTTGTCATAGAGGGGCGGTCACAAAAGTTTGAGCTTAAAAACCTCTTGATTGAGGAATGTACGAGCCAAGCGGGGAGACCATTATTACCGAAAAAGTTTATCAAAAATTCAGCTTCACTATCCGCAGTTAGACAGACTGAAAACTTGAACATACATTATACGCTCTACATAACAGTTTTGATACCATTCAATTTGAAACAAAAATTACAAAAACTATAGAAACTTAAACCCAACCCAGTAAATGTTTGCTTACGATAGACAGAGCTATGAAATTTGTTATTTTGACGAGTAATCACAGAATCCAAAAATGGGAGAGTTTTCTTTTTCAAGTTCCATGGCGAACTTAATATTCGGATGTTGAGAATTCAAGTACGACAAAGAATGGCTACAGTGAGAACTATCTCTAAATAAAAGGAAGCTGTCATCAATGTACCGTTTGTAGAATACAGACTTATATTCAACCGGGCACATTTCCAACCACCTTTTTTCGTGAAAAGCCATGAACATATTAGCAAAGGTGGGTCCTAACGAGAGGCCAATTCCTAACCCGTCCAACTGCTGATAAAAAATATTGTCAAAAATAAAAAAATAATTTAGAACGGAGAGTTGCAACAAAGTTTTGAACAAAGATTTGGTTAAGCCAATAACAGAATCAGTATGAGAAAACAAGTAATCTAAACAAATCTCTATGGTCTCGTGTTGTGGAATGTTAGTAAATAAATTCTTGACGTCAAAGGAAGCCATAAAAAGATTATCAGCGTTATCAATAGAAACCACATCGCTTACAAAAGATTTTGAATTTCGAGAGTTTCGTCGATTCTGATCTCGAGATCGATTTCGATATCTCGAGTTTCGTCAAATTTAATTTATGCACTCAGCAACTCGAGCAAACAAGTTAACACTTACTACAGTACTAAACACGCTTACTTCTAAGTGCTTGTCACATTTTACCGCAGGAAGATCTGTAATTCCTCCTGTCAGTCTCCCTCTCACACATCAAACTTCACATCTTACTGAATCAGCACACGAAAATTCTTCTCAGAAGTTAATCAATTCTTTGGATCACGATTACCGCTCTAATTTCTCAATTTATCGAATGTAGTTAGCATATGAGTAATTGAAATGATAGCTCATCCAAGCTCGTAAGCAGCTAAATCTGTTTTCATAGTTTTGAGTAATGCGATTACAGCTAACAATACGCTAGATGATCAGTTGGGTAAGGGACACTGCGGATGACAAGAAAACATATTTCGCATTGAATTGCCTGTGCTGAAATTTGAATTAGGCTCTTTTATGGACTGTTGTCCTAATACTATATTTTCTTGCATACAGCTAGACTTAGAAAAGTGTGGCGTTTGATGGCTTACTGAAGGCTTACTGAAGCGACTCCTCTCCCTCAAAAGTTTGCGACTCCTCGCCCTCGCCCAACCACTGGGCTAAATAATTGCAATAATCGAAGTCAAAAAGTTGTTCACGAACTTATGAGCAGGGTGCGTACAGGCTCTGAGGTTCAAAATTCCACTACTTTTTCATGACTTTTTATGCCAACCAAATCACATTTTCACTACCTCTCTCTGCCCAAAATAATGTCACACAAAGTTAAATTGCAGCACAATAAATGTATTTCAGTCATAAACTTCACAGAACATTCATCATTACTTGCAGGTCTTGTTTTCATAAATGTGTAAATGATCATCACAACACCAAACAGTCATGCTGGACAGTTCAATAGCATCTGCTATGCATTTGCCAGTGCATTAAGTTTGTCATTAATTTCCGCATTCAGCCCCTTGAGTTGTTCTTGCTTGTCTTTGGCTGATTTCCTCAATGCATTTGACTTTGCCAGTAGGCGCAAATCATTCTTGTCCTCTGCCTTCCGTGCAAAGCTGTCAGCATCCTCCACCAGCGCTTGCAGACTCTCCTCCATCCTCTTCCGTTTTGTCTTCAGGTTCTCCACTTCATCCAGTTCTCTCTTCCTCTTCTCTCCCTTCTTTTGATCCAGGTAGTGTTGATAGCGCTGTCTGCCCTTTCCTTTTGCATGACTCCTCACCGCCGCTATTCCATTGTTGGCGATGTCGAACTCCGACTCGCACGCGGTGCAAACCGCCATTGTTTTCAGTTTGGGATGCGGTGCTATCCATTGTTGAAAGTCTTTGTCTCGCAACCACAAGTTGTTGAAAGAACAACTGCCTGGCATGACGATAATTCCTCAGCTCAGTCTCGGCACCGTAACTCTAGTCACACACACACGGGATGGTCAAGACCGATGATAAAAACTCAGCTCGAAAATGTTCAACAGTGGCGACAGGTCAACAATGGTCCGAGCGAGCGCGTGTCTTCAGTCACACTGAGCGCGTTTGGTTTCACGTGACGCCTGAGAACCAATCAAAATCGCGGACACTAAAGACGTAGCTGTATCAACCAATCAGAGCCCAAGTAACACTCGAAGGTTACTGACAACGCCTCGCTCAACGCGGACCAAACGGAACGAAAATTTTCAACAGTAAAATTTTCTTTTCACGAAAATCCTAAAATTTCATGACTTTCAATGACCATTTTTGAAATTCCACTACTTTCGAGGCCTTGAATTTTATTTTCGAAATTCAACTACTTTCCATGCTTCTCCATGCCTGTACGCACCCTGTATGAGAAGATGGACACGGATACCACATTTAAATATATGAAAATAGAAGTTGCCTGACAAAATCAATGAAAAATGTAAACGAAAGATTAGTCAGCACGCTACCTTCTCTTTGACTTGAAGATCAACAGCTGAATTGGGAATGTCCTCGTCCATGCCTTTCACTGGAATAAAAAAAAAAAGAATATCAAAATAACACACCAAGTGGAATACTTACGTGGCAAAATGCAATAAGTAGTTCACAGAAGAGCATTTGAAAATTGAAGATTGACTTCAATCGGTAAGCAATAAGATAAAAAAATTTGGTGCACCGAACTTTCCTCCGTCCGATTATGCTCATCAATCTAAAATGGGAACTTAATTATCAACTACATACATACATACATATACCGGGCTTATCCTCCCCCCTATGGGAAGGTAGCCGACAGCAGGCCACAATCACCACACTTTGTCACTAGGAGGCGAGAGAGGCAGAACTGGCCGCACCTGAACTGCCAGGATCAGCAGCAGCCCAGCACAACCACCTTCCACAGTCAGGCCCGACAGCCAGCTGGTTTACCCCGACCGCTTCATTGAGTGCAGCCCCTCCCCCCGCACATGACAGGTCAACCCCATCACACGCGGGCAGCTTCCAGTAACGCGTCAAAAATAAAATTACCTCCTTATACACTGCCCCCACTCACTTCTGTCCGCAGCCATCCCTCTCGCCACGTCCACAGTCAGACCCCTCTCATACAAAGCACGTCAAATCAACTAACTCAACTCAAATTATCAACTAACTAGTGATAATATTCCTACTATCATGTCTCCATCCTACTTCACTACAGTTTTGGGGCCTCTACGAGACCTGACGGCGTTAGAATTGGGTACACGCATCCAATGACACCTAAATCATTGCTCTACGATAAGTACTGTTTGAGAAGATGTCTATTGTAAAGTACACACTTCCCTCACCCCCTTTCCCCAATTGTCTTTGAAATTATGTATGTCGAAGGTGAGAAAAAATTATCGAGACAGCCCCTATTTTTTCAAAAATATGTATGCCAATTTTTATAGCTCTACATCCCATAGAAAGAACGTTACAGCCATTTCATTGATTCAGCCGATTTCTGAGTAAACCTCCCTCGTAAGCTTGAAATGAAATACCAGCTCAACAAGCAAATTCGGATTTAGAAAAAAATTTTACCCTATTATTTGCGAAAGAGGAAAATAGTCCAAGTAACAAGCGCTATCTCCATACACAACACTAAGTTTAAGCAATATACTTATTCTACAGTAGAACAAGTGTAATGGCACTCACCCGCACTTTTTAATTTAGCGAGCTTCATGGCATTCCTCTGCTTGCTTGAGTGATGACCAGACGAGTGTTTTTTGCCACCTCCGCCACTGCTGCCACCAAAGAGAGTGTCAAATTTATCACCTGTAGGTCCTGACGAGGATTTCTTCGAGTATTTGTGAGACGATCGAGGCTTGCGTGGAGATGTGGTCGTATGTGAAGGAGAGGGTGGCTCAAATATGTCACTGGCATCGGAGCTCGCGGGAGAGGAGGGTGACGCGGCGTCCGCATCAAAGAGAGAACCAGATGGTACACGAGGCAAAGGTAGGTTCAGCAAACTACCTGGCTGCCCATTCTGTGATGGCATTTTGGTAGGAGGAGGTTGCTTGAGGTTTGGTTTATCTGGTGGAGGTTTACTCAAATCTGGCAATTGCAAAGGCCTCACAGGCTGTATTTGAGGGGGTGCTGGTTGCTGTTGCTGCTGCTGTTGTTGTTGTTGTTGTTGCTGCTGTTGATGCTGCTGCATGGCAGCTGCAGCAAGCGCAGCAGGGTACAATATATTAGCCACATTGGCAGGCAAGCCAGCAAAAAGAGTTTGGACAGGATTCAATGGTTGGACAGGGGCTGCAGTCGTTGGGGTGGAAGTGCTGACAGATGATGCTTGGGGAGTACCAGCAGCAATCGATACAGCCTTAGTGGGCTGCAAGGACACTACTGTACTTGTGGCTTCTTCTTCCGGTGGCGGTGGAGGTTTCTTTGGCTCCGGAGGTCTCTCTTCTGGTTGAGGCGGCTCCATTGGTAAAGGTGGAGGCGGCGTTGATGCTTTACCGGCCTTAGAAGTTTTTATGTTTTTCGAAGGAGAACTTTGAATGATCTCAATAACTTCAATAGGCGTACTCATTTGCTGAGAGGTTGGCCCAACGCTTTGAGACGACGACAATGACTGGACAGACGACTGCGCCTGTGATGACTGTGGGGATGGCTTAGGAGACTGCGGCGTGGCCTGATCGCTACTGCTGACTCTGGCTTCTTGTTGAGGTGAGTGGGATTCCTGAGATTGAGGAGCTGGGGAGTGTGAGGGAGATGGAGACTTCGTGGGTTCGAAGGGGTCATAAACATCAGGCTCAGGAGACGAGTTAGGAGGAGTGCCGGCAGGGGAACACGGGACTCCACTGCTCTCTTCCTTGTCCCTGCCCTGTTCGGCACTCTCGTCACTTTCAGGCGGAGGGCCAGGAGGAGTATTAGGACCTCTTCGTTCTTCCTCTTCTTCTCCAAGAGGGTTGCTGATGGGCTTGAGAGCAGCTTTACTGGAGAGGGTAAACTTGACGCCAGGTTCAGGCGGGGTTTTTGGTCCAGTGGGTCGAACGGGAGTTGGGATGACTGCAGAAGGAACGCCAAGATCAGGAGGAAGTCTTGTAATACCCTCGTCTTCAGAGTCGGATATGAGAATAGGTTCTTGGGGAGGTGGAGTCACTAAAATAACATCCATGTCACCCATGTCGGGAGACTTCAACCCGGAGTTATCGAGCCTAACCCCTGGGATGTCCTCGAGAGAAACAGCAGGAATAAGGTTCGTTGATACCCCACCTCGAATGCGAGGTGACCACATCGGTTCGTCTTGCAGAGGCGTATGTTTGCCAGTGGGTGACCTAGATCTCGATCTGGACCAACCCATTCGTTGATTTCTCTGGCTAATCGCCGATCCCGCTTGCGCTATGCAGGATCTTTGAGCCTCGGGAACTATGTTACTGGAAGATGCTTCTCGCCTAATTCTCTTATTGGATAAGTGATCGCTAGGCAGTGTTTGCATCTGCTGCTTATCAGAAGGATCCATCTCTCTGTTCTTCCGTTTGCCTTGTCCACTGTCTGTCCCTGTGACAGTGTTCGTTGTGTTGTCAGTGTTGCGGGAAAAATTAACACTGACCATGATACTCCCACCGGCCTGATATACTTCTTTGCTCAACTGCTCACTGCGGTCCCTCTTTCTTTTCTTTTTTTCTTTGTCAGCATCAGGTCGCTTGTCGCTACTTTCGCTCGTGTGTTTAGTACGCGACTTACGCTCTCTTTCGCGAACTTCTTCACGGTCGCGTTTCCTTGTTTTTTCAATAGGAGTTTCCTGCACAGAAGGTGGCTGTGGTTTTTTCTTCAACAGTTTCTCTTTGGCTTTTTCTTTACTTTTATTAGACATCGGTTGTAGCCCTAAATGCTTAGCTGGGGCCTTGCCAGGTTTGACGAGCAGCTTATTAGGACCGTCTCTCTTTCGTTTGACAGGAGACTTGGATTTTGAAAGAGATCGTCTTCTTCTTCGCCGGCGTCTATCTGAAGATCTGGACCTAGATCGGGACATTGAGGAAGAGCTTGAACTAGAGCTATACGATGAGCTAGAAGACGATGAACTGCTGGAGGAAGAACTGGAAGAGGAAGAGCTAGACGAATAACTTCTCCTTCTTTTGCGAATAGTTCGGCGTGTCCGAGAGCTGGCCTTCTTAGGCGAGCGTGACCTGCTGCCGCCCCGCTTGGATGGAGAGCGTGAGCGTCCGTCTGATCTCAAAGCAACATCACGCCCAAACTCGTCCTTCTTCTTTCGCTCTGCCTCCTTCTGCGTGATGAGTCTTCTCACGTTGTAACGCTCCATTTCCTTCCTTTTTGGTTCTTTTCTTCTATCCCAGTCTCGCTCCCGCTCACGCTCCCTTTCTCTTGCTCTTTCACTCCCTCTTCTTGCTGGTGCATCCCTCTCTCTGTCTTCCCTTCGTCCCCTTCTCTCAGCACTCCTCCGGCTACCACGTCTGTCTCTACTGCCACTCTCACCACCACGATCCCTCTCTCGATTTTTCTCCCGTTCTCTCAGACGGTCTCGACTCTGCCTACCGCTCCTCTCTCTATCTGCACTTTTCTCCAGTCGCCGAGCAGACCTACCAGTCACCTTGTCTCCTTCAGTGTCGCGGTAATTCCTGTCTCGATTGCTCCGAGAAATTTTCTTGAAAGAAATGTCTTTCTCACGATTTTCTTCTCTCCCCTCAGCATGCCCTTTATCTTTGCCAGGCTTTTTGGGATCTCTGTCCTTGCCTCTAATTTTAGCATCATCTTTGCCACCCGATTTGTCTTTCATCATTTCATTGTCACAAGCGGGGGCCTCAGAAAGCTTGCCGTCGCGCTCAGGAGTCACATTTTCTTTTTCATCGCCATTTTTCTTCTCGTCTGATTTACAGGTTAGATTTCCCGAGTTATTACTCGTATTTGCACTATCAACATCCTTGCTGTCATTTAGCTTGTCACCACTAAGATCAGCTGCACTAGTGTCGGTTTTATTGGCAGACTCGTCCAAGTCAGCTTCTTTGTCGTTCTCTTTTGATTTCGCAGCATCATCAACTATTTCGCCTTCCTCATAGTCCCCATCAAATTCACGTAGAGGAGAAGACACTTCAATAGCTCGGCGCAAGCTCATGCTTATGCGTGGCCGGCCTTGTGGTAAAGATGACTGACTAGTACGAGGAGGCTCAACTTCATTGGGTATTTCCCCCTCTTCAATGATGTCATTATCGTCGAAGCTCAAGTCTTCATTGTCAGAAATAACTTCCGTTTCTAGACCCTCCAAGCCTAAGTTCGACTCTTGCAAGGACGCCCCGCTCATTGGGAAGCGAAGATGAGGAGGTGGTGGAAGGGGAGGGACAGATGCTGACGATGTGGGTAGCGTCACGCGACCTCTCAGAGCCGCCGGACCAACTCGTAGGAGTTGCTGCGTACTCAGATGAGAATAGTCCTCCCTGGCTGGGACAATTTCATTTGTGCTGCTGGTGACCTCGTTGTCTCCCAAGTTGCTGTCCGAGAGCGACAGGCTGCTAGGAGTGTCAGGCGAGGGGCAGTGGAGCTCAGGTGAGTCCGTGTCAGAAACTGCCTCCAAATCAAAGTGACCGAGGGAAGCCAAGCTCTCGCCTTCAGGACAGGCTGGCAACGGGATCGACTGCACTGGTAAATGCTCCACACCGGACGAGTTAGGCAAGTCACTTGAGCTGGCTTCCTCAACAGCCTTTTTATCTTCTTTTTCATTACTAACGCCACCTTTGGCTATGTTATCACCCAGCTGCTTTGCTTCGCCTCCACTGCTGACCAAATACCTATCTTCACTGTCTCCACCGGAGGAGGCTCTGCCCGATGTAGCTTCACCATCAGCAGCTTCGCCATTGTCCAAGAAAACGCGATTATTCTCATATTCATCATTGGGAACAGGTTCGTCATCATTTTCAGTGCTTTCAATATCGTCTTTTCTGGCTACTTGATCGATAGGATCTTTATTTTCATCATCCTTTTTTCCTTCATCAGACGATTCTCGTTCACCATCATCCGGTTCGTAATCACTAGGTGCATTCTCTTCAGTGTCTTCTTCTTCTTCTTGTGCACTTTGACTATTGGCCAATTTTTTGCGATCACTTTCAATTGATGGACTGTCTGCTTCATCAATGAGAGGAAAAGTAGAAAATCGGAAGTTTGTGTTTCTGTCGTTCCGATTGCCTCTATTTTCATCATCGTCGTCGTCACCATCTCCGCCCCCGCCCCCTAATCCACCAACTCGACCACCCGCAGCTTCTACGCTACCAGATCCACCGCCAGTTGTCGAAGAATTATCACAGTTACCACCAGATCCTCCACCATTGCTACCACCACCAGGAGAACCTTCCCCTCCTTTACATTGTTTTCCAGAAATGCTTCTTCCACCCAATGTGTTCAAGACATTGTTAGACTTCTTACTCCGGCTTTTCTCAATATCAATTTTATTCTCTTTCCTCATAATACGAGTCGAAGGCAAGCGGGAATTATGAACTTCTTTTACGTGAAATTTAGGCGCAAGGAGCGCATTCTGGCTTTCCATAATGGAGTCCAGAAGATTAATAGAGTTCTTGCTGCTGTGAAACTTAGAAGATTCGAAAGCAGGGTTGCTTTTTTGACGTACGACAGGCGCGACGACCTCCAAATCTTCCCGTTTTGATGGCTCGTCCTTGAGGACTTTGGCTATAGCGCTGTTGATGGAAGCAGCAATGCTGACTTTGGAAGAGACGGGCTTTTTGCCACGTTTCAGAGGCCAGTGTCTGACGGGCGCAGCCAGAGGGGAGTGCGACATGCGTGCCTTCAGAGACAGGCCACTGGCAACACTTGCGAGCGCTCCGGCACCTCCAGCGCTCGCCACAGTCAGGCGCTTCCCCGGCACTGCTGGTCGAGCTGCGTCAGGTACTGGGTCGTCGTACCTGAAATGGGCAATAAATTACCATGACTCTCAGTACTTAGGATAAACAGACAAACGATGGCTGAGAGACTATCGCCTGAATTCCAATCCTTAGAATAATCAGAAAGGAGAACTGCAAAGCAAAGTTATCTACTTTAGTCATCTGACCTGCAACAAGCAAATAAACGCAATATTACCAGTTATGAAACGACGGCTAAGCAAAACAAAAGCAATAATAGCGATAAGACACCTAAATTTCAATCATAGGATTGTCAGTAAGAAGTGCTGTCAAGATTATTCGATCGAAAAGGTGCCCAAAAACTAAGCAGTCCTCCACATGACTTCAGACAGAATGTCGTACTAATTGCAGCACTTAACCTCCGAATTTCATGAGCTCCACAGAGAAACAAAGGCCTCGGTTAAATGACATTGATTGCGATTCAATTTAAACGTAACGTAATTCCACTAGGAAACTTTTTTTCTTCAAATCTCAATACAATGAAAATATTTCTGAACAGATTTTCACTTTGCTAATATCTCACATTCACAAAAAATTTTGGAGCAAAAAAAAAATATGCTTATAAATTATTCCAGTTACTTAAAAAAAAAATCGAATATGTTTCGGAGACCAGTTTCTTCACAAGTTCTGAAAAATACTGCACAAATTATGTATCAACTATCTGAAGGGGAAACGAGCTAAGCATGTTTTGTTTTAATTAGGTTTTCCTAGGAAAATATGCAACGATTTCAAAATCTTACGGTCGAAACGACGGAAAGAAATGTCTCTCACTCTGAAATCATAAATTATGGTGTTTCATTCTTAGCATGGCTGTGTATTGCTGAATGAAGATGAGACAGCAAGTTACCGGTACGAAAACTTCTCTCGCGGTGCTCTGCTACTCTAGCGTAAATATTACGTGACGTGACCACAGAAGAGCGCACGAGGGCCTAGAATAATGTCCTTTGGCTGAAAAAAAAAAGAACAGATTGCTACCTAGCTAATCAGTATGATACGTGAATTTATTCTAGAAAAATGATTACTGAATAAAGACTTTGGTTCACGGGCTAGTTTTTCAGATGGTGAACTAAAACAGGGTCAAGTGCAATACAGGAAATTTTCACATTTAATTGGATTATTGGACTCGCAAGATTTTCTTAATAAACTATTATTTCAGGGTTAACGATTCCCACAAGAAAATCAATGATGCACAAGAAATCCCGTAAATAATTGAATTCGGCATGCGAGTCATTGAGAAATTAACAGATAAGGTATGTTCTGCTCAACAGTATTTAGATTGTTGATTTTGAAAGTCAAGAACAAAAGGCTAAAAAAACAGTTCCTAATCCCGTACACGTTGGCTTGCGTTATACGGAAGATACGACATTTTCTCGCTTCAAGAGACATGGCAATCCAGAAATGACGGGTTTTCTGTTTTTCTGTAGTGAATTTGATTGATGTCTCCCATTCCTATAATTTGAAAAAAAAATTCAGCATGAGCTGAGATTTAAAAATCAAGGAAGTAACGTCAATGGAACGATTTGGAAATACAGGCTTGAAATGCGAGGGCACTAATCAAACTACAGCATGCAATGAACGTTTTCCAGACTAGAAAATCAATATGATGGAAAATGAACAAAATGGTGCACACCAAGAAGATATTAAGTGCACACTTCCCACTTCTTATTCACTACAGCTTATTTTCGTGAAACGTTCATCTTTCCTTCATAGAACCCACGTACATTTTGAAGGAATCATTAAATCAGGACGCTATAAATTGAATGGTAGTAGGAGAAAATAAGGCTCCAATTCTCTCGTCCGTAACATGTATTGCTCTGTTGCGCAAGAACATCAAATTACAGTGTGCCTAAAAACACTAACAAATATTAGTTAATTAAAGAAGAGTTGGATCCTCAATACAAATTGAAGGCTCGATTTTATGGGTAAGCGTTCAACTAACCACGGACAGAAGTCAAAATGTAGTTCTCCAATGCATATAAAACACAAAGAAATCCAACCGAATACAAAATAGAGCTCACCCTGACTAGTCAAAGCAATCATTTGACCCACACACAACAGAACGCACCCTGAGTAGTCGAAACAATGAGAAGACGCAAGCAGCCTGAGGGGTGGGACGGCCAACAAAGCAGACGCTCCAGTCGGCTTGCTGCCGCTACCGCCGTCGTCGTCGTCGTTTACGCTACGGAGGCTGGGCAGCCCCAGCTGCCACTTCTTGCACGGCGCTTTCAATCCCAGCACGGTCGCCAGGCGGGACTTGGGCGTCTCCACAGGAGCGACTTTCTTGCGTTTCCAGTTTCTCTGTAAATACAACATTGGCGATTGATTTATTTTAAATTAGTTTTAGCCTCCTTTACCACTAATAAGATGTTCAAAAAGAAGGATGAAGGCACCATTTAGTATGGAGTCAAGGGAAAGCAGAATCTATGCACAAGGGGTGTTCCCGTACAGGATCCCGTGTGCATAGAAACAGCAAGTCAAGAAAGAAGGTTATGCAACAAGATAAAAGTTGAAGAAGAAAGTCAGAGACGCTGAAAAACAGGACAGCAGTGAACCGAAAAAGGTCGTCCTTAAAATAACAAAAATACATTTTATTTCTACAAAAAGAAGGCCTAATTAAGTCAGAGCTCAGGCCCTCACATTTTCCCCCTGGAAGTGCAATTCCCAAATGTAACGTTGTCATGAACAGTTCATGTTCTTGCATCACAGACACGAGTTGTATCGTGTGATAAGTTTAATATAAAAATGCTCATAAATGCCCATGGTCACGCCAGAAATTATTTCAACCCCAGTATCATTTTTGAATATATTCGAATAATACACCTTTCATAAGGCTCGTTTTAACTGTGATGCTCAAACTTAAAGCTTGAATCGAATGTGTTCTTGAAGCAAATGTTTATTCAACATTTTTTAAGAATGATACCATAAGCGTATTAAGAAAAATAACATCTATACGACGTTCATAATAACTCGCATCCAACTTAATAACCCTTTGCGCAGCCTTTATTTTTAATAACTGCTTCCAGACGTTTTCTGTAGTCCATTACTTAGTTCTAGCCAACATTAGAAATACTGGACTACGTAGTCTTCTTTTAAAAATTTATTCCATTTTTTCAAGATTCTTGGGTTTCATAGCAAGTAACGTCCCTCTGCCCAGAAAATTCAACCTATGAATGGAACTGCGCGTAGATCTGATAACAAAAAGCTAGTTTCTTTATTAAGATGTTATCTGGCAACAGCTAATCGGGCTCCAACGCGTCAAACCGAAAAAAAGAAGCGTTTCCCTTGATCTGCGTTTATCGCGTCTTTCAATCTAAATTGTTCTATGCAGTGTTGATCTTGAAATTTCAATTCTTCCATTCTTGATTCTCCATCAACATTTTTCCTCCGATTCTCGAAGCTTTGATAACTGTTTACATTATTTGTCTCGACGATCAGAAGAAAGATTCTTTCTCCCTTGTCCTGCGAGGTCCTGAATTGTGGTAATCTTGCAATGCTTCTGTATAATCCTATAATTGTTGATACAGGTACATCACAATTGCTTTGAAATTCAGTCGTGGCCACTCCCATTCTTGTGAATATATACAATTTTTCACCATAACTAGATGTCAAGCTCACGTTTCTTCACCATTTTGTCTCGACAGTTGCTCAAGTTGAAATGAAGTGTTTCCCGAAAACTAACGACATGGCACACTAGAATGATCTAGGACAAACTAGAATATCAGCAATATTAAATTTAATTCACGTGTTACTACATTAGCAATAATAAATTAGTTTGCGGTAAGAGATGAGTACGAATAAATATGAAAGGTTAAATAAAAAATTATAGTTTTTAAAATCTTCAAACCTGCGCTGCCTTTTAGAACACCTTCAAATTATTAGCACAAGTATTATGAAGATTAAGATCTTATTGATCGTTTTATTCGAATACATTTGAAAATACTACAGGGGTGGTGCTATTGCGGGCCCGAGTAATTTGCCAAACTGTAAACCATAACGAGTTTCATCAGAATATAGGCAGACAGTATCACACAAAAATTGAACATTATACCAACCCATTTTTTGGCCCCAGTGCGCCGCTTAGTCCTGCGCCTCCTATTGGGAGCGCCTTTCTTTCTCCGCCGCTTAGCAGCAGGCTTCTTCCTCGTCTTAGACTTGGTAGTCGTCCTGCGCTTTTTCTTGGTGACCCGAGTGGTGGTCGTGGTCGTTTTCGTGGTGATCTTCTTGACGGTTTTGGTGAAGCTCCTAGACGTGGAAGGACCCTCGGCTTCTCCAGCACTAATCACTTCCACTTCATCATCGGTTTCATCTTCACTCGCATAAGCAGGAGTGTAATCTTCTTCAGACGTATCCTGGAAGAAACAGGATCGAGGGACGTTAGAATAAAATTTATTCGTGACGTCATCCATCCCTATTGCTTAAAAGCAGACACATGTTCCTCTCACGCTTGCTCAGCTCAGACTGCTTCTACTCTCTACTAGTCTCTAGGACAGAGCATACATTAGCCCATAAACGCTACGGCTGAAAACCGCAAGCTCTGCGCCAATCAGGCGTTTGCAGCTGGCACGTCGCAGCCAATCACGATCATTATCATTAAGGCCCCCACACACTACACGCGCCACGAGCCGCGAGCAGGGCCTCAGGCTCGCGCGAGCCTATTTGGTTCGGCTCGGGCTATCTGCCTCTCCACACATTACACGAGCCGAGCATTAGTTTGCAAGTGTTTTTTCTAGAGATAACATGGACTTCTCCAATTCAGATGACCTATTAGAGATTGCAATTTGCTCAAGTGCTAAAAAAACTAAAAACTAAAAAAAAAAAATAGTGCAAGTCTTGACTATGGAAGAGGGGAGAACTGTCTCATGGCCAGTTAATTCAGGAATTGAGACTAGAGCCTCGAGACTACGCTAATTACTTGAGAATGGATGAATCAACGTACTTGGACTTGCTATCAGTGGTGAACCCGTTTAGAAAAAGGAAGGATTCATTGTTGAGAAATGCCATTCCTTAGCACGAACGGATTACTGCGACGTTGAGATTTTTAGCTACTGGAAGATCTTGTGAAGACTCGTTGCTGTATCATCGACCTGTCTACATTTACAAACCAAGACACCATATGCTTCGTTTTTTATACTTTGTTTGAATAATCTTGAATTTCACTTTCCATAGACAAGGATAACTTCGATACAGTTCAATAAATTCTAGGAGAAAATCTTTCTTTTCCATATTCACTTTTATTCAATATTCTTCTATCACACTTGAAATTCTTTAGTACGTCGTACATCAAACACTTTCTGAAAAAGAAAAATTCGTTAACATTATGCACTAAGCTGACCGCAGGCTTGGCTCGTGCTATTTTACCACCACACACTACCCGAGTCGAGCCGCAAGCCAGGCAAAATATCTGGAAGTGACAGATCAGCACGAGCCGAGCCCCGAACCTGGTTGTGCGGCTCGTGGCTCGGCTCGAACATGCCCACACACTACACTAACTGGCTCGTGGCTCGGCTCGAACATGCCCACACACTACACTAACTGGCGCGTGGCTCGGCTCGAACATGCCCACGCACTACACGAACTGGCGCGTGGCTCGGCTCGAACATGCCCACGCACTACACGAACTGGCTCGGGGCTCGGCTCGAACATGCCCACACACTACACGAACTGGCTCGGGGCTCGGCTCGAACATGCCCACACACTACACGAACTGGCTCGGGGCTCGGCTCGAACATGCCCACACACTACACGAACTGGCTCGGGGCTCGGCTCGAACATGCCCACACACTACACGAACTGGCTCGGGGCTCGGCTCGAACATGCCCACACACTACACGAACTGGCTCGGGGGTCGGCTCGAACATGCCCACACACTACACGAACTGGCTCGGGGCTCGGCTCGAACATGCCCACACACTACACGAACTGGCTCGGGGCTCGGCTCGAACATGCCCACACACTACACGAACTGGCTCGGGGGTCGGCTCGAACATGCCCACACACTACACGAACTGGCTCGGGGCTCGGCTCGAACATGCCCACACACTACACGAACTGGCTCGGTGCTCGGCTCGAACATGCCCACACACTACACGAACTGGCTCGGTGCTCGGCTCGAACATGCCCACACACTACACGAACTGGCTCGGGGCTCGGCTCGAACATGCCCACACACTACACGAACTGGCTCGGGGCTCGGCTCGAACATGCCCACACACTACACGAACTGGCTCGTGGCTCGGCTCGAACATGCCCACGCACTACACGAACTGGCTCGGGGCTCGGCTCGAACATGCCCACGCACTGCACGAACTGGCTCGTGGCTCGGCTCGTGGCGCGTGTAGTGTGTGGGGGCCTTTAGACTAGTTAATTCAAGACTCCTTAGCTACAACTAAGGTGTTCTCTCGAGAGCGAAGAGGAGGAACTATTTGAGGACTATAAAATCGGGAATTTATGCACAAGGTGTGTTCCCACACACAAGATACCCTGTTCAAAGTAACAGAAAGTTACAGAGGAAGGAAAATGAGAAAGCAATAAAGAAAATGACATGAAAACTAAAAGTAAAGTGAGCACGAAAGATTTAAATCCTGAAGGCTTTTCTAAAGTTAAGATAATTCAACATTAACTCCTCTGAGGGCGCAAGTCCTTTACACGTTCCCTGAGGCCATACGTGTACCAATCGGTAAATTGCTCTTTCACGTACCAGTATAAATGAATGACATTTCATGTTTCGCAACCTCTTTAAGAAGTTACTCTTAACCAGGAGAAATGTATTGTGCAATTGTACTTGTTATTTTTCTTAGGTAGGATGAAAATGCATTCGAGCATTAAAGCGAATTTTCCTATTCTGCTAGTAACAACCTAACCAAACCAACCGTTTACAACCGAGGTTAACGTGTTAAACCATAGGATAGACAAGCCGAACTAACCTAAAGCGGCCCATAGACGATCAATTTAATTGTCAATATCATTGACTCAATATATTGACGAGATTTTTTTTTGCCCACTAAAGCGGCCCACAGACGATCAATTTTATTGTCAATATAATTGACAATGATGAATATTGACAATTATATTGATCGTCTGTGGGCTTGATTGACGACCGTCAATTAATTGACTCAATGTATTGACGCAATAAAATCGGTTTGAGCCCATAGACGATCAATTTAATTGTCAATATCATTGACTCAATATATTGATGAGATATTTTGTTGCCCACTTGCGGTGTCAATCTTTGCATCAATGTAATTGATGAAAACCAGTCATTTGCTCTGCGGACGCCGTACGTGATGGACGACGAAGAAATTACCATTGTAATTGTATCGCTAGCCTTGGCACTTTCAACTCCAAGAAAATCGCCGCGTAAACGCAAGACATGGGCCAAAAACTGGCTCAGGGAACGTGGCAGGATATTCGGAATTGACGCATTGCTCAAAGAATTACGTGTAAATAAGCCAGAAGATTTCAAGAACTATCTTCGAATGGACACTAAATCATTTGATCAACTTTTCCATCTCTTCACTCCATATATACGGAAAGAATCAACAAACGTGCGAGAACCGATATCACCTAGCCAACGGCTGTCGCTCACGCTGAGATATCTGGCGACTGGCGATTGTCACTCCCTTTAGCAATGCAATTATCAATGCTCAAATACTTACTCAACAATTGTTTTAATGCTGTCACATTTCTATCTACATCACATTTTACTAATTCTGCAATTCCTAAGTTGATTCCCCTTTTCAGATATATCGCTGTAGTATACATATAACTGATACCCCAAGTAGTTTCATGATTTAAATTTCATTACTTTCGTCCAATAATAAACTGAACTTATTGTTGCCATTATCATTAGTCAGTTTTTCGAAATGAGGATACAATACATTTTTGATGTTTGTGCATTTTGTTGGAGGCATTTAAACATCATCAATAGGTTTGCCGTTGGAGATGTGCTTTAGCATAACAACCATATGATCACAGTTAAAAGTTGCACTATGGTGGCCCAAAAACATGGTAGTAGCCGTCTTGGTCTGCTTCATAATCTGAACATAACGCGGCCTGAACGTGGTAAGTTCGCTATTCAAATAATTTGGTTAAGTAAATCAGCAAATATTATGAGAATGAAGTAGTAAACATTACAGCGAATGCATAATATTAATTTTGAGTAATATATCATATGCATCGCTTAGGTGTAATTCCCGCAAGATAATATCAAGCAAGCTAAAAAAACTATCTAGATTTTTTTAGCTAATATCTACAATCCAAACTTTACAGCAAGGTTTAAGCGAAAACATATAGACCTAGCTATTAAATATCTCAAGTGTCAGGATGCCTGCACAACAAACGATTTGATGAGAGAAAGCAAGCGAGCTTGAATTGATTAACATGGATTCCTATGGTAGTGCATACACTGCAAGCAAGCAAGAAAGCGAGCGCGAAAGACTGAAGATTGACTGAGGCGAGAAACCGACTCGAAAATTATTTCACGCTTGAAAGTTGCAGCTAGAAGCTGGCTGGCTGCCTGGTAGTGCGCGGTGAGATGTCGATAAGGTTGGCGTACTGCTCAATTCCTCCAGCATACACTGAACTTCTGATACTCGAAGTTAATGCTGTACTTCGCATTTCGAACTCAAAAAATCCAAAGCACAGGGACAGGTTACAGTTTCAAAGCAATGGGATGAAGTAGGAATGAAATCAACGTTACAAACACATGCTTATACTGCTCGTTTCTGGTATAGACATCTCTCTATGACATTTAGGAGCAAACTGTGTGTTATTTTGTGTGTGATAGATCCTGCTGACATCTTTTTCTCTCGCTTGCTTTCTCGCTTTCAGTCTTTTGGTTTGTAAGCACCCTCAGCCCTGGTTGCCATAACTTGCCCTACGTATTTTGTTAAAAGTACCAGATTTAACTGTACGAAAGTCGCAGATTCCAAGGAAAAAGTCCCAAGTTTTTACTTTCCTACATAATGCTAATAAATAGGTTAATAATTATAAATAAAATTAGTTCACTAAATTCAAATGATATTTTTCATAATAAGACATAAAAAGTACCACATATTCGTAGCAGCGCACTCCAGCATGCAAGAAGTAACAGATCTGCGAGTACACATAAATAAAATTCGAAGTATTTTCAGGTGCATACACTACGACTTCCAGAGCTCAAAATGAAATATTGACGCGTCCAAATGGACGTTTCAATATATTGACGGACCATCAATAAAAAATCAAAATGATTTGATTTCGTCAATACATTGAGTCAATTAATTGACGGTCGTCAATCAAGCCCACACACGATCATTATCATTGTCAATGTTCATGATTGACAATTATATTGACAATGAAATCTATCGTCCACGGGCTCAAACCGATTTTATTGCGTCAATACATTGAGTCAATTAATTGACGGTCGTCAATCAAGCCCACAGACGATCAATATAATTGTCAATATTCATCATTGTCAATTATATTGACAATAAAATTGATCGTCTATGGGCCGCTTTAGTCTATTTGTCTATCCTATGGTCTCCTTTCAAACTCGCAGCTTTTAGAGTAAAACCAACAGATTATACCGTCGTCTC
Organism: Morinoia aosen; assembly: GCA_030386875.1. Classification (NCBI taxonomy): domain Eukaryota; kingdom Metazoa; phylum Arthropoda; class Malacostraca; order Amphipoda; family Talitridae; genus Morinoia; species Morinoia aosen. The sequence continues at coordinate 11,344,015 of CM059556.1, forward strand.
TGCTAGTCTGGTAATCCTCTCTTCGGTGGTAAGTTTACTCAAATTAAATCCTACGCAGTAAATGAAGTACCATTTTTATCCATTTCATATTTGCCAAATTTCCTAGGCAAAGTGCTTGAATCACGATGCTCCCCTTTCTACCCCCTAGTGTCAAAATTAGGAAAAACTATCCTTCCTATTTTTTGGAGTATACAGTATTGGAAAATTAGAAATATTCTACAGATTAGCAGCATTAACGATATAACCTTCCGATTAACTCGACAGAGTTTGTGTTAGCCGCCTTTCGTTTTCAACAGTTATGAAGTAAAGATGAAATTCCCGCAGGAACTACGAGCAAGCAAAATTTTAGTCCTATTTTTTCATAGGTTAAGTTAGGTTAGTAAGTTTACCCAAGTCTCACTAACCGCAAAAAATGCGTTTTAAAGAGAGGAAGGATGAGGGCACCATTTAGGATGGAGTTTAAAGGCAGGCGGAATATATGCATAAGGTTTTCCCACACAAGATCCCCTGCATAGAAACAGTAAGTTTTGAAGGCTATGAAAGTAGATAAAATTTGAAAAATTTAGAGGTACTGAAAAAACAGGACAGCAGCAAACCAAAAAAAAATAATTCTTGACAAACCATTAACATTTTGTTGCAACGAAAATTAATCTACGCTTAGAACTTTACACTTTCCCTTGGGACGCTAATTCCCACAAATTTAACAGCTGTACCCGCCTGAAGGTCTTTTTATTCCATTTAATAACCTTGGAACAGCCATTTAGGGCGATTTAGTAGTTTTTAGCAGTTACCCTCGCAGTAATTTCATTTATATGTAAACCTATGAAGTTCAACACACTAAAAAAAATGGTAACTGAGGACAAACGATGAGCTCCTTTGAGTCGAGAGTCGTCTGGCTACCCACAACGAAATGAGAAAGCACTAACTAAGCGACTCCGCCACGTCCAGTAATTAAAGTAAGATTTAAAAGGCAACGAATTATGGGGATTTCATTAATCCTTCAAGATTAGATTATATTAGTCATTAGTTTTAGCCTCCCTACCCCAGCAACAAATGCGATCCAAAGAGAGGTAGGAAGAAGGCACCATTTAGTGTGGAGTAAAGAGAACGCGGAATCTATGCAGAAAGGGCATAGAACAGTAAGATGAGAAAGAAGTTCATGAAACAAGATCAAAGTTGAAGAAGAAAGTAGTAGGTGCTGAAAAAAAAAACAGGACAGCTGTGAACCGAAAAAGATGTCCGTAACAAAACAAAAACCTATTATATTTCAACAAAAACAAAGCCTACCTAAGCTTTAAGCTCGGGCCTTCACATTAACCCCCTGGGAGCGCTAATTCCCATAGATCCGATAGTTGTATCCCCCTGAGGGGATTAATCCTTCAATCTCATCAGAAGACTTACTTCATCATCCACCACAAATGAATCTTGAGTCGACCTCACACGTCTGGATGATGAGTGATCTCGTGAAGTAGTCGTCTGTCGCGATCGGGTAATGCGAGACCGCGTGATGCGTGCGCGCACCACTTCAAATGCACGAGTGCGAGGTATCAGTCTACCGCCAGACACGGGCGGACGAGGAAGGTGAAGCTCGTCGGCACTTGCACCCTGTGAAATTGAAAGCATACTTAGTCAATCTTACTGGGAGAAAATCTAGAACAAGAAGGGAAAAATAACCAAATGATTAGCTTGATAAACAATTCATAATGCTGACATTAGGCCAGCCAATGCTGAAACTTCATTTACAGACTAGATTGTTTAAAAACAAGTTTCCATGAAAAATAAGGTAGTGACAACGATACACAAAATTACTGAATTATACATCACATCTCACAGAATAGGTAGGGCCTCGACCATTCCTGGAAAATTTCTGGAAAAATAAGTTCATTATACTTTAAAACGAACATGATTTACACAGTTTAATTATCAGAAACGCAGATCATTCAATAAAGTAAAAATGCTTGAAGATATGCTCACTAGAGGGCCAATTGAAAATCTGTTCATACAAATTTTAGATTCTGATTTGTACCTCTGAAGCAACTAGAAATTTGTACAAACATAAGTCTGGTACAATAAGCAAAATCATGAACCAATAAGGTTAGAGGATATCAAAATCCCAGTCAGTAAAGAAACCTAAGTGTTCGCACATTTTGAGAAAATCTTCAAGTAAAGAATCTGATTAATAAAAATATCTAGCACATCGTGGTGCATCAACAAAATTCAATGGAAGAGCCCTTCATGTGTCGTTGAAAACTTAGAATAAATTATAATTCACTTAAAGCCTCCCTAACCAAAAATAAACAGTGGTCCCAAAAAAAGAAAGAAGTCAGGATTTAGTATAGAATTAAGGGAATGGGGAATCAATTTACAAAACATCTCCCCACATTCTGCCCAGAGAAACCGCAAGAATTAGAGAAGATGATGAAACAAGACAAAAGTTCATGAGAGTAGTTATATGCCATGAAAACAAAGATCGCAGTGAACTCAAAAAAAGATGCCCCGTAACGAGATAACAAAAAAATTCTATGTAACAAAAGAAAACCCCATCAAACCCTCAATTAGGTACACGTATCAAATTAGGATTGCGAAGCATAGAAATTAGTTCTATTAACCCGAGCCTAACAACACTATTGGTTGAACCTGACAGGAAAACCGGGGTTAGAAGTGTTGCCATCGCAGTGCCACCCAGTTCTAGGACTAATGCCCGCGCGATCTGCTCGGCTAACGCGTAATGTACGGTTACTTCAACTAGCATACATAGATGCACATCGTTGCAATGAAACTTATAAACAATATAGCGAACAGATGAATAAAACTCTGTTTTCAGAAAAAGGACCAAATTGTACAACCATTAATGAAAACTACTCGAAGTGATACAATGGGAAAGAGATGAAGTCAATTAATAGGCCATACATTATTACACTGATATACAGGATGTCGGAATTTTGATTTGGCATCAGTTTCCACAAAAGATTAAGGTCATATTATTTGCTAAATTAAAATTTAGGACGTACCAATCGATTACTTCAGCATATCCTAAAACTACGGGATAGAATCTTGCGTCCATATTGATATCAAGGCCTTTAAATTAAAATAGGCAAAAACTAAAAGAAGATTAATTTGAAACCAGAATGAGAAGTTTCACGAAAATCCTAAATTTACTTTTTCCTCTTGTTTGGTGACACAAGGAACTTGAAATGAAAGTTGCTTACATTATTTTCACATCCCACACTATAAAGCGAATTGAAACATTTTTAATTTCAGTAATCTATTAAACAAAATGTAGAAAAGAAAGAAAGAGAGCATCTCTCAAAAGAACAGTAAGTTACCACCAACGTCTCTCTGATAAAACATTGAATGAAATTAGGATTAACAAGATTTATCACCCGCAACAAATTCCTCAGTACAACAAGACCCATTACTTTCTATCTCAGCGGGCAGAGAGAGATTACACAAACATTGCTACTAAAAATGTTTTCAAGTCTAACTCTAATCCGCCATTTGACGGAATGCACTTAGGCAGGTCATTTGGAATGCATTTAGGCAAAAGCTAATAATTAGCCCTTTGCAAAATATCTAAGACTTGAACTTTGTGCTTATTTTTTGTAGTGTTTGAATACTTTACAATAATTACGGTCTTCCTCATTTTGCTTCGCTGTGTGAATGAAATAATAAGGTCCTATAATGGTTTACCTATTTTTAATGGTTCAAGTGTCTAATACCAAAAAGTCCCCAACCCTTTAAAGTAGAATATAGCCTTCATACTGATATTTGCTCCTCATTACATTGTAGCATCCTACCAAACTGCACGAGAAATAACATTTAGCAGAGCAGACGCTGGACATGACCATGGCTTCACCCTCTGAAAATCTTGCAAAAAACATCTCTTGGTACCATTGAGGTGTCCTGTAATAGCCTTCTAACACTGAAATGGGTACCATATCAACAATACCCCCTGGCTTAGCAGTGTACGCATTTCAACACCTGACATCTGCATTTGCCACTCACACTGATATCAGCCCTGCACTGCAGTCTGCGCTTGCCACTCACACTGCTATCAGCCCTGCACTGCAGTCTGCGCTTGCCACTCACACTACTATCAGCCTTGCACTGCAGTCTGCACTTGCCTCACACTGATATCAACAGTATTGAACTGCAAATGCTTCTACCTTACCATTCTCATTTACTTCACGCACTACACCAGAAGTCACCTCGTCATTGGACTCAACACCAGGAGCGCAGGTAGGACAAAACCACTCCTGTATGGGCACAGATCTGAGGGGAGGCCGCAAGCAGGACATGTGGTAGCCAAGGTCACAGCCGTCGCACAAGAGCAGCTCAGCTTCACGGTCCCCCAGCCGACACACCTGATCACAACACAAAAAATCATTTTCATCCTGGAATACCTGACTGCTGATAAAACATAGAAAGCTATTCACCCGCTGAAATAATTAATACACATGAGGAAAGCAGCTGAAGATGTAGTTGATTTTCTGAGTAAGAATAGTTCAAATTAATTACACCTCATTTAGTTCATTAGCAGAGTGATGAATGAATGTTCTACATGTTTTCAGATATCTCAAACATGTTTAATGATTCAGTTTTATCATCTTAATACTAGAAAAATAGCAAAAGCTTATTAATTGATTTGAATTAACAATCATCTCTCATTTTTCAGTTACTCATAACCATTATTTTATGTATAAAATCAGGCTAAATTAGACGTTAATTTAAGCCTCCCTAACCGCTAAAAAAAAGCGTTCTGAAGGAGGAAAGCACCATTCAGTATGGATATAAGGAAATGCAGAATCTATGCAGAAGGGGCATAGATATAGTAAGTTGAGAAAGAAGTTAATGAAAAAAGATTGAAGTTGAATAAGAAAGTAGGTGCTGAAAACAGGACAACAGTGAAGCAAAACAAAATGGTCCTTAACAAAACAAAGAACATTTTATTTAAACAAAAAGAAGGCCTATCTAACTCTCAGCTCGGGCCCTCACACATTTTCTCCCTGGGAGTGCTAATGTGTAAACCCAAACAGTAATTAGAAATTGTAACAAAAATCATGCAAAACACGAATGGTTTGTTTTATAGGAAGGTTTTCTTTGGAAATTTTTTTTAATATACCAATCCTTGCTTGGAAACCCACCCAACTCATCAACGAAGGATTTATGCAACAATGAATGAATGAATGATTAAAAAGCATGAATAACTCAGCAAGGCATAACTTGATGGGAATGAACTTTACTTACAAAATATATTGTTCTCAATATTCTACATCTTGAGTATCCAAGACTGTGAACTACCATACATTGAAAACCTGTTCATCTATTTTTACTTTGAAAAAAAAAAAAATAATAATAATAATAATGATAATTAACACAAAAAAACTGCTATACTCTTATGCAAAAATTGAAGACTGAAAACTGCAAACTAGGTAGACATTTAGGGTAATTGATTTGAGATGAGAAAGCTATACTGCAAATAAGAATGTGGTGAATCGACTTAAATTTTAGTTTTCAACTTGCTTACCCTACACCCACCCTTTGCACTTAATATCTGGACACCTCATAGGAACTTAAATTTCTGTTCGAAGTTGGAATATTATTTTATTTATTCATTTACTTCCAATCTTACCCTGACTCAAAAAACTAGAGGAATTGACAGAGGACAGAAAATGCATTTAAAAAGGTCATTTCACTGTAAAACAAATTTCATGAATGAACTGCAGCTTTGATAAAAGTGTCACTTTTTATGGCAAAACACAACCCATGAATATACAGGATGTCCACAAAAAATGTGTTCACTGACCAATGCATGCATATATGATACCAGAACCATACATCAGAATTGAAATTTTGTATGGTTCTGGTATCATATGTACATATTTCTGTCAGTGGGTACATTTCTATGGACGCCCTGTATAAGAATTACCTCACAATAGGTGACATCTTCATCCTCATGTGGTACGTCATCAGGCTGCACCTTGCTAACTTCCTCTGTTCTCACCACCGGGCCGCCCAGCCTTTTTCTGACGAGCACCTTGACAAAGCTGAGCCTGTCCTGTGGGCATGAGTTGTTTGATTTGGCCCACTCCAAGATGCAATCAAGGCAGAAGCAGTGGTTACAGTTCTCAGGAGTTCCTATGGGGCCACACAGGGACCCAAGACAGATGGCACAAGGATCTGCATTTGGAGATGATCTCCCTTCAACAGAACTTTCTGCTGCATTATCATCGTTACTATCACCACCCTCTTCATTCTCTTCATCTGAACTGGTAAGTATCCTCTTGGCAGACTTCTTTCTGTTGACATCCTCCTCTGATCCTGAATCTTCCTCATCTTCCTCTTCTTCTGATTCATCTCCACTATCTGAAAACAAAGACAGACTTTAATACTGGAATACTAATATTAATTATTATTATTATCTTATAATTATCTTAGATAAACAAAGCACACATATAGAAATAATAAGAATCTCATACAATCTAAAAGTAACCATTTAACACAATAGAGTTCATGCATATCAAAAAGCGCTAGAGGATGCAAATAAGGTAAGAGAAGCATAAAAATGATAACTTGAAAATGATTAACATGCAATTAAATAGTGTCTACACATACAATTTTTCTTGTAAACTTTTAATTGCATTTCTGCTTATATTTCCTCTAAGTCAAGGCAGCTATTGTTCAAGGAATCAAATAATTTTAAAAAAATATGCTGCTAATATCAAATTGAGGAGTTTCCCATACACAAACAAAGGTTGGTAAATGATAGAATTCTTAATTTCTTATGTTGGAGCTAAAAGACACCTATTCAATTACTAAACTACTCAATCAAATTGAAGATCAAGTGGCCCTACAAAGATACCAAAAAACGTCTTAGATAGCACAACCAAGAATGAAGAAAGCTATGCACTCAAATGAGACAGAAGGTGGAAGCACAATCAAGAATATTCAACAAAGACGCTTGTGCAATATGCCAGATTTCTTTATGAAAGCGCCAAGTAAATAAAGGGAAGACCAAGCATGCCCTAACTATGAATCTAAACCCACAATTTGTAGCAAGTTTTGTAGAGGCCAACTAGTGAAACTAATGAGCACCACTAGTTCTTTGAGGCACAAAAACAAGAACAGACATTTCCAACTCTGTGTGCGTAGCTCAATAGTTGTCCATGTTCCTAAAGAGACACCCACCCACAAGATGCACTGATGAGTATCCTCCTTTAATCCTAGCTACTAGGGAAAATAATGAAGACAAGCTTACTGCCACACAACAAGCAGAGAGTTTTGAATTATCGAACCTAAAAATTATATTTTTTCCCAGCTCAAACCTTGAAGCATACCGATTGGTAACATGGAGTCTGAATAATTTGGTCTGAAGTAATAGAACACTTAGGCACAAATAATCAATTTTGTCCATGATCTGAATTCTTCAAATGGGTTCTTGATTCCTCAGTACTTGTTCAACAAATGAGCAAAAGCTAAATAAACCTAACTGTATGAAGCACAACCAGAATAGAAGCCTGATACAGACTTAAATACATTATTAGGCACATCCAAAACCAACACCAGTTTCTATATTCTAACTGTGCATAGTTCATGTATCCCAAAACATTGGATAAAGCAGTAATACAGAATATGTATGCTACAGATGAAGTTGAATGTTTACCAACCTATTTTCTACTGACTTACGCTGATCGATGATGCATCCATCAGGTTGCTATTCCAAAAAATCATGTCTCCTCATTTTGATCATACCACTTACTATACTCAGCCATTCCACTCATATAAACTCACAAGCTGTATTGTGAATATGATCTGTTACAAATAACTACTGTGCTAAGAATATTCTCCAATAATCAATTGCTTTAGATACAACCTGATCCAATAAGTCAAAAGATTTTTAGGAATTGGTAACAATCAATGCCATTAACCCATTCTGCTTAGCATTATTAAATTTCAGATCATTCTCCACTTCAATAATGAAGATAAAAATGCAACAAACCTTCTTCGAGTGCATCAGATTCCTCTGACGAGCTGGCATCAAGTTCCTCTGTCCTTCTTGTGGTGCCCAGGCCCTTGGGATGCTTCATCTCATCATCACTGTGGTCAGACATGGTGCTGAGAAAGGGCATCCCTGCATCCCAAGTCTCCTTAAAACACATCCCTAGTTGAATTTGCCCAAAGCAATGCTAATAACTCCATTGATATACATTCCTGTGAAAAGTTATTATATTATTTAGTTTGGTACTTGCCAATGGATTAACATATGAATGAATCAATTTGTTATTTGCAAGCAAATTATTTTTGAATAATAAATCATGCTTTTATCAGTCCTTTCAATACAACACATATGTAAAAAAAAATTTATCAGAAATACAGTAGGAAGACATTGACTTAATTTCATCATGATTGATTACAAGTTAGTTTCAGCCTTCCTGACCTCAACAAAGATGTTCAAGAAGAGGAAGGATGAAGGCAGTATTCAGTATTGAGTTAATGGATTGCAAAATCTATGCATAAGACATGTTCCCATACAAGATCCTGTGTGCATGGAAATGGCAAGTTGAAAACAAAGGTTGAAAAACATGATAAAAGATGGAGAAAAAAGGCATGTGCTGAAACAAGCAGAGCAGTAAACAAAAAAAAAAAAGGCCATTAACAAAGCAAAAAACATTTTATTTCTGCAAAATGGCCTACCTAACTTTCAGCTCAGGACCTTATACATTCTCCCTCTCTCTCAGAGTGCTAATTCTCATAGACACAATAATTGCATTCCTCGAGAGGTGGTTTTATCATGATTTAGCTAAGTTTTAACCTAAAACCCTAAAGCACCTTCAAAGACAAATCTAACTTTTCAACTCAACAGATCATAATGAAATATAAATTAATTCAACTATATTATTCTCAACATATTTCAAAAAATTCTCTTCCATTTTGATTAGGAAAATTTTTCTTTCTCCATACTGATAAACCCACGTAACAGAAAACAGTAAAGGAATGACACCATATTTCTCATATATTCCAAAACCTATCTGTTTTATTGCATCTTTCAGATCTCAATATTCTTGAATATCAAAATTCCATGCTACTCTAGGGCTAAAGATTTTAATTTGAAATAGAGAAGCTGAAATTTAATTACATTTACATACTAAATGTCAAAAATTTGACTTGCAGCTATGAAAATTCTCTATCAGCAAAAATAGACTTCCTGATAAGGTGATGGCCAATAAAGATATCATTTTGCAATCACCAAATATTGATCAGCAACAAAAGATACTGTCTTGATTTGTACCAAACTGGACATATGAGAAAAATTCCAATTTTTCAAGCAATCTAATTGAACCCATCCTAAACCAAATTACTCTATTCCACTGTAACCTTGCTTAACCTATCTCAACTTACCTACCCTGCATAATATATCCAAACTGAAAGAATTTTATCTCAGGACAGTTGGTCCAATATGCACACTCAACTGCATCTTTAATGTCATTTGAAGCTCAAATAATTCATATTGCCTCCATTTTGCAGTGTACATAATTAGTAAAGGAGAAGCAAACAAAATTTGTGATGTATGCATACCATTAGCAGCTAAGACCCAAAGTTGAATGCACAAATTGGAGCTATAAAAAATTATAATATTAGAGTGGTGGTTAGGGAGAGATATTTTTTGGTAAAAAAGTTTTTTAGCAAAATATTTTACTTGATGGAAAACAAAACTTTTAGAACTTTTTGAAAAAAAAACCAAAAGAAAATTTATTTACTAACAAACAAAACGTTTCTTTGTGAAAATGCAATTTTTTTTTTGCTTCCGTGGAAACCTAAAATTTCCCTCATGCCAAATCCTATTTTAAAAATTTTTGGTGCAGAGAATTGAAATGTTTTTTTTTGGAAAGAAGGATAATAGGGCTACAGCACCAAGGTAGCAATTTGAGGCTTTCAATTCAAGTAAAAAATGGAAGGCCATCAAAGTGAAGAAAATGTTTTTTTTTTGGAAATTTTTTCAAAATTTCTTTTTTAATTCAGAATATCTCTGACATCAAAATGAGTTTCAAACATTTCTACCTCAGCGGTGTTGCCCAAGTGTTTATCTTTCAAATGACACTTATTTCATGTCTATGGTGGAAATTTGTAAGAGTAGGGTCTTCCATGCCCTTCACTATTTTCTGTTTTCTTTGCCGTAACTCATTTTCTCTGTAGCAAATCAAATATCTCTCACAGGCTGACCTCTATTTTTTCATATGTTTTATCAGACTTTTCAAAGTTCATTGGCATTAGTTCACAATTAAAAAAAAAAAAAAAAAGGGACAGAAGTTTGGTCCCCTTACGGGCACGGTTCGGGTCTATTTCCGGATTATGGTCAATTTTCGTTTTATAAATTCATCTTGTAGAGATTTTTCTTGCACATCCAACGATATAATTGGCTTTCAAGTACGTCAATTGGTTATTCTTCTGGACGGGGTAAAAGACGCTCACTAGTGTGACCTTGGGGTGCACCAATGGATGGATGACCTCCCTCTTCCCCCCCATTACGAGCCAGTATTGAGTGTTTCTCTACGGGAATAGCATATGAGAGTTCATTCATGGCCTTACTTGAAATGCTTTTGTACTCAAACAAAACATTCTATTACACAGTGATAAATTATGATGGTGTAATTGAGTGTTTGTTTTGAGTCCAGCTGCTGAGTCATCAGCTAATTAGCTGGCTATGTAAACATAAACGCCTCCCGGAGTTTTAAAGCTACAGGAATGGCAATTATATCAATCGGGGGTTTTAGAGCTACAGAATGGCAATTATATCAATCGAAAGGGCTTAAAAAGAGCTACAAAGCAATACAGGTAATTGAAAAAAAAATTAGCCAGCTTTGAAAAAAAAATTGCTAAAAAAACCCTGTTCTGAAACTTGTATTTATTGACTTTTTGATATGGATCTTTTCCCACTGTTTTGAAGGTACATAAGAAGGTATATAATCACTGATAAGACTCAATTTAAAAATTAATGAAAAAACGAAAAATTTTTGTTTTGGAAAAATGGTTTTTCTGCACACTCGTTTTTTGATTTTCGAAAACCCACTCCTCCCACAGTTTTGAAGGTACAGAGATGGCGAGCATTACAATCAATGGCGCTTGAAAGGGAAAATAGATCCGGTGCAAAAGTTTTTTTTAATTTCAATTCACCTTAAAAATTAGAAGCAAATTATTCAAAAAAGTGGAAAAAAGGTCATTTTTAGGGAAAAAGTTCTCAAAACTCATAAAATCAAATAATCGAAAAACTTTTGCACTGGATCTCTGGACAAGACAATTTGCTATCTAGAAGATATTTTCTCAGTTCTCTGAATTTAAAATTGTAGGAGTAGAATTTACCACAACACATGTTTTTTCATGTTTTTAAAAATAATCTTTTTCATGTATGGTTAGAAAAAATATGCACAATTAAAAAAAATATTCATAACAATTCACACCTACGGTAGATATCTCAGAAAAATCCACCGAGAACTTAAGACTTTTTTTACCCCGAACCATCCCCTTAAGCTTAGATCACCTACTTTTGCAGTGGCTTTGCAATTGGGTTCAGACTTACACTTTTAAACAGTATTAGAGTGTTAACAGAAAACCAAGAACTTGAAAATAAACACTTCAAATTTATAGTTCAAAACAAGAATTGTGAAGATCTTGGTACATAATTTTGTTTGATATTATAAACTTTTATTACATGAATAAAATAAAATTAGAATGTAAAATACAGAAAATTCTGCATTTTCATTCACTACTTCATCATAAACTTTTCCTTAGTAATATGATAAAGAAATTTGTCAATATGCAGTTTAAGCCTTTCACGGATATTAAGAATTTTGTTCCAATGAACCACTAAAGAAACACATTTAAAAATGTTTTATATGAATGACATTCTGCTCACTGATGCATTATTTTTGAGTTATTCAACTTTAATAAAATTTTGTGTTCTATAGCAGTTCCAGTCAGTTGCACGCTTGAGCTGGAGCTGTTAGGATACGTTAGGGAACTTTGTAATTCATTATTAGCCGGCCCTGTGAAGCCTGAACCCGCTTTTAGGATCTTTTGGTTTATAACACAATAAAGGTTATCACCCAAAATTTTTAGCAGGACTAGCGTAGTGAATACTTAAGTCTAGGGTATTCACTCCTACGGTTTCCCTAATGTTCTACAGTGGCCGCCATATTGAAACTGATGTCAGCTGCATATCGATTTCAGTATTCACTACCCCAGTCTGGCTAATATTTTTGGGTGATAACCTTTGTGTTGTTAACTATAAGATCCTAGAAGTGGGTTCAGGCTCCACGGGATCGGCTAATAATAAATTACAAAGTACCCAAGCGCGCAACGCAACTGCTATGGAACACAAAAATTAAAACTTTGATAACTCAAAAATAACACATTAGCAAGCAGAATGTCATTCTTGTAAAACGTTTTTAACTGTGCTCCTTTAGTGATTCTTTAAACGCACTTTTTAATTTCCGTGAAAGGCTTAAATTGCTATATTAACCAGAAAATTTAGAATTCAGTTAGTCATTGACACACATACAGACGTATTTATTTAGTTCATTGATACAATGGTCAACATAGATTTTAATGTTGTCAACAATTTTCATAATTTTATTATGAAATTTAGGTAATTGGAAACATTGTAGGACGTTTTATATGAATGACATTTTGCTTGCAAATGTTTACTTTTTGAGATATTAAGTTTTGAAGTTACAGACTTACAGGAATGTCATATATTAAATTGGGTAAATGTGGAGGAGAGGACCATAATCGCGCATCGGATGGCAATAATACAATGGACTTTCCCTTCCAACGCGCTCGATCATTCTTGCCATTTAAGACGAAAATGAACATACCGCCATAATTCGTTATTTTTGGGTGATAATTCCTATTGTGTTATTTACTTAAAGATCCTAGAAGTGGGTTCAGGTTCTGCAGGGCCAGTAAATAATAAATTATAAAGTACCCAAATGTACTCTACCCAAACTAAACTACCGCTACAACTCGTTAAATATTCATTTCAGATGGAGAGTGCATAGAAGAAATATTATTTATTTAGATCCAATTAGCTATGTTTAGGCACAGAAAAGTGGGAAATAAATTATGGTCCTCTCCTTCACATTTACCTCAAATTGAACAAACGGACATAAATAAGCTGAAATACAGTATTAGAAGTAACAATATATATAATAAGTGAGGTTAGGTTAGACAAAGTTAGGTTAGTTGAATAAACTAATGAAAACTAACCTAAGTAAACCTTCAATAACCTAACTTAGCAGTACCAAGTCCAATGTCTACCATCAGAAAATTTTGCGTGTTCCGCTTCCCCCAAACGCCGGAGAAGCCACAACTAAACTGCCATTAATGCTATTCTTACCTGAACATTATTTATTTGTAAACTGCATTAATGCTATTCTTACCTGAACATTATTTATGCTATATCTCAAAAAGTAAGCATTTGCAAATACAATGCCATACATGGTAATTATATTAAAATAAGCAACTTTTCTTCTATGCACCTTTTGGGGCAGATGAGTATTTAACGAGTAATAGCGGTGCGTTAATTTTTGTCTTTGATGACAAATGCCCTCGAATAAACAGCTACTAATTGATATTCAAATTTTTGTTGCTTTAATCATGGTAATAACATCAAAATAAGCTACTTTTCTTCTATACACTTTTTGTGACATAAGTATTTTAACAGTTAGAGCAGTAGATTTTATTTTATGCGCAATTGAGCTGTTAAAGTACATTTGTATACTTCGTAATTTATTACTAGCTCACCCCGCAGAGCCTGAACCGACTTTGAAGATCTTTTAGTTAATAACACAATAAAGGTTATCACCCAAAAATAACAAATTATAGCGGTATTAAATTTCGTCTTAGATGGCGGGAATGCGCTCGAGCATTCAAACGCATCAAAAGAGAGCGCCCATTGCAATGTTGCATCCGACGCGCTCGGAATACTTCCCGCTTCAAACACTAGAGTTGCGGTAAGTCATATCGCTATAACTCGTTAAATACTCATTTGCCCCAAAAAGTGTATGGATGAAAAGTTGTTTATATTGATATAAAAACCATGATATAGGCAAAAAAATTTCAAAAATCGATTAGTTGCATCTCCTTTACATTAACTCTATGCAAAACTATTGTGTTATTAAGCATGTCACCGCTAACTGCTGAAAACAATTAGCAATAAGGTCAAATTTTACTTTAATGTTGTCAACAATTTTCATAATTTTGTTGCTATAGGTAGGTAATATAGTAAATTTCAAGACGTTTCACACGAATGACAATATGCTTGCAAATGCTTAGTTTTCGAGTCATTTAAGTTTGAAGTAATACAAACGGCGCTCCTGAATGGTCTTTTCTGCGCAAAAGCAGTCATTGTTTTTGCAATAAAAAAGGAAGCTAACCCCCTATCACGAACATAAAGAGGTTGGGTCGTGAGAGGTAGCCACAGTTCTTCTAGTGAAAATTATAAAGGTTTCTAGTGACGTCCGTTTACATCAACTCCAAGATGGCTGCCGTCATCTTGGGTACCGGGTGGCGCCATGGCGGCAGGCACTTTGGAGTCGATGTAAACGGACATCACTAGAAACCTTTATAATTTTCACTAGAAGAACTGTGGCTACCTCTCACGACCCAACCTCTTTACGTTCGTGATAGGGGGGTTAGCTTTCATTATTAATTAAATTACGCTAACTAGGCGTGTACGCTTCCCTGGCGTGCACAAGCCAACTTCAAAGTTGAATAATTCAAAAATAACGCATCAGCGAGCAGAATGTCATTCTTGTAAAACATTATTAAATGTGTTCCTTTATTGATTCTTTGCAACGAAATTATGAAAATTGTTGACAAAATTAAAAAAAATTTGACCAGCAATAATTCTTAAATTACACTTACAATTTCTCTACACAAGCCTGCAGACAAGAAAATTTCAAACTGAAGTGATGATAAAATTATAAGATGTTAATGACACGTTACTAAAATTAAAGCAATAAAACAGATAATAACAATGCACTTGAGAATCATCATTTCAAATGCCATACAAATAGCTACAATATTTGTTAAAATTATTGAACAAAATCAATTTCCTTCAAGAGGGCTAAATATGGAGCATAATGCACTTCTAAAATGTTTTTTTAGCATGTGTGTGTTAAGACCATTATAGTTCAATTGATATGTATAAATGTTTTATTCAATGTGCCATTTCTGTAAAACTAGGCTACAGAGAGAAAAAATTTTACCAGGCCTATTTAAAAAAATTAAAATAAATTGTAAATATTAGTAAAAAAAACTTAGGATTCAAATAATATTTCTCATAACCTGCAAAATGTTGTTTAAAATTTTACTGTAAATAATGAAGTTTTCGAGTTACAAAACTACTAAAACTCGAAGAGATAAACTCGTTTGTTTATTTTTGTGAAATATAAATACAAAAATTATTTCAACAAAATTCAAACTTTCAAATAACTTTGAAGAATGATATAATCAATTAAACAGTATTCATTCACTACACTTGAATAACGTAAGTGTATAAAATATCAACAATTACTAGTTAAAAGTTATTTAACGACGAAGTCTATCATAATAAAAGCCGATCTAATCTACAAATAAATCAAACACTTGTGTTTAGTTAAGCTCTAATGAGTGTATTCACCAAATAAAATGGGCATTCACGACATTATGAAAAGAATATGCACACGTCGTGTTATAACATATTTAAGATTGGAAAATCAACCTAAATTCTCACAAAAGTTCACTAAACCACAATCGGCAAATCGGCGTCAGCCATTCTTGGGCGTGAACTCGTATGGGGAAAGTTACGTTTTCTAAAGCGTTGTATGAGAAATGTTCCGTTATGATAAATTCTTTTTTTTTAACACAAAAATAATTAAAACATTCATCTATCGAAATTTTTTAGCATTTAAAGGATTCTTATGAATAAAAAATTAGTATATCTATGAAGGTTATGAGTCAAAAGTGGGTATGAGGCTGAAGAACGCATGCAGAAGAATAATGTTTTAATCGTTTCAAAACCAAACTTTTGAAAGTCTTAAAAATTAAAAGATGACATTTTTCACGGTTGTTATTAATAAATTATAAAATTTAGTCCCGTATTTCCTAAGTATAATCTGCAATTTAAACGATGTAAGATAGAATAAAGTAATGCTGTCATATTTTTTAGCCTTGTAAAAATCATTTACAAGTTACGTCAACGTCATAACTGATACTCAGACCTCTACTATACGTAAATAAATTTAAAAACAAAAAGTAAATCTTTCTTAATTTTTGTTATCGCGTCGCAATTTCAACTTTTTAAACTCAATGCATACAAGCGATCAAAGTTTTGCTGACAGGTGTTCTCACTACGAAGGTGCGGCTGCTACACCCAGTTTAGGTAAATTTGAAAAATAAGCCATAAGTAATAAGCGGCAGATTTTTGTCAGCCGATTTGCAAACTTCCCTAACTACCCCTCATGCTATGTCGTTTGAAGACGTTACAAAACCCCAAATGAATAAGACTCATTGCCTATTGTGTGCAAGTAAACATAAATGTATTTGAAACAGAGACAGTAAACATAATGTAAAGCAGCTGAGAAAATAATTTTTTATTGTTTTCCACCAATATTTCCATTGTCATATTTACCCCCTTGTCATGACAATTAAAATATTGCTTATGATTTTCGTACAAATTGAATGCCTCAAGTTAAAAACGATTCAATAACCAATTTTGCGACGAATTGCATGTTGTTTGCGGTAGGTCCCTAGTACTTTTTAGATATGAATGCTCGAACAGATTACGTTAAATTTTTGTCATGCCCACCTTTCAGTTTTGTGCAAAGAATTATTTACTTCCACACAGTATTCTTTCAACATCATTCCCCGATATTGCAGACATCTTTGCTCATGTATCGATGTTAGTGGTGACTGTCAAGAGTGTCTATATATCAATGCATCACCGCTTGTATATTCGCTTTTTTTTTATTATGTGTATATATAACTATTATCTAACTGAAAATAACCCGGCGATGGAAATTTAGTATATTTTTTTCTCGCAATTTTTTATTTAAACATAGACATAACTGTTATGACACCCATGTACGTCTTCCAACTAAGGGTCTTTATGTTGAAGATATACCAAGGCTGATTTCGGTATCAACTCAACCGGAAATAAACTGTATTTTTTTCTACAATTAGTATCTGAGTAAAAGTCCACCCCTTCAGTCTATCGAAATTAGTAGGTATAGTTGAGGATTCAGTAGAGCAAATGTTCGTTTCAATGTTTCACTCGCGTCGGATGTCATGTTGGCCTCGTGGGAAAATTTCCCGTTTGTGACACTCGGGAAGTTGAACTTGAAGCTCAGGGCCGATATTGTCGAAAAAGAAAAGAAAGAAAGAAAAACCGTTTATTTTCAACGACGTTGCCACATGAGATACACGCCAACATATTGGCTTTTAAAAATTTCTTAATATAAGACGTCCTAAGACAAACGTTCCATACGAGGAGTACTTATAGACAAACTATCCGAGGTGTACAAATAGATAAACCATACGAGGCATAACAATAAACAAACTATACGAAGTGTACTATCAGAGATGTACAAATAGATAGACAATACGAGGCGTACTAATAAACAGACCATACGAGGCGTACTAATAGACGAACCATACGTGGCGTGCTAATAGTCTAACTCTGTCAAGGGATAGTTGAATAAAAATGAAAAATATCATCTCTTGGATATTTTATATTCCAAGAGACGACTGACAACTTACGAATAATTCTAATACTACTAAAGAATTCGTCGGAACTCAAAAGTTATTAGTGAAATCAAAGTAAGAAAAAGACGAAAACGCTATACCGGAGCAGATTGAAATACCATCGTAAATGCCAATCAAATATTGAAAAAAAGGTAAGTCACAAAGTAATTTATAAAGAACATTGCGCAACACAGCGCGCACATCTAGAAACGCGTAAACAAACTTACTCGCAAAAATGAAACTCGGCTTGTCCAGCATACGGACATGGGGATAATTTTTTTACGAGCGCTTTATTTCATTTGTCTGTTTATACTCTTAATTTCTTCTATTCACAGAAATGCCCTTCGGGATCGTGATAGATCTGTTTATGAATCATTAAGCGCAATCAAATTATTTATTTCTGGAATTTGGTTCAGTGTTAACTGATCGCAGAGCTTTAGGTAAAATGTAATGCGTCCAGGTTAAGGTTAGGTTAAGGTTAACATCGGCATCTTTGGGATGCTTTATTTCCAATCAAGCCTGATACATATGATCTTAGCATTGGTTTTTCAAATGTCTTATAACTAACCCTATATATAGGACACCATGACGGTTCCCCCGTAAAGCCGGTACCCATTTCCGACACCTGGGTCGAGTGGGGTATTGTGCTTGAGCTTTCCCTTATACCCAACGGGGAAAATCTCCGCTCCAGCGCTGGGAACGAACCCGCGACTTCCAGCATACAAGTCCGATCCCTTAACCACTGTACCACGGAGAGCACACCAGAGGTTTTGTTTTTACGGAAAAAATAGAAATATATATATATATATATATATATATATATATATGCATATGTATATATATATATATATATTATATATATATATATTATATATCTATTGTCTATATATATATATATATATATATATATATATATATTTCTATTTTTTCCGTAAAAACAAAACCTCTGGACGCATTACATTTTAGTTGATATATATATATATATATATATATATAGTTGATATATATATATCAACTATATCAACTCCAGTTGATATATATATATATATATATGTTAAATAGTTGGTGAGGCGTATCCTCTTGGGCGCCAGATTGTTAAATATTCCGTTTGGCTGTATCCTCTTGGGCGCCAAAAGTTAGATAGTTTCCCTATTTTAGGGTTCTGAGGGCCGTAAGTTCCAAGGCTTTTATTCCGGAGAATCTTCCTGATTTTTCAGGGATATGAGAGAAGTCAGCTGCTGAGTAATTATTTTATTAAGGCGAGGGCTTTTCAACAGTTTCCAAGTTGCAAGTATCATTCGGTAATTTTTACAGTCCGATCTGGTTACCAGGTTTGAAGATTTGAGCTGGTTTTTCAAGCTTTCGAAATTTTAGTCGAGATGAATAAGCTACGAGCTTTTCACGCTTCGAGTTTTAGAGCCGAACGAATTCCAGCTATGGAGCTTTTCACGCTAGTAATGCAGGCGTCGAAAGTTAGAGCCGAAATGAAATTCGAGCTGCGAAATTTGAGCCGACATAAAAATCAAGCTGTTGAAATTTTCAAATCTGAGACGGATATATGCTTCTCAAGTATCTGTGATACGAGAGTTTAGTTATGCGAGGAGAATTATTTTCCCTCCTGTTAAATTATATAGGCACAAGTCGGCATCTACGACAATAGCCTGACACGCCCTTACCGAGAAGACATTACTGCAAGTAATGTCGCGAACATGCTATTAAGCCCGATGTCGACTGTGCTTTTTGGCCTGTAAATTAATATAATGGTGCATATGTACATCAGATAGCTTATAAAAAATACTTAAGACTATTTCTTAACAATTAGAAACACTTATTCTAATACAGCTCAGGAACAGTCTTGTCCTTTCTTTTCTGAAGAGGCTGAATTCAGTTCTGGTTGGTTGGGAGAGCGGGATAAGAAGTCTGCGAGATGGTTCTCCGTTCCAGGAATGTTCCGATTTAAATTGGAAGAGGCTGAAGTATGAAGCCCTCGTTGGTTTAGTTTATCAGCTTGTTGCAGATATATAAGAGGTCGATGGTCGGCATTGTGCATTGTTGATCTTGGTCGCCAATTTTGATCGCTGATCTGGTCGCCAGTTTGATCGCTGATCTGGTCGCCAGTTTGATCGCTGATCTGGTCGCCAGTTTGAGCGCTGATCTGGTCGCCAGTTTGATCGCTGATCTGGTCGCCAATTTGATCTCTGATCTGGTCGCCAGTTTGATCGCTGATCTGGTCGCCAGTTTTCTTCGTTGATCTTTTTGAGATGACGAGCTCGGAACGCAGTCGTCTTTCTATGTAAGCAGCTGCTGTTTGGAGGCCAGGGTGTCCTGCGGTCTACCGTAGATGCCGGTGGCCATGGACGCCAAGGTCTTGTTAGGACTAGGCCTTTATCGCGCATGCCAGACAGTGTATTACGATCTTTACTTTCTAATTTCTCTATTTCTTCTTTGGTTGGCTCAAGCACCTTCCCATTCAGCGGACACTTCTTGTCCGTGTTGATGCGGTTATTATGGAGAGTTTTTCGATAAGGAACCTCTTTTTGAGGCTCGTACGTATTGAATCCGCAATTTTTCTTAATTTCTTCTGTTATATCATCGGCTCTCTTGAAGAGCTGCTTTGAAGGAGCAACGTTACGCCGTAGTTCAATGAACTTTTCTTTGTTGGTTGGCGGCTGTTTTGGTTCTTCAGATTTTTCAATTTCTTCTCTCTTTGCACTCGCTTTTGTAGTAACATGAGAGGTTTCAATTAAAATAGGAGGCGTATGTTCTTCTTCGAATGATGTAGTTCCTGGCACACGTCCTAGGATTACTTCGGTTGCAGGGTTATCCATCACTACGACTGTGATGTTGCCTCGATAATATGGGCAGTCAAGTTTGACGTTGGCTAATGGCGCTTCGAAAGTTTGGCTGTCGGCTAACTTGGTGATCTTGTTCTTGGTTATATTTTGTTGTGGCACTAGCGTTTTATTTACAAATACGGCTGTGGCTCCTCCGTCCAGCAATATTTCTACTGGTTTGTTATTGAGTTTGCCCTGACACTTTTTCAATTGTCCTAGTAATAGTTCGGATGTATCCGAAGTTACCGCAGCATGATTGCATTCGACGGGTGGCAGGGTATATCCTGGGGACTCCCCTTCGATATAATTTATGTGGGCAGTAGGTTGTGCCGTGCCTCCTTCATTTCAGGAAGAGGTATTTTGCAGAGATTGCGGGTTAAGTACTTGGCACTCTGCGCTAGAATGAGTTGGATTTTCTCCATGGTGATTACAGAAGAATGTTCTCCAGTTGATTGGCGGACGGTTAAAGTAGTTGGGTCTGCCTTCTACGGGAGCTGGTCTAGTTATCATTGGCCTATACTGGAAATTCTGATTCTGGTTCGGAGGCGGTGCAGGTCGATACTGGGGATTTCGGTTCTGAGGAGGTGAAGGTCGATAGTTGAAATTTTGGTTCTGATGAGGTGAAAGTCGATAGTTTCCGGTTGTGGTGTTAGAAACTTGATTCACTTGAGAACTTCTGGAAGGTTTTCCCACTGAAGATTCTTGACCTTAGTTTTTGTTATTCGTCAGACGGTTCTCACACAGTTTCTGGAGAGTTGTATTGGGTCGGGCTTGTAGAAATTTGTCCCCTTGTTCAGCTAGAGTCGCCAAGGTGTTACCGCTTCTGTCTTTGAGTTGAGTAGCAAGGTGAGACGGTAGACTGGAGTAGATCCTATCCATAAGCATGAAGTTTTTCAATTGGTCGTAGTTTTCTTCTACTTGGCTTCCGGTGAGCCATGCGTTAAGCGCTTGTTCCAATCTCCGGATGTATCGACTCATGTTGTCTCCTTCCTCAGGCTTCAGTTCATAGTAGTTACTGCGCAGTTTAGCGGGGGTTATCTTGTGGGACTCCAGGAGTAAATTTTTGATTTCCCTAAATTGGTAGCGGTCGACAGCGGCTAATGTCTGGATGAGTCTTCTTTCCTTAGCCGTTACTAGATTTTCTAGTGCGAGAACAGCCTCAAATTCCGTGTATTCGAGTGCGTTGCTGTGACTCTCGAAACGCTGCATGAATTCTTGGAACCCCTCTTGTTCAGGGTTAAAAGCAGCGATATCGGGTATTTTGACCCGTCTGGCTTCTGGTGCCCTTTGCTGGTTGAGTTGTTGGAATTGGATTTCATGCTCTCGTTCTCTTTCTCTCTCTCGTTCTCTTTCTCGTTCTTCTCTTTCTATATAGTGCTCGTTCTTCTCTTTCTCTTTCTCGTTCTCGTTCTTCTCTTTCTCTTTCTCGTTCTCGTTCTTCTGCTTCCTTTATAATTTGGATTCTTTGAAGGAAGGTTTCACGGTAGTCTGGTTGCTCCGGAGTGAGGCCTAGGGCAGTCATGTACTCTCGGGCACGTTGGACGCAATCCATTTCTCTTTGCTTCAGGAAGTCGAGGTTCCTTTTTATTTTTCTTGGTTTTCAGGATTCAAAGTCCTTCTCTATTTTCTTCTGCTTCAGGGAGTCAAGTCCTCCTGTTTTATTTTAGTTTTTCTTAGCTTTTAGGATTCGTAGTCCCTGTTCGGGCGCCAAATTGTTCAGTAGTTGGTGAGGCGTATCCTCTTGGGCACCAGATTGTTAAATATTCCGTTTGGCCGTATCCTCTTGGGCGCCAAAAGTTAGATAGTTTCCATATTTTAGGGTTCTGAGGGCCGTAAGTTCCAAGGCTTTTATTCCGGAGAATCTTCCTGATTTTTCAGGGATATGAGAGAAGTCAGTTGCTGAGTAACTATTTTATTAAGGCTAGGGCTTTTCAACAGTTTCCAAGTTGCAAGTATTATTCGGTAATTTTTGCAGTCCGATCTGGTTACCAGGTTTGAAGATTTGAGCTGGTTTTTCAAGCTTTCGAAATTTTAGTCGAGATGAATAAGCTACGAGCTTTTCACGCTTCGAGTTTTAGAGCCGAACGAATTCCAGCTATGGAGCTTTTCACGCTAGTAATGCAGGCGTCGAAAGTTAGAGCCGAAATGAAATTCGAGCTGCGAAATTTGAGCCGATATAAAAATCAAGCTGTTGAAATTTTCAAATCTGAGACGGATATATGCTTCTCAAGTATCTGTGATACGAGAGTTTAGTTACGTGAGGAGAATTATTTTCCCTCCTGTTAAATTATATAGGCACAAGTCGGCATCTACGACAATAGCCTGACAATATATATATATATATATATATATATATATATATATATATATATATATATATATGAGCGAACGTGTACATGTGCACACAGATACATAGACATTCATATTTGCGTGCGCACACATACACAAACATGCACACCTACACACACACATATTCATATATTTTATATATATACGTATTTAAAATGAATATGAGAAAAATAAAATACTAATAAACATAAAAAACAATCTCGCTCTTGCTCCATCTAAAACGACAGTCAAGCATTGTGTAATCGTACATGTTGCTCGCGGTGGCACAGCGGTTAAGGGATCGGACTTGCATGTCGGCGTCGCGGGTTCGTATCCCGGCGCTGGCGCTGCGATTTTCCCCGTTGGGTATAAGGGAAAGCTCAAGCACAATACCCCACTCGCCCCAGGTGTCGGAAATGGGTACCGGCTTTACGGGGGAACCGTCATGGTGTCTTATATATAGTGTTAGTTAAAAGACATTTGAAAAACCAATGCTTAAGATCATTTGTATCAGGCTTGATTGGAAATAAAGCATCCCAAAGATGCCGATGTTTGTTTGTTTGTTGTTTTGTTGCCGTTGGCAGCTGGAACTCCCTTCCCTCTGCCGTGTTTTATTCGGGTTCGTTGGGTGGTTTCAAAGGTGCTGTCAACTCCTGGTTGTTGCGTGGTTTATATCTCCTTCTCCTTCTCCTGCTTTCTTCCTTTAGTTTTTTTCATTGTTCTTTGTTTTTGTTTCACTGTTTGGGGAGTTGATGCTGGCGGGGTTTCCTATGTAAAATCTATGGATCCACGATCCGTCCCGTTGGGGTTGCTTTGCTTGATTTAATAATAATAATAAAAGTGAGAAATAACCAGAGGAAAAATAAGGAATGGGATAAAAGACTTCGAAAAACGTATAAATGAAATGGTTTTTAACTTCGGAAAAGAAATTTAGAAAACTCAAGTTACCGTCAAGGAACAACAAAAAAAAAACATATTTCATATTCTCTCGGTATTCTCTCTAGCATCATGCGGACATGGGTACATGGGTTAAAATGGAGATACGGTGTAAGCCGGATATCACTCATGATTAGCAGATATCTACGAGGCGGTTGTAACGGCCTAGAGTTCCCTCCACAATACTCACAATATTCACACAAAAGAGTTCAGTGCCCGTGTTCTAGACTTGTCCAAAAAACTACTCAGGATCCACCAATCCTTGTCACAAGCTACATTGGGAAAGCATCACTGGGATAACCAGTACGTCAAAAAAACACCCCCAGCATTGTACGTCACTACTGCCCACTCTACATGACTAGCTCATTCCAGTCACTGTCTCTTAATCCAGGCACGTACAAGAAAAATTTTCATAGCACCAATGATACTCAAATTAGTATTACACTCCTGATCCAAACTAGTGAGACAGCTCATACCACAATCATCTTCAGCACATCTGGTATACTACTTATTCAATCCATACTGCTCCAATACTTCATTCATGAATCTCTCTCTCTCTTGCTTATTCTTACTACATTCCAGCACCAAATGTTCAATTGTTTCTTCCACTCCCCTATCACACGGCCGACAAAATCTATTATTACTCTCATTCCACCTCCATGTGCGTCTATTCACACTTCACAGCAAACGAGAGCTGGCTTCCACAACTACAATCACAGAACATTTCCTACTTAAGCATTGTCTTTCGCATATACCAGATTAGTGTAGGCTTTCGCGTCATGCTAAGCATCCGCTTATTCAATCCAAACTCTTTTGTTCGCCTCTCAATCTCTTTTTTCCCCTTATGCAGTCCCACTCCGGTCCTTCACCTCTAACATCCATAAAAAGCCAGTCATCAACAGGTCTCCCAGTTCTAGCAGAAAATATCTTTTGCATACTTAGTTTCCTAGCATCCCCTTAGCATATTTTCTCTCAATGACTTACACTCAGATTCCATTGTATTGTGTCCGCATTATTTCGGCATCCAGTTTCACGAGTCATTCCTTCCGGCTTGTAAAAAATTTTCGGTTAGCATTAAGGAACAATCATTTTCTTTTTCCTGACTCAGGTAATTTTTTATAACTTTTTTGTACGGGCAATACGCATCATGAATTCATGGAGAGGTGAAACATTTTTTCCGAGATGGTCTCTTGATATTTTAATTGAAACCTAAGCATGGAAAGAGTGCTCCCAAATTTCTACCAGGTGGGTCTTTTAATCTTTAGCGCACAATGATTTACGTCCGCTAGTGTATACTCAAAATTTATTTCTCCGATATCACAAAGACCTAAATTCAAATTCCAATGGAAGTAGGCACTAAAAAAGAGTTTTTCTTCACTGTGTCAGTTGTACCATATATATAAACAGACCATATTAAGAATTATATTATGTAGTAGATATATAAGCATATATTAAAACATGAAATTGAGGCAATATGAACCAATTTGTGACTTTGTTTACTTTTTCACAGCGTAAAAAAAAACATCAAAAATATTGTACCGCATTGAAAAAGCTACTGGAACCATTTTTCATTTCCACAGTCACTCAGAAGCTGAGAAGCACATGTGGTGGTCTCAACAAGCCGTCCGCTTGTACACCATCACACACGCTTCAAGCAACCAGCCGCCGCCTCACGCAACGGAACATCGATACATGAGCAATGATGTCTGTGAAATCAGGGAATAATGTTGAAGGAATACTGGGTGGAAGTAAATAATTCTGTATGCTAAACTGGAAGGTCGACATGGTAGAAATCCTGAGTTATTTTTTCGTCATTCATATTTAAAATATGGAAGCTAGGTAACTACCACAAAGAGTATGCAATTTGTCTCAACATTGGTTGTAGAATAATTCGTAACTAAAGCACATTTAATCTGCAGCCACATGCCAATGGTATTGACAGAAAAAGGAAAAAAGATTCTCATGATTTATTTACTGGAAAGTTCCCCCTACTGGGAAAAAGAAAAGTTCCCCTGCTGAGAAGAAGGAAAGTATCCCCTGCCAGGAAGAAGGAAAGTATCCCCTGCTGGGAAGGAGGAAAGTATCCCCTGCTGGAAGAAGGAAAGTATCCCCTGCTGGGAAGGAGGAAAGTATCCCCTGCCAGGAAGAAGGAAAGTATCCCCTGCTGAGAAGAAGGAAAGTATCCCCTGCTGGGAAGAAGGAAATTATACCCTGTTAAGAAGGAGGAAAGTATCCCCTGCTGGAAGAAGGAAAGTATCCCCTGCTGAGAAGAAGGAAAGTATTCCCTGCTGGGAAAAAGGAAAGTATACTCTGTTAAGAAGAAGGAAAGTATCCCCTGCTGGGAAGGAGGAAAGTATCCCCTGCTGGAAGAAGGAAAGTATCCCCTGCTGGGAAGAAGGAAAATATCCCCTGTTAAGAAGAAGGAAAGTATTCCCTGCTGGGAAAAAGGAAAGTATACCCTGTTAAGAAGAAGGAAAGTATCCCCTGCTGGGAAGGAAGAAAGTATCCCCTGCTGGAAGAAGGTAAGTATCCCCTGCTGGGAAGAAGGAAAGTATCACCTTCAAGGAAGAAGGAAAGTATCCCCTGCTGGAAGAAGGAAAGTATCCCCTGCCAGGAAGAAGGAAAGTATCCCCTGCTGGGAAGGAGGAAAGTATCCATTGCTGGAAGGAGGAAAGTATCCCCTGCTGGGAAGAAGGAAAATATCCCCTGTTAAGAAGAAGGAAAGTATCCCCTACCGGGTGGAAGGAAAGTATCCCCTGCTGGGAAGGTGGGAACAGAAGTACGAGGCTAGTTTACGTTAGAAAGGAAGGATGAGAATTTTGATTAAATTTTACTCTAATAATCTCGACTGGTTCACAACATGTCAACTAAACGGTCGAAACTCCGTAAATAATATAAACTTAGTAAGTTAATCTTAAAGAAAGTAAGCAATTGGCTTGGAAACACAAGCAGGATAGTACAAGAAATAAATGAATGAAAAAACTGATCATTCAAACAAATTAAACGCCAAGAAAAACAGAAAAAAGGAAGATTTAGAAAAACGCTCCCCCATGCTCTCACCAGAGCTAAATCAGGCCGCCACCAAAATGTCAGAACGCTTCCGAGGAAACGTTCAACGTCGTGACCAAAACTCGCTCTTGATCGGGTCTTCACACCGCAGCCACACACCAGCCATGCGCCACCAAACACCAGAAATCAAAACCTAGAGAGAGAGCTACTCACAGGCAAAATAATACATCACCTTGGGGCAAATAATGGGCAAAATGATACAACATTTTGATTGAATCGCCAGACTCCACATTTCTAGACTACGTACAATTAGAAAAATTGGACTATGCATAAACAATAGTATCAAAGTGTCAAAGAATGTATCTAAAAACTCTCAAATATTTGATAGAAAAATAAATAGGAACATGTATAAAAAATACGTGAACAAAAGTTTACAATACACTTCAAAACATGCATACATTAATACTTCGTTGCATAGCCGTTATTATTAATTATGGCTTCAAGATATTTAGAGCAGTTCATTACCAGCTTTTAACGAGTTTCCGGTGTAATCTTATTCCATTCTTCAATGCAAATTTCTTCGAGTTCGGTGAGGTTTTTGGGGCCTCTATTCTGAAGGAAAAATTTTAATGTAATTCTTCATATTCCAATATCAATTTCCTCCTCAAGTTTTCAATCGAATTCATGTCCGGTGCTTGACTTGGCCATTCTAAAATGTTTATCTTCTTCTTCCCCAACCATTCCTTTGTTTCGTTTTCAGTATGCTTTGGATCGTTGTCTTTTTGAAAGGTCCATCCATGTATCAAATTTAACAAACGAGCTGAAGGTAGGAGTTGCTCTTCCAATATTTCGCAATATTTCCTGCCATTCAAGGTTCCTTCAATGATGTGATGTTCACCTACCCATGATGAGCTGAAGCATCCCCACACCATGATTGAGCCACCTCCTAACTAAACAGTGGGCATGGTGCACATTGGTTTATACTCTTCGTTTTGTTGCTTCCAAACATGGTTTGTGCTGTTTCTCTAAATTACACAGTTCGATTTTGGTTTCACCTAACCACATTACTGAATTCCAAAACGCTGCTGGCTTGTTCAAATGGTCGTTGGCAGACTCCAGCCTGGCCTTGCGTGACGTTTCTGGAGAAGAGCTAGGTGTCCTACGAGGGGAACAGGAGCGAAAACCTTCACTGAGTAGTATCCTGCTGATCGTATGTTTGCTGGCTTCGATTCAAGATTCCTTGAGATCATCTTTCAATTCTTCACGAGCAGTTTTAAACCTTTGAACTACCAATGGGTACTGTTCGGACCAATTTTTCTAACAGCACGGTCGTTAATCTTCCGTCGACAGCCACTTCGAGGCTTGCTAAGAGTCGTATTTCGGCATTTCCACTTACGTATTATGGTTCCAACCGAGGCTCTAGGTACATACAGTTGTGCACATCTCCTACGATATCCCAAACCTTCATTATGGAGCTCCACAATACGTAGCGAACGTCCTGGGTGATGTCCTCATTCTTACCCATGCTTACGCCCTTTCAAAACGAGAGCTGGTGTACCAATGACACGTTATTTGGGATGAATGCTGACGCAAGTTCGGTTGCCAAATAGTAGAATGTAATGGAGCATTCTGGAATAGTCGTACAATAATTCTAATGTATAATATCGAGAAAAAATCGGGTATTGAAAATTATTGTTCACGTATTTTTTATACACGTTCCTATACATGTTCATTTTTCTATTAAATATATGTTAATTCTAATGTATAATATCGAGAACAAATCGGGTATTGAAAATTATTGTTCACGTATTTTTTATACACGTTCCTATACATGTACATTTTTCTATTAAATATATGTGGATTTTAGATATATTATTTATTTTTTATACTCTTGTTTGTATGTATACCAATTTTCGTAATTGTACGTAGTGCTCAATATCTCTGAAAATATATACAGTGACATCGATCAAAAGAATGTAACACTCATGCTGCTACTCGATCTCTCTAAGGCGTTCGATAGCGTCGAACATAATAGACTTCTACGTAAAATACTGAACTTGGGAATAGACACGCAATGGTTTGAAAGTTACTTGTCAAATCGATCTCATGCAGTCCGCATAGAAAACAAATTGTCCCCATTCATTCAAAACAATCTTGGTGTTCCCCAAGTATCCATTCTTGGTCCGCTACTGTTTTCTATTTTCATTAATGATTTCCCTCCAATGCCTTCTAACACACGGATCTCAATGAATGCAGATGATGTTCAAATTGCAAAAACAAGTTCTGTATCGAGAATACCACAGATGCAAATTAAAGCCGAAACTTTAATGACTGGCCTGAAATCATGGTACGACCGAAATGGTCTCAAATTAAATGCCAATAAAACACAATGCATTATTTTTGGATCCAAAGATGCAATTAAAAAAACTTCAGATCTTACTCATGCAGTTGGAAATGATAAAATTAATGCATCAGAAAAAGTTAAAAACCTAGGTATCTGGTTCGATAGAAATTTGTCCTTCAAATCTCATGATGAGAATACTTGCAACAAAATTTACGGAACTTTAATGTTTTTTCATCCCATAAAGAGTATGCTAGACGAAAAATCCAGATTATTAGCCATTCAATCGCTGGTGTTATCGCGCATTGACTACTGCAACCTAGTATGGGGAGACCTACCTCAATACCTTCAAAGGGACTTACAAAAGTGCATGAATTTTGCGGCCAAGGTGGTATGCAACGGTAATTTCAAAAGAAGTGATCACGTAACCCCTCTTCTCAATAGACTCGGCTGGATTCCTATCCAAGAAAGGCTCCTCATGCAGAAGGCCCAATACGTATTCTCCTCGTTATATCTTCCTCAAAGCAATGCTGAGATATATAGTGCGTTTCCATCCACCCACTGTAACCAATCAAAAACCGGACAGAAACAATTAATAATGTCTTAGTCAACTATCGTTCATCTCACTTAGGGCAGAATTAAGGCTCTGTCCATATCAGGCGCCTTAATGTGGAACAAACTTCCCCTGAGTATTAAAATCCCTCAAAGACCGAGAGAATTTAAAGCCAAAATAACTCATCATCTTGTGTCTCAAAAATAATTCTTAGTTACAGAACATACTGAATAAGTATTGACGAATCTCATTTGCCTGGTATCTCCATTGCTGAACAATATCCCTCGCTCATTGTTTTATAATTCAAGAAATAACACAACAGTTTTGAAGTATGCGTAGGTATTAAGATTTGATCGCCTATACGCTGCCATTTGAAAATATGCGTACTTGTATATGTGTGTACGTATATAGGTGTATGTGTGCATATGGGTGTGCATATGTGCACGTACACCTGTGTGCACTAGAGTAGATAAACCAGTCGAAGGTTGCATTTTATGTCATTCCTCTCAGTTTCTGTGCAAGCATCAAACTAGACCGTCATGGTACCTATGTGTGTGTGTGTGTGTTTATCAATTGCAGACATTCTGCACAATATTACAAAGATAATGTGATTTTTTCCAATATGAAATTGTAAAGCATCCATGTAAAAAAACAATAGATTCGTTGTGTGATCATCCATTTATACTGCAGTAATATGCTTATAATGCTTATAGTTATATGCTTATAATAATGTGATACCTATGTGTGTTTATCAATTGCCGACAATTTGCGCCATATTTCAAAGATAATGTGATTTTTTTATATGAAACTCTTATAGGACATTAATGTTTTCTTTCTTATTCCCGTCCCACAATCGTTTTCATGTTTCTGACTTAGGTAGACTGTTTTGTGCCACTATTTTTAGTACGAAAATTTTATAAAATTCATGCCATAATAAAAGATATTTCCTCCGTTTCCCTCGATTGGAATGCTGGTTCATACTGACTAGCTTACGCTGATATTTGCGCACATGCTTACTTGTGTATATGTGTACGTGTACACGCTATGCGTATAAGACACTTTATAGAATGCGTATGTATTGTAATTGCCTCGATGCATAGAAATGCATTTGTGTATGCTTACGAGTTTGGTGTAAGTATGTGCGTGGGTATGTGTGTGCATGTGTATGTGTATATATTTACATGTATATGTGCGCATATGTGTGTACTAGACTGACAACTAGCATTTTACTAGAGATAATGGTCTTTTTTCTGTTCACTCTCAACTTGTACATTACCTAACTCGTCATCTCTTTATTATTGTAAAAAATTCATGTAAAAACTGTACATTTTTTGTGCGATCATCCATTTATATTCAAATAAAATGCTTATTAACTAACGACCGTTATGTTAAAATTGTTGAACTAGAAATACAAAACTTATAATCTTCTTGGTCCTCATGCTTATGTGTACATATATATATATATATATATATATATATATATATATATATATATATATATATATATATATATATATGTATGTATGTGTATGTATATATATATATGTATATATATATGTATATGGATATATATTTATATATTTTTTCATGCTTCCTTAAAATGACACTTTTGAACATTGGCCGAAACAAGCGATTCATATGTTATTTCCTGGCGTCAAGAATCGCGAAGTTTTATGTCATGTACATGTAAACTGACAAAAGTGTTTTCACCCCACAATGAAAATGCATCGTCCATGAAATTGTGTTATCTCTTATAATTATCATTACATGTATTATCAAATACAGATTAAACAAGATTAGGAGTACATTGCCCTCAATCATTTATTTTTGACTAGTGACATGGGTGTTACAAGACTCATGTGTGTGTATCATCTAAGTGTATTAACTTCAAGATATTTAAAAACCAATGATGGTAATTTTGTACAATCTCTATTGGAAATAAAGTTTTTTTTTTTAGTTTAGATATGCGAAATCTGGCGATTTAAAGAACGTGTATTATTTTACCCCACTGTAAGATAACACGAAGGAAGGAAAAACACGAAACACTCTACCGAAACCGACTGAAGCACCGTCGTAAATTATTTTCATGTAGTGAGACAAGGTTAGCCAAAGTAATTTATAAAAACACAACGCAACACGCACTCGTAAAAACATGTAAACAAACATATACACACAATGAATTTCAGAGCTTCACGAAATTTACAGAGTATTCTACAATGTCTAATGGAACTGAACATTATTTTTATTATTAGATGCATTTAAACTGGTCAATTTTGTTTTATAGAACAATAAAATTGAAATTCATTTTATTAAAACCTTGCTAGCATGAAGCCCTCTTGATTCCGTCTATGGTTGTCCGCCGCACCTGCACGATTAATCCTGTCGCTGGAGCTGTGCTGTTTTGTTAAACTCACCGTTGTAGTGGTACGAGGCCTAGCCAGCCCGCTTCGTGGGTGTGTTGCGTAGGAAATTTAATTGTCATTTGAAATATCGAATATCCTATAAAATTTCTCCTCGTATAAACATATAAATACTTGGTAACGATAAGCCTTACAGCCTGTACGAGTATATTCTCTTCCAGTTGTGTTGGACTGCCAATAATAACTGTAGGTCCCGCGGATGTTGGTGGGATTTTAACCTTATGCCGGCACATCAGGAGGAGGCCGAAGTTTAATAAAATTCGGTTCCTAGCTTTAAGGGCTTTACTTTCCTTTTAAGTCTAACACTTATGGGGTGACCGGATAAAATCAGGGCTTGAAATTCGTTGTGAATTTTCCGGTTGGCCTGATGCCCAAAGGCTCAACATGCCGGATCATCATAGTGATCAAAGCGACCGGCTGTGAGCAGAGATTGCGCTTACCAACAGCTCATATTTCCATGAACCTTGGCAGGAGTAAGGAAACATGGGACGAATTTCCAAACAATTCACGTCGTCCTGGGAGCCAAATTTTCCCCTGTTGCTTCAGCTGGTTCAGATCTTAAAGTTTATGCATTTTGCAAGTAAAATTTAAGAATTAACGCTAAAGTAACCCCACGAAGGATAGTCAAATTGAGAAAAAGCATTCGCTGTTAGCTTCACATCTACCCTGATATAGTGTTAAAAATCTTCACTCCAAATGATTATCTGCTGCCGTGTACCGCAGGTCTGACGTTATGCTGTTCTTCGAAACCAATCGTAGCCACCTTAGGCAACCTCCTCGTTATGAGCCCTCACAAATTTACGCAGGCTGCGCATTAGCAGCAATAATAATAAATTTAGTAGGAATATCATCGCATGAATCATGCGTTTTTCTCACGTTGATTACTTGAAGCATTCCCACGGAGTTCATTTGAAATCAAAGGGCCTGAAGATCAGAAACAGGACAGGTGTTCAGGTTTGCGTTTCTTAGATTTCTATTCCACTTGAAGATTGTTTCAGCGGAGAGGAACTTAGACTCATCGAAATAAATTGAATGATCTCATAAATGCTTCGACGTACATTTCTGAGAAGGGAATGCTTGCTAAATAATTTCAATTATATTGGTCAGACGCATAAATAATAAACAAATGCCAATTTATATTCAGATTTGAGGGAATAAGTGTTTTCTTTTGTCATCATCATTCACTTGTCAAGTGTTTTGATTATCGTTCGTTAGAGCGGACTCGTGTTTTGGTTATTTCTTATTATACATTCACAAATATATTTTTTGAAGGAACACGTTTCCGGTTCCAGTCAAATAAAGCTAAAGGCGGGTGACTGCTGTCATGAAGTAACGCTAGAAATTTAGTAATATTTGACACTATTTTTCACTTGGGTATAGTACTCCAGTTTTTCTACCGTTCTTGTTTGAGGATATTATTCTTTAATTTGATGGAGTATGTTGTATAGGTTAGCACTTCGAAATTCATTGCCGTATTTCCGGCATTTTTGAGTGTTTTCTCCATACATATTATTACATGTAACTTGATTTGACTCCCATTGTATGAGGCCTTCACGAATAAAAGATAGTGATTGTACGGTAAACTGTGACTTCAAAGTTAGTTCTTCGTCTAAAGAAAAATGTTTCTGGAACTCGAGTGCTTTCTGTAAAGTTGAATGTTTACTACAACTAACCCTTCTCATCAGTCTAACTTTTATTACTTTAAGGGTGATCAAAACCACCTTGCCATTTAGGCTACATCAAATGTAGCGCCGAAGGGAACTTAATTCAGGACAGACGCTCAGAAGCTTAAACCAATGTTACTACTCCTCACTGAACCATAGTAGCGCAGTAAAATCTATTCACTGTTGTGACCATATTCTCAAGCTGCGAGCATTATATAGTTTACATTTGTTCACAAGAGTCGTTAGTAGTATTTGCCGGTGACGATGCGCTGAGAACGCTTTCTGAAGCCGCTTACTATACTCACGAGCTTTAGCTTTCTTTAATTGTGTGCCAAATCAGTTCTTTGTATACAAAAGTGTAAAATTTCAACACAAATCTGAGTAAAACAGTCCTCTGAATTGTCATAAATTTGTTGATTGGTATAGCATGTTTGATCTGAGTACTGCACGCTTAATTGACCAGGAACTTGTTGATTTGCTTACACAAAAAGTTAGTTTTAATTTATCGAGCCGTCGACTTTTTAGTTCTACATGCCGTATCATTTACTTTCACGCAGTATATTTTCTTCAACATCTGGAAATGAATTATTTTTCTTTTCTTTCTTCTTTCAAATTTCCGAGTTTTCGACAATTTCGTCTTACAATTGAGGTCATTCACATTTTTTCTTAAAACACTCACATCAATATTGTTCCTACCGCATTGCTGCGAAAGAAACAAAAGAAAGAAGAACCGTTGGCTTCTAAAAAAAGTTGATGCATGAAATGCAACCAAAAATTTGAGTTTAAAATATTTCTTAACATAAATGTCCTAAATAGATTAAAAAAAACAGAAGCACGTAGACAATAACAGCATCAGGGGCTGAATATAGCACATAATCGAAAGAAACAAAATAAAATCAATCGTCCTGCGAAGCTCATGTGTCAACGTGAATGGAGGCATTGGTCTCCGAGGCGTTCTTTATTAACGTCTTTTATTTCCGGCACCGGTATTTTAAGCCCCTTCAAAGCAGAGCGAACTCATCAAAGGAATTTATTTTGTGTTTTCTCTCAACGTTTTGTTGAACCACTTACATGGCATTATAACATCGGAAACGATATATTCATCAGCCATTAGGATATTATGTTACAACACTTTTGTCAAAGCCTGTGTTGTAGCACAATGTGTGCGCTTACTTCAATAGAAACAACTACTTCTTGCTTCCTTCTGCCGTATTAGCCCGGGGAACTTTGTAACGGCGTCTACGTTTCATGAATGTTTTATTCCTCAGCCTTATTTTCAATCAATATACTTCGTCGTAGAGATACTACTGACGGCGTAATTAAGTTCTTCCTAACCAAGTTACGGTAACAACTCTACGTACGTTGCGCAGAACATAGGAAGTCGACTTACAGAAGAACTTTAGCAACGAGGTCGGCCTTGGGACTAGGAAGCCTTGTGGGATTCCCGATACACTAAATTAAGAAACATCCGGATCCTGAAATTAATGCAACTCGCGTCCTGGAGGCCCTGAATAAAATGCAAGAGCTGAGGAAATATGTCGACGACGCCGTGCGGCGCTCGCTACGATTTTTCACGCGGCGTTGACACCTAACACGATACCTGCGAGGAGGGACCCACCAGTGGTCACTGAGGGGATTTTCATAATGCTACTGACCGACCTGCTGTCACTAACTCAATTTTTGTACTGTAAATAACTAATGAAAGCTAAATAAAGGCACGACGCAATGCATGCTGGCTATTTTCAAAATTGCTAACTGCAATTGATTTTAAATTTGAATTGAACATTGAGCATCAGTTTAACCCAGTGCAGGAAACGTGTTAATGCAGAGTGGTCCATAGTAACTCACCTTTCTTCAAATCGATAAAATGGTGCAACATAAAGAGTTCGGAATAAGTAAAACCATACAGGAGAATTTGAAATCGTATTCAAACGTTGAGAATGGATGAGTATTTTTAGAATGACCATCGCTTTTATTGTTCAAATAAACATACTTTTTTAACGATAACTTCATGTCGGGCATAATTATACCTAATGAAACTCTTTTCCACCTTCTTCGGTGCCCAGCCCTTTCACCACCAGCTTGCAGCGCCTTGCTGCAAACTCCTCGTCCAAATTTAATTGTAGAGGTAGGCCCTAATAAGCAAAATTACAAACTCTGGGCCTTTGAAAATTCCAAAGCATTTTTTAAGCATCCACTTAGCCGGACTAAAGTTATAGTTGTCTGTAGTGTCACATCTTCAAGAAACATTAGTCGGTATTTTTTGAAGATGCTGGCGGCAATGCAATGTGACTGTTGTTGGAAACAGGTACAGGCTCATACTTCGAGAATAATTGATACCTGAGCTGGAAAATATGGACATAGAGAACACCCGATTCAAACAAGATGGAGCCATCACTTCACACAGCAAGATTCAACGGTATGCTAAAAAAAGTTTTCCCCACCGGTTTACTTCAAGTTATGGCGACGTGGTGTGGCCTCTTTAATCTCTAGATTTAAATGCTGGAAATTTCTTACTCTAGGATATTTGAAGGAAAAAGTTTTCATCAACAAATCTGTTACCTTACTGTGAATAACACATTGACTGCGATGGGTGAAACTGAAGTTCCATATTCAACTCCCATTGAAAAACAGAAGTTGTTAGTCATTTAATAAATACCAAACATTAACTGGCTATATTAAATTCAATTAATTTTAGAAGATTATTAGAATTTTTCAAGTGACCCATCGATGGGTCATTTCACGTTTGAAAAACTTGAGCACGACCCATCGACGGGTCGTATCGCAAGCGAGGTGTTAAAACACATCTTTCAAAATGTTATCAGTATAACAGTATGCCTTGAATTGAGTAATGAACAGTACCATTAAATCACAAATTGTGTGCTTCAAAAATGACAATGGTCATCTAAAAGTTATCATATTTCATACTTGAAACACAAATAAAACCCGAAATCTCCTGAATCCGTTTAAATTATCCCGAACACTTTATGTTTTTTTCAGTTAGCACATGAAGAAATGGGTGAGCAGCTCAAGGACCACTATGCACTTTGCATTAAATATTTTAAGCCTAAGTAAAATTTCTCTGACGTTCCAGTTTTGATGTATTTTAAAGCTTGATTAGTACTTAACTTGCAATTTTCAATTCATTCAAGAAATTACTCAATAATTACTGCTTTCTTTGTTGGGTCGTCTCTTTGATCTATTTTCTACTTTGCATTTATTTTTTGCCCACAAATTATAATTCAGATAGATTGATGACCAATTTTTAGATTGAAATCATTCGGAAATTTTTGTGCAGTAAAAAACGCATATTATTACATCATAGAATATCGTATTTTACAATTATTCGCGCAAGTGTAATGTTCGTGTAAATAATCGCGTCGCAGGAGAATCAAATATAATTAATTCACAAAATTAGGATTTGTTTTTGTTTGACAAACATTACATGCTATGAAATCCATGAAATATTCTGAGTTGCAACATTGATTTAAACGTTTCAACTCACCAAGGACTGACGCTGGCGGTCTCGTTTCGTTCAGTCTAACACACACACACACTCTCGTATTTCTGGAAGTGTAAATCGAACCTGTTTATCATGAAGTTAGTGCGCTGAAAACCAGTGATGCTTCACATCCTGAAAGATAATGATAAAACGAGCTTTCTACTATCTTCAAAGTGTATTCTCAAAATGTTCTAAGTTTCAGTAATTATTGACCTTTCATTGCGAGTAGTTTGCAAGCTCAGAGTTAAGTTCTTTACTAATAAAAACAATGTTTAAAGCGAATACGAAGGACATTTTAACAACAATAATGCATAAGTAATCAAGAGGGTGAACACTCGCCGCACCGTGACTGGAGTGCGCGTTCTGTGTGCAGATATGAGAGTGAGTGGGCTGCCTTTCTACGCTAATGAACCTCCCCGACACAGTTAACCAAAATCATTTTGTAAGCAGCTCAGATTCGTTAAGAATTAACAAGTCAAAGGTATTCCATTGTGTTTATTTTGCTTACATTTCCTGTTTTTAAAATAGAATGGCCAGCTTATGTTAGTTTTATTCGACCGATGAGTTAAGTATTAAGTTATGCGTCGGACTGCTTTTCACAGTTTTTGAACCAAAATTCTGAAATAAAAAAGAGACTATTAGGAACACTGAATAGAACATTTATTCTTTTATAAGCTCAACGGTGATCTAGATTTAGATGTTTAGATTCATATGGACAGCATTCAATCGCCATTGTTCGTTTTCTCTTCTTAAAATGACGCTTCCATTGATTATTTTTGCTGATGATGTGTATACATACGATTTTTTTAAATCTAGGAACCCATCTCGCAATGAAAAGGACAGTTTACACAATGTTTCTAATTTTTTAAATTTTTCGAAAATCTGGAAGCTCCCGGCCAATATTTTTGAACATGTCGTCAATTTCAGATTAGTTCTCTGCGTTTCAAAATATTCGCTTTAAAGGTGCAGTTAATAAAATTGCTAAAATTTGCTGTCGGCTTTAACGAAGAAACTTTAAAAATAGCGTAAGTTTTCATGCTCTATGAGGGAAATTTTTCTATACTGGCTGCTTTTTGGTGGTGATAAATTGACAGTGCTTTATCATACGTTGTACGGTATTATAACCGCCTGTCAGCAACGGTGTGATCGGTTGTTTTTGGTTATGTGTCACCATTTTTAAATTCATGATTTTCGAGTGAAAATTCTCAAAAAAGTATGAAAACCGACAAACGGGCCAACGAAAATAAGGGGCTAGGTTCCCAAAAAGCACTGGAGGGAAGTATTTCTTGCACAGATCTTCGTGCAACTGTTAGCACGATGCGGTCGAGAGACAGCTAGGTACCACGATGATCTTCTTTCAGCTTCATAGTGCCATAGTTCACATTAGCTTTGAATGTTAAGTTGTATCTATTTAATGTTTTTGAAATTGTGCGCCATTGTTTTAGGAAAATATTATGGCTGTGATAGTAAATATAGGAACACTTGTGAAAATAAGTTAGAATCGAACTCGTCAGCGAGAATTTTTTACGTTGACGATGGAGCTCGTACGATAATTAAAAAGTGACTTTGAGTCACTGAGTATTTTAAAAAGAACTGACACAACTCAGTCTGAATTTTTTGCCGGACCATGCATATTTTTCGCCGCATAAGCGATTTCATTAATTGGGCGGCGAAAAACATGCATGCAGACGGCGAAAAAGTTAGACTGGGTAGAGCTTTGTCTGAATAATCTCACAGACAAATTATATTGAGTATTTTTTAAATTCATGACATGAAGGCTACGACATGACCTTAGATTACTACTGGTGACACTATGCAAATTACAAAATAACGTACAGAAATTGAAGACGAAATTAGTGGTGTAAATCCAGTATGAAAATACTTGAGAAGGAACATGAAGACGCGCAGGAAACAGTTTCCTGGCACTCACAGGAAAGACTAATTTTACTCGGGAAATTACTTTATTCTGCACGATGGAGTAATATTAGGGCGTTCATTAATCACAAGATGCAGAATTACGACGAATAATGATTCATTAGGTGTAAAATAGTCACTGAGCATTCGGAGATGATAAAGTTCGTCTGCATGCAGAACGCACTCACCTGCGAGGGGCTGTCTTATATAACAATACAAGACGATGGCAATGATTGATAACAACAAACCGCAGCGCGGTCGCGCCCTTGGAATGAGAATTATGCTCCTGCTATCTGTCTGTAAACAAAGACCACGAGGATCCCCTGTCCAACTTTTTCCTGCATGAGTGTTTTTCGCTGCCTAAACGATTTCATCGCTCGGGCGGCGAAAAAACATGCATGGTCCTGCGAAAAAGTTAGACTGGGTTGTGCTTTCAGGACGCCGTGTTCTCATTTGCGCCTCTCATTTGGTGAGGAAGCTCAAGTGCAGTCATTTCACTGTTTACGTATCTTCAGTGACTGTTGAGTTTGATCTCATGTTAAGATTGTGCTAGTGAAATTCAAATTGGCTTTCGTTTTACTTTGTCTGTTTGAATGTCAGTTCCGATGCGTGCATTTGAAATTTCCGTTCCTTTTTGATAGTTCTTCATAAGACCAAAGAATGCTGAACAAGAGCGCAAGGGTGACAACATTATTATTAAACAACAAAAAAGCATCTTTGTTCATTATTGCACTAAGGTCCTAGCCCTCAGAAAATTTATCAACGACATCGAAGAAAAACGCCCAGTGTTGTCTTTTTCAAGCGGCATTTCCGCCTCCCGAGTTTCACACAATGAACTGAGACTCGGTAAAAAGCACAGAAATGTGCTCTATAACGGGAATTTTAACCGCTTGTCCCAGGAAGAGTAAAGGTCGAAAAAAGACGAAAAAGAGGAGAGGAAGGAGACACGATGTGGATCCTCTTAATAATGAGCTTGAAGGATGAGATAAATCTTCATGAAGGATGAGCGATATAATAGACATCCTGGTCTTTTTAATTGGGGAACGCTTTTTATGATCCGCGAGGGCTCTGCAGTGATGAATGAACTGAGATAATTGCCTATGTTCATTCATCATTCCAAATAATTATGCAAGAGTTGTACTCACAATTCTACACGGATCCCTGCGGGGCACCGGATACTCACAATTTTATTCGTGTTCAAGTCTGCAGAGTGCAATTACTCAATGAACAGCTCAGTGGAACTTTATGTTCTGATGTCCTCTTGGGGAAGATTTTAATGGAGTTGTAATGCAAAGCGAAGAGCAAGGATAAACGGATGAAAAGTTGTCGTAGTAATAGGAAAGTCTCAGGCTAGCAAACATTATCAGCCAAAAATTTTTGCAAGAAATCAAATTACGCGAAATTATTCATCCAAAATTTTCAATACTATTTTGATGGAGTTGTTTTCAGAAAATACTTTCTTCTCTTAACTGCATTCTTATCAGAAGCGTAGTTTCCATTTTCTTAAGGTTTCAATATGTCTTTTTGCATAAATTTAACTTCATAGATTCTAGTCGCCCATTCATTTAGTCATTATTTTCAATAAACCTGCATAGGAAATGCATTTACGTTCATCGGTAGCCTTCAAGATTCTTGACTGTGGAGACCGGGGAGGAAAAAGCTGCAATTATGTTTTGAATGCTTTTTTTGACGGCGGTGCTTATTTCTGCTGGAGAAATTAATTTTACGTCTAAGTTTTAACAATGGCGAAATATGCTTGGACGAATTTTCTCACACAAAACTAGTACATAGTTCATTAGATCATTGAAGTAACCCGAATATAACAGTGATCTAACCACTTAAATCATGAAGCTTTGCAGTCCTGTATAATAGAGCAACTAAATCCACGCGCAGCAGATTTGCGTGCTAATGTGCATCGCATCACGCAAGAGAGCAACGATGATTTATGCGCTAAAATTAAAGTGGTTAAATATTTTCCCAGGCCTGAGATCCTAACACATTCCATATTCGTAACAGCTCATTTCCGTGCGTGCCAGCAGTTGAGTTGAGTGACGATATTTGATCTTTTTGCCTCTCGCACATTAATACTGAACTAGATCGGAACTCCGTTTCGATCTTGTCTATGGATATTTACAAAAAGCTTAATTCATGAGAAGCCAAGAGAAATCCCAAGGGAATTTATGATTCTTAAAATAATTTTTAAATTCTCAAATCAAAAAATTTAAGAAGCCTTATAGGAATTAAAAAAAAAAACAAATGATTAAGTATGTGACCACAAAACGCTACGGAGTCCAGTTCCATCAGTAGTTGCGTACACCTCTATTATGTTATTATTATAATTATTAGTTAGTCCGAGACACCCTAGCCACATAAAGTGCGATCTTAAGAAAAGAGAGGGATGGAAATTGGTGCATAAGGTGGGTTCCTATACAGGGTGTATACCCTGCGCTTGTATATAGGAACAGCAAGTTAGGAAAAAAAGACGAAGATAAAATGTTCCATTCTGTTAAAAGGTTGGTAGTTCACCTATACACGCCAGAGTACAAGAAAATTTGTATGAGAACAAAATTTCTTGACTATAGAAGGGGAACATACCAAAGGTAAAATTTCATCAAGAATTCAAACTGTTTATATTATAAGTCATTTGAGAGTGACGGGTAGAGGTAGAATACTATTCCATTATAAATTTAACTTGATTAGATGAAACCCCTTAGCAATAAAGACATGCAGGAGTGCGCAAACCTGCAGTAAAGGAGCAGATCATTGAACAGAGTGTGCGAATCAAAGAGGTTATTTCCAGCATGGCACGTGGTTACTCAGTCTAACTTTTTCGCCGGAGTATGCATGTTTTTCACCACCCAAGCGATTTAATTACTTAGGCGGCAAAAAACATGCATGCATGCGGCAAAAAAGTTAGACTGGGTAGCTATTGTGATACAAATGTTCCGAGGCACTATATAAACTTATGAAGAAACTTAACACTATATAAACTAATGAATTGCTCTCGACAACGAGTAGAAATTATGAATACGAGAAGAAATTGTGAATATTCTCTCGAAACAAAAATGGTTTAAGAGAGGTCCATTAAAACAGGGGCGAGTATTTCAAGTACAAAACGTAAGTTTCAATTCGTTGTTTTAGTTTACTTATGAATTGCTTTTCCGCTCACTAAAATGGTTTGATTAAAGATGAAAGAAGTTTTTATTCGACTGTGACACGAATGTCATTGTATTGTTTAGACCATATAAGGAGAAATAGTGCAAGTAAATAACGTGGGATATCAATGGATCAACATTAAATGACATATCTGTATGTATACACAAGTTATTTCTACGATCCCAAGAATTGATAGTAAGTTTAAAAGCACGTATCTCTCTGTTGAAGTAAACGAGTGTTCATACCTCGGTTCTCAAGTTTTTTGTTGCGTAAAAATATTTGTAAACTCTTGAGATTATTTTAATTTTATGTATTATACTTATGGAAGGATGCATCCATTGCTGAATAATTTCACAGACCGCCTACAGCTAAGTTTTCCTCAGTACTAATAGAGAATTAAAAATCCTCCTTTTTACCTCATGTCCGGAGAATATTGCTGTGCGTTAAGGTAAACTTTGGATTGGCTACTTGAAAAAATATGGACATTCAAGCATGAAGGTAAGCCACAGGGAAACATAACATCAGGGCCACATACCTAGGTTTGAAACGAATCATTATCGAGATATGTAATTGAAAGTTAGCTGAGAAGATAAGTATTAAGAACAAACCTGCTATTTATTTGCTAATATTAGCAATTAACAGCTTCTTTGCTGAAAATTGAAGTAAAATACCGTACAATTTGCTATCGAACTGTTCAAACGAGCACATTCAGGATTGGTTTTTGGCCCGGCGAGGGCTAAACCAAGTCAAATTAAGCTTCCGTTCGATTGCTTGATTTTTGTCGTCTTGATGTCGTTGCTCTTGCGACTTGGTGCGAATTAAAAACGCTTCTACCTGAAGCACAGTTATGTTATCAGTGCAGGTTCAAATGAAGAGCTTTGATTTCAACTTAAGAACAAAATTGTGACGTTATTTCACGACATAGCTCCAAACTGCCCTCC
Source organism: Morinoia aosen (assembly GCA_030386875.1). Lineage (NCBI taxonomy): Eukaryota > Metazoa > Arthropoda > Malacostraca > Amphipoda > Talitridae > Morinoia > Morinoia aosen. The sequence goes on from CM059556.1 coordinate 11,387,394, forward strand.
GTTTAAAATGCGGACCCAAGTTTTGGAGCCAACGGGATCTGGGTTGTGGTGTGAACTCTTCTGCAAGTAAGTAACCTGGGAAAATTTGCATTTTTTATTTGACTTGCAGAACCTTGAAGTTTAAAGCCAACAAACGCACGAAACATGAAATATCTGCTCGGAGTGATGTTCACGTGTATGCACTATTGAGAGCAAATAGAAACTGCCTCGCACATCGCATTCGATATTTATAAACTTAAGTCTATATTTTTTCAAATATCTTTATCAAATATAACATACAGACTACACACAACACATGAATGTTGTTTTTTTTCTTAGGAAATAGAAATATCGAGCAGGATTTTTTCTTATGAATCCATTGACGGAGCCAATGCTCTTTGGAGAAGAGACACGCTCTTAAATCAGTTTGTAACTCTGAAATTAACTAATGATAATAATTTCATTACAAGAGCACATTTGAACCAGAAAATAAATGACATTTTACCTCTTACCAGATCATGCCCCGTGCACGTAAATGTTAAGGATTTATTAAATGCTTTGTTTATTTTGTTTAGCATCTTATTCAGTGTTGCCAAAGCTCTGCTGAGTGATTTACTCACGTGGGAGCATGCTTGTAAAATATAACAGAAAATCCTTCGAATGGCAACATGATTAGATCTGTTGTTGATGATTTGGTACACTGCGGACTGCACTCGTCAAGATTCTTTGATCAGAATCTGGAAAAAGTTAAGCTCCGCAGTATTTTTTTAGGAATGAGGAGAGGTTTCAAGAAGCAAATAATCTAATTGATTGTGTAGAGCACATACCCCTCATTTATAATTCCCTTGCCGTCTTTGATGGGTTATGAATTCATTTTGAAATGTTTTTAGTTATCTTCCTACTCGTTTAAAATCTCATTCGAGAAATTTACCCCGATACTGAGAATTGCTTTTTTTGTCATACGTGATGGACACACGGTCACTAAGAATATAATAAATTGTCGTACTCATATTCTAAACCGTCGTACTATATTTTGAAAAATGTACTCTTCTCTGCCAGTTTGGAAATTATCAACGGAGTTTCAAGGATATCCTTTGTTCAAATTCTATTAAAGCAGTGAATAAAATACTATATACTCATCTTAATAATTGAAAAGACTCAACTACTCAGGTCAACAGTTCGTAAAAGCATAGCTGTCGATTCGTTAGTAAGTCGATCGTGTTTTATTAAGAAGACAAATTCCTCACTAGAATCACTGAACAAAGGTATTTGAGCTGGCAATTGTTCATCGTTCTTTATTCATTTTCTGACTTCCGTAAATGTTATCTAAGCGTAGTCTGGGGGAAAATATCTCCGTACTAATTGCACAGCGGAATCATTTCCCAGAGGCTGCGAAATTTGCTGCCACGATTGCATAAGTGAGCGCCTTAATGTGGAGGGATATATTGATGGCAATTCGGTAGGCTAACGACGCTCCACAATTTCGCTTTGAGAGTCATACCACTGTGAAAATTTCCCTTCAAGTATGATGTAGCTTATATTTTGAAGTTAATGAGAGCATTTGCATAGCGGGAAATACCTGGGTGAATAGAACAGCGCACTTTTATAATTTGGTATCCTATGTAATTATACCTATAATTTGAAATAGAAACCGACGAGGTCTAACTTTTCCAGTCTAACTTTTTCGCCGGGGCAACTGTGATTTTAGCCGTCCAGTGCAGAAACTACGCTTGGGCAGCTGAAATCATAGATTCTTCGGCGAAAATATTAGACTGGCGAGTAAGTTTCATTCACGAGGCTTCATTTTGTTCAGTTGCCACGTAGCGCGCTCTGGAGGGACTCAAACTATGATAAATTTCATGGGTATGTTAAGAATCAAATGCGGGAATAGCTTTTCAAATATTTTATACATTTTCACATGGAAATCGTTTTCAAACTCACTCTTGTAATGCTATATTGTGTTCATTTATTTGGATAAGGATTATTTTTTATTTCATCTTGCTATGATCGTTACGGTAGAGATGCGCGTCAATCTTCATCGTTTTACGTGATATTATTGCATGAAGATCAAGAACACCTTCACACTAGGCTTCACGGTTCGATTAGTTTAGTATTATCTACAAACCCATTCATTTGATGTGCAACAGTAATTGCTAGAATTAGATAACTGAAACCTTTTGAATTGTTGCAGGAGTTCTCCACGGAACGTGAAGTTAATAAGCGATGACTGTGATGTTTAGTCACACCTGATACATCTAATCAAGCTGTTCGTAATCAAAAGCAGCCTGACACTAGTTTACAACATTTCTATGTAAGAACATAATCGTGCATCAACAAAATAAAAAAATAAACAACCAGAGATCTAGTAACAACAATGATGTCTTTTCCAGCATCGCGACGTTCGTCGGCGGTCAGTCAACTTTTTGCTGCAGTTTGTATTCTACAACTACGCCATCGTTGCACCAGACCCTATTGACCCAGTTGTACAGCACACCCTGGAACCAGCCATAGAACACCATAACAACGCCGCCAAAATGCTAATAAGATCACCTCCTGCTTACTGCAGGTTGTATTCTTCAAGAACGCCAACGTTGCGCCAGACTCTACTATCCCAGTAGAACATCACACCCTGGAACCAGCCATGAGCCACCATAACAACGCCTCCAACATGCTAATAAGATCACCACGCACCTCCGGAAACCTGCCTCACGCTCTGTGCTCGCCCCCGCAGGCAAGGCCGTCGCTAACCATGGGAAGAGCAGCAGCAGCAATGCCTCATTCCCCCAATTACTCGACACTTACCCCTGTCACGGCGCCAGGGGAACCAACCCTCTTAACCTAGCGGCGAAAATGTACGGCTTGGTAATCTTAATGTGAGGTAGATCCTCAAAAATTGTTCCAATTTAGGTGAAGAATGGCCGATCGGCTCTAGGAAATCGTTTGTTCTTGCTCATTATATGCACAGGGTAGAAACAATTGACGTGTCAATGGTAGATGAATACTTCTTTGTTGAAGACTACTTTTGCGTGTAATATTCACATTGGCACCGTGCATCATGTAGAGTTGTAATTTATTGAGGGTGTAGCACGCTAAACTAAATGAAACGTCACTAAATTGGTCTGGTTTTATGAGTCTTTTTTATTTCCATGTTAGCACTTTGAAATAAACTTACCCAACACCCTACTCCCCGATCCCATTAAAGCAAGATAAGTCACTCGAACTTGTGTGCACTTAGCCTCTATACTTGCCAGTCTGCGTCTTCCAGCTATCAGGCTTGGGGCCCAGCAGCACCGTAAGACGACTTGCTATCTCCATGCAGGTTCATTATCATGGAAAATTTGAGGTGTAAGACAATTCATTAAAATGATTAACATCAATTTCGTCTGATTATAATTTAACGGAAAATTAGCAGCTTCACAAGTTCAGTTTCTTTATTAAATTTCATACAGGAAATTTTGTCAGTCTTGGCTTTTAGGCATGTAAGTACATACATATCGAGTAAAACGCACGAGCTGCAAATTGTTAGAGATTGGTCAAATGAATATCATTCGATTTTGAGCAACCAAATATTATATTTTCAAGTTTAGTTTTCAGTTTGTGATCTCCTCAGCGCAGTTCACTAATTATTTTAAGACACACGTGTTAAAAACTCGACAATTGAGGTTAATCACTCGGAAATACTCATAATGTCCTATCTAATGCCGTAAAAATTTCCTATTTAGCTTCCGGTTCATCAATTCCGAGCAGTGCAACCCAGCTTCATAGGAGAATGAGTTCAATAATTTGCTTGCTGAACTCAGGGAAGAAGTGAATACTTCCGCTGCGATATATTGTAATACATACAAACAACAATAAATAACATGAATATCCTCTCAGGGGGATACAACTATTGTATCTATGGGAATTGGCACTCCCAGGGAGAAAATGTGAGGGCCCGAGCTGAGAGTTAGGTAAGCCTTCTTTTTGTTGAAATGAATTTTTTTTTGTTTTTTTTAGGACAACCTTTTTTCGATTCACTGCTGTCCTGTTTTTCAGCACCCACTATTTTCTTCTTCAACTTTGATCTTGTTTCATGATCTTCTTTCTCAACTTAATGTTTCGATGCCCTTTTTGTACAGATTCTTCGTTCCTTAACTCCATACTAAATGGTGCCTTCCTTCTTCCTCTCTTTGGATAGCCTTTTTTGCGGATAGGGAGGCTTAAACTAACTAATGATCAAATCTAATCTAAAACATGAATATATGATTAGAGTTTTGATTAACTTACTGCAGAATGAACGATGACGACAAGAGTGTATGAAAAAGTATAGAACATAAAAGTATCGTAAAACTTTAATTAATTCCTTTTCCTTCAGTCGAAATTGTGTAGCAAAAACAACCCAACTTCATTTCTACTACCCAGGAAGATATGTAAGTGGGACACTGAAAAATCAAACTTGTAGTACGTTACTTTCAGTTCTGCCAAAAATTTTCAAATTGAATGAGAAACATTTATGAAAACAGAAAGTTTCAATACTAACAAACCTGTATTAACTAAACAAAACTATCAAGAAGTACATCCACATAAAAATGACAATTTTTATAATTAGATTGCATGCAAATATTAAAAAAAATCTGTCCAAGGAAAACACAGATCATTTTGCAGTGGAAGATGATTTCTTTTCAGTAAAATTCCGCTTGATGCGTAGGGATGAAACAAGGTATGTACACTTCATTTCTATGTTATGGGAGATGGTCTCCTTCAGTTTACAGTAAAGCAACGCGTTCAGATTTAATTTTATCATTGCACTTTGACTTCAGCTTCTGCGGTCAAGTAAAGAATTTTTCGTTCTATTTAATACAGAATGTTTGTTTTATTGTTACACGACATATTATCACACAAAGCAGAACTGTGAAGCTTTGTGTGACAGAATTCACTCCCATTATATCAATTCTTTTTTCAATTCTTAATTTCTGAACCTGCTTTATATGGCAGAAAATATTTTATTTATCATTTTATATTTTATTTCCCGTCGAATTCGTAGCCTTAAATTTTTTTGACGTTCACTGCGGCAACTCCGTCCCCATATACCGATATCGGCGACCACCTGGTACCAGAGCTCGTGCAGTGACGGTAGTGGAAATGACGGTAATCTGAGAAAAATATTCCGACATTGATGGGCTAATGTATCTTTCATTTAAAAAATTGCCACTAAATCTTTAGTTTCTGTACATGAAAAAGTCGTATAGTGTCTCTACCTGCGTGAAAAATGTTGCAAGGTTGCACCTCTGATATTGAGATACTTCTTTTAGATGAACTTTTGTATAAATCTCCGCTGCTGCTTGCTATTAGAATGCTAATTTAGTATTTCAATCTCATTATTGAAAATTTCTTCATATTTATCTGTAATCCAGAAAACGGTTGTACAAACTCTACGCGCAATAGCGCGTTTTGTATAAAACATATATCGTGATGTACGGTTTTTGTGTGTAATCATGCTGTGCTGTACGGCGTAGCAATGATGAGAGAGAGGAGGGAGAGAGAGAAAGGGAGAGACGGACACCAATCTGACGAAGCAGCACCTGTATGCCGGGTGCAGAGGAGATGCTTCAGTGTGTGCCACTCTCTGGGAAACCGATAAAATTTTCATTGCTTCCGTGTCCTCTTCATCTCATAGGTGAACTTCAACAGCAATGTTTGCGAATAACACTCAGTCACTGAGCATATCTACATATTTCTGGTGACTTACGCATTTTTTGTTGCGCTGTGACACTGAAATGCAACGCAACCCTGATCACATCGCGCTCCTCAGAGGTATATAAGGGAGCGTGACCTCCAGCCTGGCTCATTACTGTGCCAGTCGTCAAGAAGAGAGTGTGTCAGGTGGGTGATCCTGCGAGCGCTGACTGGTGTTGCTACAGTGTGATATAATTCTTCTATTAGCCAATGTCGACCTTCAGCCTGGCTTTCTGATCCTGAAATTAAAATGAGCATGATTTTCTAGAAATTGTAATTTTGTATACTATAACAACAAATTTGTGTACAAAAACCTAGCTATAATAGAACAATGTATATTGTTTCCCACAAAAAAGACGGTTAAATCTCTTAATGCAGTACAATTACTTCGGATACTTTGAAGCTCAGCAAGCTAGAAAGGCTTTTGCTTGTTTGCAAGGTTCATTAGCTTGCTAACATTGAAAACTTGTAAGTATTACCTCAATGAATGATTGAACAGGAAATAAATGAGTAGGTGAATAATAGCAAATCATACGCAAACACGCTGCAAATCAAATGCAACATAATAGACCGGTTATGCACGAGGCAATTTGACTGATTTTTCAAGTTTACTAAGGATTGAATTTCGGGCTTTGTTTGGAAGGCTTGACGGCTTTCGTCAGAGCTGTTGATGTGCTAGGTTTACGGCACCCGTTTTCTAAATATTGAAATGCACAACTTCATGAACTATATATGAGCAGAACCAACTTTAATAGATCGTCGTTCTTTAAAAGCGTAAATCTGAGTCAATAAGGATATCAATTTCTAAAATCAAAATAATGAACTAATTTTAATGAAAAATGAAATTTTGATTTTTTTATAAAAATTAAATTTTTTCAATTATCATTTACCTCATTGTAGAAGGAGCTAATAGACATACAGCTGTCTGCCATTCAATATCTTGTCACCGTGATTTGATACTGGATGGAAAATCACGTTTGCCTGAATAAATACCAAAGAAGCCATTCGGGGAAAAGAATATTAGAACTAAGCGTGAAGCTGACAAACTGAACCTTAAACAAACTGTGTATGTAGATGTACTCAGAAGGATTTTCCGTGAAAAATTCAAATTTTAATTACAAGTTTTCTTATAGCAACAAACGGCCATGAGAGCGAACATTACTAAGAATAATGAGCGGCTTTGCGTATCACTGGATAGCAATATGCAAATTTGAGGCCAGCTTTATTTGCATTCCTGCACAATTTAGACTTGCAGTGTACAGTAGATCGCTCTAAGATCACATAAGCTCATACTCAACTGACTTGTTTTTCCGATCTGACCGAACTTCCAACCTCCAATTGTGAGTGTTGGTGACAGTTTTTATAGTGAATCATCAGTCTTTCCAGTGAATCATCAGTCTTTATAGTGAATCATCAGTCTTTATAGTGAATCATCAGTCTTTATAGTGAATCATCAGTCTTTATAGTGAATCATCAGTCTTTATAGTGAATCATCAGTCTTTATAGTGAATCATCAGTCTTTATAGTGAATCATCAGTCTTTATAATGAATCATCAGTTTTTATAGTGAATGATCAGTCTTTATAGTGAATCATCAGTCGTTATAGTGAATCATCAGTCTTTATAGCGAATCATCAGTCTTTCCAGTGAATCATCAGTCTTTATAGTGAATCATCAGTCTTTATAGTGAATCATCAGTCTTTATAGTGAATCATCAGTCTTTATAGTGAATCTTCAGTCTTTATAGTGCATCATCAGTCTTTATAGTGAATCATCAGTCTTTATAGTGAATCATCAGTCTTTATAGTGAATCATCAGTCTTTATAGTGAATCATCAGTCTTTATAGTGAATCATCAGTCTTTATAGTGAATCATCAGTCTTTATAGTGAATCATCAGTCTTTATAGTGAATCATCAGTCTTCATAGTGAATCATCAGTCTTCATAGTGAATCATCAGTCTTTATAGTGAATCATCAGTCTTTATAGTGAATCATCAGTCTTTATAGTGAATCATCAGTCATCATAGTGAATCATCAGTCTTTATAGTGAATCATCAGTCTTTATAGTGAATCATCAGTCTTTATAGTGAATCATCAGTCTTTATAGGGAATCATCAGTCTTTCCAGTGAATCATCAGTGTGCAGAATACTATTTGTATACCGAAAAAGAAGAGTAAACATTGCTTAGTTGTTTATAACTGATGTTCATCGCGTCCTTTAAACTCTACAGTATATAATTTATAAGAGCCCAGCCTTAATTAAAGGTGGAATTTTCGATCGAGGATAAACAAACATTCATGCACGTCAAGTTCCTGGATTTGGCTCGCAAAACCTGGAAATTTTCAAATGTCAAGGAATCAAGAATGTAGTTTGAAATTATTCGAATTTAGAATGACAGCTAAATTGGGCTTCTTTGCCCAAGAATGAAAAAAATTCACACAAATTAACGCTAAATAGCATTAATTTTTGAAAGCCTCGGAATTCCCTCACTTTTAACGGAACAATTTGGGAGTATTTTAGAGTTTTAATGACGAGAAGTCACAAACTGCAAAAAGAAAAGCAAGGTCATGACGAGGCAAGTGAGGCAATCAGGTCGAGACTGACTGGTCAGCTTTCCGAGTTCGTTGGCGTTTAGTTTGAAAATCGGTAATTTCCTGATGCATCAATGTTCTGACACATCAGTATCACTGCATGTCTGAAGTCAATATTATGTACTTCATGTGTGAAAAATTAACATTACTGAGGCCTGACATCGACATTGCCGCGAACCTGACACATCAATATCACAGCGTACCTGACACATCAACATCACTGCGTACCTGACACATCAATATCACTGCGTACCTGACACATAAACATCACTGCGTACCTGACACATCAACATCACTGCGTACCTGGCACATCAATATCACTGCGTACCTGACACATCAATATCATTGCGTACCTGACACATCAACATCACAGCGTACCTGACACATCAATATCACTGCGTACCTGACACATCAACATCACTGCGTACCTGACACATCAATATCACTGCGTACCTGACACATCAATATCACTGCGTACCTGACACATCAATATCACTGCGTACCTGACACATCAATATCACTGCGTACCTGACACATCAACATCACTGCGTACCTGACACATCAACATCACAGCGTACCTGACACATCAACATCACAGCGTACCTGACACATCAACATCACAGCGTACCTGACACATCAATATCACTGCGTACCTGACACATCAATATCACTGCGTACCTGACACATCAACATCACAGCGTACCTGACACATCAACATCACTGAGTACCTGACACATCAATATCACTGCGTACCTGACACATCAATATCACTGCGTACCTGACACATCAACATCACTGCGTACCTGACACATCAACATCACAGCGTACCTGACACATCAACATCACTGCGTACCTGACACATCAATATCACAGCGTACCTGACACATCAATATCACTGCGTACCTGACACATCAACATCACTGCGTACCTGACACATCAACATCACAGCGTACCTGACACATCAACATCACTGCGTACCTGACACATCAATATCACAGCGTACCTGACAAATCAATATCACTGCGTACCTGACACATCAATATCACTGCGTACCTGACACATCAATATCACAGCGTACCTGACACATCAACATCACTGCGTACCTGACACATCAATATCACTGCGTACCTGACACATCAATATCACTGCGTACCTGACACATCAATATCACTGCGTACCTGACACATCAATATCATATTGTGGCACTGAAGGAAAAGCTCCGCGGCTGTGCGGCTGAATTATTTTCATTTTTAATTAACTAATTTCTCAGATATTATAAAACCAATCTCTTCCAGCAGTCTTTAGGCATTACTGAATAGCGTTACCTTGTGGTGATTATGGAGCACTGAATAGTGATGGTTTTTTTTTCTGTAAAGGACATGGAATGCTGAAGAATTTTTTCATTTTAGCTATGCAATAATTTAACATTACGGATAACTATGACAGAAAACTAGAGTGTTTGTTGATGTCATGTTTGTCCAATGAGAAAAAAACAGTCATCGCGTATTTTTTGCGTAAAGACAGCCATTGCGTGGACAGTTGCTTGTAGGCAAAGTAAAAGAGGAAATTAAAAAATCTGTGTACACTCGTATACAAGCGAGAATTCCGCACGTTATTTCTACCAAGAGAATTTTCTAGTTAATTGTAATTTCGTCGCGTCGCAGCTTTCGGCAGCGTCCGCTCGTGAGGTGCCGTCATTTCTCCTTGGTGATCAGGAGCAGGATTTGCAGACGATTTATCTTGTCACAGCGGAGCAGGTAACAGCGCAAGTTCCTACAACTCAATTTACTCAGCTGTACTGCTGCGATTGCTATGAGGTATTAGAAAATCCGGCCTCTGAGCAACGGTAGCTGATGAACTTGCAGGAGCTTCGCCCCTTTATAACCTACTATCTAACTATAACCTACGATTCTAGTATAACCTACAATCCAACTACAACCTGCGATCGTACCATCCAGAAGGCGGACATGTTGTTCTGATTGCGCTTGCGGTGTTTGAATCCTGAAACTGCCTTTTTTCCTGCGGTGCTCCGTTTTCCGTTTAGATTCCGTTTGCAATATTTCTTTTGTTGAGATTCTTTTTTTGCAGTGCTCCGAAATCCTGAACGGAAAATTTTAATGTTTAAATTCCGTTTGCGGTATTTATTTTTTGTAGATTTATCTTTTTCTCTGCGGTGCTCCGTCATCCAGAACGGAATATTTAAGTGTTTAAATGTTCGTTAACCTTGACGCATTGCAGATTAAATAACCCAGGATACAAGTGAAGGAGACGCTGAAACTGGTAAATATGACGTGGCGTTGGCGACATGTTTTGTATGCTGTGATGTCTGCCATCTGGTTTGATGAATGCGCAGGACGTTGATCAACTATTGTTCGAAAGTTGTTCATAAATTTTTGCTCAACAAATTCAGATCCAATTTTTGAGGATAAAACCAAATATTCATCTTCATTATGCAAATTAATCTAGGAACAGAATTTGTAGAGGGGATGAATATCATCACGAGTACAGAGTTAAAGCTTTAAAAGGAAGGAAGCTCAATAACAGATGACAATTTATATAGTTATTGACACATCCACTTTGTAATAAAGTCATGAATACGTGAAATTATACATCTTTCGAGAGGCACTTCATGCACTAAGTTTAATAAACACTATTTGAAATGACAATTACCCACAACACAGTAATTTTTTCTTGGCTCATTTCATCAGAGTTAATTATTATGTAATGCCTCCTGCTCAGTGAAGGAAATCCCCGCGAGTTTTTGTGTGCTTCAACTCCATTTCTAGCGTCCAATACAACAAGTTGGTCGAACAACTGTCTTGTGGTTAGTTAGTCACAAAAACGACAAACTTTCTACCCCAAAATGAACGTTTTTTCGGTAATTTAAAATTCTGGAGCGAAGCTTGAGGTCTGTCACGCGCATTTTTTGTTACTGTGACAAGATTGGCTGCAGTCATTAAGCACACGCGCATTTTTTGTTACAGTGACAAGATTGGCTGCAGTCATTAAGCACACGCGCATTTTTAGCTTTGAACACTCGTACGTCAAGGACTTGCCGATAAGGCGCATTCGGTCCGCAGTTCCGGACAACACGCACCGAGCGAGCACTACCTGGCCGAGCTAATGCGGTCAATTTTACTGATGCATTTCATCGAGCTTCTGAACGTCAATAACTTGATTCTTCTTGTGCTCTCATGTTCGCGGAGGCAGCTGGTGAATTTAGGCCTCTGAAGGCCATTTTGACAGGCTGTTTTTGGATCTCTCCTATGGAAAATTAATTTACTCAATAAAAAAAACATGTTGATCGTGATTGAAATTAAATTGTGAAAAATGTGTGTCGTATAAAAACAATGAAACTACCTTTCTAGATAATTTAAAAATATTCAAAATATTTTTTTGCAAGCGTTTCCTTTTGAATAAAATGAGGGTTTCGTTTGGGTGTTATGATTAGAATAACTCGCTGTTTAAAAAAGTAAAAATCCTATGTGTTTATTGGAAGATTCATGTTCTTAATAACTGACTTAAACCCGTGGTGCAAATTTCCATTCTGACACAACAGGGAAGGGAGGCGCCGCAGCCGAAGCAACTTGCTATGCACTTCCAGTGAGGTAAATTTATTGCTGTTCGGTCGTGCATCCTGCCTAGCAGCACAGGGAAACGGATGAGATGAAGAAAAAGTGTAAGAATTTCGAGAAAAATGAAAGACGGAGTTTGTCTGGCATCCGGCGTCACTCACGCCACACAAAAAGTAGACCGGGATCGAATAGACCAAGACTGAATGAACCGGCACCGACCGGACAGGCTGAAGGTTGCAATCAGCCGCCGAATGGCTGCATTGGCTTCACTTACTTGGAATTACGACGCTTTCAAATGACTACCTTAAGATTTTATGAGTTCAACCTGCAATCACGTGTGCGACGAAAAAGTTTAAAATCATCGATCTACCCTTGGTGATTTCCGTCGAACTGAGGAGTTGAGGCAGAGAGTTTCTTCCTGATAAATCTAATTAGACTTAGCCATAGTGCAATATTAGGGACACATAAATATTAGGTGACTGATAAATGTAATTAGAGTTAGCCATAGTGTAATATTAGGGACATGTAAATATTAGCTGACTAATAAATCTAATTAGTCTTAGCCATAGGGCAATATTAGGGACACATAAATATTAGCTGACTGATAAATCTAATTAGACTTAGCCATAGGGCAATATTAGGGACACATAAATATTAGCTGACTGATAAATCTAATTAGACTTAGCCATAGGGCAATATTAGGGACACATAAATATTAGCTGACTGATAAATCTAATTAGACTTAGCCATAGGGCAATATTAGGGACACATAAATATTAGCTGACTGATAAATCTAATTAGACTTAGCCATAGGGCAATATTAGGGACACATAAATATTAGCTGACTGATAAATCTAATTAGACTTAGCCATAGGGCAATATTAGGGACACATAAATATTAGCTGACTGATAAATCTAATTAGACTTAGCCATAGGGCAATATTAGGAACACATAAATATTAGCTGACTGATAAATGTAATTTGACTCAGCCTAGTGCAATATTAGGGACACATAAATATTACCCAACGGCAGTAATGTAATATTTCAGTTGATTTAAGATTGCCCTGCCAATTTATGCTTCACTCAGGATTTGCTTCCGCGGGAGAGAGAATTTCAATAATACCAGCAATTCATTAAGTTTTTTGCTGTTTTTGAGACTGAGACTTTTTCACAAAATTTTAGGAAGAAATATGAATTAATCTTATAATCGTCGTGATAATCATGCGTGCCATCATTGTACAGAAGTAAAATTGGCATCTTAAAATGGGAAAACAATTTTGTAAAAAATATGCGTCATATGGTTAGTGTTTCGATAAAAAACATACTAAATGTGTATGACAAGAACTCAAATGACGAATACTCTTCTGATATATACTTATGTCACAGGGTATACAAAATATATGAAATTGAATCGTAATTGAAATTTTACAGCGTATTGGAACTTTCGGCGCAATGAAAAAATCATATATGTTTCACAAAGTTGCAGTTGTTTCGAAAACATATACGACATTGTACGTACATCAAAGACACACATGTGATGGGGCACTATTTCATTAAACGCATCTTCTGGTAGGTAAGTGATAAATAAAAATAAATATTTTACATTTTCCAGTGTAAGGAAACGTATGACCAATTCTGCACTGTAGAATTGTAAGTAGAAAAATAATAACCTTTCATTGGAGAGAGAGGAGAACGCATGAATATGGGACAAGCAGCCAAGGAAGTTTTATTCCCATTTAATCTCACGGCTAGCAAAGGACGACGCTATTCTTCCACATCCTCTTCGTTAAATGACATTGTTTCTCCAAACCTGGGAAAATTTAAATGAATTTTCTGAAGAGCTTCTCTGTGGGATTGAAAGTAAGTTTTTCTGGGAAATAGAAACTGTTTTTATTCCTACATCTCCTTCGAGTTTTGCCATTGCAGTGTTACGGTCAACGAACTTTGCTCAATGATTAAATACTTTATGTTTTTGAGCTAGGGCTTCTATTAGCCAGCGATGTTACTTGCATAATTTCTGACACTGCTGAACGAAAGTAGGATGTGATTTTTTCTTTTTCTTTCTCAAAATCCATTTTTAAATAAAAACCGCGAAGCGTCAATACTAAACTATACAGTACACGATTCACCAGAGATAAAATGCCGGATATTATGTTGGTTATAACACAATCGCTCGTATTGACCATTATTGCTTCATAGTTATAAATACGGCGAGTGCTCGTGTAGAAATTGTGCGGACGTTGGTTTAGTGAATTCTGGCGGGAGTGTGGGAGTACTGTACATCCAGGGCGTCCGGTGGTGGTGGTGACATCGTGGTGCGGGTGTGGTGACATAGTGACGCCGTGGTGCGGGTGTGGTGACATAGTGACACCGTGGTGCGGGTGTGGTGACACAGTGACGCCGTGGTGCGGGTGTGGTGACATAGTGACGCCGTGGTGCGGGTGTGGTGACATAGTGACTCCGTGGTGCGGGTGTGGTGACATAGTGACACCGTGGTGCGGGTGTGGTGACATAGTGACACTGTGGTGCGGGTGTGACATAGTGACGCCGTGGTGCGGGTGTGGTGACATAGTGACACCGTGGTGCGGGTGTGGTGACATAGTGACGCCGTGGTGCGGGTGTGGTGACATAGTGACGCCGTGGTGCGGGTGTGGTGACATAGTAACGCCAGGGTGCGGGTGTGGTGACATAGTGACTCCGTGGTGCGGGTGTGGTGACATAGTGACACCGTGGTGCGGGTGTGGTGACACAGTGACACCGTGGTGCGGGTGTGACATAGTGACGCCGGGGTGCGGGTGTGGTGACATAGTGACACCGTGGTGCGGGTGTGGTGACATAGTGACGCCAGGGTGCGGGTGTGGTGACATAGTGACTCCGTGGTGCGGGTGTGGTGACATAGTGACGCCGTGGTGCGGGTGTGGTGACATAGTGACGCCGTGGTGCGGGTGTGGTGACATAGTGACACCGTGGTGCGGGTGTGGTGACATAGTGACGCCAGGGTGCGGGTGTGGTGACATAGTGACTCCGTGGTGCGGGTGTGGTGACATAGTGACGCCGTGGTGCGGGTGTGGTGACATAGTAACGCCAGGGTGCGGGTGTGGTGACATAGTGACTCCGTGGTGCGGGTGTGGTGACATAGTGACACCGTGGTGCGGGTGTGGTGACACAGTGACACCGTGGTGCGGGTGTGACATAGTGACGCCGTGGTGCGGGTGTGGTGACATAGTGACACCGTGGTGCGGGTGTGGTGACATAGTGACGCCAGGGTGCGGGTGTGGTGACATAGTGACTCCGTGGTACGGGTGTGGTGACACAGTGACGCCAGGGTGCGGGTGTGGTGACATAGTGACTCCGTGGTGCGGGTGTGGTGACACAGTGACGCCAGGGTGCGGGTGTGGTGACATAGTGACTCCGTGGTGCGGGTGTGGTGACATAGTGACGCCGTGGTGCGGGTGTGGTGACATAGTGACGCCGGGGTGCGGGTGTGGTGACATGGTGACACCGTGGTGCGGGTGTGGTGACATGGTGACACCGTGGTGCGGGTGTGGTGACATAGTGACACCGTGGTGCGGGTGTGGTGACATGGTAACGCCGTAGTGCAGGTGTGGTGGCACCACGGGAACGTGTGTGATGCCTGCCTGGTGTCCGCTGTGGTGTGCCCAATAATTCAGCGACAATTTTGTTATCTCGTTTCTATATTTAAAGCTGGGAATTACTCTTTTGAGCACGCGACGTTTAATATTTTTAAATTCAGTGTCTTAATTTATCGCCGGGGACTGGTCGGGCTCGGGACTGATTTTTGGAAAACACTTTTTATGAAATGGATATTTGCACCACAGCGTAGCCATTGTGCAGCTTGTGGGCATTTCATATTTTGCCTGATATTTCTGAAATCAGAATCTTGATATTTTTATTAATTTCAATGTGGAGTGACTCTGTTAATGGGGCAAAACCCAACAACACAGTCACCATTAATATATTCGAACCCATTATCATAGTCAGAGCAAAAATTTAAAAGCAAAGAACATTTAAAAGCGAAAATTTGAGGTAAATCTGCGATTTAAGGATAGCGAGCATATTTATTAAACCATAGTCTCATTGAGAGCTGTGTGAGGATGTGACAAGTGAGCAAGTCACCAAACAAGTGCGCTAAGGAGAATATCACAGTTGGATGAGTGTGACGATAGTTGGAGGGCAAACATGCAGAGTGTCCTAACCCACAAATCAGAGGTCAAAACTAGAGAGTAGAATAAGTGATAATTTCACCTCATAGCGGCGTAGATGTCTTTCAGGCAGAGTGGCCTAGTTCCTAGTTCAGTTCCTAGTTAGTAACTTGGCTAGGAAAATCCAGTTTGGCAACCCTGCGATGAACACCACGCCTCTAACTTGAGTGTCCTAAAATTCTGTGTTTCTGAGTTAGGACGCTCTGCATATTCGCCCTCCAAATGCTTCCTTGCTAATTTCTGGGATCTCGGTAATTTGAAAACAAACTTTTCAGAAGACATTTTTTACACAAACGCTCGTAGGAGTAGCCTCTAAAATCCAATATAAAGCGATAAGGTAGAATTTATTAAAAAACGAGTTAAATCGTTGTCACCGCATGAAGGGATAGGTCTTTAGATAAACAAGCTTACTGGTTTAGGGTGTTGAGAATTTATTTATTTATTTCAATTACGCTAGTGACTACTACCGAGAATGAGGGAGTTTTCCGACAGAACTGTAATTCATATGCGAAGCTTTGTTTAATGATCAGTATAATTCGATAACCTTTATTCTTTTGATTTTTCAATGTCTAAATTGTGAAACCGTCAGACTTAAATTCAATCAACATAGTTAAATAGCATGGGTAAAAAATGAAAATTGCTGCTCATTACACAGTCTACTGCAGCCATGACGCACAACACGGCACTGCAGCCATGACGCTCAACATGGCACTGCAGCCATGACGCTCAACATGGCACTGCAGCCATGACGCTCAACATGACACTCAACATGACACTCCAGCCATGACGCACAACATGGCACTGCAGCCATGACGCTCAACATGGCACTGCAGCCATGACGCTCAACATGGCACTGCAGCCATGACGCTCAACATGACACTCAACATGACACTCCAGCCATGACGCACAACATGGCACTGCAGCCATGACGCTCAACATGAGACTCCAGCCATGACGCACAACATGACACTGCAGCCATGACGCTCAACATGACACTCCAGCCATGACGCACAACATGGCACTGCAGCCATGACGCTCAACATGACACTCCAGCCATGACGCACAACATGGCACTGCAGCCATGACGCACAACATGACACTCTAGCCATGACGCACAACATGACACTGCAGCCATGACGCACAACATGACACTCCAGCCATGACGCACTACATGGCACTGCAGACATGACGCTCAAGATGACACTCCAGCCATGACGCGCAACATGACACTCCAGCCATGACGCACAACATGACACTCTAGCTATGACGCACAACATGGCACTGCAGCCATGACGCACAACATGACACTCTAGCCATGACGCACAACATGGCACTGCAGCCATGACGCACAACATGACACTCCAGCCATGACGCACAACATGACACTCCAGCCATGACGCACAACAACTTGACACTGCAGTCATGACGCACAACAACATGGCACTGCAGCCATGACGCACAACATGACACTGCAGCCATGACGCTCAACAAGACACTCCAGCCATGACGCTCAAAATGACACTCCAGCCATGACGCACAACATGACACTCCAGCCATGACGCACAACAACATGGCCTGCAGCCATGACGCACAACAACATGGCCTGCAGCCATGACGCACAACAACATGGCACTGCAGTCATGACGCACAACAACATGGCACTGCAACCATGACGCACAACAACATGGAACTGCAGTCATGACGCACTACAACATGGCACTGCAGTCATGACGCACAAAAACATGGCATGCAGCCATGACGCACAGCAACATGGCACTGCAGTCATGACGCACAACAACATGGCACTGCAGCCATGACGCACAACAACATGGCACTGCAGTCATGACGCACAACAACATGGCACTGCAGTCATGACGCGCAACAACATGACACTGCAGTCATGACACACAACAACATGGCCTTGCAACCATGACGCACAAAAACATGGCACTGCAGCCATGGCACACAACAACATGGCACTGCAGACATGACGCACAACAACATGGCACTGCAGACATGACGCACAACAACATGGCACTGCAGCCATGGCACACAACAACATGGCACTGCAGCCATGACGCGCAACAATATGCGAGTTTATCATCACCACGCACGCACGGACTGCGTCTGCTTGCTAGATGTCGCACTCCGCATGACGCAGAGTTTGTCGTACGAATGATTTTACGTTGTTTTTACAGTACTGTGTATATTGAGATGGGTGTAGATTGTGCCTGGTGACAGCGCGAAAGTCAAACAACAAGTCAATTCGTTCAATGTTTTCATTTTGAGGTCACGTCAAGGATATGTGCATGAATTACAGTGTTTTATCCCCTTGTCATGGAAATGACGATGTCCTTTTGCCATGTTTATCGTGTCCGGCATGTTCGGCCTCGACAAACGGGAGAAACGGTTCAGTGTTCCGAAATTTTGATGCCGAATATTTGCTGTTTTTGGTTTCAAACCAGCTGTGTTTATTCTGATAAATGTATCCCCATTTGGCCTCAAATGATTTGCGCGTAAGGAGAGCGGCTATAAATACAGTATTTCCCTTCCACGAATGACAATCATGAGCTTTAAAATTTTAAGCTAGATCGCATCACAAGATTTGTGTGAATATGATCTCTTTGCAACAATTTTTACTTCTCAAGTTTTTTTTAGACAGCCGTGAAATTAAGCGCATTGCACCAGCAGCGTTCATTGTCTATTATTTTATTGCCATTTTGGATCTGATGCATCAGTATTTAATGGGAATTGTGCATGAGAAATAATGTATTGTATCTTCCTCTGAAAATGCTATACATATGAAAATGGAAACCGAAATCGTGGACTCGTAGAAAAGTCTTACAAAGAGCAAAAGTTTTCCCATAAAAAGTCTACACATAACTTCCTGGCATGAGAAAGCGTGCGGACACTTCGCTGATGAACCAATAAATTGGAATTCCTAAAATTTTCGAAGTCACGATTCAATTTTTTAACTGACTGCCTCGATTTTTTATAATCTACGATGTAGCTTGAAAATGCGAGGAAATAGCCGCGGTTTATAAACGTAGTCTTCTCTTAGATGGACTGAACACTCGGACCTCTTCCCAATAGTCTTCCCTTAGATGGACTGAACACTCGGACCTCTTCCCAATAGTCTTCCCTTAGATGGACTGAACACTCGGACCTCTTCCCAAAGAAACATAAGATTTGGAATATATTGAAATAAAAATTTAAAATGAGAACTTTTTTGGAGTCCTGTAGGGGAGCTACTCATACTCAGCTGAACAATCTACAAAGAAAAGAAAAGCCACACGCAGCTACTCGTATTCAAATGAACGCAATTTTACCAGACCAAAACGATAAAACTTTACAATTCATACACATATCCTTGACGGGGTCTCAAAATGGAACCACTGAAAGAATTAACTAGCCATTCAATCCCCGAAGACTTTTAGTTGGCAAATCTTATTAAGTTTAAGTTACGATAAAAAACAAATCCGTACAAGTTCAAACAACTCCCATTTTTTCAGTCCTAAGAACCGGGCAGTTAGGTGTACGCTCGGTGAAGGTTGACCAAATTTTACAAGACCAATTACACTTCGAAGTTGTGTCCCAGAACAGCAGGAGTACGCCAATAAGGCAGCAGGCATTTAACTTGTTGTGATAACCTCTACGCGTGTTTGCTGCCAGCGCTACGGGAGCAAATGCTGGCGATTAGTTCAGGCAGAGCCGAGGCTGCGGAACGGAGCCACTGCGTCCCCAGCTTGCGGAAACGGCGCGTAGAATTGGCGGCCTCCTAAACTTCCCGTTTTGTGTGGCACGCGTGTTGCATGCTGTCCTGATCTGAAGATCGAGCTTTGATATAATTAATGTCTCGTGTTAATTATGACATTAGTCTAGAAATAATGCAAAAAAGTGGGAGGTTTGAATTTGATTCCATAATTCGTAAAAGTCCGGCGCTAATTTTATCCCCATTATTCGACAGCATACAAATTCACTGATTTTCAAAGTATTCTATTTACTCCATTTTTTATACTAAATCAGGTGAGGAATTACTTGATAAAATCCCCGTTGAAAGTGCCCTTAATTTAATGAACATTTTTAAATGATATAAATTATTTTTAAATATATTTTCCAGTGACACACTCGCAAAGCTTCACGGAGCTAAATTAATTTCCCTTCAGTCCAAACTTCAGGAAGAATTCCGCAATTCATCAGAGTACCGCGAATAAATTTATATTTCGACTGGTATGACATTTATGATATCTCTAGAGCCAACAGGTTTTTTATTTAAAGTTCAACTATGAAATGTCCTCACATGGCTTCTGAATTATTTTCACTCGTATACAGTCGTGGCACACAAAACTTCGAGTAGTCTAAAGGCATCGAGCAACAGTTCAGTTCAATCCCTTAACTCCTTCAATTACGCACTCCAAAGGGAATAAAGTAACATATCGCATTATCGCTTATAGTCCAGTAAGTTCTGCAATAAACCTATGAGTTTCACAAACAAACAACAACAAATTGAGAATTTATTTCTAAATTCGTTGAATGTAAGAACTAGTTATACTGCTTGAACGTTAGAGTCTGCAAGGCTCAATAATACTTTTTCCTCATGGACTCATTCGTCTCGAAGATCATCACATGTACTATAAGACGGTAGACGAGGGTCATTCAGTTTTGATGTAAGATGACGTGAGAAGGAAAAAAAGAAATAAAGACCGTTTATTTTCAAAAAAGTTAATACATGATGTATATTATATTGGATTTTACAATCCAGGGCTTAAATTTGTTAGCACTAGCATACCTAACGTAACAATCGTCACACAAAAGTCAACAGAGTTCATATCCATTAGATATTGTAGCGTCATAACATGCGCAAATTCAATTTCTTAAATGTATTCCTTTAAAAAATTCTTAATATTCGTCGTTTCTGCGAAAGTTAATTCCCTCATCTTTTTATTTGAATCAGATTTCTACATAGAGCTGTTGTATGTATGTACGCACGCATACGCATACATAGCTGCAGCTGTTGGTGGGTGTTGTTATATTGCTGTTGGTGGGTGTTAACCCGAAACGTTCCTTTTTATTACAATAACTCATTTTTCGTTTCTTCGTCTTGCCCTCAATTTCTTACTAAAAATCAGTTCTTTGCTATTGCGGTGGTTCGATGCAGTAACATTAACGCGACGAGACGTACATCATGTACGGATTCAAAGCTTGCACCGTGGCTGTGTATGCCAATCCAGCTATTCCATCAGTTAATTAATTCCACAAAGCGTCAGGAAACTGAAATGGACGGCTATCCAGTACTTACCATTATTTATACATTGTATCATCTGGGCCGATGCTCTTTAGTAGCTCACGTGTGGATTTTACGGCATGAATTAATTATTGTCCACATCCAATCTTAGCTGCCAATAAAATTATTGGTGCAATATACAGCTCTAAATCGAGCTGAATGTGTGTTACTGCGTTGAACTGCTGAAAACAATTGGAATAACAGCACCGATTTTAACCTAGGCTTGCATTAAGACTACGGAAGATTCCACCTAATTTGTTGATCTTTTATTGCAATTGCTTGAAAAACTTGACTTTCTTCATATAACCATCAATCACTATGTCTGACTAACTTTCCGAAATGCTCCAGTCTTATTCTATAAACTTCCTTCGAACTTAGGCATATCAGATTATCTTCATATCAATAGTTACAATTTAGAAGGAAGTTTTATATTATAAATTGGTTTTGAGCCTGACATCCCATTGGTATTGGATTTTATAAAATAAAAAAGTAACTATTTAAAAGAGCTCTTATTTTAATTCTGCCTTTTCGTTTTATTTTCGTCAAGTAATGTGTTTTTCTTCATTTCTCGTCAGAGACATACTTTTAAATCAATGGTTAATTATGCTTTCATAAGTGAATGTTATTTAATTCTATTCCAATGTGTTTCTCTACACAAATAGTTGAAAGTTAACTCACAAAAAGGTGTTCACTTTTAAATTTATTTGAATCATAAATGCTAGTTTCAGAATGTTATCATGTGCCTTTAGATCACGAGAGAGTGCAATTAATTCTCGTGATTTAGAAATTCTGTTACTGGGTAGAATTTTCGAATGAATGATCGTCTTGATCTTAACTTTGAATTTCAGACAACGAATCTCAAGGCAGGCACCTCTTTCACTGCTACAAGTAGCGTCTATCTAAAGAAAATTTAGCTTACTAATCATCTATCTAAAAAAATTTTAGATCTGAAATGATTGATGATTGTCGACCTACATAAGCTTAGATTTCCGAGCAGTAATGAAATCCACTGGGGTGAGACGTAGGCGTTTCGAAAATCATTCTTTTTTACGCTTATAAGCCACTTATATATATTCTAACTAGTGAAGCCATTTAATACTTTTGTTAGTCAGGTTGACGAAAAAACTTAAACATTGAACTCTAATTCTTTATTTTTCTTAATGAGCTTAATGAAAATTGGTAGCTTACAGTTGGCCTCTTTTAAACGACGATAAGAACTGACTCAGTTTAAAAAACTTGAGGCGAAACAAATTTGATAAAAGCTTCTACATTTCTGAGCGTCGTGGAGATAATCAGGGTATCCACAAAGCCTATCAGATGAAACCTAACACTTTTGATATCGTTTAATTTCGATGTTGTCACCTTCTCGCCAGTCACAAGTTAAAAGTACACTGACCAATGTAGGAGCTTCGACTTCATGAAGCAATGCCCACATCTTTACCGTTGAAACAAACGTCACATTAGTAATTAATTTGCTTTTCGGAGATATGACCGAGTCATCTCGTGTCTTCATTGGTCTTACCAATTTCCTTGCAATTTCAAGCTGTTAGTAATTTTTTTCCAGTTTTATTACGTGATTTCTAACAATGCCTGACGAACATTTACAGTAACTAACGGTTTTTAAACGCAAAAGTCGTAGAAGACTTGAGGCACCGCACCCACTTTTGACCCAGCTCGTACACCGTTTATCTACCGAAATGTCTTTATTGTGGGACAGCTACTTACTTTTCTGGGGTGAACACCATCGTTATTTGGCTATATCGTAGAAAACATTTCTGTAATGTTTCATCTCAATTCAAAAAATAAATGTCTGTCTCTGTCCAAATTTTGGTCTAAAGGCTTGAACAAAAAGTTTATAACCCTCACGAAAATACAGAAAAATATGAATGATGTTTCAGATATACCATTTAATAGTTCAGAAATGCGTAGCAGAAGCCTTCGGTTGCAGTAGTTTCGAAAGCAACATCCTTAAGTGTGAGTACCCTGTTCCTGCACCTCAGTACCAGTCTTGGAGCTCAGAGCTCATCCAATCTAAGTTTCCCAGCTCCTCCGCAGCCTCATACATCTCGCTACTTGCACACGCTCTCTTCATTTTGTTCTTTCAACCTTGACATCCTGCGATCTTTCCCAACCGAAGCAGGCGTCTCTTCCTCATCATCCTCGACAATCGTTCTATGGTCTAAACTGGGCTGGAAGTTGCATAACTGAATTCACAAACGTTGGGTCTTTATTTTGGTAAACGAGTGAAGCAATCGTCTAACATGTATCCTTATGTTTATCCGTTATCTAATTTTCATAATTATCAAATTGAACTCAGCTTTCCAGAGAAAATTAGCGTTCACTATGAAATTTTCAAGTAAGTGATGTATTTCTAGGTCATGTTTATCAATAGCTGCAACATCAATTTTTACGCGCATTGGATAATGATCCCGTACTGAAATCTACCAACAGTTTTCCTCTAACTGCATTTTCCACATGACCCACTTTCAATTAAATATCAGTCGAGTTCTGCGAGTATCGGTGCTTGTTTGGTGCGTAGTTACCTGAAAAAGACGGTAATCGGCAGCTCAATTTTCTCTGTAGTAGTTTATCCTCGCCACGCCTCGCTTCGCCAATGGTCGAGTCAACTGCTGCTCTATCCTAACGCAGTTCCGGCCTTTGCTGCCGAGATAGACCGGTCGGCCTTGTATACAGACTTGAGTATTTAATACACGCATGCTCGTGAGGGATATATGTATGAGACGGGCGTTTGACATACTTTTGACCACCATGTGGTCCGCTTCGTTTTGGGAGTACGAGTTAAAGACCAGCAGTGATACGCTTTTGTGGCGAGGTTTCTCATGAAGCACCTTTGTTTATAAAGTGGAGCGGATATGCGAATGTGGCACAGAAATTGGTTCTGTTAAATATTACTCTTCTTTATGACACTTCACTCGAAATAAATTTCATTTTCTTGGAGATGTAGAATGTTTTCATTAACATAGTATAAACCAAGTTAGGTCGATATTTGCATAGTCTTCAGCTGTAGTATGTTGTGAGGCAATCAACATACCTGTCAAATACGCCTCTGTAGCTGCCTAATTGAGTAACACGATCTATTTTCTGGAATTTAATTTTTTTTGTGTTCAAATGCCTTAAATACGAACAACACTAACAACACAACACGAACAACATTTGACCAGACGCGAACAAATTCTGTAAGATTCGGGTCAAATTCAAGTCTTGGTGCATGTAAAAAAACGTTTTACGTAAATCTTATCGGAAGCGAAAATTCAACAGAAACTCCCTAACAATTTTTTCAATCAAGATTTTGGAGTCCGTATCGAAATAAGGTCATATTCATTAAATCTTAAACACACTCTTCGTTACTGGTTGATAAGTATGAAGCAGCGCTGCTATTATATATTAGTACATAACAAAAATTTAACTCTATTTTTGATTCAAGAGGTTATGAACGAAAGAGTGCTCTAAGTTCAAATAAAATTCAAGGTAACGTTTTTTTGTAAGGAGAATTTCGTGCATTGGTACACCTGATTGTGATTCCTTTTTTTGATTAATGTACGATCAGAGCGTTACAATTTTGGTGGTTATTTTCGAATCTAAAGGACAATTTATTTCTACTTATATAAAAAACGAGAATTTAGCTAAATTGACATACTATTTAGCATTCTGTAATAAACAAACGAATAATTTTCCTACTCAAGAAAATTACAAATAACGATGGCATAGATAAAGAATCTTACGACTGAAGCGAAGGCAGTAAGGGAAAATAAGAAATGGGAGACAGCCAGGCACGAACAAGTTAGAGGGGCGTTTAAAATGAAGCAGGATTTTCTGGTGACCATCGGTGGTCAAGGAGACTACAGTTCAGTGTGAGGGGTGGGCTCCTGATATCGCTGACTTTAGGCGCCCTTGCAACATTACACCCCCGCCGTTGCGGGTAAATGATCCCTCAACGCTGAACTATTTTGACGTTCTACTTTCTCTTTACGATTCCCGGACAGAGACGCGTTCAGGACCTACAGCATGTGAAGAGAAGTGATCGCCATTCCTGAAAATAGACGTTTTCGTGACTCTTATGAAAGAGACGTGTTCATGACCCTCATGTACAGAGACGTGCTCATGACTATCATATAAAGAGACGTATTCGTGACCCCTTATATAAAGAGACGTGCTCATGATTCGTGTAAAATGACGAGTTCATGACTCCTGTAGACGCGTGGTCATAATTCCTGCAAAGACGCATGTTCATGACTCATGAAAAAGACATTCTTGCTATTACTGAAAAGAGACGTGTCCATGACTTTTATACAAAAAAACGTGTTGGTGGCTTTTAGATAAAAAGACGTGTTCATGAATCGTGTAGATACGAGCTCATTATTCCTATAAAGAGAAGTGTTCATGATTTCTTTGAAAAAACGACTTCATGACTCCTGCATAGAAAAGTATGCTTAGTTCTACTACAAGAACATGCAACAATATAATTGAAGCGTACATAATTGATTTTGACCTGTGAAATGTATGTAATTAACAAATGATTGCTCAGGAGAGCAAGAGTTACGGGTGTTAACACTTGATGTCCTCCAGCGGTATTCTTGAGAGACTCAGCCTTCGTAATCTCAAATAAACGGACCAGACATACTCTCTAAAAATAGAAAAAGTTTACTTACTTTAGGTGTGCATTTCTGTCAAATGAATTTCAATTACTCTAGTAACTCTTCCGAGAAAAAGCGTCACGGAAAACACCGTTGCGGATTACTGGTCAGTCTATCACAATGCAGCTGCACCCGCGTGAAGTGTTAATAATTAAGCTCGATTATTGTATTTGCTCGTAGAATTGTGTAACGGTGTTGTTATTTCAGTCGTGGCACACGCGTCGAGCGTGCATGATCGGGTGAATTTTTACATCTTCATAGGGTGCAAATGAAGTTTGTGTTGTTGTGGATTGTGCAACTGAGGCTTGTGTAGATTAATCTTGTGTAGTAGGGACTTATGCAGATGGTATTTCTATAGATGTGGTTTGTGTAGATGAGATTTGCGGATAGATGGGGCATGTTTCCTTTGGAGAAAACGAGCGTTTTCTTATTGCCTTTAGATTTGGTGAATTAGAATAGAAGCAAGGTTTGGTTGAAGAATGTTTTAGACGTGGTCCTTTCATTAAAACAGGGTGCTATCTATTAAGAAGCAATTCCTTAAAGACAGTGTATGAAGTAGGCATTTTTGTTTGTAGATAATTTTGCTAACCTCTTAATGCGTCAGATAGGTGGCAACCAACTAAGAAAAAAAAGAAAAAAGTTCAAGTTTCCTTGGCTAGCAACAGAGTCTGGAGAATCTTTACATTAATGAATACTGTACAGCAGAAGACAGGAATTGTCTCTTTTGGCAATGAACAGAGCGTCGAGCGCTTCCCACGACTTAGATAAAGCGTGTCGCGGCTCCGAGTTTCTACAGGTTCCGACTCCAGTGAAAGGGAAGTAATGATAAGCCCTGCGCTGATGAGTTTCGAGGTAAAGGTTACGCTACCGGAAAATTCATGCGGGCGAGGGATGCGTGGAGGATTAAACACCAAAGAGCGTGTGATTCTTTCAACATTATTCATCATCTCAACGTATTTATTGGTGGACGATATCGTTCTAGCATAACTACAGCAACGCATGGAGGCTTAGCATGCTTCCCTTTATTGTAACTTCTCTTAGCTGCTTTCGTTACAAGATGTAACGAAAGACATCGAGAATGTAATCATGGGATAAGGATGTACTCTGCCTAACGGATGTGTGATGCTAAATTTCAAGATTAGGCTAAAATATACTGGAAATAAGTAACGCAAATTGCAGTACTGTATACGTGCGCGTACTCGAGAGTTTCTCGTTAAGGCAACATGCGGAAGCAAGGTCAACTTCTGCCAAGGTTTCTCCCGTGTGTCCCAGGGTTGCGTGCGTTACTTCAGTAATAACATATCATTTGCAGGACGGTCGTAGCAGAATTTGATGAATGGATGGCGATCGCCCGGTTTAACGAGAATTCAAAGCTACTGAAAAGGAGACTAAAGTATAATTATTAAAATTCATGATTATTGACCGAGAGCAAGGGTACTGTTAGATGTAAGGTTAACTTTATGGAATGATTAAGTGTTGATTCTTATACTTAGTTTTAATTTAGGTGAAGAATTCTACGCATTCTACTCATTTACCGTTTTACAATATCTTACTTTATTACGTAAAGGTAAAATTAGAGAACCATAGTTGTTTTAAAAATTTAATTCTTAATTTTCATAGTTCGAAACCAGCCTTGAACAAATAAAACTTGAGTTGTTGATGTTATGTTTCAAGATAAGAAGAAAAAATAATTCAATATTCTTGACCTGAGATTTGTCACTGGTGCCTGAGAGTTTTTAACAACCGCAAAAGTGACAATAATAACGGCACGTTAGCAGCTTAGTATTTTTTCTGACCAATTTCTTATTGACTTAAATTCTTAGGCTGCTCAAATTTTAGTCTTTTTAAAGTCAAATTTAGTCTCAAAAACCATTCAGTAGATGTCATTCCTGCAAGAATAATTTGTGCTCAAATTTTACGTAAAAAATAGCCAAACTCAAGAATTTTGGGCAGAAAATAACCAAGCTGGCTATATTGAATCATTCTTCGAGCAGAATGAATTTTTTTCATGCTGGTAATATAGCATATTCTTTGTCCCATGTCGCAGCCTGTCGTCACAGTCTTGCCTTCACACGCACTCATTACCTCAGATTAGCTTGCTCTTCAGTCGCTACTTTTTAATTATTGATTTTACAGTTATTCATAAAAATGTCACTCAGTCACTCCCACAATTTCGAAAGTGTGAAAGTGAGTGAATAAGTAGATGAATTATTTATCCACGCTTTATTATAGTTACCAAGCTTAGGCTGAAAATAATTGGCCAGGAAATAACCAATGGTCATCAATTCAGTACACTACACACAACTTCAAATTTATTTTATTTTTCATAGATGATACGGGCAGTGTTTGTTTTTTTTCGCTGCACGAAGGTAAAGTGTCACGCATTTTTGGATAAGATAGACCCTGGTTCAATACCAGTCTGGTCCTAGTGGTAATTTTAAAGAAGTGTGAGCAGCTTTTTTGTTGAAGACAGAAAAAGAAGAAGACTAGTAGAATGGCTAGTAGGGTAAACTATTCTACTCATCAGTTTAGCACTTCACACACACTCGCCCTTCTGAGTCGGAAACTGAAAAGCCATGCTATGTTGGGATTGTAATAATGAATCTATAAATGAAGATGTTGCTTTTTATATTATGAACGTAGGATGAAGGTACGCGAAACATATCACTTTCAGATCGCTGATGTTTGATCATTTTTCTGCAAATATGCTGCTAGCTAATACTAATAAACATCCAAAGGCTATGATTTTTCTATGAGCGAATCCATCTTTATTTCAACTGTTCTTACATTTTTTTCAGTTGCTCAAGATGATTCGAAATTTGCTCCCCATTTGTGCCCTGTTGCCGCTGCTGCGAGCCGTCGCCGCCCAGACTCAAAATGAAGAAAGGGTATTCATACAGAGCCAGGTGAGTGCCTCACAGTGCGTTGCTGTGAGTAGAGTGGCTGTGAGTCATTTGTATGTGTACAATTGTCAGGAAACCGTAGGAGTTATATAGCGCCAGACGAGCGTAACACAGTTGGTGTGAGAGGAGTGAGGGTGCGGGGAACATGCTTACGTGAGGTTGTCAGGAAGTCGTAGCAATGATACGGAGTCAGCTGAGAGACGCAGAATGAAGGGGAGTGGAATGACCGTACAGAGTGCGTGGGACTGTCAGAAAACTGTAGAATTTAAAGTCAATTTCAGATATAGAATCGGATTTTTGTTTAGCGAGTAAGTGAATGCGTATCAAGCGTAGTGATTGTAAAGATGAACGTTTTGTTGTTAATTTTAGAAGGTTATATAAAAAGATTGGTTATGATTTTGGGAGAGTAAAATTGTTTGTGGTTGCAAATTTTTCAAGTATACTGGTATGAAACTTCAAGCATAAATGAAATATCTCACGTAGGTCAAACTAAATATATGTTTCATAAAATCAGTTTTGTGGTCGTTTACTAAACGCTGCAGGAGCTATCCTAACTTTCATCGATCTTTTGTAACATAGAAAGAGGTCGTGTAATACTAAATACACGTTTAGGATACAATACTGGGGATTTTGAGTTGTGCTTAAATTGTAGTTCACGGCATCATAATTTACTTTAAACGCGCTTAAATCACGTGGTTACATGACTGTGTAAACTCACTAGTTCGTTTTCTTTACATTTGCAAGCGTTTATTACAGGTCATTGCTCCCTGTCTCAGGAAACTTACCTTATCGCGTATGGCTTCCATTAACAACACTGATGAAACTCATAAACATCACTTATAAGCTTCGGAATTGAACTTCACCCTAGGAAATCCTTTTTTGTTACTTTTTTTACAGTGACCAGCGAATTATACATTCCATCAGGGATGTAAATTTACTTTTAGTAATAAAATTATATTTTCATTGCAGTTATGAGCAATTACATTAGTAAATTTTATATTCTCCACGCATTTGAAGCATCTCTTTGTGTATAAAATATCCAAGAGATTATATTTCGTTTCTTTCTCTCCATAGCACAATTAGCCCCGGCACGGCTATGGTACTCCTTTTATGGTTCTCGATCAATTAAGTACCTTTATATTAAGAAAATTTTAAATTCCAATGTGTTATACATCTCATGTGTAAACTTTTTTGAAAATAAACGTTTATTCTTTTTTCTTTTCTTTTCATTTATGAAGTTCTTACGCAGTCTTAATTTACATGAGTCTTAGAATCCATAGCATTTAGTAGCTCTTATACTGTGATAATGTACAAGTGCCTAAGTTTTTTCAGCATTTAAAACTATTTGTACCACATTAATTTACGAGAGCTAGTAAACTTAGCACTTACAACTACCTACAAAGTAGCAATTGACCAGCGAACTCGTGAACTTCACACCTCATTGGATTTACACTGAAGTACCTTACGCATGACTTGCCTTGGGATGTTCTACCACCATTTCTTTTTCATTGTGCTGCTACGTCAGTTATCACGAATCAGGATAGATGCGAGCTGTGACGACATGCCTGTGTGCAGGTGATGGCGAACTGCGTGGGTCAGGGCGTGGTGGACCAGTACACCTCGCACCTCGTCAACGCCATCCGCCGCTGTGAGCAGATCGCGCCTCAGCCGACCCGCGACCGCGCTCTGGAGGCGCTAGTGGTGCGGCCCTGTGTTGCGTGTGGCGTGTGTTGTGTGTTGTGTGTCTTGTGTGTTGTGTGTTTTGTGTTGGTGTGGCGTGTGTGATGCGTCTTGAGTTGGTGTGGCGTGTGTTGTGCGTCTTGTCTGTTGTGTGTCTTGTGTTGGTGTGTTGTGTGTAAAAGAGTGCTCGTCATAGCCGTGTGGACCCGCCTCCGCGCGGACAAACCCGGGTTCGAGTCCCGGCGCTGGTGGCGATTTTCTCTGTTGGGTATAGGGGAAAAATTCCAAGCACAATACCCCACTCTACCCAGGTGTCTGAAATGGGTACCGGTCTGGCCCGGGGGAAAGCGTCATGGCGTCCTGGTATTAGTTATAAGGCATTTGAAAATCCAATGTACAAGGTGATACGTATCAGGCTTGAATTGGAAATAAAGCATCCGTAGATGCCTTCATTCATCATTCATTCATTTGGTGTGGCGTGTGTTGTGCGTCTTGTGTTGGTGTGCCGTGTGTTGTGTGTGTTGTGTTTGTGTGTCGTGTGTTGTGTGCCGTGTGTTTGTATCGTGTGTTTGAGTCGTGTGTTTGTGTGTCGTGTGCTCTTGTCGTGTGTTGTGGATCGTATGTTTCGTTTTTTTTTTGTGTCGTGTGTGTCTTGTGTTTGTATATCGTGAATCAATGTCATGTCTTTGTGTTTTGAGTATATCATTTGCTTTTGTATCATGTGTCTGTATCTTGTGTGCGTTATTTCTTTATATGTATTGTGTTTGTGCCGTGCATAATGCTTTTAATTTATGATTATGACTCATGAGTTTCAGTGTCACGTGTTCGTGTGCCACGTGTGTGTTGTGTATGAATTGCAGAGACACACAACAGGCATGTTCCGACACGACACACTTCCAATGCCAGATTGTCTTAATTTTTATATCGGAGCGCCTTCCTATTTTATTGGCAAGATGGATGAAGAAATGAGCGTGGTCGTTGAGAACTTGTCAAAACGGAACCTGACATAAGATGAATACTTCCTAGAATGATTGAAAACCACTGTCCTTCCAGACTCAACTGCATCCATTTGTCTCCTGTATAACCCTTAGTCTCGGTAGGATGCCATATAAAGCGAGCTTCTTGAAGTCAAGTTACCGTCAGAATTTGAGAATGAGGCCGGACACAGGGTTGAAAACATTTTCACGTGGACATAGAAATATACATGTATTATGTGTGGCGGGATGTAAAAATTTCTACCCTATAGGCTGCTCCATCCGCAAAAACTGGATTATTAAATACGTAATATATAATTTCTAAAGATTTCTACAAAAAGAAAAAAAAAATCCAGAGTTATTCATTCCGGTTCGTCGTCTTATTTTTCTCATGTCACGTTGATGCACAGGCATACCTAGCACCCTAATCGAAATATTGTAAATTATGATGAAATTGTGGTTTATTTACCTCAATACCATGCAAAGACTACTAAACTGATTTTCACATACGTAATTAGTTCGTATTCAGAGTGCAACGAATAAACTCTATCAAAACATAATTTATCCAGAAAGCCGCAAGCAACTTAATGAATGAGTCAGAACCTTCCTCAGGTGTCGATGAGTACTGGGTTAAAATTCTGTCTAAATCAATAAAAAATTCTTCTGAAAATGATACGTTTCCTTAAAAAAAGTCGCTGAAGAGAGGTTAGGAGCTGTTTATTATCATACCTTCCTTTCCTCTTGCTATGCATTACTATGAGCCTGTATGCTAGCTCTTAAAATTTGAAGCAACAGAAATCAATTAATTACATACATTTGATTTCAAGAGTATGAAACTGAGGTAATTAGAGTTAAATCATGAAATTCTCGCTTTCCCAGGTGGACTTGAGCGCGCAAGATCGCGGAATCACTTACGTTCCTGTGGCTGTGAGCCCGGGACTTGCGTCGGGCGTAGGTGGACTTGGTTCAGGACTGGGAGGCCTTGGTGGACTGGGGAACGTGGGGGGACTGGGGAACGTGGGTGGACTGGGGGGCTTGGGTGGACTGGGAGGCCTGGGAGTTGGTGGACTTGGAGGCGGCAGGGGGGTCTTCCAAGACCCCCTCAACAACTTCGGCATAAACCGCTTCGGAATCACAGGGCTCAACCCTACCCTCACTCCCCAGTTCGGACAGAACGACTTCAACTCTTTCGGTGAGATTGCTTTCGCCGTGTGAACATATCAAAGCTTCATAAAACATGTACCAGGTACATGTTTTAAAACTTGTTCTAAAAACCGAAAGTATCTTTTGTTCTTGATTCCTCCTGGCGGAGGAATCAAGAGTCGGAACGGGTTCCAACAGTCGGAGGCATCTTGTTTGCTTATTCTCTTTAGCACCTACACCATCCACATTTTGTGTTCCAAGCCCAGTTAATTTAAATCACGACGGGGAAAAAAGTTTAAATCAGTGCCAAGATCGTACTTACGATTGAGTCTAGGGAATCAGCCAATGATTCAAAAACTCAAACTAGAAAGTTTATTAGTAATTTGCACTGAGTCAAAACACGGGCAAACTAGCAGCAGACATTAAATGAAGCATCGTTTGATAAGTATTATTCAGTTTAACATACCACAGGATGTCTCTTGTGGCTTTACTTCTGGATTTCTTCAGTCAGCTTTGTTAGTGAGTTGTTCCAATTTTTTTAATATGCTTCTGGATGATTATTGTAATGATAATTCAGGAATGTATTCACTGAAATTCGTTCCTGGATTTGTATGGGTAATGAACGGGTTATGCAGGATTGGAGTTTAAAATTATTATAGCATTATTACTAAATCTGAAGTTATTTTGAGTTTGAATGATCAAGCAACAGCAAATCAATGAGCTGTTATAGTCAAGTTTCTTATGATGAATAATTTTGGGATCTGGAACGAGTTCTGAGTTGAATTACATAACTGAACAAATTCCAGAAAGTTATCAACAGGTTTTGTGCGGAGCTAACGTAAAAATATAAGTTTTTGGGCATCGAATGGCGCTCAACAAGGCTCACGCGTTTTGACCAACGTTTACAATCAGGGTGATAAACGAGAGCTCATTAGAATATGAGCACGGACGCACAATTGGAAGTGACGCTAGCGAAAGGCCAAATGTGCAATTATTATATTAAGGCAGATTTTGAGAGTTTTGCCGAACAAGAATTAAGGTGTCTTCTGATCACCTACGAATGTAGTCAATGAAATTTTAGTGTCCTTTTTAGAGCATTCACTCAGTTTTACGATACATTTGTGTGGATTCGAGAAGTTTTCGCTAAATGTGTTGTTGAATTTTTTGAAATTGTACTTCTAAGTTTGGGGCATTCGTAAAAATTTCACACCATTTTTTGATACAGCTGGTGTAATTTATTTTGCTTTCTAGTGCATTCTTTGATGCTTTGTTGGTAGTTTTGGTGCAAGAGCATAAATTTTGTCTTACCTTTTGGTGTATTGGGCGAAAGTTCTCTATATTTTTCACAGATTTGAAAGTTCTATGTTAATAATCGACGTAAACTTTTATGTCACGCTTCAGAGCATTTTGACATTCATCTATATTGTTGAATTCTCCAATTTGCATTCTGCCAAATATCCTACATATTTGACGACATTTTTCAAATTATTGTTTTCAAGGAAGAATCACGCTTCATTTTTTTGCAATTTTAAGTCCGCTGAAAGGTTGTTCTCTTTTTCTATATTTGACAGTCTGAATATCTCCATTTATTTGTCTTACACAATACATTCATTCAATTTCCTTGATTTTAATTTTTTCTTTTTAATTTATTTGAATGATAATTAGAATTTGTTTCATTTCCTCATTTATAAGGAGATATTCAGTCATGATCAATTGTATTATTGATGCATTGTTGTCCGTGAGCTTTTTCAGTTTACTCAGTTTTCAACAGCCTAAGATTTATTGCAGTTTGTATCGTATCCTTCTTTCAACAACCCTTCACTATTAAATCATTGCATCGTGACGTTGCATCGTATCGCTAATTCAACAACGCTTCACTATTAAATCATTGCATCGTGACGTTGCATCGTATCGCTAATTCAACAACGCTTCACTATTAATTCATTGCATCGTAACGTTGCATCGTATCCTTCATTCAACAACGCTTCACTATTAAATCATTGAATCGTGACGTTGCATCGTATCCTTCATTCAACAACCCTTCACTATTAAATCACTGCATCATGACGTTGCATCGTATCGCTAATTCAACAACGCTTCACTATTAAATCATTGCATCGTGACGTTGCATCGTATCGCTAATTCAACAACGCTTCACTATTAAATAATTGCATCGTGACGTTGCATCGTATCGCTAATTCAACAACGCTTCACTATTAAATCATTGCATCGTGACGTTGCATCGTATCGCTAATTCAACAACGCTTCACTAATAAATCATTGCATCGTGACGTTGCATCGTATCGCTAATTCAACAACGCTTCACTATTAAATCATAGCATCGTGACGTTGCATCGTATCGCTAATTCAACAACGCTTCACTATTAAATCATTGCATCGTGACGTTGCATCGTATCGCTAATTCAACAACGCTTCACTATTAAATAATTGCATCGTGACGTTGCATCGTATCGCTAATTCAACAACGCTTCACTATTAAATCATTGCATCGTGACGTTGCATCGTATCGCTAATTCAACAACGCTTCACTATTAAATCATTGCATCGTGACGTTGCATCGTATCGCTAATTCAACAACGCTTCACTATTAAATCATTGCATCGTGAGGTTGCATCGTATCGCTAATTCAACAACGCTTCACTATTAAATCATAGCATCATGACGTTGCATCGTATCGCTAATTCAACAACGCTTCACTATTAAATCACTGCATCATGACGTTGTATCGTATCCTTCATTCAACAACGCTTCACTATTAAATCACTGCATCGTGACGTTGCATCGTATCCTTCATTCAACAACGCTTCACTATTGAATCATTGCATCGGGACGTTGCATCGTATCCTTCATTCAACAACGCTTCACTATTAAATCATTGCATCGTGACGTTGCATCGTATCCCCAACACCGCTTCACTATTAAATCATTGCATCGTGACGTTGCATCGTATCCCCAACAACGCTTCACTATTAAATCATAGCATCGTAACGTTGCATCGTATCCCCAACACCGCTTCACTATTAAATCATTGCATCGTGACGTTGCATCGAATCCCTAATTCAACAACGCTTCACTATTGAATCATTGCATCGTGACGTTGTATCGTTCATTTAACAACGCTTCACTAGTAAATCATTGCATCATGACGTCCTTCGTGTACCCATTCCTCAATCCAGGTCACGAAGAAAATTTCGGGGAAAATTTTCCTCTCTGAAACGGAACTTGGCACGTGCTTCCCTTGCCAACATATTTTGTAGGTCAAAGTATTTTTCTTTTTTAACAAATGCTAAGTAAGATAATCAACACGATATGGAAAACCCATGAATATTATTTTTTGCATGCAAAAAGCATACAAAATATTTCTTGTCTCTCGTTGTATTCTGTAAATATACACATGCACCTAGACGTGCATGATCGAAAAGATGCCTGCTTTAGCCTCCAGGGATGACGTTTCTACCAGTGATTCATTTAGGTTAACTATATTGATGTAAAACTTAAATATTCAATGTTCAACAGCGCATTTGTTTAACTCGCGCCGCTTACTGGCGACTTTTGGATAATTTTTCGCAGAGAAGAAATACGTTAATTGAATATCATTTTGACGAGCATGACGTCTAGTTTATTGAACTCATTCAGCGTCCTATGTTAAGCTGTAAGCTTAGAAAATGAAGTATTGCACTCTGATTAGATATTAGTAAGCACTGTTACCGTCCCTTAGTGTTTGTACTAGAATCATGCTATTGTATAGAAATTAGTGAGCACAATCGACTTTTCTATCTTGGCACACGCACACCCATTCGACTATTCTAATTGTTAGTTCTAGTAATTAGAAGTGTAAATACGCTGCTTAATTCTCTCACTGCTGGTCTGCGATCTTGTGTACTCGCTGGAAATTAGCCGTTTGTTTGGCAAGTGTTGCCGATTTCACTTGGCAACTAGGAAAAGGGAACAGTAGCTCTATAAGGAGCATTTTCCTTCTAACTAGTTTTAGAAAAAAGTCATAAGGGAATTAAAATATGTCAATAAATCATGGATACAACATTCGATCACTGAAACGAATAACTCGTAAGTCATTTATTAAAATTCACACTGTGGGTTCTCAAACCCTCAATGTGTTGGCCAGCTATGCTAAGTTCTAAAATTTCAAATAATTCATGTTCTTGTTCGATTTCTTGAAGCAGTATCCATAAATATAAAATTTATTTTGTGCATAAAATTACACATCCGGTCACCGTTATCCTATTCAAGACGGCCGTAATTATTGGGTAGGGGAGAACGCGTGAATCCCTGAAATACGGAAATTTCAATTCTATCGTACAATCCCATGATGAGTATTTTGACAGAGCTGTGGTCTGTTAGCTTCTGTAGTTTTGGTAGTTACTAGGGAGTTGTTGGTCGCATCAAAAATTCTCGTTCCCGCCATTTTCAGCTCGTTTAAATTCTATACTTGTGGATTTCAAATTACAACATATACATAATAATTCTGCTCCTTAAATTACGTATCTTTCTCATATATCAATGTAAAATAAATTGTAAGAGTAATTTGAGAATTTTCATGAAGTGGGTAGCTGTGAACATTACTGAACGTGAAATAATATCTCCAGCAATACTTTTTTAGAAGTTAAAATGATAATCCTTTTCTTCTATTTGTACAAATGCTAAAGAAATTTACGTAACCAATATAGAGCTGAATCTCAGCATTTTTCATACTAAAATAGTGACCGGATATTAGTCAAGTCGCGAATCGTCTGGCAGTGCACATAAGCATGCAAATTTTCTAGCCTTCCACCATTTCATGTAGAATCCAGTAAATGAAAACTAACCGAACGCAAATGAAGGCACATTTCAACTAAACTTATGAGATGCTAAATTTTGATTTTGATTTGTAGGAACCAGCCAACCTACCACCATCAACGCCTTCCAGAACCCTAACAATCTGAACACTTTAAACGAGGACTCTTTACGTCGTCCAGGCTCTCGGTTCGGCAACAACAGAGGCACGGGTGTGCTCGGCCTCGGCACCGCCATCGACACCACTCGACGTCCAGACGTGTTCGACAGAGACCAAGACAGAAACAGAAACAATCCGTTCGGATTTAACTTTGGTAAATCGACGGCGTCTGACTTGCCCGAGAGGGCCGCCATTGTGCAAGACGAGACTAATGAAGTTCCTCAGGTGAGAGTGATGAGCGGCCCTGGCTTCAAAAATATGTGCATTGTTTACGGGACATGTTGGGGGTGTGTAAATCGCAAAGTGACGCAAGAGAGAATAATCAATATTTGTATTTTTATTAACTTTTAGATGAAGTTGTGTTAAGTGAATTCTTTTTTAAGTTCTCTTAGAGGTGCATTGTTTAATATCAGCAGTTCAATTTCAGACATTTTAAAATCCGAAAATCTGGTATTTTGGTAATACAACTTGTAGACTTTTCATGCAATTACCCTATGTATTGAAAATTAAATGACCCATAAAATAATGGCACACTGAATTTCTACCTGCTCTTCATACTTTGCATAATTTTATTTCAGAGTTGGGTTAGTAAAACCGTAGATGGTAGCATTCTTCAAGTGTTTGCCAAGTAGTGAAGACTTATTTTGAGAGCATATAGAGTTTTATTCTCAATTACATAAAAGGAAAGAAGATCTGTAGAAAGGATTTGTCAGCATTTGATGAAAGACGTACAATTGGGTTTCATAAGAGTGGAATATACGCTGGGAACACTTGTACAGTAATTGATACATATATCAGAATAAAACAGAACACTTGCACGCTAGAAACAAGCTAGCGAACTCAGTTCATCATATAGAAATTCTGGAATGTCTAACATTCTGGAAAACAGAGACACACGCTCTTTGATGAGATTGGTCAACGCAAATTAAAATTAGCGAGTTTTGTGATGGCAAGCAAAATTTCAATTGACTCTCAATCGCGAGTTAAAGAAAATGAATTTAGGAAAGTGCAAACTCACTTGGAGGCCAGTAGTGTTTGCAGTTTATAGGAAGAACGTGTTTTCACTGGAGAACACCGAGATTGGACTTTTGAGGATTGGAAGCATGTACTGGGATCCTATGAGTCCAAATTCATCCTCTTTTTAGAACTATAGACGAGATAGGGCAAGGCGACAGCCACACGAAGCTATGGATCTATCTTGCATTTTCCCAACTGTCCAGGTCTCTGGAGACATTG
This sequence comes from Morinoia aosen, assembly GCA_030386875.1. Lineage (NCBI taxonomy): Eukaryota > Metazoa > Arthropoda > Malacostraca > Amphipoda > Talitridae > Morinoia > Morinoia aosen. The sequence continues at coordinate 11,426,324 of CM059556.1, forward strand.
TGATACTTACGGGTTATTTTTGCTGGGATAAACATGGATCTAGCATTCTTTGCAACAACAAAATGAACTTCCAGGACTCTTTGGAAGTACTTTCAGGCCACGTTTCCCCTTCCATGGAGTTATATTTTCCTGATGGTAAGGTAATTTTTCAGAACAACAATGCTTCTTTATATAGGGCTAGAAATCTTCCACATTGGATTATTGTAAATGACGGAACATTTGAGGACATTGACAGTTCCCCAAAATTTCCTGATTTGAACCTTATTGGAAGTTTATTGGAAGAGCTTGTAAGTAACCGGCATGGCTCATGAGGTCTTTCAACATTGACTGCTTTGGGGAACAGGTTACCTCAATTAATTATGACCAAAAATAGAGCTGTAAAGGAGGCAGAATTTAGTAGAATCAATGCCACCTAAAATGAAAGCTATAGTTGGAGCTAAAAGCAGTCCAATCGCTTACTTAAAAATTTCTAAGCCGCACCACTTTTGTTGGGTGATTTAGTGATCATTTCTCTATCCGATTTGAGAATTCATCGGGATTGTTTTCTTGCTGTGAGCAACAATACATCTAAAATAGTTTTCCAAAATGCTTCGTTTGTCATCTTAGTGCGGAATTTGTCTTATTTGAGTTGTTTTTGCATTCCTGAAGAATGAAAATATTCTTAGATGAATGATAAATCTTGATGTAAAAAGCAGTATAGCAGACACCTGCTGCCTCCGTATTTTTACAATAGCGTTCAGAAGAATTTAATAAACCTTCATAAATTTACTCTTCACTGGCTGTGTTGATCCACTCGTCTAGTGTTGTTCTCAGGAATTTGTTTTTGCGGTTCAAAAGAAATGCAAAACAAATTCAATCTGTGCCTCAGGAGGAGGAGAAGGAAGCTGCTCACAAACGGACCAAGAGGCAATCTTTCATTAACAATCAAAGGACCAGAATTGAAGCCCTCAACTACCTGAGCAACATGACGTGTGTCTTGAAGGAAGCCAACATGGTAAGTCATCCTTCATCTGATCATAAAGAATTTCCAATAATGAAACCGCGCACAGCGATCTTGGAAATTGCAAATTACTTCTGATGTACCGTTTGTTGCAGCACGTGGCATCTGTGTGATAACTTCTTATAGGTTTTTAATCGAAAATGTTTGGAAAATTCAGAATCACAAGTTAGATTTCAAACAGAAGTAAACATTTCGTTTGGATCTTGATTTTTGAAGCTTTGGTAGCGTTTTTTATTCTCACAGCTGATGCATAAACAAGCTAAGTATCGAATAAGATTCTACTTCAGTTTGTACTTGTTCTTAATAACTAACTTCAATTTCATTAATATTAATAAACAATTCTATTGATAACTAATTATTTTTACTTGTGTATCGAATGCTTTTGATGCACATATCACGGATTTCCAATGGCAGGTCAGTTTGGCCTACCAAATCAATATTTGCCTTGCACACATGGATTGCCAGATCATAACCAATTGTCGAGATCAATATTACAAATTCATAAATTTTAGTGGAAGACTGATAACTTCTGCATACTTCTCAGTCCAGAACTGATGCATATCGAGAATTCATTAATTTATTCGGACGAGGAATTATCTATGAATGTGGGATCAGAGGTTACATTCACCACAGGAATGGGGCTACAATTATGATACTCTTCTGGACAGATCTCAAAATTTGTATTTCCAAGTTTGTTTTTAAGGTTCAAAAGAAATGCAAAACTAATTCTATCTTGCCCCAGGATTCCATGTAAATTCTCAAATGCTTTTTGAAGCTGTGCATGAAAAATTCTCGAAATAACCATCGTTGTACGAAAAATAAGCTAAAAATAAAACTCAACTACCGCGTTGTTTCTTCATTGATCGGGACAAATTTCACTTAACAATGTATTATCAGAATAAAAATTTACGCTTTGTAGACTAAATGTAGAAAATTTTTTCGAAATAAATGAACTCTGTGTCAAGAATCAGCGGCTGTTCCGAACATTCTTACCCACCCATAGCGAAAATAACGCAACAACAGGCCATTTGCGAGTAAATAAGCTCTTTCCTATCAAGTTCAAAACAAAAAGTCAGAGAACTGACGAGTCTCGACCACAAAAATATTAGTTTTTTGGAAGATAAAAAAATGTTTTTTGTTGGTTGATTGAAAATTGTTCGATTTCCAATCAGTCGATCAAAATAACAAATAGTTTTCTTGAGCTTTAAATCACAAAGAGTCCCTATGGTTTCTACTCGTGTAAATAATGGTTTTCTCCGCAGCAGATTGACCACAATACCTGCTGAAGTACCAGTTTTTCGAGCGTGAAAAGCCACTATGCAATCTACTCGTGTAAATAATTGTATTTTTCGCGGCAGATTGACCACAACAACCTGCCAAACTACCAGTTCTTCGAGAGCGAGATCCGTCGCATCCAGGTGCCCCGGGACCTGCGCAACGACCTGGCGTCCGGCCTGCAGTTCTGCAGGGAGCTCACCCAGTGCATGCCTGTCGAGCGCCTCACGCACCCGCTCGCTAGGGAGCTCGGCCAGGCCGTCGCTTACTTCAGGTCAGGGTAGAGTCTAAATTTTATACGTAAAATAATAAATATAGTGATTAATTGCAATTTTCTGAAAGGTTGGTACTTCAAGAATACTGTGACTCTGTATTCACAGAACATTGATTTGGGTCTTTTCTTTTAAAGTTTGTTTTGTTTATTAAATTACCATTCAAATCAGGTTAAAGTTTAAATTTTCTAAAATTAAAAACACAGCGACTTTGTATTCACACAACATTGATTGGCGTCTCTACTTATTAAAGTTCGTTTTATTTGTTAAATAACCATCGTCATAACTGTTGTTTTTGAAGTGACAATGTTATCAGACCATTATCACCGTCATCAGAATGAGGAAGGAACTACCGTTCGGAAGTGAATTTCATATTCTACACATATGACAAGACTTCAAATGTATTGGGATTGTTTTATAAAGAAGGCAATAGTGTTGGTCATTATAAGGTTAAGCACGTTTAAAGTAATGATTCATGTATGATTGCAAGAGGCGGACGCAATTGAGGATAAACACAAATTTTGGCTAAAAAACGAACGTATCTGTATCTCGGTCTACTGGTGGTGACCATTGTTTTCTGAGCCTTATCTTGTTTCGACCAAGAATCAGAAAAAAATGAAAAAAATCTGGTTGTTCTTCCACCCAAATATACAATTATCGAAGTTCATCTTGTTCTCACTAAAAAAATTGAATTAGCTCTTTTCCAACAACAAAAATAAGTGCAAAAGGCATCTTTTGTTCAGGCGTACACCAACGTAGTTCAAGAATACAAATCTATTGGGTGTGTATGAGTCTGTATCCCATACGTAGGCTCAATCACAAGTGCTCCGTGTATTTGCATTGCTGAGGATGCCGGAAGAAGTTCTTTATTTGATCTCCCTCTCTATAATCCTTCTTAGCCATCCAGTCCCATGCTGAGAAGTGCAAAATATAAATAAATGATTTAATGCTGCAGGTGCACGGCACGCACGGGCATCAAGGCGTGCATGAGTGCCGAGAACAGGAGATCGCAGAGCAACTCGCGGCTGCTCGGCGCCTTCAATTTCTTCAACGGCAACGGGCTCGACTTGCTCAAGTCGGTGACGGAGCTTGCGCTGGGCGATGACGCCCTAGGCTTCGAATTCTTCTAAATGGAGTTGCTATATCTTCTATGAAGCTTTATTTTACCCCAGTGTCTTAAAGAATTGTTGTCCTAGTGACGTACTTTCGTTTAAGCGGCAGTATTTCTAAAATAGAACTACTAGTATTGTTAAACTTTGCGTTTAAACATCAGAAGGTGACATTAGAATTTTTGAAGTTTAGTATCTGTGAATTAAGGGTAAAATTAATAGACTCGAATTAATGGCGCATAATCTGGCATGTAACTGAATTAATATCTTTCGTATAATACTAATTTGATAAAATGTATTAAAATCCGACAATCCATAAAGGATGAATTTGCATTTGTTTGAAGCACGAACTTATCGCATTCGTTGTAAATGATTAAATCGAAAATCACACAATGGGCAAATAGTAGGGCAGCCACGATATCCAAGACTTCGAGGTAACTTCTCAATTTCATAGATCACTAGAAGCTCTCAACAAGACCTCAATGCTTCTTCGTTGAAAGAGCAGTTTTCAATTTTCATCTCCAGTTGAAGTCTGTATTTTATCAAAACTTGTCGAGACGTCAGAGTTCATTGGTATAAGGCTAGTACCTGTCTGTTTCCGCGAAATTTATCTGTGGTAATAGAATTAACTAAAAGAAGAATGTTGAAATGTCTTTTTTCTTTAACCTGAAATTGACTATCAACACTTCCTTGTCTACTATTACGTTCCATGGAGAGTAATTCCTCTGAGCTTTGACAACTTGGGTCAATATACATCGAGTCTTCGAGCTCAAAATCATTTTCCTTCTTTTCATTCATTCGATGTAATTTTACGCATCGAAAGAGGTTTACTGCAGGTTAAAATAGTACGTATAGAGGAGGTCCAAAGAGGTAAATGAAGGTCTTGTATTTTATGAACCAGTGCTTAAAAAGAAGAAACTTTCTTCTCGTTAGAACATAAGATCTTTGAAACGCATGAGACGCTCAGATAAGAATTTTTATAACATAGCCCTGATTTTATCAACGCGAAGCTGATCAGAAAATGAGTAGCACGGAGGAAAATATATTCACGCTGGAAACTGCTCTAGGGGATTGAGGACAGGGAATAAAACAATGGAAATTTCTGTACAATAGTTTATTATTACCTGTACAAACAGTTCCTTGCACTACTATATTCTACCGGCGAAGCTCGTAGCCAATATTGGCTGAACAGTCATTATTTTGCTGAACATTTTATGCAGTGTCGATCGAATTATGACACAGTCGTACACTGCAATAATAATAGAAGTGATAATGTCCCTAACGGAATGCCGTCCGTCCACCCGTGAAAACACGGGTATTGTCATGGAGAACTGTAACCCAGTTGAGTTAGTTGTCATAGTTGAGTGTTGTACGCTTATGGTAGCAGAGGGAGGGAAATGCTCGCCTGAATGCCGTGGCAAATTGCAGGTGAGCGATTGGTCTGAATCACGGCAGTGTAAACAGAGTGGTTTGTTTCACAATATACAGAGCCAACTACCACGCGAATGAAGTTAATACAAAAAATCACACCCATATTTTCGATCATTTTAAAATGTAGCGCTGTTTTTACGGAGCTTCAACGTATCATTTAACATGGAGTAACGAGGTAAGTGCCTACAGAAGTTTGTAAGGCGTAAACAGCTTTATTTTAAACAAGCCTAGCTTATGCATAGTCTGGGGCATATGGAATTGTTTTGCGAGCTACTTCCGGTGAATGAGTAGTTGAAAAACTATGCACAAATTCATAGAGCGATAACAATGATATCTGCCACTAAGATGATGGAATCATGCTTTCTCTTTACTCGTCATGATTGCCTCAAGTGAAATACACGCTAATTAAAGTTCACGTGAGTGCCTCAACATATTTATACATAAATTCGTCCTCCAACGTCGGAATAGAATGTATGCTGAATTACAACGCGCACACTTAACTCTCATTCAGTGAGCGATCTGTGCAAGATGAATTAAAAATAACGTGAATTTTTTCAAAACTGTTTAAATGCCTACAGTATCCGTTTTTTAGGCGAGTTTGATGAACGTAGCAGGATTTATTCCCAGAAACGTTAGTTTCAATTATTTTGCTCACGAAAGTTCTTAAACTTGCATTAATGCCGATTAATTCTATAGGATACTGCAGTAACATCGACGAACATCAAGCAAGTCTGTACTAATTTCTATCCCAAACACATAGAAAATGCAGGTTGGACACAGGAAGTACCGCGCTACACGAGCACACACACAAACAACTTTCCGCGTTGTTGATTTAGGTGTCGTTGAAGAAAGCACCCGAGCGTATAATAGCTAATTTCAACACGCCCTAGCGTGAAAATTCCAGGGTGTGTAGTCATTGAAGTGTTTTAAAATCTCAAATGTTTACCTCAAACGAATCGGACACTCACCTCAGCGCACTAAAATGACATGCAGGGATACCAATGAATGCAAAGGTTCTCAACTATCAGGAGGAACCATCAAGTGGAATTTTATCTCGGGATTGACTTAGTATAATTTTTGTCCTTGAATCGCTTATTTTTCCAAATTTGATTTTAGCAGAGATAAACGAGAGTTTCGTTCTACGGTTATCGTGAAATTATGCTCAAGTCATGAAGAAACGAGACTTTTCAATTCCAGCTGTTGTTATTCGTGCTAGTAGTCAAAATTTTGAGCTCTGAGGTGAACGTTTTGAAATAAAATGCGAGGGCGCATTAGGTCATGCTTTCGACACAGATTTAAATGATTGATTTCATTTCGATATTTCCTCAAGATGCGCTGTTCTGATCTCTTTGACACTCTAAAAAAACCTAGAGCGTTTTGAGGAGAATTTTAAATTTACTCAAACTTCAGTACGCCTTTGCAACGATTTACAGTTCTTCATGGTGAAGTTACTGAGAAACTAGAGAGTAAAACACGAACATGATTCCAGGGATATGGATCTCTTCACTCACGAGCAATGCGCGGTGTCGCAGCTTCTTTGTCTTTTGTAGAAAATTGGGGGGCTCGAACATATCGGGCGAAAAGCTTGCCAAAAACTGCCGTGAAATTGAACATTTCTCTGGTACTTATTATCTCATGATAACCAAAAGAAGGTACAAAACAATATCGAAGAATGAAATAATCCAAATAATTATTTAAATGTTTTTTCATTAAATTCCAGGACTGTAGTTACGTCGCACGTGCAGAAACAGCACAAAAGCCTATGACTGTTGTTGGAGAGAGTGCGAATTGCATCGGTTTTTGCGATTCCTCTATTGCAGAGCGCTAAAGAAGCATTTAATTTAATTAGATTTCATCACACTCAACGAATCCTGATAAATGATGTTGAGCTAAAATTGGGTAAATCTTAATTTCTGCGTTAGGATCTTGGAAGCGGCATGTTCCTAATATCGTATATTTCAACTTTGGAATTTCAAGAACAGATTTCGAAAACAGCAGATGATTGAAAAGTGTAATTTTTTTTTAATTTGCTGCTCGCTTTTTAAATTTTTGGCTATCTACTCTGCGTCTAGAACTTATGTCGTTAACTAAATGAAAATAGCCGTTTGGGAATGAACTTTGAGTATCTAAAGTGTGATGCTCCAGACACTTTTTTAGCTTTTAACATATCTTCGTAATTCGGATAAAATATAGTTCTGGAGTTTTAAAGTAAAATAAATTTATGGGTTGATAACAAATATTGCTTCTTTTATTTTCAGGTAAATCAGATAAATAAATAAATAACCAACAATAAATGACGATATTTTGCTTTTGAGATCTGCAACCCTTATAGAATTATCTTGTTTTGGTGAGAGAATATTTGATGCAACATGCAAATAAATTTGTAATTTTCATCTAGTACATAACCGTGATTGGAACAACTGAGAAAAACATATTTTAATTCCTGTAACGAACTACGCTGATTTCTCTCAGAAAAGGAAAAAATATCTACAAAACGGAATGATGTTGCGTTATTCAAACTGAATTTAAAACTGTGGGATCTGAGTGTGGTGAGAAGAAAATGTGATAATTATAGAAAATGAAAAGCCAAATTTATAAGATTTCATTTTCATACGATGTTTGGTAGAACAGTTCAAACTTTGGAACGATGAAGAAATTTTCTTATTGATTGAGAAGTGAAAAATAAGTAACAAGACGACTATTAGAAGGTTTGTCGATCAGTGTCAGCATGGAAGCATTGCTGGAAAGATGTCCAATAGGTAACAATGATGTCTAATTGGTGAAAATGATGTCTAATTGGTGAAAATGATGTCTAATTGGTAAAAATGATGTCTAATTGGTAAAAATGATGTCTAATTGGTAAAAATGATGTCTAATTGGTAAAAATGATGTCTAATTGGTAAAAATGATGTCTAATTGGTAAAAATGATGTCTAATTGGTAAAAATGATCTTTAATTGGTAAAAATGACGACCTATTTTCAGACATGCAACGCAGCTCTAACCGATGGATGAATTGAATGAAACCGAGGAGTTATGATTGCCTTTTGAAATAAGGAAAAATACTACTAGGAAATACTACATACTAGGAAAAATCAACAAGGTATTGAGGCAAATCTATTCTAAAAACAGAATATCCATTTTGCAACTCATGAACAACCCAGAAAGAAAAAACGACAGGTGTATTCGTTAGATCTGGTTATTTGGCTATATATGATGACAGTTTGTTACTTTCTTTGGTGTATTCAGCAAGGAAAACTTAGGAAAAGTGAGTGAATTCATTTGCCAAAAGAACGTATTTTACTTGCGTGTTGTTTTAAGGCGAAGGATATTATCGAAGTTTTGAATTGTGTTGCCATTGTAAAAATTTGATGCATTTTCCAATAACTGTAATTATGTTACAATATTTGTATGAAGTAATAACCACAGTTATTTTAGTACGGTGTAAATATAATCAGAATGCGTTAATGGTAGAATTATATGAGGAAGAATCGACTACAGACTTCGCTTCAGTTGTTCAACTGAAGAGATCTCTGCTGTGGAGCTCCAAACCTTAACGTCGTTATGAGACCTCACATGTGAAAAATTTCACACATCAATATTCGAAGAATGTGTTCTGAATGCTGATAAAGCAATAAGTAAAATTTTTTAGATCTGCATTTTTCACTTCAATAGATAATTTCACTTCACTTCTAAAACAATTTTTGTCTTAGATTCACTTCACGGATAAGAAGAACGGCGAAAACGAACAGCCAGCGTGAAATTAGAATTTCTCCGTATATGTACGTGCACCAATCGAGCGGTTTTGATGTGGACTTGAGTAATCCGCTCAAAAAAATGAACGTCACCCTGTCAAGCAGCCCTAAAGGGGGAGACGGAAGTCATTTAGGGCGGCTCGAGGGGTGATGGGAACGAAGGTAACTGAAGAATGTCAGCTTAATTTATTTGTTGATCATACCAGCGCGCTGCACCAGTTATGTATTTCATTGTGAAATGATTTGCAAACTTTAATTATTTGTTATAGAAGTGTACGACTGGATTTGGTATGAAAACTTGGATACTGCACATATATATGTAAGACAGTCTTCGTTTAATTTGCTACTTTGTGTAATTGAAATTAGCAGTGAAAATGCCGTCGTTTTCGATGATGTACAGTAACAAAGTTTGACAATGTTACTAGAAAAAAGTTTGTTCCTATTTCGCGAGGCGTTATTAATCGAAAGTTCTCATTTTTGAAAGTGATGGTAAATTAGTTTAAAAAGATTGAAACTAAATTAATTTTGATAATCATATTATTTCGAAAGTGGTGAACTATTGAAGGGCTCTTAATAGGGAATGAAGAATATCAGAAAAATAAGTTGAGGTGTGTTAAATAAGAGGCGGATCTCAAAAGCAATATTATGGTGAAGAAGATTGTAAGAACTGACTCAACAAATTTATACTTTTACGTAGCACTCTTTTAGTACTTTAGCAGCATGAATCAATGGGTATCGTATATTAAGCTTTACTAGTACGTGCTAGTACCATGGTTATGAGTATCTGCATGTACCATGAGTATTAGGGCCTACTAGTGCCATGAGCTTGAGTACTTGCTAACTATTGCTAAAGTTTGATCGTAATTGATGAATCGAGCAGAAAATATAAGTTTTCAGATTTAGAATTCTAAAATTAACAAGGGTCAACTAAATTCCAGTTTTACGCGCAAAAGTAAGTCTTTATAATTCGTAAAATTTTCCGTGAAATCCGGTTTTTTCAAAATCTGAGACGAATTAGATACATTCAGGAATAAGAAGTTTAATTACAATTAAACTATGGTTGACCCATAATAATTATTATGGTGTCATTCATAATAATTATTATGGTTGACACCGTTTTTGAAAGAAGGAAGAAATGACGTTGCAAATAACCGACACGTGCAGCGGATATTTAGCTTCTCATTTTCTATACCTCAGGACTTTATTTCGACTATTTCGACTATTCGAGTACGAATGTCGTTGCGAGATTTTTGCAAGGATTCGATATTTACTGAAAATGTTTTCATGTTTCCTTTGAGAGTTATGTTTAACTTTCATTTTGAGGAGTAATTTGGGAGTATACTTGTATTTTATACAGTGTTTCAGGTAAAACGATATAGCAAATTCTTTTAAAAACCTGCCGACGAGTTGTGGAACACAGACTCTCCTTTTTTCTAATAGACTCTTTCCTCCTTGGAAAGTCCGAAGATCTTCTCAGTATAAAGTTAATTTTTAGAATAGCTATTGAAACAAACGCTCCAATGATTAACGTGCAGTAAGCTTAGCACTTTGACCGCAACGTGAGCCACCGGTGGCCACGGAGGGGATTTTCATAATGCTGCTGACCGACCAGTAGTCTCAAACTAAATTAGATTTTCATAAATAATTAATTAAAGCTATGTGAAAGCATTGCCAAGTCATGGTTTGCTATTGCCCAAATATTAAAGTTACATAAAAGCATTATCCAGTTATGGTTTGCCATTGCCAAAATAGCTTAACATCAATTGACTTTAAATTTGAGTTGAACATTGAGCTTCAGTTTAACCAATTGCCGTCACAGTGTTAAACAACGAGCGTAGTTGGAGCCGCCAAGAGACCTGCCCAGTATCGGAAGCCCCCACCAGACGCAATGACGGCGAAGTGACGTCAATAAAGCTAATGACTGGGAACTCGTGCAGTTGCCAGTGCAGAAATTGTGGGAGTAAAGCGGCCCATATGACGATCAATTCAATTGTCAATATCCATTATTGTCAGTTATATTGACAATGAAATTGATCGTCCATGGGCCGCTTTAGAGCGCCGTCTTTCGGCTGCATGCACAATATGCATGAATTAATATATGAGATTGCCTACCAAAATATTAAAAAATTGGAAATTTGGACATCAAGCGTTCTTCTTATTAACTTTGCAAGGTAAATCTGTACCTCATCTATCTTTCAACCCATTTCAAAGTTATTTTCTACGGAAAATATGTTTCTCCTTTGGACCTTTGCGTGTTTCTTGCAAAGAAGCTGGGAGGTTGAAATTGCACTCCATACCCAAATACGCAGTAGACTGATGAATACATAGCGTATACGGTATTTAACCGGTAAATGTACGAAAAACGACAGTTTAATATCAGCGATGAACTTGATGAATTCGTTACAGCTTCGCAAATTCACTATATTGGTTTCTGGGGTCTGGAGGGTGTAGCAGTACGCTTCATACGAGCTGGATACAGACACCTAAATATGACCGAAATAAGAGGAACGATCGCTGGAGATGAATGAAGTCGTTTTAAACTTGTGACTTGACACAAATGAGCCGTGAAGCAGTGCCATCATGAAGAACAATGCTGGGTTTGACCTATGGTAAAATGGATGCTTGAGGGACAGCGGAGGACGACACCAAACCTGACCTTTGGTTTGACGATACTTCGAAACTAGATTATCAAATAATCTACGTCGTCGTCGTGGTGTACCCGTCAGCGAAAGTTCTTTTGACTGCTTGGCTACGCTACGTCGGTTTTTCCGGCTAAAACCCTCAAGTTTGAGCTTTTTCAAATAAAATTTGAAGACATGATTTGAAAAAACGGCACGCAGTCTAGGCTGGGGAGCCGAAGAATTTTCACTGCCGGCACCGCTACGATGGCGTAAATTAACTGAAAATCAAGAGCAGTCGACAAAACCCGGCCAGCAAATAGCGTCCGAGACGTCCGCCTCACACTGCAGACCGGCGGTGGATGAAGAGTGTGGGATTTTCACAGGAATGCAGGTAATTTGTGAACATTTTTCCCTAGTGCTGAATGTCATTGAGCAAGAAGTTGTATATCGCTGTAACAATAATAATTATAATAGGTCGTTTAATTTACGAACATTTACAACTAATGATGTCATTTACACTCTATGATAAAGTAATAATAGCATCTAAATAATAATAATAATAATAATAATTTATAATAGTACAATGGTAACATCCTTAAAAAAAGATTTCAAAATTTGGCAGATAATCTACGCTACACAAACCATTTCCAAGCACCAGCTCTCCGAGTCGTAGCAGATCAAACTCTTTGTTAAGAATTAATTAACATCCTTACAGAATTATGCCTCGAAACGCAGCCTCAAGTCATCAAAGCTCGGTTAAATTTATTTCCAACCTCAGCGCTTCATTGAAATCTTGTACGTTGTTTGGTCATTCAGTCCATACAACCGTGTACGTAATCCATACAACCGTGAACGTAATCCACACAACCGCGTATATGATCCATACAACCGTGTACGTAATCCATACAACCGTGTACATGATCCATACAACCGTGTACGCAATACATACAACAGCGTATATGGTCCACACAGCCGTATACATGGTTCATACAACTGTGTGTATGGCCCATATAGCGGCGTACATGGGCAATACAGCCATATGTATGGTCCGTACAACCGTATGCATGGTTCACACATATGTATGGCGCACACAGCAGGCCATGTGTAGACCATGCAACAGCTTCTGAGCACATCTCCTACCGAGAGTAATTCTATCACTCCTTAGCACTACGAACTGGAGCAACATCTTGGCCTGAATCAAAAGTATATTGCCTGACCAAAGAAATCCAAACGCAGCATGTGTCTTTTTCCACGATTTCGTGGTTGGCAAACCTACCAGATGCTGCTCCTCACCCCCGCCGCTACTGTACGTTGGTGTTCGCTTGATCATTGTCTGATGTTAATCCGATGTTTTTTCTGCGACAGAACCTTCAACTTGTCTTCACTGGCCCACCAATCCATCGACAATTTTGATTTGAACGAACATTAAATTACCTAACACAACAATATGTAGCACACTACCTTCCACTATTATATAGTTTTAGCTGTATCAAACGCTACTATATACATAATAACTTACATCTATTTTCATTACGTGAGATACAGGACATTATATTCGTTTTAGTTATTCAATACCATTTGCGGACTTAAAGATACCTGTATAAACCGTTGTATCAAAGATCCCCATCACAGGCTCTGATTGATTGACCTTACACGAGCATCGCGTCTGATATTCTAGGGAACGCGCAAAGCAAAACCACGTCCAGTCCACTCTTGAAAGTGCGGCAATTCGCGCACTGACGCACGTAAAATTTCTTGAGGTCTGCTAATCTCTTGGCATATGCTATAACCGCCAACAATACACGCTCACGTCCCTATAGAGCTGCTAAGCATTGAAGCAGGATTGTTAGCGCGTGGCACTTCTCGATGAGACACGTCACTTTCAGCGAAGCCTTCAATTCTGTTCCGCAGCCGATGGTCGGTGGAGAAAATCTATAGGTTTTCATTTGCCTACATTTGATAGACAATGCAGGATAAGTTATACGTTGTTGAAAATGCAAATCATTCGCAACAGAGCTGCATTCGATCGCTTAACAATGAAAAATATTTCTTCAAAAAATCGAATAATGAACAGTTTGTCCCGGCAAATAATTTGTTCCCAAACACTGCCATCTTATGGTCCTTTCTCACTCTCATGAACATTGGCCTCTGACTCCCGAACATTTTGTGCAGTACATTTCCCCGTGTCTTAACATGGTTTTCCGTCACAATGTACGGACGCTATACTTTCGGGCATTGAGGCGATAACACACTATGTATTCCACATCACAACACGTAAATATTTCTTCGGAGCTCTAACTACATATTTTAAAGACATTCACGACATGATATTTTTGGTGATCCCTCTCAACAGAAATACCAAAAAATCTCTTTAAAACAAGGTAATGTTCACTAATGTAACATGTATTGGTCAGCTAACAAACTGGTACGCGGGTCTCCGCTGTAGTTTCGCAAAAAGGAACTTGTATACGCCAAAATCAGTCAAAAGTTCATTCACAAATACATGCATTTTGAATACAAAGTATTTTTGTCGCTCGATATAAGTGTTTTTTAATTCATTGCAAATATTGTTAAATTCATCGTAAGAAATTTCTTTTTATCAGCAAGCAAACTTAATTTTTTCAGTACAAAATGAAACAATGGCAATCTAGCGGAAATAATTTGTATAGCATGGAATTTTCAATCTACAGCTCAAAATCAAGTGATAATGCAAGCAGAAAAAATACCACACTTCTTTCTCAAATCGATTTTTTAATGTAAAAACAACAAAAAAGAGGAAACCATTCATTTTTTAATGAATATAATATTGAGCCCATTTTCAAATCCACCTCCACATTTACGAAAGGGAGGTAAACTGGATACCTCTCTAGCTTATAAACAACGAACAAATATGGATTTCCTACATAAAAGCGTTAAATGGCGACAAACAATATTTTCTAATCACAATATTAAAGAAGGATATTATGCTCTCAAAAATACTGCCTAATCCTTAACAATATTTGAGTTAAAAATGTATTGTCAATAGAACTTTCCGGGGCATAGTTGAGACGAGTAGGGGCAATAGGAAAGAATGGTATACTTTCATCTTAGAGGAGCCGGACGCGATAGTCGTACTGAACTTTTTCGTGTATTTTATCCAATTTTTCGGCCATGTTCTCAGTGGTAGACAATGTTAAAATAATAAATCTTTGACAAAAAATTCATTAAGAAAGTTTCCCCAAAAAATTTTGAGCTTCAAAATATCCGCAAGTAAAAACGAGATTTTGTTTAAAGACTTTTTAAAATATTCGTTTCTGAATCCCGTAGGATTAAAAGATACTTTCTCCACAGAGTGCATCCGTGTTAGCTCTCCTTCTTTACATTTCATTATTCCATTGTGCCTTCGTAAAATTAATTTAGTGAAAAGAAGTGAAATGATAAATATCTTGCACAGAGAAGTGGCGATATTCCGATAAAGTACAACAAGTACAACGAGTAGGAAAGCATTCATGGCGCCATGCGCGAGAGGTTGTTTCATTCTGAAAGAATTTATTACCATTTTCTAGGATATATGAAACCAGAGCATCAATGAATTCAGCGTAAAGAATTTTTGCCTACGTTACTTCACGCTTCTTGGAATTCAACATTAGAGATCAAATCAAAATTTGGAAAATTGGATGAAAAAATGAGGAGTCCCTTCATGGAAATGTGTTCAATATTCAGTTGCAATACTGCGATCATTTTGAATGAATGGGATAGGCAATTTTAAATGTAAGTGGATAGGAACAATTAAATAGTTTTGAACCAAGAGTGGGAGATGTTGTATCGAAATTGTTGAACTTGAAGACGTGTGAGAGGCAGCACTGCGCTCAGGTACAATGGTTCTTAAACTGCTTGCGTACCATTCTCTTTTGTCAAAATTTCATAAATTTTCTGTTTCTGAAAAAGAACTTTATATATTCAAAGACTACCATGCTTTTTGAATATTCAAACATGTAAGTTTATGTAAAATTCAGTTAGTTTATAAATGGGCTTTCTTTACATCAAATAATTTCATTGGTCCTGTGAGTGTTTAAGTGATAACTTAAACACTCACTGAAAAATGTTGCTTAAGTCCGGTTGTTCATTTGTCTCCTCTTATAAAATTATATTTTGGCTGCAGCCACTCGCACATGGAACAATTTTTTTATCGAACAAATAAAACTTCCAGTTTTTCAATTTCGGACGTATTATCCAGGTTATACTGCATGTAAGAAATTGCCTATTGAATGTGTGGATTACACGCTGTCCAGTGTGTCGTCTCGACCTTGAAACAGTTTCAAGAATCTCGTTTACGTTACCGGAGATGTGGGTGTAACGCAACTGACGTCTGGAGGAATCTTCAATCGTGCAACTTTAACTTTACCCGTAGCACCCTCAATGGAAGTGCATACGATCGCTCTAGTCGATCTGCTTTTTCATTTTATATTCTGAATGAAAAGTGCTTAGAGATGCTTAAATAACCGTGCTTAGTGAGTAATACTGATGATGAGGAGTTGTCTTGGGCGAACATAGCTACTTTTGCATACCTCGCTGCCAGCCAACATGGTGGACTTGGCTAATTCTGCTTCATGTTACACTTACACCGTTTATTGTTTTGAGTTTAGTGAGTCTTGCTCTATACTCGGATTATACAGCAGTCAGTTTCTCATCGTTAGACTTTCTAATGCAGTGGCCTGTTCACTTTAGCATTGTATCTATTTTCTCAAATTAGCCTTTTCACTTCATGCCCAAACGTTTTAGTTATAGTGTTCGTATTTTCAGAGCCCATACTCCTTATATAATAAATAAAAGTTTTTTGATATAAAAGAAAGTTCAGGCTTTGAGTGAGGATGTTCAAATGATTCTGCAGGTTAAGGGCCATCACGAACACGTGCATGGGTTTGGAAATATATGATAGCTTGCGTTTTACTGTTATTCAGACAAGGATCAGCGTCGTTCAAAGTGAGAATCCTTTGACTAACGGATGTAGCTCTAGAGTATATGTTTATTGCTTTCTTCAACGTCATTTTAAATGCTATCATTGTTTTAGGGAAAACCGTCAAAAGGAGGTTTCAATGCTGAAATGAGACAAGTAACAGTTGTCTATATCTCATGAACAAAAAATGAATCAACTCAAAATCAATATCAAGATAGACGATGCATTGGCATCAACTGCCAAGATCTGGAAACGGGTCAAACTTTTTTACGTCAAAACACAATACGAAATATTCTTCTTCTTGTCCTCCGGTTGATGAAGAAGAACGAACTCGGTCTTCACGATGCCCCGAAGAGGTTCCCTCCGTAGATTTGTGCTGGTCGTCTTTGCTGTCAGAACGGGAGTAAGCTTCTGAAGGCAGCGCAACTGCTTCCACTTCATCCTGTTCTGATGTTCTGAAGCTCGATTTTACTACCTCTTGGTTTTCTCTTGATACATTTTTCGATGAGCTTTCACTATCTTGATGCTGAGCCGCTCTCTCAACACTAGAAATTCCTCTCACTCCACAAGAAGCCATTTGTTTGGGAATTCTCTCGTCACGTCTGGCCGAAGTGGAGTGATAACCAGAGGACAAAGTTGCAGAATCTAAGGTTCTGCTGTAAATTTCTGAATCTGACGAGCGGGTCTCAGTAGTTTTACTGGATGCAGTCGTAATTTCACTCTCAACAGGTGTATGTGTGACATGCGGTTGAGATAACACAGGATCCGATAATGACGCTGGTGCTTTGTACACTTCTACCTGAGTTTCTGGGGAGGATGAAGATGGGGAAGTTGCTGACGTGTCGTTGTCATTCGAATTCTTGGCTACGGAAACTGTCGCGTCGTATTTGATTTTACACTCGACCATGCGGTGTTCGTTCGCTCGTGAACATTTGTGATTTTCTGGCTGAGTTCTGGAATAGAAACCTCCGCATGCGTCACATTTCGCTTCCGAAAACGAACGATTTGTTCTTAAAGAAAGAAAAGAATTGATTGTCATTTTCTGTTGGATTTGGGACGCTCGAGTTTGACTGAACTGAACATTCTTTTGACGGAAGGTACTACTTGCTTCAACACTGCTACCCCCAGAACGGAGACCATACGAACCGCTGTCTCGCAAGTTCGTTCGAAAATCACAGGCAGCACCTAAGTTATTCGACTGAACGTCTAAGTATCGTTCTTGAGCAATGAAACGTTCTCCTGCGGAAAGGAAAGATACTGGAGGGCAAATGACATCTTTGTTCCACGCGGCCTCTGGCCTGCTCATCTCAAAAGCACTCCAGCGCCGCGGCGTGTGCTCTAGGCTGGCGGGACATTGCAGCAGCCTACTCCTACCGCCATTATCAGTAATCATAACCTCGGTAGACCCAGTGCCCTCGACCCCCCGTACCACTCCGGTGACCCCCCTGATGCGCCTGCTGGCCCCCCCAGCCGCCTGGCGGGAGGCGTGGAGGCTTCGGAGGTCCCGCGCCCGGCACTCGCCTGAAGGGAAAATGTTCCACAGGGAGCGAGGGAGCGTACCGTGGCACGGGGGCCATACGTCAGTGTTTATACTCAGGGTATCTCTGAGGGGGGGGAATGGGGGGCATGGGGCCCCGCGGGGGCCCAGTCCTGGGGACTGTGCCACCCGGCGGCTGCTGGTGGATGGGCGTGTCCCCAGGAAAGGACGCAGTGTCTGACGGAGGGGAGTACAGGCGTGGCTGGGAGGAGGAGACGTGTTGGTATCTGCGGCTAGGGATGGCCTCCTCGCTTGCGGACCGCAGCAGAGTGTTGCTGCTGCTGCCGCCGCCTCGGCCTCCGAGGTAATCGTCACTGCAACAGCAGCATCGTCACAACTAGCTAGCACAACTACTCTTTGTTAGTATAAAAATGTGCCCTGGATCGTCGGGGTACTTCCAGCGGGACTATTCAACCTCTAGGAAACCGTTTTTTTCTGATTCGTTTAATTAAATTTAAATTAAAATGTCAATTAAAATCAGAAACGATTTTTTGTAATGAGATTTCATGGTTGTTAGTAAAAAAAAATGTGCCTTAACTCGTCAGGGTACTTTCAGCAGGATTATTTAACCCCTAGGAAACAGTTGTTTTTTTCTATAACGTCAAGCTATCTCCGAAACGATTTTTTGTCATAAGATTTCATGGCAATCATCGAATCCACATAAACTTTCTGAGAATAATAATACGAATTCAGTTATGTGTGATAAAAACCACTGACTAGCCATGACAGAACAGGAAAACATTACAATATGACAACATTATCGCTCGCTCCAGAAACCTCGACCTTCTTCAACTCTTCCAGGTGGAGCTAATGACAGAACTCTGAGCTCTTTAGTGAAACATGTTCGTAGATCAAGTGAAAGTAAAAACTGAGTTCACAATCAACTATCAAGAATGGTTCTCAATCAAATGAACTGAAAGAGGAACTACGAATGATGACGACATTTTTCTACCTTGAGCGAAGTTTACAGATCTGCTCGGAACTCGACCACACACATGACAGGTATGAGAACGGGGCTCAGTATCACCCTGCACCCTCCTACCTACACCAAACACCACAAACTCATCCACCACCATCTTCACCACCACCACCACTACTGACTGTAAACGTGGGCAAATTTTCAAGGGACGTTTTTTCATTTAACTTTGCAAACGAAAAATATTTCTGAAGCCTCCACCTTACAGGCCACCACCATTACCATCATTTATTTTCTTTTATTTTTACACAGAGAAGCGCAGGTTCTAGTTAGCAAACCTTGACGCGCATCAAAAGTGGCAGTGTGAGATTCATGTTACTTTGGTAATTTTACTTCGAAGATACCATGTAGAGTTGGGCAACTATGTTCAAGATTATTCTTAGTAAGCTCATAGAAATTTCTACTTGCTCGCATTGAGGAGTACATCAAACTAGCAATATGTTAGTAAACAAAGCAACCTCTTATACATTTAATTCGTTTTGAAGGAAAGCCACTTTCGAAACAACGAGCAATGATAAGTTAGACTAAGATGCGCATGATCAGTAAATTCTTTTTATTCTATCATTGAGCTCGTTAGGATATCGAGATCTTCTGATTATCCGATTGTTCGAGTTGGTGTACAATCTTTTTACTAGTTTTTTACTTTTGATTGACTGCACAATGCGACATTTATCAGAATGACAATTTTTTAAGCTTTCTCTCGTGAGAACACAATTTTCTTCATAATTTTCTTCTTGATCATTTTCATTGGATTCGAAAATGTTCTCGTAATGAGGATCTTCCCTAACATCATAAAGCTCGTTGCTGAACTCTAAAGGTTGCTGACTCTTGAACGTCTCGAATCTTTGATGGTGATGGTGTGGTCGGAAGTGATGATAATGATGGTGGTGGTGATGATGATGGTGATGGTGGTGATGCCGGAGGTAGAGAATGATATGCGGAGTTATAAAAAGACGAAACTGCCCATCCCGAGCATGCTTTATGATCGTCCCCGCCCTGCCTACGAAGTTACGCCAATTCTTTTGAATTTTTTGGGTCGTCTTAGCTGACGATGGCACGAGGGCGGATGACGAGGCCTCGGGGGTGCGGGGGAAAGATACAGAAGGACGTGCTATTGCAGGGGCGCCCCCCCGGGGGTTTGTGGTGGTGGTGTACGAGGTGGTGGTGGTGGTTGTGGTTGTTGCTCGAGCCCCGGCAGCTCTACTTCATTTCGAAGCGGTCCAGAAAAAAGCGTCGTTGGGGTGCGCGGCAACTCCAGACGGCAGAACAACGAACTCGTCGCTGCAGGAACCAAAACAAAACACTCGGTCAGTTTGGGGTGGAGTGATCAGCAGGACGTTTTCTTTACAGTCACTCGGGCCAACATCAGCACCAGTACGTTGAAACAAACTAGCAAGGAAGAGGGTTTATGCGTTTTTGGATTTCATTTAGTTTTTTATTCTATATTTTTCCAATGTTGTTTTACATTTTAAGCCTAATTTATGAAATGCTTATTTTAGAATAGTATTGAAGCAAAAGGTTCTCTTGTGAAACGAATGATAAATGCTGGAAGAGCGTGTCCAGAGCCGTCAAATTGAGCGCGATACATAGAGTAGTGAAACCCTATCTGGATTGGAAGATATGAGTTTTTCTGACTGAAATCTTTCAGTGTAAGGGGTTTCAAATGAAATTTTGTTCTGAAGAAGCCAAGGAGCTATTTTTCGGCTAGAAAAAATGATTTTTTTTCTTGCAATCCTGGATCCGACTTGTGTTTCATGCTGGATGGTTTTAGCATTCAGCGATAAACGGAAGCCTGGAGTGATGACAAGTTATTATACTCCTCAGTAATTTGTTGTACATAGTACGAGAATATTTTGTTATTTTCATTTTTGGGCGAGCTATTTCCAGCGGGTCTCTTGCATCGTCAGGGACTTTCGTAAGCTGGTGAACAATTGCTGGATCTCTAAATATCGCTTTTATGAGACTCACGCAAATGAAGCCCAATTATTCATCGGCTAACAGCGTTTTCAAACATTTATGCACAAGGTGTGTAATTATAGAAAAGCTGCGCAGAGTTTTCTCCTCTGAAGCGTGAATATAAATCGATCATGTAGTTCATCAAAACATACGAAAGCGTTACACAGGTAGATTGCTTACTTCCATCGTACATTGTTCCATTGTAGGTCGTGACCATTAAATGACCAATGAATTTCTTAAAATACAAATTCTAATTTTATTTTTTTAAACATTTTAAAGAAATATGACCTTGAGCTTAACTATTCGGATAATTAGTTGCATTGAAGGTGATCAGTAGCAGTCACAAAACTTTATTTTATACGAAGGGAGGTGGAAATCAATGAGCCATAATTATAATTCAATTCTGACGATATTCAAGTCACAAATAAGTATTTATCAACGTATTTCTATCTAATTGAAGTGAAACATTTTTGCAATGATTTCATTAGTTTACTGATTAGCCGAGATTAATGCTTGATTATTCCGTAGAGTTTGAAATATTGTTTTGACGTCAATGCTATCACATCAGCTGTTTTAAGATTTTTCAAGACACAAAAGTCTTCACATCCTTTTCAAAAGTCCCGGAAAGGCACGGAATTTTGAAATACGATACGAAGCAAAAAAATATAATTGAAATGAGTAAGTAATGCATAAACAAATACTCACGTTTAAGTTATTTCATGCCGTTAATATTTCTCTTCAATTCATTTTTCTGTGGTATTGAAGTTTTGGTAAAAAAGGAGCTAAAAATCAAGTTCATATTTTGAGTATCAACGTCTTAGAACCGTGTTGAAGTTTCAGAGAATAAAGTGCTGAAAAAAGGTTATACTTAAAGTCTTAACTTCTCGGAACTGAATTGAAGTCTCAGTGGACAGCCTTGAAAATCAAGCTCATGTTTTAAATCTGAACTGCTTGGAACTGCGGTTAAGTTTCAGTAAACAAAGTGCTGCAAACCAAGGTTATATTTTAAGAAATACCTTCTCGGAACTATTCTTATTTTCATTTCTTCTCTTCTTTGGCTTTGTTTTGAATTCATATCAAGAAAAAGAACGTATAAATTCTTATGAAGAAACCTATTCAGTTAAGTATTTATGCTTTCTTTCATTTTCGATTCAGAACATTTACTAAAAACAGGAGCATTGAGTAGTTCGAGAAAAATTAATTGTAATTTACGCTCAGAAATGTTTTTGCTTGTGTGTCTGTAGTGTTAAGTATTATTTGTTTGGTCGGTTCAATGTTGACTCGGCCGTTTCTTTGTATCGTGGGATGCAGACTTTATGTGTCTTGTGATGCAGACTTTATGTATCGTGTGATGCAGACATCATGTGTTGTGATGCATACGTTATGTATCGTGTGATGCAGACTTCATGCGCCCCATGAGACAGTAATGTAGTCGCTTGTAAACTGAGTGCGCTGAGTACCAATTCAGAGCACAAATATATACAGAAAATTCACATCCACTGAGAAAGAATTTTCGTGAGACGAGTTCAATTTTTGGAACATCAGAGTATAGAGTTGAAATGATTTCTGAGGTCTCTCGTTTCCATTCTTTTCTACATGTTGCATTGAACGAGATATACTCTGGGAATAACGACCTTAAGATCAATGCCTTTTGATAATCTCTTCTTGAAGCTAAATGACCTCAAGCGAATTAGTGACCGGAAATTCCTCAGCCTCACACATTCGGAAGCACAGAGTGGTATCCCTAAATCGATATTATTATAATAATACTTGACATTCATGTGATAAAACTGGATTCATGTGATGGAGCCAGCATTTCTTCCATCAGCGAGGAGAAAAGGCCTTCTATCAGGTACGTGCAAAGTCACCACCTCTTTGAACAGACACATGAACATTTTCTTACTTAAAAAACATTTCTTCGGTTATAAGATTAAAGATGTCGTAGAACATTTTTTAGGAACAGCCGCCTCCACCACACGACGCAGTAAAACTTTAACAATGCAGAGGTTGTGAAAGCCTTCAATAATAGTGACCTGATCCTTCAATTTGGATCCTCAAAAACCCCCCACTGTCTGTGAGAGGATGATTTTTAGTGGATAGGTGATGATATTATCTATTGGAGAGGAACTTGATAGAGAAAATGTTCCTAAAAGGATACAGTTTGGGCCAAACGCATGAATTCATCAGAAACAAGTGTAACGGTCGCTGTTAGATGAAAATAAAAGCTAGATGTAGTTAATGTGTGTGTATCAACATAATGTGAACTGAAATATTTGCTACGAAATTCGACTTGCTGTACCAGGTGCATCATTTAGACACCCTAATCCCAATTTGATTGAAAACCTTATGGCGCAAATTCTTGAAAGGTTTGAGCTCGTCGATGGCAGAGGCTGCCATGTTTAGAACTGGAGAATTAGGGCAACTGAGATGTTGACATTCGTAGGAGGTCAAGTGCCGTTATGTATATCACCTTCCGTCAAATAGATGAAATAGGACGATTTCCAGGAGATCTACCTTTTAGGATGAAAAGGAAAACCATCGTAGCTAAGAATGTCATGTTAGAAACAAACGTTTCGGTTCATGAAAAATCGGTTAAGGAATGAATCTGTCGTAGAATTTGCTCTCAGAGTTACCATGCATTAAAGGCCGAGATCTACATATGCATGTCCTTTACCTGTGTAGCGTAAATACCGGGACAATAGCTAATCATAGTCCTCACAAATTTAGGAAACTCTTTCAGCTGTAATAGAAAGAATGAAAAATGAGTAGAAGGAAGAAGTTGAACATTTTTCTCGAACCACGTTCATGCCCAGTTTTCATAACTTCGACACATAAAAAATGCCCAATAGTTATCACGGAGTCATAATCAAGCACATAGAACAAACTACGAATATTTCGATTTAAATAGCTGAGTGCCGATGTTTTTTGCTCTGCTAGACTTTCACTTTAAAACCAACTATTTAAATTAATAGGAGAACAAATAGCAAATAGCAAAGTCTTGCATAACACTGAATGATTAAACACAAAATTCTCACAGAGATTCACTAGCAACGTCATATCCTATTCCCCTCTGAGATACAAAACCACTATAAATGACAAGTAAAAACATAAATTAATAGTTACTAATTACTAGTAAAACATAAATCACTACACTGCTAGAAGTTCCAAAGCTCATTGACTGTCGTAACACAAAGTGCAGCGTGGGAGACCCACCTTTCGGAGTCCGCTTGTTCGCCGGCGTCAGGCCTGTCGAGATCGTCCTCCTCAGTGTAGGCGCCCTGGCTCTCTCCTCCGTCTGAGTACTCGAGCACTCCAGCGTTGCTGGGCACTAGCCTAGTGTCCGAACCCCTGCCCCCACTAGTGGAGCCACTAGCCCCACTGCTACTAGTGGGCTGGCGGTAGCGACCGTACACAAATCCCAGGCTTCCCGTGCTGTCCCCTCTGCTGCGCCTGCACAGTTGCGGAATGTTAACGTCCCCGCCCGGCCTACACGCCGCCATGATAGCGCTTGGTTCACAGTCCATAGGGACTCAAGCTTGTGGTTTGCCGCCTGTCAATGTCGTGCGTTAATACTTTGACCGCAATAGGTTAAGCTGAAGTTCGATATTCAAGTTCAATGTTAAATTCTAATTTAAGGTCAATTGTCCTAAAGATAATTGAAAAGAGCAAACATTATCTGGGTTCTGCCATGCTAGCGTTTCGTTCACAATCCATGGGGACTGAAGCTTGTGGTACGCAGCCAGTCAATGTCGCGTATTAATACTTTGACCGCAATTGGTTTAACTGAAGTGCAACATTCAACTCAAATTTAAAATTAATTGTTGTAGAAAAAAATCGAAAAAAAACAAACATTATCTGGATTTAGCTTTTTATTAAGTATATATGAAAATTGAGTTTGTGACTACTGGTCAGTCAGAAATATTATGCGAATCCCTTCGTGGCTACCGGTGGTGCACGTTGTGGTCAAAGTCGTTATGTTGAATGCTCATAGGAACTTTCAAGTTTTGTATTCCAGGTTTTCAGGCATCTTAGCTTAAATTAGCGAATTTCAGTGAGCCTCTTCTGTAAAGATTCCGAAGCGGAAACCGGTTTAAATTTTAATTAACCGATATTGGCGGACTGAACATTATGAGTCACAATTTTAGGTCCTCATGAGATGCGAGCGAAAATTTCCATGTCTCTGAGAGCAGAGCGAACAGACCTAAGTTTCAACAATTTAACAATTTGATAATTTATATACCACATATGATACAGCAATAGATTGTATCTTCAGTCTAGTAAAATGGACACATTTGAGTATAGCTAGTCGTTGGCCCGAATAAGTTCAGCGACTTCTTTTTGTATTTCTTTTGCCATAAAATGCTTATCAATTAATGACCGTGATATTAAAATTGTTTGATTAGAAATACAAATCCTGTCATTTTCGTGGTCCTCATGCTTTTATATGTGTATATTAATTTTTTTCGTGCTTTCTTAAAATGACATTTTTGAAAATTTTCCGAAACAAACATTTCTAATATTATTTCCTGGCGTCAAGAATTGCGAAGATTTATATCATGTATATGTAAATTGTAAAAAGTGTTCTAAACCCACAATGAAAATGCATCGTCTATGAAATTGTGTTGTCTCTTATAATTACCATTACATGTATCATCAAATGTAGATTAACTAGGGAGCACGTTATAATTATCGTTACATGTATTATCAAATGTAGATTATTCAATATTAGGACGACATTGCCCTCAATCATTTATTTTCGACTAGTGACATGAGTATTTCGATACTCATGTGTGTGTATCACCTAAGTGTATTAACTTTAAGATATTTTAAAAACCAATGATAGGAATTTTGTACTATCTCTATTGGAAATAAAAAGTTTTTTTTTTTCTTCCTGTTTCTAACTTCAAACTGTACATGGAATTGTGTTGCACCCATAAATTTGAAATTATAAATCACAGTGCACCATTCGAGTGAACCTAATTTTTCCTCGTCATTACAATATTATGCAAAATTGAATTAGAGCGTGAAATTTCTCCTGCCGAAGCAAACAACTTTTATTCAGAACAAAACAAATTAATATGAAAATTTCTCATAAAATGTGAGAGACGAGCGATGGTAATTAGCAACAATTATGATAGTAACATACTTGTCACTGGTTTAAATGAGACTGTATTAAATCTGCCGCGGAAATTCTACCGGCCAACGGGACGTTCCTCTGCAGCTTGGTTTTCTGGGCTTATTTCATGCTGAGGGGTTCGAGTGTGGGGCATGAGAGGGGAGGTGGGGCATGAGAGGGGACGTGGGGCATGAGAGGGGGCGTGGGGCATGAGAGGGGACGTGGGGCGTGAGAGAGGACGTGGGGCATGAGAGGGGACGTGGGGCGTGAGAGGGGACGTGGGGCGTGAGAGGGGACGTGGGGCATGAGAGGGGACGTGGGGCATGAGAGGGGACGTGGGGCGTGAGAGGGGACGTGGGGCATGAGAGGGGACGTGGGGCGTGAGAGGGGACGTGGGGCGTGAGAGGGGACGTGGGGCATGAGAGGAGACGTGGGGCATGAGAGGGGACGTGGGGCATGAGAGGGGACGTGGGGCATGAGAGGGGACGTGGGGCATGAGGGGGGCCGTGGGGCATGAAAGGGGACGTGGGGCATGAGAGGGGACGTGGGGCATGAGAGGGGACGTGGGGCATGAGAGGGGACGTGGGGCATGAGAGGGGATGTGGAGCATGAGAGGGGACGTGGGGCATGAGAGGGGATGTGGGTCATAAGAGGGGAGGCCTGAAAGGGAACGTGGGGGCATGAGAGGGGACGTGGGGCATGAGAGGGACGTGGGGCATGAGAGGGACGTGGGGCATGAGAGGAGACGTGGGGCATGAGAGGGGATGTGGGTCATAAGAGGGGAAGCCTGAGAAGGAACGTGGGGTATGAGTGGGGACGTGGGGCATGAGAGGGGACGTGGGGCATGAGAGTGGACGTGGGGCATGAGAGGGACGTGGGGCATGAGAGGGGACGTGGGGCATGAGAGGGGATGTGGGTCATAAGAGGGGAGGCCTGAGAGGGAACGTGGGGGCATGAGAGGGGACGTGGGGCATGAGAGGGGACGTGGGTAATGAGAGGGGACGTGGGGCATGAGAGGGGATGTGGCTTGAGATGAGAGAGATGTGAGATGAGAGATGTGAGGCTTGAGAGGAATATATGAGGGGAAGATATGAAAAACTTATGAGAGGAACATACGAGAAGGAGTTATGAAAGAAAGGAATGAGAGGAAGGTATACGATGAAGACATGAGATGAAAATATGAAAAGACTCAAGAGGAAGATATGAAAGGAAGATAAGAGAGGAAAGTATGAGAGGACGATGCGAGAAGAACATATGATAAGAAGAAATGAGAGGAAGTTATGAGAGATGAGCCTCAAAAGACAGACATATGTAAGAAGACCAGGTAAGAGTTGGAACAAAAGAAATGCAAACAAAGCCCTGCTTGTCTGACCCAGGCTTGTATGAAGAACAGAAGGAAAATCAGCAGGAGGGACTAATGCGAGGTTAAAAGTTCTCTAACTCCCTCTTTGAGCCTGCATCTCTGACGGAGAAATCTTGAGTGCCAAATTGTTATTTGGAGACACATCACGTTGTATCTCATCATGTGATACATGTTTATCACCCCATGTCATTCTTCCATGACTGCTTCATCATGACCCTTCGCTGGTAGATGTGAAATATGTTTAGTGAAATACATCATCTATGACACTGCTTTTGCAGTTAACTTATGAATCAGGAAATTTTTAGATCGCGCTCGTTTAGCACTTTCGAATCAATAGGCTAGGTTCACTGATTGTATAATGTTTAAACACAGCCCTTACGAACTTTGTTTTCGTTTTAGCAAAAGAACAAAGAACGCCGTGAGAGTTATTCCCACTTTCAGTGTACGTGAAAAAATGGTGTCTGGAGCATTTGCTTAAGGCATTGCTGAGAAGGAAAAGTTCATTTAGTTCGTAAATGGCTTGATAAATTAAAATTAGGCTCCCACTCATAGAGTGGATAATAGTGAGAAAACAGTCAAATATATTGAATATTTTCAAGAATTTTAAAGTGTTTAAGTGTGGAAGTATTTGTTTTCTCTAATGTGTTCAAGTTATTCTAGTTAAATTGAGCATTACAGGGATCACAGTGGTGTGCCAACGAAAATAGTAAGTCGAAACAGTTCCCGCCCCGTCACTGCCACCTCGATGCTCGCCTGCAATGTAACCTCGGCAGGTCTTTCCGTCGGACCTCAACACACAGACAGCGCCACTCATCCAGTTCGCTAATAAGGGAGACCAGCATTCTTTGTAAAAATTCATGACTGAAGTGAGAAAGTTAAACTATACTGAAGTTGGTAACTAAAACGAGAGAAATACATCGCTTGTAAATGTATTCACTAACCAACGGTGTAATAACGACATACTTATTTCCAGTGTTCCCGTTCAGCGTTCAAACTCACTTAGTCCTTTCGTAATCTGAGACTGGACTCACGCGCTCAAAAAATGTGCTATTACAAAATACTGCGTGAGATCTGTTTTTCCTGATTTATGCATTTATAAGCTAATTTTAAATTGAAATGAAAAATAGTTTCAAGTTGAAAAAGATTTCAGTTCCTACTAGGTTGTTCATTTTAGCGAGTTATTGCTTCAGTTTTGTTTTTACAATACAAAAATTCTTCTTCAATGGAATTCTTTCGAATGATTTTTTGTATATAAGATTGATAAAGAACGCTTAAAGGCGTAGAAGAAGTTTTTATTTTTATGAATATTATGAAATCGTAATTTCGGCGTTCTTAATTCTTTTCTTGCCACCAATTTGGATATTGCTTTCGACGAAATCTCAGAACTTCATGAAATATATGTCCTAATGCTGCGCATCCAAATTATCTAACAAAGATCCAGGTGGGCATCAGAGATTGCCGGAAAAGGTGTATGCATGGACGCAAGCATCATGTTGAGATCTATGCAAAGAGCACAGTACAGAAGTAAAAATGTTTTAACTGTAGTTTTTTCAAGTTGCTAGTAGAATAATAATTTTCATTTTCTGCCATCAAATCGTAAACTAAGGGTTGAAAATTATGCGATCGCAAATTGTGACCAAACATCAACTTTGGAAACGGAAAGCGAGAATACATTCGAGTATGTGCATGAAACTCTTAAAACACCTAAAGCTTTAAAAAAGCGTTCAGTGTGGTTCAAAGAAATTAAATAACGTGCGTTAATGTGCGCAAGGTACAGCACTAGTATCTCTGAGTGGGGAGATCTGTTGCATCAAAAAGCTAGTGCGTTTGGTAGCAGAAGACTAAAACGGCGTTCTGAAAAAGAGACTTCGCCGAATAATCAATAGTAAAAAAACAGAAATGAACTAAGAGTGAGCTATTTCATAATTCGTGACCCGAGCACACTCTCGTCCGCTAAGCACGGACGATGGCACAATATCAATACTAAGAAGCACGTGTAATTTTGGTTAAAGAGAGCTTTTAAGTGTGGAGCTACCAGCTATTCTTCGTTGACGACGAGGGAAAATTCAGTTATAAAAAACACGGAAGTACTTCGGCTTCAAATCACTTCATCGTTGAAATTTCTGTAGAGTCGTAAGATATTTTACTCTACATTCACTCTTCATACTATTCATCTTTTCGTATGAGGGGGTTATGATGAGAGGTTCTGAGGTTTGACAGGTATTGGATATTTCTTCCACTTAAACTTATATCTTCGTTCTTAAAATGAACATTCTAACTTTACGAAGATCAGCAGCCGCGGTTAAAGCCTTGCACCAATTGTGTCCCAAAATGTACTTCTCCTGTGAGACGTCAATAGAGTGGTTGCATAACTTTCGGTGAATGAATTTTTTTACAACGAAGCCTTGAGCGATCGAGCCTCCTTGAATATTATGCACGTGTTTTTTATATTTGAAAGTAAAGTATGATAATCTTACTCGGGCAAAATTCGTAGACGCTATCGAGGAACAATAACTGTATAAATAAAAATTTGACACAGCCTACTGCTCTGATTCAAGGTTTAATATTTTTTTTGCATTAACTGTGCCTATTTTTTCAAAAAAATTTTAGAGCATTTTTGCCGACAAAGTTAGCATCAAGATTCTCAGGCAGAGATAAATTAGATGCCAAGGTTGTCAGTGTCAGTCTAGTTGCTCCTAAAAATTTCAATGAGACTTTAATCTGGAGAGTATGGGGGCCATTTCAAGCTAGAAAATAATGACTCGCACACGCTGACTTATTGCATCATTCTGATTTATACACGAATGATTCGTTTCGTCGACCACTATTTTGAACGTAAATTTTCAGAATATTAGATGTAATTTAAAAAATTAAACAAGGGTATCTTGCCAAAATGAATTGCTGAAAATATTCTTCCATTGTTATCAAATTTAATGTTCCGTCTCGTTTCTACTCAGTGAGACGATTATCACTTAAAAATTCGTTAAAATGTAGCCGAAGTAGTTCTACGAGAGCGTAAAGTTCTGGTGTCTCGGTGGGCACAGCTCGCTGCGCTGGGAAAGCAAAGAGCTCAGTACAGAAGTAAAAATGTTTTAACTGTAGTATTTCAAGCGGCTAGTAGAGTGAACATTTTTATTTATTTCCTGCTATCAAATCGTAAAATACTGGGTTGAACATTGTGTGATCACAAATTGTGTAAGCGTCTCGGTGAGTCGAGAAAATAGAATGACGGTGAAAAAAATAAAACTCGAAGACTCGTACATGAGGTCGGTTGCACGGTACCCTGGTACCCCGGTACACGGTACCCTGGTTCGCGGTACCCAGGTACACGGTACCCTGGTACCCGGTACCCTGGTACCCGGTACCCTGGTACACGGAACCCTGGTACACGGAACCCTGGCACACGGTACCCTGGTACACGGTAGCCTGCTACACGGTACCCTGGTACACGATACCAGGTACACAGTACCCCGGTACACGGTACCCTGGTAAACGGTACCCTGGTACACGGTACCCCGGTACACGGTAACCTGGTACACGGTACCCTGGTACACGGTATCCAGGTACACAGTACCCCGGTAAACGGTACCCGGGCACACAGTACCCAAGAACACGGTACCCTGGCACACAGTATCCAAGCACACGGTAGGCACACAGTAGACGGTACACGATACCCAGGTACACAGTACCCTGGCACACAGTATCCAAGTACACACTACCCTGGCTCACGGTAGACGGTACACTGCCTCCCCCCTCACGAGAGACACAGGGAAGTAAAATAAGGCCTACATGACTACAAATTTAAGCTCACAGTAAATTATTGTAACAAGTGCTGCTAATTTTATGGAGTGTACTTTCCCTGTCAAGCTTTTTCGCTGGAGCATGGATGTTTTTCGCCGCCTAAGCGATTTAATTAGTTGAGCGGCGAAAAGCATGCATGCAGGCAGCGAAAAAGTTAGACTGGGTTGGGTTGCTGAGGAGCGCTAATTCTTGGAGATTCAGTGCCGAGCACAGAGAGAACCATCTCTTTACGAGCAACAAAAATCTGTGCCATAAGTGCATTGATCCGTGAAAAAGTTAAACTTTTCGTTTTTCTTCTGTGAGCAGGCTTGATAGTATATTTGTTCGCCATCATGTCCTAAAAGTCGAAGTAAAGATCGTAAATTGATGCGAAAAGCTCAATCGTATCCATATCCACTTTCACAGCAGAATTCCTGAGTCAAATGACCTCAGCGCCAATCTGAGGAAAAAATTATCGATTCTTAAGTTCGGTAATAATGACGGAACGATTTCGGAAGGCGTAACTATCCTTGGATCTCGCCTGCGAAATGTGTGCCATAAAAAGTTCAAAGAGATAGTTACAACAGCGATTTCGCTTCGACTTAACAGAGCAACAAAATTGTCACTGAGAGCTTGGTGCGAATCATGTTCCGAGGTTAAGATGGACCAAAGAACTCTCTTGAAAGGTGTCATCGAAGTCTTGCATAAGGCAGGTATCAGCAGAAGTACTCATGTAATTCAACGTTCTTCAGTGGCGTATATGGACGAGAGAAGCCTCTTCACACTCTGTTGTGTGGAGCACAAATTTGAAAAACAATGAAAAATTTTCGTAAGAGAAAAGTGCTATACTCTGATAAAACAAGAATTGCATTATTTGGGAATATGAAGCAAGCGCGATTGGATGGAAGGAAGCCAGGGCTTTCTTTCGAAGAACAGATTGCCAGCATGAGTAGTCGCATGATAGTTTAGGATGTTTTATATCAAGTGACCCCGAAGTGTTAATTGCACTCAACAGAGTAAAGAAATCTTATGAATAGATCATGGCACTGAATGAACACTTCAAGTTATCGTCACAATAGTTTGGATCCAACTGGTGAATTCAATTCAGTTTGACAATGATCTCTAACAGTAGGTTTGAAAGGAAGGTTAGAAAATAATACAAAAATTGAAAAAGAAAGTTAGAGGTGCTGAAAAACAGAACAGCAGTGATCCGAAAAAAGACGGTCCAATTGACAAGGCACAAACATTTTATTTCAACACAAAGAAGGCCTACCTAAGTCTCAGCTCAGGACCTCACATTTTCCCCCTGGGAGTTGCGCGATTAAAATTTAACGGCGTAGGAATTAAAAGAAAAAATAGTTTACGTCGTTAGTTTACATATTTTATCAAATACGCAACTATACTCTGATCGTTTTAGTTACTATATACTCCTCTACACGCGCGACAACTACACTCTGACCGTTTCAGTCTCTATACTCCACTACACACGCGACAACTACACTCTGATCGCTTCAGTTCCTATACTCCACTACACACGCGACAACTACACTCTGATCGCTTCAGTTCCTATACTCCACTACACACGCGACAACTACACTCTGATCGCTTCAGTTCCTATACTCCACTACACACGCGACAACTACACTCTGATCACTGACGCCCGAATAGTAAAAGTGCAAACCTTTGATAAATTCTGACGAATCCAACCAAAGCAGAAGTTGGAAGTTCAGCTGCATAGCTCAAAATCTTCAAGCATTGAATCACGTTGGCATTGCAAAAAGGAATTTCTCAACTCAAAAATGTCCAAGTTTGTTGTCATTTGATGTATGGCATCACAAAGAAGAAGTCATGCCATCGACAATAAATACTGTTATGATTTCGTCCGCTAACTGAAAAAAATAAGATTACATTTTCCTGTGAAATCTGTCAAATTAAGTTCCTTGCTGTGTAAAAATGAGCTTGAAATTCTTATTCTAGCACTTAAAATCAATTAAGGGAATGTGCGAACGCTGAATTTCGTAAGAATTGAGTTATTGTACCTGACCGCTTCAACATCGATGATCTTTCGCCTCTTACTTTCAGAGTGACCGACTTCATTTCACACGTTTTTTCCTTTAGGTTTGATTGTATCATTGTCTCAACAGATTCGTTCTCAGCATGCCTGCCTGACGGTCTCATGCTTGATGTACCATTACTGAAACCATTATTTCTCACATTTTTGATAAGGTAAAGCTAGTATCAAATTCATTTAGCGTCTTTGCCCAGGAATGTTTTTGTAACTTGAAAGATTTTAGTGTTTGAAGCTGGTTTATGTGAATGTGATGGCTGCTTCCACCTGCATTTGGTAAAATATGCTAGAGGAAGCCGAGTAAAGGTGATTTTGGGTCGCCCTGAACTTTGTGACAAAATGGCATTAGCGCTACTCGAAGAGCAGTTGCATCTTACATTATAGCTCAATACTTCAATAATAGAAAAATTATGTACATATAATGGAAAATCTTCTCAATTTGACATGCTGATCTGACATAAAATTTAAATGGGCTTGTTAGGTTTTATGCTTCCTATAGTTCCCATGGGGCGTTATCTGCGACGGAGTTTTTGTACTAATAACAAAGTACGTTTATTTTGGCGATAACTTTCAGATCCAGCATTTCAGCATTGTTGATGGATTCAGAAGAAGATTCCCACCAATTTAGACTGGCTTGTTAGCGTTCAGTTGTTTCTAGCTGGTACTGTTGCTATCACTTGGTGCGCCATAGCTATTGCGTCATGGCTGTTTCTGAGAAATTCACAAACTCGGTTAATCTCTATTCGATATTTGCTAACTCGTAATTCCAAATTTGCACTTAACTGACAAAATAATTTTCTATTAGTTATTCACTAACTTACTACCCCTCTGCTGACCATTTATTGACTTTTACTCTTTATAAGCTAGTGAAAACTTGTATCTCTATGATAGTTTTTTTTATTAACTTATAACTCCCATAAGAAACTTACGAACTTTTTAACTTCCTTCCGTCTTTCAACCCATCACGTTCTTGAGAAATTTATTTTTGAATTGCATGTGTCTCTCACAATTTTCCTCTCCTGTCTCGGCTGGATTAAACTCTAATAAAGACCAAGTTCTGTGTCGGCTAAAGAGTAGAAAAACTCTACTCTTTAGCTCTAGGTGGGATGAGAGTGCACAGCGGGTGAAACCCCATTTGAGCTTTAAATTACCACATTACTTCAGAATTCGTTAACCTCCTGATAGGTTACCACAAAAGCTTCGTTGATTTTTTGATCCACTTTGCTAATATTGTTGTTTGCTAGCTATCAAGTATATTCTTCTGTCATATTTATACCAACGTATTGCTTGTGGTAAATAGAATTTTCTTTCTTTCAAATCCCTCAAAATTTAATATTAGTTTCTGATTTCGTTTGCGGTAAGGTAACCTTTTATGTAGTCGGGTCAGTACCGTATTGTCAGATATTCGTTCACTATTTACGAGTCTATATCCATGTTCCTAGTGTGGTTAGCTTACTTTAGGAGGCAGAATTCTCTTATATTCTGATTTAAATTCTAACCCCTATCCAAAAACTTTCATCTACTCATTCTGAAGTTAGAGTTTTTGGTGAACTTCAATGACTAAATATAATATTATAACTGTTCAGTTGATAATAGTACCATGTGACGGACTTGCTGTCCTAACATTATTATGGTAATTTTCAACTTCTATTCACGAGCTAAAGCTTTTCCGAGCTAAAATATTATTTTATTTACAGGAATAAGGCATTTGCAGATTTTTATGACGAATACCCTAAATGAATTCATGAAATGGTCGGACATTCAGCCACTGATGTATTACAATCCAACGTACGCATAAATACAGTTTAAGCCAGCAATCTCATACCACGTGGCGGTGATGTGACTCACTGAGAGCACATCTCTGATATTTCGACACCATTCGGAGACTGCTAAAAACGGTCAAATTACACCTACGCCTTGTATCACTCCAGGCCTACTCAAAGACATCGCCATATCACACCTGTGGTCCAAGATTTAGCCCCTTTTGTGATGAATCGACATGGAGAAAGTAAGTTAGCTCCTATATATCGTTGATTTCCTAGGAAGCAGAGCTAACAAGATTTTTAAAAATCTTACGAAACATGCGGTGACCCTCTTCCTACCAAATGAGAGTACAAAAAAGTTCAGTTTCCTACAATTACTGTTTCTGAAGTAACGTAAAGTAAACGCTTGTTTGAACACCGACGGTATCTCCAGCTCGCAGGTTAATCCGTTTAAGGGGATCACACCAAGATTTCAATTTTTTTCATCCGATTCGTTTGAAATTTGGCCAGTATATGTATTTGTTGAGAGTAAACTTTTTTTACACATGTAACTTTTTCGATTTAGGCATTATTTTTTTTATAATACGAAAAATTGTTTTTTGGTATATTTTTATGGATATTTCAAAAGAATAGAGGTAATTGAGTTTACATGCTAGAACAAAACCAAAGACAGTTTTGGAATCCTTGGAGCATTTCTAACAAAAGTATGGTAGCAAATTATCCATTTGTAACTTTTCGTTTTTTATATGCGATATTTGATCACTAACTCAAATATACACTAATTTTGGGTTTTGAGCTTGATAAAAAAAATCATTGGTACAATTGGGAAGTTTGGTACCATATTTTTGTTAGGAATGTTCCAAGGGTTTCAAAACTGTCTTTGTTTTTTCCTAGCATGAAAACTCACCGACTTCTATTCTTTTGAATGTAGAAAATTAGAGGTTTTGGGCATTAGCCAAATAAATTTTTTTGGTTGAAGTGTAATATAATGGAAAATTTATTAATTGAATGTTGTTTTCATTTTTATTTTGATAATCTCCATGCATAACTTTATATTCACACTGTGAATTGTAATTTCCAAAAAATGAAAAAAATAAAAAATTTCCTTTTCTTTAAAAGTATGAAATTTTATATTTGTAGTCTGATTCTTATGAAATTTGACTATTATGAGTAACTTTTAAAAAGAAACATAAATTATCAATTATTTTTGATTCAGGCCTTAGTTTTAAAAAAAAAATTGGACATATTGGTTTTTTAGTTCATTTTTATTGATATTTCAAAAGAATAGAAGTCCCTGAGTTTTCATGCTAGAACAAAACCAAAGACAGTTTTAGAGTCCTTGAAGCATTGTAAACAAAGTTACGGTTTCAAAATTTCCATTTCCAGTTTTGTTTTCTTTTTATATGGGGTAGAAATGAGGTCGAAAATTTAGGATTTTTGGTCCCCTTACCCCACCCCTGGGGGGGGGGGGGAACTAGTGTCCGTAGCGCCATAAAATTTTAGGACCAAATAGTCTACCACCTAAGAGTTCTTTTCCAACAATAAAACAAAAAAATCTCACAGGACCAACAGGGGCCTGGCAGGGGCCTGAAGTGATCCCTTTAAACAAAGGAAATAATGCACTCATGCATTTTGCTCAATGTCGGCAAGGTTGACGTTTCTATTTTATTACTGCGGAGCATATGTTTTGCAAAATGTAAGACTACTTCATGCAATTATCCTCGTTAGATTGATGCTACCTAACACAAGATTGTCAAAAATGTTCAGTTTCAACAAATGTCTCGCTCAGTTCAACGAACAAACGGAAAAATGTTTAAACATTGAACATAATGACTGAAAACTGAATTAGCTACAAGTTTTCTTCTAACGCTTCACATCTCAAAAATTCGGTACAATTTATTTTTTGGTAACGCAAATATGACTGCGGAGATTTTCTTAGTTTAATCGTAAGTAAAGAACACAATCTGTGAGCCTAAAAAATATTTGTAATTTTTTAATTTTTACTCCTACCATATTCGTAATTTTTTATCACTAGTACTCAATCTCACGGAAGAAACGAACAAAATTATACGGAGAAACGTATGTACTACCATTGTATTCCATTCAAAACTACAGCTATATTCGGACCACTAGTGTGATATTGCTGAGTCGCCACGTCTTGGAGCAGGCCTGCAGGTACAGGAGAGATTGACATCCTCAATGCTTATCATATTTCCAGGTCAGATTCTAAACTTGGGAACATAGCAATGACGTCACACCTCTGATAATAACAATGGCACCGGCTTTAAAATACCTGAATCAAAGTAAATGATTAGCGAAACATAATTTTCATCAAAACTTTTGTGATACTGTGGTATCACAAAGTGGTCAAAGAATGCATTTATGTGTGTGAAAACAAGTTATCCTAATACAGGGTGTCCATAAAAAATGTACTCATCTTTTGACAGACGATTAGGTAAGTATTTTTGTTTTTGTTTTAGGGGTAAGTAAGTTTACTTTACTGAGATTTGATTTCTCTCCGTGGCACAGCGGTTAAGGGATCGGACTTGTATGCTGCAAGTCGCGGGTTCGTATCCCAGCGCTGGCGCGGAGATTTTCACCGTTGGGTATAAGGGAAAGCTCAAGCACAATACCCCACTCAACCCAGGTGTCGGAAATGGGTACCGGCTTTACGGGGGAACCGTCATGGTGTCCTATATATAGGGATAGTTATAAGACATTTGAAAAACCAATGCTAAGATCATATGTATCAGGCTTGATTGGAAATAAAGCATCCCAAAGATGCCGATGTTAACCTTTTCATGAACTTGATGTTAATTTCTTTAATTTAACTCATTAGACTTACATCCATGTCAATGAACACCTACATCACAGCAAAATATACAAGTACTGGGCAGTTAAAGATTGAATACATTTATTTGCACACCCTGTGTACAGGAGTTCGTGTACTTGCTGAATTATAGACAGATTGAATACATTTATTTGCACACACTGTATACAGGATTTCGTGTACTTGCTGAATTATAAACAGACTAAATACATTTATTTGCACACCCTGTATACAGGAGTTCGTGTACTTGCTGAATTACAAACAGATTAAATACATTTATTTGCACATCCTGTGTACAGGATTTCGTGTTCTTGCTGAATTATGAACAGTTTGAGGGAGAAAGTTGCATTTGGACGGGGACGGCACTTGACGGATTGAGGCTGTGGACCAGGCAGATTTCAGAGATAATTATTAATTTTGAGCGTTTTTTCTTCAGTTTGTTGAATTGTGGTCAACTTTTGTTGAAACTGACAGTTTTTGACCGCCTTGTCTTGTGCAAGATTAACATGAAAAGGAAAATGGTGTAGAGAAGCTCTACCTCATGTAGCTCATACACATGTGATTCAGTTATAGAATGAGGAGTCCTAACCAACTGATGTTGAAAAAAAATGCATGAGTAGATGATTTCCTTGGATAGAATATTCTAATTTATAGGCGCCGACTGATACAGGGTCCAAGCAAGTTTGACGATGCTTCTATTTTCTGTCGTACCAGAAATATCTACAAAATACTGAATTAGGTTTCACAGTCATTTAACAGAAAAGTATCACTGCGTATCTCTTAAGATTTTCAAAGCTCGATCTTTGGGAAATCAACGTATAGATGGACGACTGTGATGTCTCGATTTCTACAAGCAGACTTTGAGATAAAAGGAACATTGACTGCCCCCTCTTCGCTGGTAAACTGCGTTTAAAGATATTAATTTCTATAACATTTTCGATCAACCTATCAACTAATCCTCAATTTTTGTTCACTTGATTTCATTATTAATTTACGTATAATTAGGAAGAGTACCGAAGCCTCCACTTTGTTGATTTAGCATGATAACAAACACAGTCAGCTATTGGCGTCTAGTCGCTACCCTTACCGTGTCCTTCGAGCGAAGAAGCGGAATCCTAAACAGTAACCACGAGGTTACTGTTTAGGTTACTGTTTGTAACCACTGAACTAGTTCAACAAATGAGACAATGACTCCGATATTATTCGAAATCATTAAATATTTGATTCCCAGAAAGCTAGAAGCAAACAGTACAAAATAATCGTAATTTTTAAGAGACGTCTTCAGTTTTCAAGAATAAATTGCGACTTTTTATTATAATTTTCTGCAGGGTTTTTATTCCAAGAGAAAAAATGGTTGAAAATTGATGGATCAAGCCACATTTATACCCTAATGATTACTACAATGTCGAAATCCTAGATTAAAAATACTCACAGTGACAAACAAATAGTGTTAAGAAAGGTGTTCGTCACGTGTAACTTTGAAAAGTTGATTAAAGTATCAATAACGGCTTTTCTACCAGTAAGGGAAAGGTTCCGTACAAAATCCTTAAGATAACTGTGGTATTGTCAATGAAAACTTCCAATTGATAATATGAAGAGCTTGTAAAATTGAACATTTGAGACAGCCATGATAGATGGAACCGAACACGTGGAATTTCCTGTGCCTTGCATCCAAATTTGCAAAATCCTTCTCTGCACTTAAAGTCGTTCAAGCTCTTTTCTTTAACCCAGCTCTTTCACCACCAAAATGCACGTAGTGTTAATGGAGAGAAGAATATTCTGCTCCATTAGAATTGTAATAGATTAAATTTGGAACAAAATTTCTAATTAGATGTGCAACTTTAAGAAGAAAATATCAAATTGAAATGAGCCCCCGAGCGAAAGTGAAAGTCATCTTGGAATATTCTTGTAGACTGCGTAGGTATCCGAACCTACATTTCAACAAGCAAGTATCTGGTTGGGATCATCTTATGACAATCGGATGATGGCTTGAGGTTATGTAGAGATGGCGACATTCAAAATTCCTTTAAGGTTTCTCCACAGAAAAGCTTAGTAAATCTTCTCCTTGTGACACAACGGAAATAATTAGTTTTAGGTCTCTTGCTGTGTGAAAGGTGCTGCAGTTAATACAGTACAAGTTACGAAACTGAGTAGCGTCGTAAAACAATAAAAATATCCAAACGACAGTTGCATAGTCACTCACAAAAAACCCTGTAATCGAGAAGCTTCCCTGCATTGAAAAAAAAGACTTGGCTTAACTTATGATGGACCCGGTCTAACTCTTAAGTCAAATTAATAAGAAATTATCTCATTTACCGCTCAAAATGCGGTAATGAACACAAATATCACTTGAGCAACACAGTTAGACTGGGTTATACGCCAAACAATTACTCTACAACATATATGATATTTAACCTATATAGAGTAAACACAAGATGCCATGCAAGTGAAGGGTTCGTTGTGCAATCGATAAAGCATTGAAAAGCTAAAATCATTCAAGTCGAAGATATGCATTAAGCCAGACTACTAGACAGCATTCGTGAAGCTGGTGTTTTTCAACAAGAAATAGAAGGCACTCACCTGGTTATAACTATCACTTGTCTTAGACCTCTACCGTGCGCTACTGCATCAAGTCCACATCGGCACAACAGAAACAAAAGCGACATTAACGTTGTGTTAGACGGGCAAGGTTTCTTCAGGTTATTTGAGTTTGGGGTAGTAATGCTTCAATGCTGAGTCGAGCACATGATAAGTAGGGTCAAACAAGCAAGAGAAACACGTTATCTTGACAAAAAATAAATAAAATAAGGAACATGTTCACCGTGGCATCTTTTCCTGCCCTTTTCTTCCTCTTGACAGTTAGGGGGGTTTAATAATTTGCTCTATGAATGGCGTATATTTCCTCCTGAGTCCTTTGAAAATAAAGTAATGCCACTGGTGAAGAACTAAATTTCACTAATATGTATAGACAAAATTAGCTTTCGATTAGAACGATTTGTTTTTAGGTCAAGTAAACGAAATTTTCTTTTCGTTTTTTAAAGCGCGCTTTTCGAGAACTAATTTGGGCTGCAGTAAAGTTAATAAATAAGTGTTAAATTAAAAATAAAAACCTTAAACGAGGAGTAATTAAAGGTCAGAAGACAGGCTAAAACGTCTCAAAAGAAAATGCTGAAGTTATTATTGAAGTTTTGCTATGTTAACTATAATGATTGTGATTTGTTACTCACAAAATTGAAGTTTTTTCAAGTTTCATCTCCATTTTTTCACGCAAGATACGTTACTGTATTTTAGTTAATTCGGTTCGGGCTAAAAACAAATTTAACTCTACATGTACGAGTATATAGGAACGGAAACTATTGTCTCTATTTATTTTCATTTATTATTAAATGAACATTGAATTCATTTTGTAATTCAATAAAAATTAAGCCAATGGAATTGGTTTAGAAATAAATTTAACAAATTTCAAGTTACCAACTATTGATTACTCATGACTTGAACGTGATTAAATTATTCAGGTAAAGTTTGGATTTATGGACTGCAAAACCTCTCACTGTTAATAAATGAATAAAAATTATAATTCAACAGAACTCTAAACTTCGAAGTTTGAGCCGCAACAAAGTCATTTTGATACCAATTTGAGCGACTCCCAAAGATACGTATACCTAATCAAAAGATCACCATTAAAACTCATTTCATTCTGGAAGCTCGAAACCTGCTTATCGGAGACATCCGAATAAGTCAGAATTCAACCAAGAACAAATAAAAAAACATGTATTTCATAAACGGAACAACTGTGGAATCTCATTGAAAGAGGAAGAGGCAGGGCTACAGAAATGAGGTAAAGGATGCGGCGAGGTTGTCACAAACATGGACGAGCAGACGAGCAAGCTGGGACTACACAAAATCGATGCAAACGAACCCTTGGGATTCTGTGCACGAAGAATTGTCTAGCCTGTAGTGGCGGTCTGCCTCTGGCTCGCTCATCCTGATCTCTTCTGACCCTGATGGACTCATGTGCCTCGACGGGTGATGCTCCAGCTGGCGGATGATGTCTTCCAAGTTCCGGATTCGGATGGTGTGCGGCGGGTGGTCGTCATCTTCTCCTCCCGAGTCCACGACGAGTTTCTCGTGCGAGCTCTTCAAGCGAGTCAGGTCTGGGGTAGCAAATCTAGGGTACGGCACGTGTTGAGCTGTCGAGATTTCGTCAGAAGAGAGGCTAGCCGCTCCTGTCATCGAGCGGTGAGAAGCGGCCCGTTTCAGAGCGTCTATGATGTCCTCATGGTAGCCGTTCAGAGACTTGAGCGTTCTCTCTACCTCGCTAACTTGGCACTCAGTGTCGCCTTGGTTTTGGTCGCACTGACTCAGGGCATCGTTGTTGTCGCTTTGACTCTCCTCCGACCACTTCTCTTTCTCTCCGGGAGTCAGTAGCCCGTAAGATTTCTTCAGTATTCCCTTTTTGCCAATACTGTTGCCCGAGACGTCCATAAACGACATCATGTCGTCATCAACTGTAAGAGAAACCTTAAGCGTACACATCTTGAGCCCAATCAACGCGATTTTGAAAAACAAAACCCCCACCATCTTCTTTAAGCCCCTAATGTAAATATCAGAAGTGAAAACACAAACTCAGAGTATACCGCAGTAGTCGAGATTTTCAGTTCATTTAGTGCGATAAGATATAGTTGGTAGGAATCCTACCAGAGTCCTTCAAATCAACACTAAACCGTGCAAGCATACTCTAGATCAGCAATTCTTAAACTGTGGGGGATTCCACACTGGTGGGGAATGACGGAGTTGTCAGGTGGGGAATCTCGTGCATTTGTTTCCACCCACAAAAAATCGACAGTATTTCAAAATCTAATACATTGCATCCAAACGTTGACTTACTTTACAAAACACAGGCATTAACAGACTGTTTCAATAACAGAAACAACTATAACGAGGTATTGTGTGTCATGTTTGGGTAAAAGTGACAAAACTGCTGGGCTAGGAATGTCACAGATAAGTAAAAGGAAGGTTTTGTGATGGGGAATGCTCCATTACCCACTGTTCCTCCCTTCATACATTCAGCAGCCGAGCCACGTAAAAGCGCTCGTCGTGTCTGAGCAATCGCATTTTGACTACTGTATTGACTACTCCATTCCCCGATGCTGTGGTGGGGAATGGAAAGTTAGCTACAAGAAAGTGGGGAATTCGAGAAAAAAGGTTAAGAACCACTGCTCTAGATATACATTAAATTAGACATCAAACTCACGGGACGAATTTGAAGGTTACATTTTCCAGTCAAGTTTAGAATTGAAATTTGTTCAAGTTAGTAGTTCTACACAAACTTCAGGTCCCAGACTCATTATGTACCTCAAAAAATAAATGAAAATCTGAGTTTTGTGTTTTATGTCCGGACATAATATTCATCTAAAAATTGGACGAACGGGCTGAAATTTGGTCACGGTATTAAATATGTTGAATTATAATGGTAGTTTGAAATAAGATGAAGTCCTGTCAGAGAGTTATCCTCAGTTATAAAGTTACACCAGTAATCTCGTTGGGCATTTAAAATCCAAATCTGAACACCCCCAGTATTTATGTAAGCGTTTAAGATGTAACCGGTAGTCATAAATCAGCATTGAAACTTCCATTATCTGAACTCCAGTCCAGTTGGGTGAGAAAACTCATTTACCCTA
This sequence comes from Morinoia aosen, assembly GCA_030386875.1. Classification (NCBI taxonomy): domain Eukaryota; kingdom Metazoa; phylum Arthropoda; class Malacostraca; order Amphipoda; family Talitridae; genus Morinoia; species Morinoia aosen. Next base: position 11,469,791 of record CM059556.1, read on the forward strand.
CTGCACCTCTTCATGTACGTGCCCGCGTTCGTCATTCGGCATGATGATAATAATTATGATGCAAAACGAAACACTGCTCTAAAAATTGCTTGGACGTACAAAGGGGGCAAAAAAAATACTGCTACCCAATCTTAGCATATTGGTTACTCGAAGTCATTAATTAAAGGGAGATGGGCTTAGTCTGATTTGTTCCTTATTTTATCTTTTACTCCTACTAGTTTCAAGCTTTTAATTGTCAGTCATTCAATTCAGGCGCAATAGTGCACAAATTAAGGACTATTCTCTTCCAACTTAAGCAGAACAAAAAGCTTTCATTCCCAAGTAACATTTTGGAAGTGAAAGGACAAACAGATATCGCTTAATTACTAAGATTATTAATTAAAATATTACCTGCTTCTACAATTACCATATTTACGACGTTTGCGTCTTAGCACTTTTGCTCCAATTTAATTACGTACTTTGACAGCTATTGTTGTCGAGATATTTTTGACATCTCTATCTCATTTTCCTCATAAAGTTTCTAACTAGCTCACGATTGCTTTTAAGAATGTTGACTTTATCGTGATTCGGTTATGGGTATCTTCCAAATCCGTAAGAGGCGTCCTGAATACACGGTCCTTCGAGGAGATCTAAAGGAAGAAATCCAACAGCGTAAGGTCGAGGTTCGGAGGTGAACTACCTCAGGACCCTAACATGTATTTATTTGTTACTCACACTGCCTTGCGAGCTGCGACCTTAAGTCGAGGAATTTTTGCGTTTCGGACTTCTTGACTGAATTTATCTAGGAATTAACTCAACAATGAATCCAGAAAGCTTTAATCTTACGCTTTAGAAATAAATGGTTCCCACTCTGAACACCATGGAGCCTCAATTAAATGACCGAAACTAAAAAGCTTGGAGTTGGAAGCAAAAGATGAAATCTTGCAACATGTGAGACTAAACCCACCTCCCAACGATTGTGGTTTTTGAGTGATCAATAAGCTAAAATTTGGAAACTTTCTTTCGACCCCCCTCTTCAATTACAATGAAAATGGTTTTAATGCATAATGATATGTTGCAGTAACCAAAGTTAAAGTCACTGTTGCACAATAATAATAATAGATATAGTTATAATATACAACCAAGGGACACAGTATAATAACAAAAACGACTATGAAGTATGACGCTCATTAACGAAGCATAAGGATAACCTATAACAGCTAGAAACACCAGAATAATCTATAACAGTAAGAAACACAAGGATAATCCATAATAGTAAGAAACGCAAGGATAATCTATAATAGTAAGAAACACAAGAATAATCCACAATACTAAGAAACACAAGGATAATCCATAATTTTAAGAAACACAAGGATAATCCATAATAGTAAGAAACACAAGGATAATCCACAATAGTAAGAAACGCAAGGATAATCTATAATAGTAAGAAACACAAGAATAATCCATAATAGTAAGAAACACAAGGATAATCCATAATTGTAAGAAACACAAGGATAATCCATAATAGTAAGAAACACGAAGATAATCTACAATAGTAAGAAACACAAGGATAATCTACACTAGTAAGAAACACAAGGATAATCTACAGTAGTAAGAAACACATAGATAATCTACAGTAGTAAGAAACACAAAGATAATCTACAGTAGTAAGAAACACAAGGGTAATATCTACAATAGCAAGAAACACAAGGACAAGGATGCGGTGTCCTAGCGCCACCGACCAGACTGGAGCGCGTCGTCCTCGCCAGGGCAGCCTGCGGGGCCGCGCTTCATGGCGGGCAGCTTGTGCTCCCGGCACATGTCCAGGTCCGGCGGCGGCTGCGGGGCTCCTATCACGCTGCTCCGCGTGCTGCACACACAAGGGTTCTTGTCAATTTTCACGGGATTTTCACTATAGACTAATATTTTATGCTCAATTTCAAAGTATCGTTTTCTCCCTTGACGAGGTTTCTTATCAGATTTTATGGCTTTTTTCTCCATTGAAATAAAAGCAAAGAGTACATCCATCTTTTTTGTGCCCGTTGCGACCCATTACTTTGCCTCACGAAGCGAAGATGGCCAATCTGCGGATGAGTCGAGATAGAGTCATCCTTATGCTCGATTTCAAAGGGTATTTTTTTCCATTGACGAGGTTTCTCAGAAGTTTCCACAGTCTTTTTTCTACCCGGAATAGTTTTATGCTTAATACAAAAGTGCCTTGTTCTCTTTCGATGAGGTTTCTTATCAATTTTCAAGGCCTAGTTCTCTATTGATCAAAGTTCCGTGTTCATGTTTAAAGCGCAGTTTTCTCCCTTGAAAACAGTTCAAATTTTTTTTTTCTGTTATGGACAAAAATTCTGTTCAATTCAAATGATTTTCTCCAATGACAAAAGATTTATGCTCATTTTCCATGATTTTTTTCTCCTAATCTAAAATTTAATAAGTTGTTTTCTTCATTGCCGAAAGATTCACGGATAATTCTGAGTATTGGTTTTTCCCTCGATAGAAGTGTTGTGCTCAATCATGGGTCGCGTTTTCATCTATGACGAAAGTGTTTGCTTAATTTTAAGTGTTTGCTTTCCTGAGGATAGCTTTATGCTGATTTTCCAGAGTGGTTTTCTTTGCTAAGGGGAACAATTTAGCGATTTTGGTCAAAATTTTTTTTTTTTTTTGCTGAAAAGAGTCCCTAAGTAGTGGGCTATTATGTCCTAAAATTGTATGGGTGAGCGGGCAGGGCACTAGAACATCCCCCCCCCCCCCCCGAGAGGGGTCTAAAGGAGGAGCGACGGGGTCAGATATCATGATTTTTGATCAATATAAAAAACTAAAAGGAAAATGGAAAAAACAGAGTCATTTCTTTTTAAGAAATATTACAATAATTTTAAAACTATCTTATTTTTTGTTCTAGCATATAAACTTATGGATTTCTTTTTTTTTAAATGTCCGAGAAAATTATAAAAAGTGATATTTCCCATTTTATCAAAAACTAAGGCCAAAATCGAAAACGTTACGTAATCAAAATGTTTTTTGTTTTAAAATTACATATATCGGCTAAATTTCAGAACAATCAGTCCACAAATATTAAATTGAGCTTCGGTGCACGTTGATAATTGTGAGAAATAAGTGCATGTCATTTATGTAATTTTAACATGTAATATGTAATTCACAGTGAATATATGAAATTATGCATTCATATTATTTGCAGATGATAATACAGCATGAATAGAGCATTCAAATAAAGAAGTGCATTATGTGACATTTCGCCACAAAATTGCTTTTTTTGCCTGTTGCGTAGAAACGTAATTTTGAACCTACAAATAAATAGAAGTCGATAAGTTTGCATGCTAGTAAGAACAAAGACAGTTTTGGAATTCTTGTAACATTTTTAACATGCAAGTAACTCAATGATTCCAATTTTTATATTCAACTTATTTTATCGCAGTTCAAACCCGAAAATTTTGTATAATTTAGTCAGTGATCGAAAATTGTATGTGAAAAGAAAACGAAAAGAAAATGGAAAATACGGCGCTACTCCTGTGTTAGACATGGTACAAAGATTCTGAAACTGTCTTACTTTTTGTTCTAGCGTATAAACTCATAGACTTTTATTCTTTTGAAATGTCCGAATAATTTATATAAATTATATAGAGAAAAAATAATATTTCCCATTTTTTAAAACCTAAGGCCAAATCGAAAGAGTGCCATGTGCAAAATGTGTTTCTTTTTCAAAATTACATATACTGGATACATTTCAGAGCAATCAGTTAAAAAAATCACTGAGTTGTCCCCTCAACATTTTTATGCTGAACATTAAATGCGTGGTGTCTGCGCATCTTTTTCTCTTCTGATTCTCCTATTTAATATTTAATTTTACCTAAAATAAATGAATTTGAGGTAAAATAAAAATTGCGGTCATATCTCGAGGTCAGGTATCCAGTTTACAGGATGGGAGTAAGGACAGACAGATAAAGCAAGCAAGCAAGTGAGCAATAATAATAAGCAAGTGTCTTATTCTTAAGGAAGATGATCCTTGGCTTTTTCTCCCCATGCTAGACTTAGCGAATAATTCTGGAAGGAGTTGCTTTCCCCAGGAGAGGCTTCTCAGTTCACTATAGCGACCGAGATTTTGCTTCTGCTACCAAATTGGAAGAATGGGAGACATTTAAAGAAATTGCCCGAGTCTTTCTGAAATATGGTTCAACTTGCACAGTGTATCAATTACGCTAGGTGGCTGCTCACTTAACATGCTGCGCTCATATCTTCTGAGACGTGATTGCCGCAAAATTCAGAAATTACGTAGAGTGACTTTAAGATCATCTGCGCCATTTGCTCTGTTCAGAAAAGTATAATTTCGTAAATCGCTATTAGAAATAAATCCCTGCCAACTGAGATGCGCTCTGCTCACAACTAACTAAATGTTTGCTCAATAAAAAAAACATAAGTGTCTAGTACCATTGTAGATGCCTAAGAAAACACAAGTTTGTGATTTGATAAACAGAGGTACATAGTAAATTACTTTGGGAACGTAGTGTCTAATGTCGGAAGTCAACATGCATCCTAAAGTGCATTGATGTTGCTGAGGGAGTTTTCACCTTGTAGTATATACGGTGTATTCAATTTCAGCTCACAATGGTAATCTCGGGAGTATCGTTCATACGAACGTAATCGAAGAGCACTGGGAAAATTTTCAATCCCGAAGAGCACTGGGAAAATTACTTTGTATTTTATTTTTCAAGGAGGTGTTAGGGCATTGTCGCCGTCGCATTCTAGTGCATTATAGCTTTGCAGGCCAGCGTGCGCTTACTCTGGTGTGCGTGGGACTTGGGTAGCCAAAGGTAGTACACGCGGCTTAGTTCTGTTGTCAAATTCTACTCTGTTTTAATTTTGGCAGAGTTCTTAGACCATTCGGAAACTTTGAAGTGTTCATGATCAGAAAATTTTAGAACCATTACGAATATTTGGGAAAAATTCCCTTAAAGCTATCTGTTGAAGCTTTGCCATTAAAAATTCAAACGTACACGGGAGAAGAATTTCGACATTTTGTGCTAAAAATAACATAAATACTGTAAAATGATACAGTAATGGTGTAACTGAAATAATGAACTTGCGTGATGGAACTAAAATAGATAGTATAGTCTCAGATTCAGAATGCATGTAGGTATTTGTTTACTGGATAATGAATGTTGTTCAACCTTAGTTACGAAAATAGAAAATTTGTGTAGAATACATTCCAGTTTTTGCATATCTTTCATATAACCCAACTGAATTCTACTTAGGAAATTACAATAAAAAAGTGAAAAACTTAAATTGCGTACATCAGAAACTTGCAGTGGCTATTAGATATTTTCAAAACTATTCTTCCATTCCCTGATCACAGTAAGATAAATCCAGGGCCAAAAGCGTGAAGCGTCGGATAAATATTGTGTTTTGTTACCTCCTAAGAAAAAATAAATCGAATTATTAACCAGTATCTACATAGCTTCGTCAGAAATCAAGCCACTGCTCAACTCTTTTCTACGCTTTTGAATAAATATGTATCTGAGTTTCAATTGTCAACCTACGACTGTACTGTAGGCTCCATCGAATATCTTTAGTAGGATTTATGTCAAGAAGCAAAAAATCGATTCTTTTCAAACATCTTGAGTAACCAAGTTTTTCTTGATATAATTATCATTATATTGTAATATAAGATCGATTAAAACCCCGTAGTCAGTTTAAAACTGCGTAATCACAAAAAAAAGCGATCTCAAGTATGCGAAGAGAAGGACCATTTATTATGGACTGTAGAAAACGTAATCTATGCTCGTGATGAGTTCCCACACAGGATATCCTGCGCATAGAAACTGCAAGTTTGGAAAGTTTGGAAGGAAGAGGCAAAAAAAAAAAGAATAGAAAGAGACAGCGATGAAGCTATGAGCAACGAAAATGGAAAGTGGAAGATAGAAATCTCTAGTGCCTGTCTAAAGCTGAGGTATCCTAACTGTATCCTTTGGCGGCGTCCTTCTCTTAACCAAACGATGGACAAACATGGCAACCCAAATCTGTTCTCTTCCGTATGCTCCCCTTAGGATTTATTAATGATCGTAAAAGCCCAAGCTATTTAGAAGCGCTATTAAGTTTCAAGCATTGCATCTAAAACAAACTCATACATAGGTTTGCCTTGCAAGAAAACCAAATTTTGGCGCAAAACTTCCTTTCCTCGAAAAGAAATTCCCTCACGTCCTCGTGGAAGCATCCGTATTCACTCACCTGTACGAAGGCATGGGCCCGAACGAGATAATCCGGCTGCCCTGATCCAAGTTCGTTTCCTCCGTGGTCTTGCCAGTGGCTGGGTTCAGGTGCTGCTGAGGAGGTTTCTTGACGATGGGCCTCTTCACATACGGGGGGTCATACTTTGGCAGTGTGCTCTTCCTCCTACGTGTGCCAAGGTGTTAGTTATACGGGTGTCGTGTCCAGTTGTGAGTTGGGTGTTGAGGATTCGAGTTACGATGGAGAATAGAGTGTGACATGTTTGCGTGCAGGCAGAGGAAAGAGCTTGGTTGAAGTTAGGTGATGGAATGTTATTTGGTGTGGTGTGTGAGTTAGGAAGTGCATCGTCATATGTTTGCGCCACCGATATAATTGTTTTCAATTGAAATTAAGTTTCAAGCCAAAAATAGATTTCGTGAAGACAGCGTAGGATGGAAGTGATGATGGTTGATGAGAAAATGATTAGCGCCAGCGAAAACTCAGTAGATGAGAGATATTTTAATTCAGGGGAGACCGTGAAAAAATGCTCTTGATGGAGGAGCATGAAATCATTTTTGAGCATGATCTTGGAATTGCTTTCCGTACGAGAAATGGACTTATTTTTGACGTTCGCAGGAAATTATTGATAGCAAGGAATTTAGTATTTGAGATTTTAAAAGAAATGAACATAGAAATGAAGTCCACTCCGCCCGCGGTGAATGCATATGTTCATCGTCGGTGACAATAACGAAAAGACCAACATATGGTGTCAAACACAGGAATATTCTTTGGTTCAATGTGTGGGAGACTCCCAACATCATTTCAATTTCAATTCAATTAACGAGTACCATTGGTTTGAGGATGATAAATGTGCATCACGGAACTCGTGGTTGACGTGTGTAGTGGCAGCAGTGAATGGAAACGTCATATGTGATTCGGAGGGCCGTAGGAGAGGCGATGGCAGGAGATGGAGAAGCACATACAAGATGTCCGAGCCCCCGCAGAGAAATGAAATATGAAAAAATGACGTTAATAACGAACGCCGAAAAACGGTTTCAAGCTTAACAAAAAGTTATTAGAAAAAAATTACAGATACTAAATCCATATGGGAATATTTACGGCTAATTTCATTTCTATATTGTCAATGTGTTTTGATTTATGTAGGCGAAAAAAGGATAAATGAATAGGTAAACTTCTCACTAGAACAGCTACTCTTGCTAATTTGAAAATGCCTTAGTAGGCTTCTACAATTTTTGACAACCATTCACTGGGTTCTAAAGTATACTGGAACTCGCTATAAAGTACATAGAATGGGCATGCTGCATCATGCTGAAAACAAACCATCGTCCAGAAACAAGACCATGCAAATTCGTACAATATCACGAGCTATGAAACAAATACATTATAGTACTACCGATCAAGGGCATCAACGGCAGGCCTATTTTAATGAATAAAAATAAATGGTTAGGTTGTGAATTGAGATAAAAACTTCCACACAAAATTCAGAAGCCTTTCTGATAGCGTTCTGCTACCATTGCTCACAACTTGCTGAGTGATTCTCATCTTCGATACAAGATAATTTTCAATTATTTTTCGATTTATTACTATGCTTCAAACTCGATAATTTGCTGAAATTTTTATAATTCAGGTTACACAGAATTGTACAATTCCAAACGACATAGCGTAAGATTTTAAAAATTACAACTGAACATGGGGTGACATAATTAACTCAATAACACAGTTTCGTCGTTGCTTTTTATTGTGGAAACCTAAACAGTGCATAATGAGTGCAGTTTTTGGCTGATGAGTTAGAACTGGCTCATGTTGAAGAAGAATTCATTAGAAAGTTACCTCAACGAAGAAATGGAAGAATCAAAAGCAAAACAACAAACATTTAATCAACATCTAAAAGTAGTTTTCACACAAAATGTTGTCCTGACTTGAAAATAACCCTGAAATTCTTGAAGGCGGGGATTCACTGGAAATATTATCAGGCCACGACGAAATATTGGCCCTCTATATAACTTGACCGCTCATTGAACATCGTCAGCGTTGCTTTTGGCTCAGCAGTCGAGTAATTCGATTTATAGTTCCCGAGGATGCAAAGTAAGTACATTACCATGGATGTTTATTTACTCCAGCGATTTCAAAATTTTCTATGTGCATAATTTCAGACATGCTACCCGGTCAATATCACACATATTTTTATGATAGGAATAACTCCGACCTGACTGCCATATCGTTAATGAGCGGCAAACAACGAGAATGAACATAATGTTGACACTGGAATGGGAGCGCAACATTACTCAAGTTTAATATATCCAAAATTCACACTTACTTTAGTAGCCCTGCAAAGGCTTGGCATGCACAAATCATGCAATCAACTGTCTCGAAAATAAATAACAATCATGCAGCTATTTGGGAAGACGTGCATTATGGGATGACGATAATGATTTTGTGGAATGATAGGCCATGACTTAGATGAGTTCAGTGGAAATCGGGAATTTAACAGAGTTGTAAATATTGGGGAATTATGGGACCGTTTCCAATTTCCAGTTAATTATTTACATGTCAACCACAAGGGAAATCTTAGGTCGAGAACATAAAATCATTCATGTGGCTGAATGTGAACTGGAAAGCATGTAATAAGTACGCCAATTCTTTTAGGGGGGGTCAAAAATTATTATGGCTATTATGGCATTGAGAAATAGTTATAAATAGTCAATTTCACGATTGGTTTGATCATGTGACGACTATAGCGCTTTAATTATTGCGAACTACACATATTTACTTCAAAGTTTGGGAAAAAGAATTACAAACATCATATGGAGCATCTGTCTGAGGTGTTCCTAAGAAACCAATTTGTGAATGATTTACTGATCGACATTTCTGTTTCAATTGCCACCTCAGACTGCGTACAACTTTTAGGTCAAGCAATTTCAAAATCAAAACAGATAACCGTCATTGGGTTAAAATGACGTCCAAAAACCAGCTTCCATAAATCAGCTGAGAACTCTGCACAGCGGATGACACTTGTCCGTAAACTCAGGGCTAAGTGTGGGCCAAGTTATAAGTTTTTTTGGCTGTGAAAATGCTTCTTCGACGTTTTGGAAAAAAACTAACTTATTACAAGCTCAATATCACTATGGAAACATAAAAGAAGAATGTAATACTCGAATTCTAGGGTAGAATGTATTGGGAGTAGGTTTCAAAGCAAAAGAAACTTTTCGTGTGAAAATTAAAATTTGGATTTGGGACAGCAATCAAAATCAATTTCTTCATAAGTAACGTGCGCATCATAATGTGCTCTCTAAGATGAACTAGATACTACAATGTTTGGGACATCCTGAGTAAATATACCAACCATGAGAAGCTAAATGCGTTCGTTGTTACTGAATTATGATGTTTATTTCTACTGACACAGGCTTGAAACGAAAAGTTCCGTACTACAGGCAATCGTATAACATGTTACAGTACATTCAGCGATATGTATTATTCTATGCATTTTGTCTATGTTACCATTATAATGACGAATTGGCAAGCTAACGAATTCATTGCATTCGTGCTAAAGGGAAGCTCGGAACAAACAGTCAGGTACCTTCGCAAGTTAAGAAACGTAAAGTTCGTTAACGTGGTGTAGCGAGGAGCCCACACGCAAGCGATGGTGACATTTGTTCAGTTTTGGTTCGACGTGATATGATAGTTTGTAGGAAGGATGGTTGAGAAGTGAAGTGTAAGATGGGAGTCGAGAATATCAAAAGATTAATTAAGTTCTAGTTTAATCCACGGCTTCATTAATCGTCATTTGATAACTCCAATAAAACAAATCAAAGTAAGATGACATTCAAAATCAAATTAACAAAACATAGGACAATAACCAAAGCCAAGCATGCTTGTTTATGTCAGTCATTGTTACTGTACATGAAAGAAGCAATATCTCTTCGATTTATTTAACGTGGCGTGAAGTTTTTTGACGTAATAGAGTAAAATACGTATGGTCTAATTCGAATATGAGAGTCCCCGAGTGCGTAGAACAGCTAGCTAACCAAAGAGGCTGCTCCACTCTATTTGAAATACCCTGTGCTCGTATTGAATAGTCCTAGAATTGCATGGGCTTCTGGCTATATTTTACTATGCTTGTGCATTCAATGATGTACGCGTTGTGTTTAGCATTTTAGAGCAAAACGCACCGGCTAACATAAGAGGGCCTCAACCTGTACAATATTGTGAAAACTGATTGCTAAATCTCGATCATATTTCATGGTGGTGCATAGATTTAGCTTAGAATAAGTCGCATTTTACACTTAGCTGATATCCAAAAAATTCAGATAGGATACTGTTTTCTAGCCTATTTTATTAAAAGGTAAGTGAACATCAGTATTGGTGTTTTCAGAAAATCTTTTCATTTCATAAGTTATGACGAGCGTTTATGAAAATGACGCCTGCCATGAAAACTCAACCAAAACTTTCCGACAGAGTTGACACATTGACACTTTTTTAGGTCAAACTCGTCGGATTCGGAATTTTTCCAATAGAATTCGGTCATAAAGAGCAACCTCATCTCAACAACCCTGATAGGTTGACAGACAGTGTGCTGTTTCCGGTTAGATTTTACTTGAAAAAGGAGGAATTTGAGAATCTTGGCAGCAGAAAAGGTATATTCAGCGAACCTCGACGGAAAGTCTGACGAAAGTTATTGTGAAATTCTAAGGGTGCCAATCAGTTTCATTTTTCCTAAGAAAATTTTCGAGTTAATGGATTTTTGCGGATCCATAAAAATGACCATATTATTCCTGTTTCAAAAATTACGTGTTTGCGAAAATCTATGTCGTATTAGAAAATATCATAGAATTGATCAATGTTTCATTCATTTTTTCTGGATAGTTACCGTAAAATTAGATTAAACTACTGAAGAAATATCATAAAAATTGACGGCTTTGTACATTTCCAACGTGGAGTTGTGGTTTGTGTAGTTTAAACTGCAGGCGAACGTTCGTCGTGCGGTAAAGTATTAGAAAACAAGAATACTTTGAAAACGTCGAATGTCTAATACTTTATCTAATTTTATCGGAAAAGTTGGAGAGAGTGCCAGCTGTATCAAGCACTAATTTAAGATGAGAATAATCGTTAACATTGAAAAGAATTGGAACTCATGCGGAATTTTTTCCGCTCTTTTTCTGGTTTCCGGTTGACTCGAAAAAACGTGTGTACATCAAAAAATGTTGTACTGTGTAAGCTTTCGATTTCGCTATCGACATCGAATTTTTTGCGAAATGATGTAAAGTTCGACGTTTTAAAATTAAAACAACGAAGCCTGGCACTAATTGAGTAAATGGTATTATAGTTAACTGTTTCTATTTAGAGCAACGAGTAGTTTATGAAAGGTTGAGCAATATTTTGAAAAAGAATAGCTAGTTGAACACACACGCACTTGTCAACGTGGAAATATTTGAGCCATTTAAGAGTCGAAGGCATAGCTAACTCTTACGAAAATTCGGGCAAGGCAATTAGTGATAGAGTACATCATGCCTCAATTTTAGTGCTTTCTCCCGAGACCCAAAAAGATAAAAAGTAATTAAGTTTCGTCGGCAGCTCTCATAGAATATCTCCAACAACTTTTGGCTGGGCGGTCAGAGGGACAAATACTGCAGCAAAAAGGGGCCAAATTACTGTGGTAGCAGCTGTCTAATATTACTAACATTGCGTATTTCTTTTGAGTAATCTTCCATTTCGCAAACTATTGGAGTGGAAGGCATGAATAGCATGAACTCACATGCTAGTCCCTTTAGTCAGAAGTTGTATGCCCTTTTTTATATCAACTTTGCAGTTTATATGAACTCGTAAAATACACCAAAAAGTTGAATGCAAAGTAAATTGACATACCAGTGTCAATTTTTCACTCAATGCGCACTATAAGCAGGTTAGCAGTAATAGACTCAAGATCCGTGAAAGTAAACATGGTAGAAGGCTCACATACTCCACTTCCAAATTTCTTTGAAAACTAAAGTTAAAACTTAAAAAAAATAATACAAACTTCCGAATAAGTCCTTTGAAAGTTGGCGATTCATATTCATTTTGCAATAGTGCTTCACGGCACACAAATTTAAAAGCTCTGTTTACTTTGAACAGGGACTTTCTACGTGAAATGTGAAAGGAATTTTTTTTTCAAATCTCGCTATCATTTTGTTGAAACGTGAGGCACGAATGTCAAATTAGAACCAAAAAGTTTAGATGTTTCACGCGCATCAAATGTTAACCTCGAATGAAATGCCTCAGTTTCGTATGTATAATTGAGCGATATATTTCCCTTTCGGAACATTTTTTGTACGTGTTGTATTTTTGAGAATTAATCTTTCAAATAGATCGCTATTATGAACTCGGGGATATCCAAAAATTTTTAGCGAAAATATTATCAGCTTATTTCGACATGAAGAAAGTGCATGTTCATCTTACCGTCAGCAATTTTGTAATGTTTTTATTGCAATGTCAATTCTATCGGTTGTAAAATTTGGTATCTGTACTAATACAAAATTAGTTAATTTGAACGCTTATAGTAAAAGAGTAAACTTTCTGTTCATTTTCGTGTTCAAAGTTATCAACCGAAAATATGGTTAAAGCCCCGCGTGCGCAAAATTAAAAACTAACGTTAAATGTATATTCGAAAAATGAAGTTCATTAATTTGAGGCTTTACAGAAAATTTCGAGACGCTGTTATAAGAGATCACAAGGGACATTCACATTTTATTATTGTCTGGCTGGAAATGTGCTCCACAAGTGTACCTCAAACAACAAGGCAACAGCTTCTACATTCCTGCCATCATTAGTACCCGTGAAGTACTAGAAAAATTATTACTGCGATTGTAAGATGTTTTTTGCGATCTCTTTCACTAGATTACACACATGTATGTACAAAGAGATGTTTATTATTCTACTCCTACAAACGAACTGAGCATCATTATCTTACTAAGACAAGCGTGTGAGCTTTATGAGAGTAGTTTGATTCTCCTTTTGTTACTGAAATGTGGGTAGCAAAATAGCAAAATAGAAACCAAAAAACATGGCCTGAAAGGAAATAATCAAAACGTAACTAAAACTTCAATTCATATTTGTAATGAGAAAAATCAAACGGAAAATGAATTTAAAACGAAAAGAAACCATTTGTTGAAGCAAATACTTGCATGTATGTTCAATTCATTCTCAATTTCGACTGAACTAAGATCATGATTTAGTGGCATATCTAATGTTTGTATCGCAAATATCTCGTGAACCGGGCAGAGAGGTACGATAAGTCCGTTCTGAAAAGTAAAACAAAAATAATCTGTAATCTCCACGCGACCGGAGCAGAAGCTTATGTACAGGTTACATGAGCAGCTAAAATGGGTAGAAGCACACTTTTGCGTAAACTTTAACGTCAATCCTTCTCCATTCAGCTAAATTTACTCCATTTACTATCGCAATGATGAAGAGTGCGCTGAAATCCGATATGAAACGGCTCTGATATCAAGAAGTCGTATACACAAGGGTAACAACTGTCACAACTGGAAACAAGTGGGAGTACTTGATCAAGGTTCTGAAGAAGTAAACAACATAAACTCACTGTTTAGTGCTGATAAATTTGAAAACCTACGATAAAAACACGCTCATTAAAAGTAAGAATTAACTACTGACGAAACAAAGAGAATGGTTAAAGTCATTACATACTCGTATTTTTAACGATAACAACGTTAAGTGAGTTGTGTTCCAGTCTTTTGTGCCAAAAATACGAATATTCTCCAAGGAAAAGATGATTTAGTCAATATCGAGTTGGTGAATGGAAAACGAAACAGAATAAAAGAGATAGAATACAAAAAAATACAAATTAAAAGACAAGTATCAACAACGCAAACGAAAGGAACCTTGAACGGGAAATTATATAGAACTAGTGATGTGAGTCGCACATGCAGGTATGAAACAATTGTGTCGCGAGTTGTCAACTACATCATGAACATTCAAGGCCAATTGCCACGTTAACAGCTGATTGTGTTATCCAAGAAAATTGTAAATTTTACCAGGGAAATTAAAGCCCAATAATTAGCTTAGCCTGTCAATTCTTCGTTAACTGCCATTAAATACTTGCTATAAAGTTATCTGCGCAATGTATCGTAAGCAAGAGTAGCTGGAGTAGCTATCGCTTAACTCTCTCCACGAGTGAATGTTGGCTCTAATGAGACGAGCTTTTCCATGTGACCCTCTACTGCAGCGATCTATATGACTTGGTATTTGGTACCGTAAGTAGGGTCAAGTCAAGAGTTACTTAAAAAGGAAACAAATTGAAAATAAAAGCTTCAGGCTCTAGAAACAAGAACGTAGGAGTAAATTGAACAAAGGTATGCCGAACAACGAAATTGATATCGTATCTAAAGAGAAATAAGTATGCAGTGGGGATCACTGGTTTGTAGGTTAACTAGAAAGTATTATTCTTATGGATATTGGTGATGGATGCCGTTGGAAAGGATGCCCAGGTGTATTTTCCTAATACGCATTTAGGCCATTTTCGAAGTTAGTTAAGTGTAAAATTCTCCTGAGATGTTTTAGATATGAAACATTTATTTATTGTTAATTTGGAAAACGTTAAACATGAAACAGAGCGAAGAATAAACGCAGTTTTAAACATGGTAACAGCTTGCGTTCAGTGATGGAAGTATTAAAATTTCAACTCCTGAGATGGAAATACAATGCAACAGATAAAAATCTTCAAATTAACTGAACATAACATTAAAGTGCGAAAGGAGTTACGGTAATTCCAATAATTAAAGCCTAATTCTATTTAAATTTGTTCGCTTATAGGCGCCTTAAATGAGGAATGTTCAAGACCAAGTTCCCCACTCATCATTCACTTTGTCCGAAGTTTATGTGAGAATAAATGAACATTAACTTGAAAGTCCAAAATTGAGTTTTATTGAAAATAGAGTGGAATTTGTTTGGATTTATCCAGCTTACTATTTTTACGTAGAACTCAGATGACGAAACAAATATCCACAAAAAACAGATGTGTTGTTGTGACGAATGAAATATTGGACCACTATTCTTTTCGAAATTTATTTCGTTCAGAGATAAGAAACCCTCTAATTATCGGGGAATCAAGTTTTTTCTGTCAAATAGCCGAAATAGCCTAAAGACTGAGTTTTTTTTATGGAAAGAAACTCAAGAAAAAACATAGCTCGCATCTGTCAATTTCCACCTCAAGTTCATCACTGGATCTCTCGTATAAGTTGGAGTCCGTCTACTCTGTGCGTGGCTCAACGTGATCAAAGACTGAATTTTGAGCGACCAATTTAATGATATATTTGTATTATGAAGATGAACATATTTTAGTTGTGTAATATCTATGGGTGTATGTACAGCATATCGTGTAGGAGAGCTCGTGCAAGTGCAGATAAAGTAACGTTCTGATTGTCGAGAAACGCGCATGCCTTAATGCTTTGCTAGCAGATATATTTCATGGGCAAATTTCTCTCATACAAAAGTCTGGGTTTTCTGTTTCTCAGACGTTTACTATCGAACATGTTTTCTTTGTTTCTATTTTCACCATACATGACATGAATATGTTCATCGGAAGTAAAATTTAAAGATGTCATGCTATCGGTCTGTACTAAGCGTAATGCACCGGAGTTGCTTGAAGCGTAACTGGCATGTGTGAAGCATTTATAATTTTTTTTAAAGCACTAGGTATTTTAATGCTCGATGTATATTTTTAGCTTATGAAGCATTTCAGCAATCATCAATATCGTCAGATGTGGTCGGAAGAAGCTGAAACTGAAATGGTGCTGAAATAACGCAATAAAATCATGAAAATCAATAGCCCAATTGGGAAATTTTGCAACGCAAGCATGTAGCGAAGTGAAACGAGCAAAAAAAAAAAAAGATTTGAAAAACAAAGAGAAGCACCAATTGATTGAACTCAGGTAAAAGGCTAAATGAAATGGAATTTTCCAAGTAGCAATTCAATCAAAACTGTATTCTTAATTAACTTGTACACCGTGAGTGAGAAAGGGCGTGAGGAATTTAAGGCCACAGAAGGTGATGGGCAAACACAATGACACAAAGTCTCAACAGTGTGAAACCAGGGTGAACACTATTCAAAGTTCAGGCTAACCTTCTCAAGTAAAAACATTGATTATGCACTACCACTGACCTGTAACAAAGCGCCATGAATGCGAATACGAAAAATACGGATCCTACTCCCGACACGAGCACGACTACGAGGAACACTGTGTCGCTGCCCTGCTGGCCGACTGCTTTGATAAAGTTACGGTCGCATGGGGGAAAGGAGAGGTCCAGGTTGGTTTTGTGGAAGTTCAACGTATTCTAGCGCCGGTGCAATGTCACGGATTTTCGTTGTAAAAGATACGGTAACTTTTGTGGGTTCGAGGTTCAAGTTTATTCCCAAGGAATTGAATGAGGATGCTAATTACACTTATTGTATACATGATCCATGCTTTGTTATTGTAAAAAAAATTGGGCGATTAAAGTAACAAGACAACACGATTATTTATAATGATTGATACGTGGAATGAACGACGGGAGACGACCGCCATTTGATAAATTTTACGTTTCCTCGGCTCCAGATCATTGATAAAAAAGTTAGACTCACTACCATTAATCAAAAAATAAAGAGAAACATAAGCTCCAACGATAAACGAATGTATTTTTTTCGCGTTTAAGGTATGGAAAATTATAATCTTATGTTCATAGTTCCAGAATTTTGGAAAGATATTGAATTGTGAACGATTTGATCACTAATTCGTTTATTCATTTTTTTGTTTTTATTTTGAGATGGAATGCAAAAGAAAGTAGGTAAAAAAACGGTGAAAGAAAATATTCATTTTCTCAAATAAATGCGAAATTTCTGGATCCAAATTTTTTGTACGTTGATCAAGGCTTCATGGAAGCCAAAGTCAAGGATCGAAGATTTGTATGTGTGTGGGAACGAAGAATGAAAATATTCACAATTTAAGAATATTAAAAGAAAATGTTTACTATTTCAAATATGAATTTAGATTTGGAAGACGGGAGGGATTCCGTATTTTTCGCATGACGAGGCACTCACGGTGAGCCTTGCGCCAAGTTAGGGTCAAGTGTCATAACCAACGTCAACATAGACGACCGACGCAGGTCCGTGTACGGCAGAACTCCGGTCCGCCACAGCGTTGTCACGCAGAACCAATTTCCAGTTACGATGACGTCGGCATGCCATGAAATTCCAGATAAATCGTACGTGAGAAATGGAAGGAGAAATAATAGAATGGATGGGTGATTAGTATAAGTGGTGGTTTGAATGTACGTGTAGTCGCAGAGTTGAGTCGTTGTGGTTCGCCAGAGGGAACTTCGTGACTCACAAACCATTCAAAGTATGTTTTTAGATGAGGTGCAAGTGTTGGAGTAGTGTCAAGGCATCCACCGCAGAAATAGAGAAAGGGAGAGACAAGTTTTTGATTAGTAGTAGTTACTGAAAATTCATAAATTCATTCATAACATGAAGTAGGCAAAATCTGAGCATAATTTCATCGAATACACACTCACTCAGACACACACTCTCACACACAACACGAATGCAAATTCTAGCGTCCTGATCTTCTAACAGTATTCAATTGAATATCAAGTCATTCGCTCAGTTGATTTTTCTAAAAAGTTTAAGTACGAGAAAAATTGACGAAAGAAGGACGAATATTCTACTTGGGAACCGATCTTGCATGGGAACCGAGTACGTACGTTAAGCACATTTTGTCTAACCTTTAGCGGAGCTTCTATGTTTTGTGGCAACATCCCTCTTACAGAACAATGGTTATTATTGAAATAACTGGAACATGTCGGCATGATTCCAACATTCGTGTCATCATTTTTATGGTTTGTAATCGAGATTAAGCAGTTCTTTTGCATCTTTGTTGTCAACAGTTGAGAGGATGGCTCATAATCGTTTTAAATTTACTCATTATACGCATCATATTTCTCGCAATTAGAATTTACCAAATATAAATGTAATACTACTTATACTCGTAGATGAAAATACCACAATTTCCTGATAGTTTCTGATATTATTACACACATATTCGGAATCTAAAAAATATTTTCACCTCTTTTCTGATGAAAAACGGTGGAACGTCAAATGTGTTAAGTGAAGTAGCCCTCATTGAATAACCAAAACTTACTGGTTGGGTTAGGGGCTTGAAGGCTGTACTGACAGACGGTAAAAAGGTCTCTTTCAAATTACAAAAATGAAGACTAAATGTGGAAATGAATGAACGCGTTGACGAAGCGGTTGTAGAAACTCCTTAGCCAGGATTTCAAATGTTCTGAAATTATGAGGAAAGTGGACGCTTAATAACGAAAAAAAAATACATGACTACGTTACCGATGTGGATGTTGCGGTCCAGAGTTGTGTTCTTCTTTTCGTCGGCGGTTTGTGCAGAGCTGGCAGTGGTGTGGCCGTGGTGAGGCGGGGCCGTGGTCAGGTAGTGCAGAGATTTGTCGTATGAGGAGCAGTCTTCTCCCGTCCACCCAGGGTTGCAGTAACACGTGTTGATGTTGGAGCACACCTGAAATTGTGCATCAACTTTAGATTTAAATGCATCCAGGGTTGCAGTAACACGTTTTGATGTTGGAGCACACCTGAGAAGGGCGTCAACTTTAGACTGAAAGGCATCCAGGGTTGCAGTAACACGTGTTGAAGTTAGAGCACACCTGAGAAGGGCGACGACTTTAGACTTGAAGGCATTATGGTGTACAAATCCATGTACGTGCAATCGGACACGTAAACGAGTTGTTTTAGGAGTTTCGCGACGGATTGAGATAGACAAAAATCAAGATAGGTTTCCTTTTGAAGCGAAACTGCCAACTTTTTAAAATTTATTGTATATTTTCATTCATCTGTAGGTATTCAGATTTTGGAATAGGACTGTGATTCAGAGATGTGTGTTTCCATGGTATATATGAATGGTTATTCCAACCAACTAAAACTGAAATTATAGAACAAATGACGGCCGCGACTGACTTGCGAAACCTAGAGAGCTGGAAAACGCAAAAGTCTTAATCTGCTCTAAAACTGTGAAGCATTTGTTAAGTTTCATCGTACGAGGCGACGAAGGTCTGGTCTTAACAACTCGAATCGACACTTCGTTAAAATATGAAGCTAAGGACTTCTATGCCGTGATTCCTTATTTCCGAACAGTTTTGTCGAGTCAAACTGCGCCTTATCTAGCAACTGCGATGACTAAAACTTAATGAAAAACTTTTATGAAGCACAGATACACACAGCGTTAGAGACTTGTGTTTCGTGTGCCAGTTGAGAAAAGCTACCAACTTTACGAAACGTGATGTGTTTTCTTTGAAAGTAAGAGATCGTGTGGCAAAGGAAAGACCTATACAGGGTGATAACTAACGAGGAAACTCACCTTTATTAGTGTCTGCTATATGGGCGCGTAGTTAAAAGGAAACCTACTATAAACACTAATATCTAAACAGCGTTAAATTTTGAAAACGAGGTCACTGACATTTAGTTCATGAAAAGTATTTCTTAAAGTGAAATGATGCTTTTCAAATTATTTCAATAAATAGCTGAACAACGCTGCCATGATTCTAGCGTTGGAATGGGGATAAACTTGAGCCATGGAATTTTAAGCTTAATAATTATGGTAGTTGTCCTGAAGCACAATTATACAAATTTTCATTTATTATAAATGGGATGATAATTTTGTCATCGTATCAATAGTTAGTTTTTCAAAAGTACAATTTATTCTCATTGCATCAGATTTCATCACTCAGAGCAATGCTGTTCAGTAATTTACCGAAAAATTTGAAAAAAGTATATCCTCGCATAATTAAATAATTTTGATGAGCAAAATATCACTCCCCTATGGTAAAAATATCAAATGTTAGTTCAGCTAAAAGTCTTTGAAGTAGTATTCTATTTTTGAGAAGTAAATTGGGTCGACGAAGATTTCGTTTGAAGAATTCTGAATAAAAATTGCCATTTTTGCTTAGTAGGCTACACGCCTAGTGTGCTGGTCCTTTAACACCTGCAAACCTGATACCTGACCACTAAACAACGACAGCAAACTTCTATTTCTGAACTGCATTTCATTTACCTTGAATTAAATTAATTCGTAAGCTGACATAACAAAAAAATAGTGGCAAATAAAGAAGAAAATACCCCCCATTTAAACAACCCACTTAAAAGTCATCACAAAACAATTGTAGTTCAAACGTTAAATATAAACTCCATTTCATGAACTCAGCAATAGTGTCATATAGAGGAAGACAGCGCACTGACCCCGTGGCCGGAACACTCGAGCAGACTGTTGTTGGTCATGCAGTGGCCCGGCTCGATGTAGACGTAGATGCTGGTGCACGTCTGGTTGATGCACACCAGGTTCTTGCCACACGCTGTGCCGTCGTGCGTCAGCGACCAGTCGTCGTCGTGGCCGCTGTCGTCGTAATTCAGCACTCTGTTCACGGTAGGGTTAGTTTAGCGCTCTGTTCACGGTAGGGTTAGTTTAGCGCTCTGTTCACGGTAAGGTTAGTTTAGCGCTCTGTTCACGGTAGGGTTAGTTTAGCGCTCTGTTCACGGTAGGGTTAGTTTAGCGCTCTGTTCACGGTAGGGTTAGTTTAGCGCTCTGTTCACGGTAGGGTTAGTTTAGCGCTCTGTTCACGGTAGGGTTAGTTTAGCACTCTGTTCACGGTAGGGTTAGTTTAGCGCTCTGTTCACGGTAGGGTTAGTTTAGCACTCTGTTCACGGTAAGGTTAGTTTAGCGCTCTGTTCACGGTAGGGTTAGTTTAGCACTTTGTTCACGGTAGGGTTAGTTTAGCGCTCTGTTCACGGTAGGGTTAGTTTAGCGCTCTGTTCACGGTAGGGTTAGTTTAGCGCTCTGTTCACGGTAGGGTTAGTTTAGCGCTCTGTTCACGGTAGGGTTAGTTTAGCACTCTGTTCACGGTAGGGTTAGTTTAGCGCTCTGTTCACGGTAGGGTTAGTTTAGCACTCTGTTCACGGTAAGGTTAGTTTAGCGCTCTGTTCACGGTAGGGTTAGTTTAGCGCTCTGTTCACGGTAGGGTTAGTTTAGCGCTCTGTTCACGGTAGGGTTAGTTTAGCGCTCTGTTCACGGTAGGGTTAGTTTAGCACTCTGTTCACGGTAGGGTTAGTTTAGCACTCTGTTCACGGTAGGGTTAGTTTAGCGCTCTGTTCACGGTAGGGTTAGTTTAGCACTCTGTTCACGGTAGGGTTAGTTTAGCGCTCTGTTCACGGTAGGGTTAGTTTAGCACTTTGTTCACGGTAGGGTTAGTTTAGAGCTCTGTTCACGGTAGGGTTAGTTTAGCACTCTGTTCACGGTAGGGTTAGTTTAGCGCTCTGTTCACGGTAGGGTTAGTTCAGCGCTCTGTTCACGGTAGGGTTAGTTTAGCACTCTGTTCACGGTAGGGTTAGTTTAGCGCTCTGTTCACGGTAGGGTTAGTTTAGCGCTCTGTTCACGGTAGGGTTAGTTTAGCGCTCTGTTTACGGGAAAGTTCGTTTAGCACTCTGTTTACGGTAGGGTTAGTTTAGCGCTCTGTTCACGGGAAAGTTCGTTTGCACTCTGTTTACGGTAGGGTTAGTTTAGCGCTCTGTTCACGGGAAAGTTCGTTTAGCACTCTGTTTACGGTAGGGTTAGTTTAGCGCTCTGTTCACGGGAAAGTTCGTTTAGCACTCTGTTTACGGTAGGGTTAGTTTAGCGCTCTGTTCACGGGAAAGTTCGTTTAGCACTCTGTTTACGGTAGGGTTAGTTTAGCGCTCTGTTCACGGGAAAGTTCGTTTAGCACTCTGTTTACGGTAGGGTTAGTTTAGCGCTCTGTTCACGGGAGAGTTAGTTTAGCGCTCTGTTTTCGGTAGGGTTAGTTTAGCGCTTTGTTCACGAGAAAGTTAGTTTAGCGCTCTGTTCACGGGAGAGTTAGTTTAGCACTCTGTTTTCGGTAGGGTTAGTTTAGCGCTTTGTTCACGGGAGAGTTAGTTTAGCGCTCTGTTCACGAGAAAGTTAGTTTATCACTCTGTTTTCGGTAGGGTTAGTTTAGCGCTCTGTTCACGGGAGAGTTAGTTTAGCACTCTGTGATGGGTTTTATGAAATTAATTTAGCACTCTGTTCACGCTTGAGCTAGTTTAGCTCTGTGTAAATAGTAGTGGGCAATTAATTGTAGACTCTAAGCACGGTAGAGAGGCAAGTAGATTAGCTATCTACGAGCAACAGTGGGGCAATTAGTAGCGCTCTGCTCACGGTAGAGGGGCAATTTGGCAATTTGGTCAACACTCCGCTGTTGGTAGTAGGCAATTAACTTAGCACTTTGCGCGCAGTAATTGGGAACTTAGTTTGCCTCTCTGCGCGCACAAGTCGGGCAATTAGTGAAACACCTCGGGCGAGGCGGAGAATAACTAGAAATTAATGTATATGGAAATATCTATTCTTTCGTAAGTTTTATATTACTCTTAAGTATTAGAAATGCGTTCACTTCGGAAGAACCGGCATTTTGTGTCTTATAGTACGCTAAAACTGCCAAGAATGAACGCCCTACGTGCCTGTGTTTAAACGTTTCATCAGTCAATGCCAACAGGAAAACAGATTTTGCGTGCAACTTTTTTTTGGGAATTTCATCATAAAATTCTTACGCTCACAATTAAGTTTCATATCCCTTCGTCAAATGTTCACCTTAACGTAGGCACATCAAATGGTTTCCAAATTTTAAGGACATAATTTTTTTATTCATTGAGCGATTTCTAAAACTTTCCTCATAAGCCGCTTAATGCATTGTGTTTCTGCAGACAGAAAAGCATGTTCATAGTTATTAGTACAGTGTCGATTTAAAACGATGAGAGGAGTCTGGCATAAGCCACGGATGTTGCAGGAAATAAATAATGCTCAGGATGTTTTTCTGGCATAGTTCCTTGCTTTTTACCCTAATTTTAGATTACAGGTGCTATAAAGAAATTGTTTTCCTTAAGAACTGTGGGTTTTAAATATTTTTAAAAATAATGACTTGCGTGAGACACACTAATTCTCAATGAATTTTTATGCTTTATTTCGATGAAATTTAAGGAATTCGAAAAGTTGAACGTGATGAAATTGTTCTCCAATATGAATTGCCTATTTTACTCAAATTTTATATTTTGTATCTAGAATTCCCCATGAAATATTTTCATAGCATCCAATTCACAAGAGTTCTGCGTAATCTGCTTCTGTAGCAAAATTAATGGCAAGGGTCATCGATTGCAGAGCATTTTAAAAAAATTATCAAGTTATATGAAACTTATCCTAATTTCGTCACTGAAGAAATGAGGCGCTACCCGATGGCTATTTTGAAAAGCTCTGACATTTGTCATAAATTAGTCCTCCATTTTGAACGTCTTCTGCAGTTTCAGCCATCTTAAACTCTGATATTAAAAAAAGGAAGAGCCAAAGGAAAAAATTGAAACTTACTTGCACTCGAGTTCTCTGCCGTGGATGTTGAAGGCAGCTTTGAAGTAGCTCGTGTTGGGACTGGACACGATGGGAGCTGGTCTTCCGTTCTGGCAGAACAGCTTGCCACATTTCGCGTTCCTGGAGACGAGAACAAGTTGCCTATAATAACAAAACAGCTTGCCACATTTTGTGTTCCTGGAGACGAGGACAAGTTGCCTTCAATAACAGAACAGCTTGCCGCATTTCGCGTTCCTGTAGACGAAAACAAGTTGCCTACAATGACAGAACAGCTTACTGCATTTTTCATTTATGAGGGCGAGAATAGATGGGAAAAATACAAATGAAAAAATTGATTTTAAGCGCTTTTGCTGTTAAGAAGATACTGCGTAGAAATATTGTGAACGGAGAATACATGCAATTGGAATGTGAGGAATACCAGCATGGCTGTTTTGCCAAGGTGAGAGTAACACAGATGACCATGTTCTACCCTTTATACGACGTGGTCGACGTGTTAGATAAATAATCATACAATCTTCTAAAATAAATTAACAAAATTTATACGAGTGTTGCTTTGACTTTACTCATCAGAGTCGAAATTAGCTTTAGAAAGTCACTCAACTGCTCAAAAAATTTTACTCGTTCGGAAGTATTCGGGATGTCGGGGACGTGCTCAAATTTTGACAGCCCCCGTACAAGAAAAGTTATTTCTGCACATGATGTTTGATGTTCATCATTGAAATTCTGAAATTATGTAGTGTGACACGCACACAAACACTTTGCACAAACGCAACTGCAGTTCATGCTCTCAATTTTTTCCTACAAATTTTTGACGTACAGCATGACGCGTTCTTGTGCTACATTTTTTGACGCGTTTGTGCTACAGCAAAAAGCATGCAAATGAAGATCACAAAGTTGTTCTAGTTCTACACGTGTTAAAATAGAGCAATACACGTGTTCTTATCATTTTCACTATAAAAGAACGCTGATGTTTGAGTGTTCTTTTAGTAAAAATGATAAGTGATTATATTCGTATTTTAACACGTGTAGAACTAGAACAATTCGCAGGGATCAAAAGCTGGAGAAGGTCACAAAGATCATCGATGCTCACTCGAGGGCACACTTGATGTAGCTGCCGTTGCGGTACTTGCCGCAGTTGCCCGTGAAGACGCCCTGAGTGTTGAGCTTGTTGTAGCACGACTCGTTCGAGGACTTCCCGTCTGCAATTCATGCGTCAATGTTACTAAGTTACTAAGGCGAATATGGTAAAATAATGCGAGTGGTGATCGCTGGAACTGTATATGAAGCTATGGTGTAAGTTGTCAGCGATTCAATTCTCGGCGTAATTAGTGATTTGTTCATGGTAAACATTTTAAAATGGCTATGGGCTATATTAGTTTTTTTATTTACCATAGACTCTTTAGAGATATGTGAAAAATATGTATTTAGAATACTAATTCGCTACCTTAGTGAGGTTTCCTGGTATGCAAGGAGGCTGGTGCATTTTGAAGCAAAAATACATTGGTCCATTGTCAATTATAAAACGCGCAAGATTTGGCATCTGTGGATGTACATGTCGTGACGATATCAGTGAATCAAGTTGCGTACTGCGTACTACTTCGCAAAATTTATTAGAGAGCTGCTTCGGTAAACGATGCCTGCAAGGAAAACACAATTACTTAAGTATTAATTAGGCATTTGACGATTATTGAGATAGAATAACATGAATAAAAATAAAAAACTAATAAAGAGCGTGTTTTGTAATTGGATTTTCTCTGGCTGGAGGCTTAAAAAAATACGCTATCCTGCTGTTAGTTTCATGCTGAACGAAATCAATTTGAAATTTTTAACAAATTTTCATTTCCATTTCTTCAGTCGATAATTGATACGAAAATGGCCATGACTCAGATAAAGATGCTCTATTCGGTAACATAACAAAACAATCATTAATCATGTTAGGCTAATTTATAAGTGGATGAAACCAGACGATTGTGCCCAAGATGTCACCGATACTTTCGCAGATAAAAAGAAACCTTACACTTTGATCATTGCGATTATGACTCTTTGAAGAACTCATCGGACCCTCAAATATGATTGCACTGGCTCTAAAGAACTCACCGGACCCCAAATATAATTGCACCGGTTCTTAAGAACTCCCCGGACCCCCAAACATGATTGCAATAGTCACCATAAAGAACTCACCGGACCCCCAAATATGATTGCACTGGGTGTCACGCGTGGGGCAGCGCCCCCTGAAGCAGTACCCCTTGTCGCCCTCACACTGCGACCCAGTCTTTTTGTAGATGTCGATGGGGCACGTCCCGTGGAGACCATCGCACACCTCGGGGATGTCGCACTCCGACATGCTTTTCCGGCACGGGAACCCCTTCGCCCGCAGCTTTGGGGGCAGGTGGCATTACAGGCAGGTATGATGGTGTGTTGGTGTTGGTTTTTGGAACAAGGCATTACAGACAGGTAGAAGGTATATGATGGTGTGTTGGTGTCTGGAACAAGGCATTACAGACACGTATGATGATATGATGGTGTGTTGGTGTTGTTGTTTGGGACAAGGCATTACAGGCAGGTATGAGAGTGTGTTGGTGTTTGGGACAAGGCATTACAGACAGGTATGATGGTGTGTTGGTGTTTGGGACAAGGCACTACAGACATGTATGATGGTGTGTTGGTGTTGGTGTCTGGGACAAGGCGTTAGAGACAGATATAATGGTGTGTTGGTGTTGGTGTCTGGGACAAGGCGTTACAGACAGATATGATTTTGTGTTGGTGTTTGGGACAAGGCATTACAGACAGGTATGATGGTGTGTTGGTGTTGGTGTTTGGGACAAGGCATTACAGACAGGTATGATGGTGTGCTGGTGTTGGTGTTTGGGACAAGGCATTACAGACAGGTATGATGGTGTGTTGGTGTTGGTGTCTGGGGCAAGGCGTTACAGACAGATATGATTGTGTGTTGGTGTTTGGGACAAGGCATTACAGACAGGTATGATGGTGTGTTGGTGTTGGTGTTTGGGACAAGGCATTACAGACAGGTATGATGGTGTGTTGGTGTTGTTGTTTGGACAAGGCATTACAGACAGGTATGAGGGTGTGTTGGTGTCTGGGACAAGGCGTTAGAGACATATATGATGGTGAGCGTTGGTGTTGGTGTCTGGGACAAGGCATTACAGACCAATGTGATGGTGAGTGTTGGTGTTAGTGGCTGAGACAAATATGTGCCATTGTTTATTTCAAATGTGTGTTGATACATATAACAAAGCAGTGTAGTCATTGATAAACTGGTTTAGTTACAATACATCACGGTTTTGTTCGTATCAGGGAAGATTTTAGTCAATAACAATCTATTTTGTGAGTCATTATTTTCTTATTTTGATGTGTATGCTAAATGAGGAGCATGAGTTGCACATTACGAGCAATCCTGAACATTTTGGGGCAATTTCTGTGCCAAGTCAGTTGCGTATCACTGATACAGGGAACATTGCGGTTATTGCTGAACATTATGTGTTTCATTCGTCGCAGGCTGAAAAATTAAAGAAATTTCGGTCATCACAAAGATATTCAATGGAAATGTAAATCTAGGCAATTAATACTCCCATTTTCTGGTGTACATATTTTAACGTTTTAGTAAATACGACGCTCACTAAACTACGGAAATGACTTTATATCATCGTGTCAATGCTTGTTCATCAGGAGTTATAACGATAACCAGCAGTAAAAATTGTAGGACCATATTAGTCTCGGTGAAAATCGGTTTCCAACGTTCAGGCTGTACATAAGAACGAATGAGACTATTTATTCGCACTCATGAGTTTTAGTGGGCGAATTACGATGAATTTTTATTTCACAAATCTATTTCAGTTGTTCGCTATGTGATAAAGCGTAAGCACAACGTATTATTGCTTCATTTTACTCTATTTGGAATTGTTCAAAAATTCTCATTGATTTGAACTTTTAGTTTTGAAATTTTTGAGAATTTTCAGATTGAAGGCTCGTTAATAAATCAGCATAAACAAAGTTAAATTCAATATTGTTATCCCATACGCGTTATGCTCACATCTCCTACTGCATATGTTAGATGCAAACGTGTTCATGTTCTCGCTTTGCGCTTACGACTAATATTTTTACTGGTCAGGTTAGAGGGAACTTACAAAGCCCAAATATGAATTATATTTCAAGTAATCTTCACTCTTTTATTCACGTGAAAAATCTATCAAGCATATAAACTTGATTACCAACATTTTTTTCTAGAACTCCAGCATGAAGTCGTGGCATATTTACGTGAAATTTACTAATGACATTCGTCTTCCTAGGCCTCACTAAGCACACCAATTTTCCATGACACTGCAATTTTCTATAACTTCACCAACCACACCAATTTTTTATAACTTCACCAACCACACCAATTTTCTATAACTTCACCAACCACACCACTTTTCTATGACTTTACCAACTACACCAATTTTATAATTTTCTATAACTTCACCAACCACATCAATTTTCTATAACTTCACCAACCAAACCAATTTTCTATGACTTCACCAACTACACCAATTTTTTAATTTTCTATAACTTCACCAACCACATAAATTTTCTATAACTTCACCAACCACACCAATTTTCTATGACTTCACCAACTACACCAATTTTATAATTTTCTATAACTTCACCAACCACATCAATTTTCTATAACTTCACCAACCACACCAATTTTCTATAACTTCACCATCCACACCAATTTTCTAGAACTTCACCAACCAAACGAATTTTCAATAACTTCACCAACCGCACCAATTTTCTATAACTTCACCAACCACACCAATTTTCTATGACTTCACCAACTACACCAATTTTATAATTTTCTATAACTTCACCAACCACATCAATTTTCTACAACTTCACCAACCACACCAATTTTCTATGACTTCACCAACTACACCAATTAAATAATTTTCTATAACTTCACCAACCACATCAATTTTCTATAACTTCACCAACCATAACAATTTCCTTTAACTTCACCAACCACATCAATTTTCTATAACTTCACCAACCACACCAATTTTCTATGACTTCACCAACTACACCAATTTAATAATTTTCTATAACTTCACCAACCACATCAATTTTCTATAACTTCACCAACCACACCAATTTTCTATGACTTCACCAACTACACCAATTTAATAACTTCACCAACCACATCAATTTTCTATAACTTCACCAACCACACCAATTTTCTATAACTTCACCAACCATACCAATTTTCTATAACTTCACTAACCATATTAACTTTCTATAACTTCACCAACCATGCCAATTTTTTAAAACTTCACCAACCTTACTAATTTTCTATCACTACACCAACCATAAAAATTTTATATAACTTCACCAACCACACCATCCTCCCACGACTTCACCAACCACACCATCCTCCCACGACTTCACCAAACTCAGCAAATTTCCATAACTTCACCAACCACACCATCCTCCCACGACTTCACCAACCACACCATCCTCCCACGACTTCACCAAACTCAGCAAATTTCCATAACTTCACCAACCACACCATCCTCCCACGACTTCACCAACCACACCATCCTCCCACGACTTCACCAACCACACCATCCTCCCACGACTTTACCAAACTCAGCAAATTTCCATAACTTCACCAACCACACCATCCTCCCACGACTTCACCAACCACACCATCCTCCCACGACTTCACCAACCGCACCATCCTCCCACGACTTCACCAAACTCAGCAAATTTCCATAACTTCACCAACCACACCATCCTCCCACGACTTCACCAACCACACCATCCTCCCACGACGTCGCAAGTATCGCCGAGTCCACTCACCCGGCAGTTGCTGTCACAGCACGGCCCCTTGGCGCACTCGGCGTGGATGGCGAGCATGCAGGTCTCGGGGTTGCAGCACGGGTCCACCTCCTTGCAGCGTCTCGAGTCTCCGCAGTCGCACTGCTCGTCACCCTCCACGCGCCCGTTCCCGCACTCCACGTATCCCCTCTGTAGGAAAAGAAAACAATTTATTTCTAATAAAGATGATACGAAAAACAGCATTGGTTTTTGAAATGTTTTAATATATAAATCCTTAGTTCATATATTATCAGTATGGGTGTTGTAGTACCCATGTTGATAGTCGAAACAAATGATTGAGAGGAAGGCGTACGCCAAGCATGTTGCGTGTAATTCCAGGCTTACCAAGCCTCTACAAACGTGCAAATATAATGAACAAATATTGCTGAATCTTTGAAGCTAAACTTCCAAGCTCATCAAATCCTTGTAAATCGGAAATATTATTGTGAAACCATTGCTGAAAGTTAGATCTGAAGTTTATTCATTTACTAGGGTCGCTGAAAGCATTGTGCATGTTTGTGGGAAATAAATCATTTGAAAAATTCATTCATGGCCATGGAGTTATTTTAAAAGTATAAAACTATCTATTCTAAAATGAATCCTGACAAAATAACAGACACAGCAGTCATGGTAGATATTTTCACTTGCGTAAGCTAATAACATTCCACTCATGAAGATATGCCAACTAAGCAAGAACCTTGTGTAAAATAGACAGCAGAAATAATCTTAGGTTTCAAATGCAGATAATAGGAGTAAAAGCACTTGCTCTCTAATATTGAGAACGCTATGTGTTGAGTGTTTCTATACCTTTGCACTTTCAGTGAGAGCCTTATCTTTACGCTTGTTGCGGCGAATAAAAATTGTTGCGATTGGAACTTATTAGAGCAAGTGCACCATGAGTAAAAGATTCAGATATTCAGAGACTGACCCGACATTTTTACGCAGGGCGAATCGTAAGTTAATTTGAATGCATCTATGACTAAATATCTAAAACTTGAGGAAATATCTATAGGAGCAAAAATTTAACTTGGAAATGTTCTAATTTCTCAGGCCAATTGGAGCGAAATTCCATGTGCGAATATCATAACAAATTTATGTCTCGTCAACATTTGGGGGCTCCTTGAAAACGTCCAACACATTATGGAAATTATTACTGATTTCTATATAGCTATTATCTTAATACCTAACTCATTGCAGGATAGTTATTTGGTTCGATAATACAAGTCGTATAATTTGTGAATTGTTTTTCTTAGTACCCATACTGAGCGCGTTAGTAATGACAGAAGTAAGAACGGTAATACCGACACCTTTATGCAATTATTTTGAGAACAATACATACTACAGTGGAAAGGAAGGACGTCGCTTTATACCTTCACAAAATTATCCCGAGAACAATATTGATGGCGGCGGAAAAGGCGAGGTCGCTTTTTACTTCGTTATTGTGATTATAACAGCCTTAATGGTAGAAGAAAGGAGTGATGTACCTTAATTTTAACCCACTGGAAAGATTATTAGAAGTACATTAATGGTAGCAGAAAGAGCGAGGATCCTTTTTACTTTCTCGTAGTGATAGTGAGAACAGCCTAAATGACCGGGGAAATAAACGAGGCTCCTTTTTTACCATCATAGAATGATTGTGAGAACTACGAGTACCTTAAAGGTAGAGGAAAGGAACGAGGGTTCTTGTTAATTTCCCACAATGATTTTGAGATCAGCCTTAATGATATTGAATAGGGACGATCACCTCATCTTGCTTTCACAGAGTGATAACGAGAACTGCCATGATCGAGGAAAGAGATGAGAGTTCTCTTTACCTTCATATAATGATTGTGAGAACTCCGTTAATGGGGGGGGGGGAAGGATGAGGATTCTTTTTAATTGCCCATAGTGGTTATGAGAACAGTCTTACTGATAGCGGAAAGGGACGAGACCCCTTTTTACCCTGATGCTGACCGAAGGGTTGGGGTTGTGCGACCAGGGAGGGTTGCGGCCCATAGGGTTGGGCAGCGGCTGCTTGAACTGAAACACAACAAATGTCATTCATTATTGTCACGAGTTCTTAATACTATGTAGTACCTATACAATACGAGAAACTATTTGCATACAGTACATGACAGTGTATATTAAACTTTATTATTGCAGGATTGTAAATACAGTACAGACTGCATAATTGTACGAAAGTGGCTCATTTATGATACATTACGTAGTCATCGCTGCAATACACTGTACGAATATATTATAATTAAGATTTGAAGCAATTTATTTGCCTATCCTCACTAGAATACCGTTTTTATCCTCAGAATTTCTAACAAGGAATTTGAAATAGCATGCAAAATAATTTCTCGAGAAATCGGGTAACTATAAGCAAAGAGATATGAATTGTTTTGGCTCAACATTCTGGAGTAGACTACCTGTTGAGCAAATTTTTCTGCAGAATAGCAAGGTGAGCTGGCAAGGATCCAAACACTTGAACTCACTTCGTCCTACCCATGCGAACTAACTTGAAACTTCTGAAATACTTCAAGAACTAAAAGACATGTTCTGTAAATGAAAAATTATAAAAATACAATATTGTTACAGCTTTCTTTGTGGACAATCAATTTCTTGCAGTGCAAACCCTAGAATATTCACCTGCTGGAAAAATTCCTGGTATCCAATAAATTTCATGGGGAATACCGTAGTCGTACGTTATGTAAAGAACTCTACGGAGTTTCTGCTCTCAAATAAAATCTCTAATGCTTTTATTCAGAGAAAATTTTTCATAGTAAGCATATTGTTCGCAAGTTTCTTTGCAGTTGGAGAATAGTTTTAAAAAGGAAAGTTTCAGTAAAACACGTAATGTAAAAGCAATTATGAGAATATACAGAATACAAAATTGCTCACTAAATTAGGGCCGCAGATTTGGTTCTGGCATTCTAGAATAATTTTTAAATAAACGTTTAAGTTATGGCTTTCTAGAACAAAATACTGCATGGGTAAAATCACACTCTGAAAGAAGATCAAAAAGAGGAGTTGAGGAGTTTCAATAAAGACACCCGAAAATAATCGAAATAATGCTCAACTGATAATGTTAACATTCGATGCATAAAATTCATTTATATTTTGTGTGAGGATTCTCACCCCGTAGGAATGAGCTTTATGGCAGTAAGTGAAACTTTTACGTAAAGGAGTGAGCTTTGTGATAATTCAGTATCAGTGAGTCTTTGAATATTGTTTATGCCACGACCTAAGCCGGCTTTTCCATTGAACACAAGAATCCCAATGACGTCCAAGTTGCTATGACAATCATGCAGTTGAATTACCAGCGACAAAATAATTATTTCAGACGAATAAATTACTGTTATCCGAAGAGGGAATCTTTTTTCTCAGGACTGGGCTTCATGATTTACACGACGATTCTCACCGTAAAGGAAGGAACTTTATGTTTCAAATGATGGGTTTTACAAAAAAAGAACTTTACGGTTCAAATGAAAACTTTTACCTAAGAATGAAAAACTCACTATTCAAATGATGGTGATCTGTCTTGAAGAAAGAACTTTATACGTTAAAAGAAGATACTCACCGTCGAAGAAAGAACTTTATGATTTAAATGAAAAACCTTACCCCAAAAGTAAAACCTTATAATTAAAAAAGACTCGCACATCAGAAAAAAAACTTTGTGCTACAAATAGAGATTTTCACTTCAGCAGAAAATACTTTCGTTATTCCTTATTCATGACTCCAATTAGTTTCTCCTGCACACAAAAAAGCTTCACAATTCAAATTAGACCCTCGCTCCGGACAAAATGAATACCATTATTCAAAATGAGCCCTCACTCTATAAAATATAAGCATAATAATTCACGTTTAGCTGTTCGCTGAGGAGAAAAACATTTTCATGATTAAAATTAGGCTCTAATTCCATTGAAAATAACCTTAATGATTCAAATTAAACTTTCACCCCCCCAAAAAAAATGAACTTCAAAATTCAAATAAGACATTCACCTAAGAAATATAAACAACTTCATGATTCAAACTAAACTTGCACTAAAAAAAATAACTTCATGATTCACATTAGTCTCACCCCAGAGTATTGCGCTTTATGGTTCGAATTAGATTTTCACCCAAGAAATAAAAGAACAACTTCATGATTCGCTTTAAGCTCACCCCAGAGGAATGCGTTTCATGATTAAAATTAGACTATCACCCAAGAAAAAACAACAACATCACGATTCGCATTAGTCTCACCCCAGAGGAATGCGCCTTATGGTTCTTGAGGATGCAGTTGAGGGTAGGATTGCCTTGGAGCGCTTTGTAGTAGTCGTCTTGCGAGCACTTGGAGAACTTGGACGGCTGGACGTGGTCTTTGCCCACTACGTTGCGCGACATGAGGCAGCCGTACCAGTCCTGGCACTGGCAATCTCGACCTGACCACACGCAAACCATAGTGAGTTATTTCTTCATTGTAAACACACGTATGATTTATTGAGGTAATCCAAGTCACACGCAAACCATCGTGGTCGTACAGGTCACAGGCAATTTAACGAGGACATCCAAGTCACGTGTAACTTAATGAGGTCATCCTAGTTACATGTACTTTTATGAAGTCATCCGAGTCACGTGTAATTTAATGAGGTCATCCTAGTTACATATACTCTAATGAAGTCATCCGAGTCACGTGTAATTTAATGAGGTCATCCTAGTTACATATACCTTAATGAAGTCATCCATTACGTGTAATTTAATGAGGTTAACCAAGCCACATGGAATTTAATTTGTTTGCGATATGAGGGTTATTCATTATGATTTAATCTGGTCCACAATAAAATTTTAAATCTAGTTTGCTACAAATAATTTAACCTGTATTATATAATTTTACCTAGTCACCTGAAGGAACTTTAATCTCGTTTATGATAGGAAAAAATCCAGGCTACTCTTTTGTGGATAATTCAATCATGTTAGTCATAGAAAGACCTGCATTCATGTATAAAATTTAAATAATGCCAAAAGAAAAAGAGCATATCCATAACAGAAGCACTGCATTTCCATAAACTTGAATCTGCCCGCATCGTAATTTTAAGTAATTTTTTTTCTGAAATCATCGATGCTGGCGCTGCTCACTCACCTCCCTCATGGTTCATATTGAGGTTGGGGTGATTTTATACTCTAAAATTATTCAATAGGACTTAGCTGTGGCTGCTCACTCACCTTCGTCATGGTTCATGTGGAGGTTGTGGCCGATCATGTGCGTCATGGTGGAGGCGACGAGGTGCGGCTCGTACATGTTCAGATCAGCGCTGATGCCCGCGCTCTTGGTCGTGCAGATGGAATTCATGACACCCATGCCGGACTCGCCACTCTCAAATTTTTCGCCTCTGCAAAAATTGCATAAAGTTATTATAATTTCTAAAGAATTAATTTTGTTTTATTAGAGATAAATTATTTTTCTTTTATTAAAGTTAAAGTATTATTCTTTTCTTAGACATGAAGTATTCTTCTTTCATTAAAGATAAAGTATTATTCCTTCGTTAAAGATAAAGTATTATTCTTTCATTAAAGATAAATTATTTTTAAAAAGTATTACAGATTTAAATTGCTCACTCAAGAAGTGGTTAGTGATGATCAGTTTTATAATTATTATACATCCATACCCCTAAAAGGGTTCCTCAGCTTGAAGGAAGAAAATCCTGAGTTTCAATAATAATTCGTGTCAAATATTCCGCAAAATATTTTAGTAGGTTATTAATTCTTGAATCAGTTCGGTGAAAATATGAAGTTGAAATTTAAAGGTTAATGTAGGTAGATCTCATTTAATTATGCTTTATTTTTAATTTTCAGTATTAAAGCAAAATTTTATCTCAGACTGAAATATTGGTAACCTAGTGATTTCGTCAACCATATTCTGTAGGAGATGAAAATACATCAATACTCGAATATTCCACTGAATCTCCTTTCCAGGTGAGATTTTAAAGTCATGTTTTGGTCGATATACAGTTAGGGTAGTTTGTCATTTCTTCCTTGTCTGGATTACATTGTTTCTAACGTCAGAGTTGGTATTGTTAATTTTGTAATTGCGTCTTTGAATCCGAAAATGGTGACCTGCGTTCAGTTTAAGTTGCGCTGGCGGTGAATTTAGTGATATGATTTCAAGTTATTTAAGAGGCGTTCAGTGTTTGCCTTTGTTCCTAGTAATTCAACCACAGGATTGTCATTGCTACTTGGACGTGATAGAGATTCTTGTTTTCAATGGGATTGATGTGAAACGGTTGAAAAACCCAGCCTGAGTTATGGCATAAGACTTAAAATCTCACTCTTACTGAATTTGAGCACAGTTGTCTGAACATCCCCTCAAACAGGGGAAAACCCAACAGACGATCACACTAGCTTTAACTAAGTTAATTCTTGAAATAACGTTTCCTGAGCCCGTAGCGTTAACTTCAGGTAGAAAATCAATGTTTTTTCTCGGGGATATCAAACGAAAAGTTAATCCTTGAAATAACGTCACTTGAGCCCGTAGCGTTGACTTCAAATAAAAATCAATGTTTTTCTCGCGGACATCCGACGTCAACTTCACTTCATAGGTGCCACCGTAGGAAAAGTGTGTCTTTAGAGAATAAGAGAGCGCGACTCACGTGATGATGTGCGATGTGTCCTTCGGGTCATTGAGGTGATGTTGCTGGATGTGGTCCGAGAAGAGCTTGAGGCTGTTCGATATCGGCTGGTGCTTGTTGAGCATGAAGAGGTTGCTGCCGCTCCAGGTCTCCAGGTAGGTGATGGTCAGACGCGTGTTGATCGTCTTCAGGTACTGGTATGAACAAAAACACGCTTGAAGGAAAGTACGAACCTTAATGCATTTCAACTAATGAAAAGGTTTTACGAAAATAGTGAGAAAAAAAGTTGGAGCTTAAATGCATTTCAATTAATGAAAAGGTGTTACGAAAATTGTGAGAAAAAAGTCGTAGTTTAAATGCATTTCAACTAATGAAAAGGTGTTACGAAAATAGTGAGAAAAAATTGGAGCTTAAATGCATTTCAATTAATGAAAAAGTTTAACAAAAATGGTGAAATTGGATGATTTGACTGCAGTGGAAAATATTTTATACGAAATGTGGTTTGCCACTCCTCATATCTGTAACACATCAAATGTATATTCTTACTATAGTTTTGTAAGAGGTAGGATCTAAAACACTTCAGCGGCAAATATATATATACTCATAACCGTACCAAAATATAATCAAACTTCCGTTGTGTTAACAATTTTGAGCAAAATTCAACGGCTGTAGTCATTTGACTGGTGTTGTTGGGTACAAAACACTTGAATATTTAATACTTATGTATATATATACTAGGAATTAATAGTTGATTCCTAAATATTAGTAAAATATTCGAAAACAATGACTCCCACAATTCTTCCGGATGAGTGTAAATGTTTTTCTCCGAAAACCCGACAAACGCATCACTCATTTTGATACACTCACATTACTCATGAAAATGTGACACACACTCATGAAGTTTTGGATGTATAAATTGGCATAGTTTCTTTAATGAACACCATGCTCCATCAATTTGCCCATGAAACTGTCATCTTCTGTATTTTCTTCGGACGTAAACTTAAATTTTCAACAGCAATTTTCAACCAAAAATACACTATTTACTAGAAGACTGTTATTCGAACTACGAATACATTTATTGGTCAGTTCAGCTAATAGTCTTGACGCTTCTTTTTTGAAGCCCGAATTGAAGGGAACTGACCTCCTTTTCTAACCTTTAGACTCGTTTCAATTCTTCGCCTTGATTAGAGTAAAAGCGCACACAGCCCAAATGCCGGCCATTGTGGCTGCCGTACAATTGGCTTCCAGGTCCCTCTGTTTTTCTCTATGCACTTTTGAGAAGCTTCGATCTCTTTTGCTCGGACAAAAGTAAGCGAATGAATAAAGAAAAACTGCTGCTTAATTAATGGGAGGTTGTCCATCACTCGAGCCTCTATTAAATGAAACTACTGAGCCAGTAGAGCGAGAATTGCCAGCAATACAGGTATTATCTCAACACCTTGACATTAATAAGTCAGAAACGCTACGCTTTGGTTTGATAATGCATGACGGCAAACGTTACGCGTGATGCTCAGAATTGTGTAGTACATCCGAGCAACTGACTTTTTTATGCGTCTGTTACAGAACGTCTTCTTCGTTGCGCCAAATTTATCATGACGAATATCTCTTACATCAATGAAAACCCTGTTTTTATCTTCGCCTCATATCGTTAAGACATTGTGAGTCTTTGAATGTTTGATGAACTTTCTATTGGGAAACCATCTTCCTTATAATGAAAATGCTTCAGTATTTTTGAGCTCGCACTTGTTCCAGACATAACACCAATAAATTATTTTTATCACCCTGGAATTGGACCGATGTTTTCGTGCTGCTGATGTGGTCTTTGCATTGTCCTGATACGCTCACATGCAGACTCTTTGAAGGAATTTGAAAATTGATGCGTGTTATTTCTTTGAAGAGTTTTCTACAAATGATTAGACAGTTACAGTTCCCGAAACAACTGCATGTGGGATAAAACGTGGAGGATTGAAAAATTTTGTCTCACACATTCCTTGAAAGTACTATGTCAAAAAATTTTACGTATACAGAAATTACCGCATAGCAAGTCCATGAATGTTAAAATTTAATTCAGTGCACTTTAACATTAATAAACTATATTTATAATAAATAGGATTATTAATTTTACGACGGTTATTTGCAGTTTTTTGACACGCGGTTTGTGCAGTTCTTTCCTCAGGTTTGAAGTGAAACTTGCAAAATTTCTTCAGTAATTATATTTTTTATAATGAACAAGTATCCAGCCATTGTTGCTATGTGATGGTGAGGTTTTCAATACTAAGCAAAATTAAAATTAATAAGAACGTCGTTTACTTCTTGTCGTAAGTCAAACGATTTCGGAAATTTGTGCTACTAAATATCTGCTTCGTTTGACTACTAACGGGCCTTGTACGTTCTTCGAGATGACAGAGTTTCAATACACACATTATTTCCATCATTAGAGTTCACCGCGGCATAGTTACCCGGGGTGAATTGAGGTCATCACCGCAACGCAAGCTTCTTTTTACCCTGTCCAGAAGAAGCCAATCATGCCCAATATCAGGCTAGCCTTCATCTTGGCGGCATCAAAGCCCATGGAAACAGGTAAATTTCTTTCCGCATCGATTTCTCAGTCTTTTCCCAGTTATTTCGACATAATATTTTGCACTATCGGTTTCTGGTTGATGGCGAAGTCGATGCCTCAGTTCGGAAGCGATATATATACAGCAGGCGTTAACACGTCGTTTTCTCGGCTGAAGCTTTTTCTTTATCGCCGAGCAGCCATATTGGAAAACACTTAGCCACTAGTACCGCCATAGCTCATGCCACCAGCCTCGACACTTTTTTGCCCCACCTTCAAGATCGATAAAGTTCGGTCTTAAAGTCGCCCGACTCGGCAGCAAATGAACACAAAGTTCCGATTCGGAATGGAGTCCTTATTGACGGAGTTGGCGTGTTTTTTGGTCCTGATGGCAGTGACGCCCGGGCTGCCGAAACTGTTCATCACTGGAGAATTTTTCCGCTTTGGCAGCACGAGTTATTGATGCTAAGTCCTCGCTGTTCCTCGTTATTCGGTGGCAGATTGGGTAAAAATTAGCGCCATCAAAGAAGGTGAGGCAATTTTGAGTTTTTATTTCACAATTTTCTAGCCATGCAGTTCCACCTTTTCATATCGTTGAGGGAATTTAATTAGCCGAGGCAATATTCAACTATGTACGTAAACACCGATGCTCGCTGAAGGATTATTACTACTCGCTTTTCATAACAAATGGGTGAAATTCTTGACAGAAGCCCACTTGGTATTTTCTTTGTCATGTCTGAACTATTAAAACAGAGCCGAGTTATTTTATTTTGAATTCATGTGAATAATTACACCGTGTTTTCCTGCAGCTTTTTTTGTGGTCAAATCTTTGTAATGTTTTTATATTTATCGATGGAATTAAAGTTATTCTAAACTGGCATTTGCAGACAGATTGCAGTTCGGAGGCTCATTGTGTAGCGGTAAATTTCCATATCATGGGCACGATAATTTCCCACCTACACACAAATAGTTGAAAATATGAATACACCCAAATGAAAAACTGCATGTAAAAATTAAATCCTTTTCATTACAAGTACATATGTATCAGATCTTCACCTTATAAGTTCGATATTAAAAAATTTGTACCGTGACTGTCCTATATTTCGTATATATATATATTAGTTTACCATTTTTTGCAAGCCTAAAAGGCAAGTTTTCCCAATGACGTCACAGCGAGACGTTTAATTTGTCGGAAACATTTAGCAGCTGTGTGATGCTGAGGAGCCTTCCTCTCGCGCCACTGCTCAAGTTTGCGAACCCTCCTGGAGGAGCTCATCTGAAGGCTTACGAATGTGAGAGAAAACGACACTTTTACAATTAGGAATAAAGTTCTTTTCTTAAAGGCCTCAATTTTGGTGCAATGTAAAATGATTTTAAAGTACACGTAGTAATTAAAGCTAAATGCGCGCATGGATAAGCAGCGACTACACGTAGGGATTAAAACTAAATGCAAGCACGGATTAGCAGCGACTGCACGTAGGGATTAAAACAAAATGCACGCACGGATTAGCCGCGACTGCACGTAGGGATTAAAACTAAATGCAAGCACGGATTAGCAGCGACTGCACGTAGGGATTAAAACTAAATGCACGCACGGATTAGCAGCGACTGCACGTAGCGATTAAAACTAAATGCACGCACGGATTAGCAGCGACTGCACGTAGGGATTAAAACTAAATGCAAGCACGGATTAGCAGCGACTGCTCGTAAGGATTAAAACTAAATGCACGCACGGATTAGCAGCGACTGCACGTAGGGATTAAAACTAAATGCACGCACGGATTAGCAGCGACTGCACGTAGCGATTAAAACTAAATTCACGCACGGATTAGCAACGACTACACGTAGGGATTAAAACTAAATGCACGCATGGATTAGCAGCGACTACACGTAGGGATTAAAACAAAATGCACGCATGGATTAACAGCGACTGCACGTAGCGATTAAAACAAAATGCACGCACGGATTAGCAGCGACTGCACGTAGCGATTAAAACTAAATGCACGCACGGATTAGCAGCGACTGCACGTAGCGATGAAAACTAAATGCACGCACGGATTAGCAGCGACTGCACGTAGCGATTAAAACTAAATGCACGCACGGATTAGCAGCGACTGCACGTAGCGATTAAAACTAAATGCACGCACGGATTAGCAGCGACTGCACGTAGCGATTAAAACTAAATGCACGCATGGATTAGCAGCGACTGCACGTAGTGATTAAAACTAAATGCAAGCACGGATTAGCAGCGACTGCACGTAGTGATTAAAACTAAATGCACGCATGGATTAGCAGCGACTGCTCGAGCGATTAAAACTAAATGCACGCACGGATTAGCAGTGACTGCACGTAGCGATTAAAACTAAATGCACGCACGGATTAGCAGCGACTGCTTCAGCGATTAAAAGCAAGAAGACAAAATCGGCGGAGCGCGTGAACATGCAAATGCCTTCATTAAGCCTCCGAGGCGGTCCACAATTAGGCAGCGGCATCGCAGAGCTGACCTAAGCATTCGTCCTGTTTGCTTCTAATGTTCCCATTAGCTGCCAGACCCTCAGTTCTCCTCGTTGTTTGGCTCCCCGGGCCTTCTTCTTCTTGCTGGTCTTACGTCCTGTTTGCTTCTAATGTTCCCATTAGCTGCCAGACCCTCAGTTCTCCTCGTTGTTTGGCTCCCCGGGTCTTCTTCTCCTTGCTGGTCTTACGTCCTGTTTGCTTCTAATGTTCCCATTAGCTGCCAGACCCTCAGTTCTCCTCGTTGTTTGCCTCCCGGGGTCTTCTCCTTGCTGGTCTCACGCTTGACGGTCCCCAGTTCAAAATATGATGTCAAGTTTCGGTACATGTCTGGTTTTTCATTTTACTTCGCTATCTCCAAGGTAATTTTCTTGCGGGAATTGAGTCTCGTAGGTATATTTGTGTCCATTCCTTATGATAATAATAATAATAATAATAATGAAGGCATCTACGGATGCTTTATTTCCAATCAAGCCTGATACATATCACCTTGTACATTGGACTTTCAAATGCCTTATAACTAACGCCAGGACGCCATGACGCTTTCCCCCGGTCGAGACCGGTACCCATTTCAGACACCTGGGTAGAGTGGGGTATTGTGCTTGGAATTTTTCTCCTATACCCAACAGAGAAAATCGCCACTGCCAGCGCCGAGTTTCGAACCCGGGTCCCGGCCGCACGGCGGCGGAACCTATAGCACATGGCTATCGCGAGCACAATGAGCGGAAAGCGGAAAGTGAAGTATAAAATAATATTAACGGTATCAAAATCTAATTTAGAGCATGTAAAGTTTGATTAACATCGTGCTTCAACGAACGCTACTAACAATAACAGAACTTCAGGGAACTCTACGAATGGCTACTGCATTTTGAACTTTCTACTATTATACTAGTTCTGTCTTCCACTATTTCACTAATTTTTGGAAGTTCAGGTTTTCATAAGTGTTCCCTAAATACCGACCACGGTTTACGTGCTGTGAATTTGATTGAATGTCAACCAGCTTTAGCTTGCTCACTCACGCTTTCTGACTTTGACAGAGTATAAGCTACATAGATTTGGCTTTTTCACTCACGTGTTGAGAATTTTACAGAATGTATTTACTATCTCACTTACTAAATTTGACTGAATGTATTTGTTATCTCACTCACTGAATTTGACTGAATTTATTTGCTCTGCCACTCACTGAATTTGACTGAATCTATTTGCTCTGCCACTCACTGAACTTGACTGAATCTATTTGCTCTGCCACTCACTGAACTTGACTGAATCTATTTGCTCTGCCACTCACTGAATTTGACTGAACCTATTTGCTCTGCCACTCACTGAATTTGACTGAATCTATTTGCTCTGCCACTCACTGAACTTGACTGAATCTATTTGCTCTGCCACTCACTGAATTTGACTGAACCTATTTGCTCTGCCACTCACTGAATTTGACTGAACCTATTTGCTCTGTCCCTCACTAAATTGTCTAATCTATTTGCCATCTGAAATACTACTCCGTCACTCACCAGGTCGGCGATGTTGGCGATCTGGAGAGCGTCGTACATGGCGCGCAGCCGGTCATGCTCCCGTAGCTCCATCTGTTGAGAGAGAGTCACTTCATCTCTTTGTTGGGGTGATGCACCCAGTGGCGCGGCCCGCCGAAAATTTCGAGGGGGGGGGGGGGGGAGGGGCAGACATTAATTATCAGCAATTTTTTTATTATTTTACTTAAAATGGGGACTGAAACTGGGCTCCAGCTCAACATTTCGGGGGGGGGGGGGGGGGGGGGGAATGGTCTTCGTGGCCTCCCCCTTGGTTTCGCTCCTAGGTAACTAGGTAACTGGAACCACCTTATGGTCAGTTGCGTCTGCTGACTGAAACTAAGAGAAACACGTGCAGTAACAAAAATTAAAGAGGAAGAAGGATTTTAAAAACTCTAGTGTTCTAAAATTTATAAGGCTTTTTTATCATTATATTCAGTATTTACTGTATAAGTTTTCTCTAACTTATCTAACAAGAGAAGGGCATAAATTTTCATATTTTACTCTCATTCTTTTCTATAATCATTGGCATGGATATTATGATCCCGAAGTATGTTTACTAGGGATTTCCATGTTAAGGCATTTTAAAACCAATTTATGAAATTTTGTGTATCAACTTTTTAAAAATTAAACTGTTTTTCTTAATATTATTTTTAAGAAGAACAGTATGTTTTCGCTTCTCTCACTAACTGTCTCTCGTGAATAAATTGGTATGTAGGAGGGAAGAATCAAGCTCCGCACCATGCGATAATTACTCTCCATACTGCGTCTGCGCACACTTAATGAAATATAATGTTATTCTCTTGAAATGTGCCGATTTACAACACATTTCACACTGACTGCGGGTGTTCTTTGATGTTCAGAAGATTTGGTTTATTTTGTTCTGCGGAGTACGATTAAAACTATTTGAACGCCATTCTTTCAGGGGAATAAAATTTTCTGCATTGGGTTGAAGCTCTTCGTTTTTCCTCAAACTTAAATTTAATTTAGGATATGTATTGACAAAGTAATTACAGTACCAACATCAAAGGATGCTAGCCTCAAGCAAGAAGTTCAAGTATAAGTTCAGCTCCTGGCATAGTGATATAACTTCAAATGTCGGAGAGAATAAAACTATTCGCAATAATCCAAATAACTTCATTCATCACGCGCGCTGGGTTGAGAAAAAGAAACCTAGTCGAAACTGAGGCGTGAATTTTGATTCCTTCTAAACTTTCAAACTCCTGCGTTTGCTCGTCGACGTTCCGTCTCGATTTGCCGGTCGGGTCTGCACGGCCCAAATTTAATACGACGACTCTTAAAAGAATTGCCGAATAACTCTAATATCGCTGACCAAAATTTTCGAGCTGCTGACAATTTTTGCGGGGCTGTGATTTGATATCAGTGTTTCTGCAGCTGCAGGACTGCGGCACCGCAGATAGTCTTTCATCGAAATAATTTAATTTCTTAGAAGCGATAGACTTGGATTTCGTTTTTTTAATCTGCGGACGCGACAGAAAAGATGACACGGTGACTTGTCTTTGAGAGCGAGTATCATCAACTTGCAGTAATGTGGAGTTAGGATTTCTAGAAACTCTTGTATTATTCAGTGCTGTCCTTGTTGGTACGATTGGCTGCACCTCATCTGACAGGAGCTCCAGTATATCA
Source organism: Morinoia aosen (assembly GCA_030386875.1). Lineage (NCBI taxonomy): Eukaryota > Metazoa > Arthropoda > Malacostraca > Amphipoda > Talitridae > Morinoia > Morinoia aosen. The sequence continues at coordinate 11,514,174 of CM059556.1, forward strand.
TCAGAGAGAAGCAATGGCTTTAGCACCGTGAACAAGGAAGAATAAATGGTCAAATTACGGGACGACACACCTATGAACACAGTAAAGGAAACAAGGTAGGTTCAAAACAGTTTTTTCTTCGTTGACGGTGTGGTTTTGCTGACGTTACGGCAACGGACCAATAGCAACGCTCATGTTGCATCTGATAGCAATGCTACCCCCAAATCTGGCTCCGCCATTGGCCTAACGATATGGCATTTTGGTGACGTCATAAAGTTTGTTTGAAATAAATCTTTTCTATTGGCTATCTGAACAAGAGGAGGTGTATTTTCTCCCTGAGAAATGACCCTACCTTGTTCCCTCTACCGTGCCTTTGAAGCTACTTTGAAGTGTAAAACCAAATATAATGGTGCTAGTTTTTGGAAATTGCTGATCATGAACTTTTAACTTGACAGTAATTTTTCGTCTATTTCTGTGCCTATGCGTGCGTGATCGGGGGTCTGACGGCACAAGATTTAGGTAGCACACTGATAATAGGCCACTCGTTCGTATTGCCATATTGCATTCTGTTAGGTATTTTTCCAATACGTCATAATAATATCAATGTGAAATGAACATTAAACATTAATTATTAATGTTAATAATTCACATTCGAATTCTCAGACCGCGATAAACGTGAGATTTGAAGCGTACTGTGTATCAGAATCCGATGAAGGTCACGAATTAATGTTATCGGCAATTGCTAATGCTGGCAATGGTTTATTTAATTGATATTTAATGTAGTTAAAAGTGACAAATTTAAATATTATTTGAATGGGTACTGCATCCTTTGTCTCGTCATTCCCAAGTTTTTACTTGCACGAGAGACTTGCCATTTTGATGGCAGGGTTAAAATTTTTGTCGATCTTCAGTTCTTCTGATATTCTTGCGAGACGCAATACAAAAATTACGATAAGAAAAACTATTGTGAAGGCCTTTCTGCATTTCACGATTATTTTTTATGCCTCATGCGAATACCAGTCCATATTTGTTATTCTTCATCGCTAGCGACTAAACGATTGTGCTTAGGAAGTACTTAATTATTTATTAAACTTAACTAACATTAATTGAAGGAAAAGGTTGCATCAAAACCAACACTGTTTTTCAACACGACATTCGTAGCACTAATGAGCACTGATGTTCAACATGTACACATCCGCTACTCTGATGTCCAACATGTACACATCCGTGACACTAATGTTCAACATGTACACATCCGTGGCACTGTTGTTCAACATGTACACATCCGTGACACTAATGTTCAACATGTACACATCCGTGACACTGTTGTTCAACATGTACACATCCGTGACACTAATGTTCATCATGCTCACATCCGTGACACTAATGTTCAGCATGTACACATTCGTGACACTAATGTTCAGCATGTACACATTCGTGACATTAATGTTCAACTCACAGACGTTCGCAGTCTTTTGATCAATTGTGTGACGTTTACAGTCCTAATGTTCAACACGCTCACGTTTGCCGAACAACAGTTCAACACGCTCACGTTTGCCGAACAACAGTTCAACACGCTCACGTTTGCCGAACAACAGTTCAACACGCTCACGTTTGCCGAACAACAGTTCAATACGCTCACGTTTGCTGAACAACAGTTCAACACGCTCACGTTTGCCGAACAACAGTTCAACACGCTCACGTATGCCGAACAACTGTTCAACACGCTCATGTTTGCCGAACAACAGTTCAACACGCTCACGTTTGCCGAACAACAGTTCAACACGCTCACGTATGCCGAACAACTGTTCAACACGCTCATGTTTGCCGAACAACTGTTCAACACGCTCACGTTTGCCGAACAGTTCAACACTCTCACGTTTGCCGAACAACTGTTCAACACGCTCACGTTTGCCGAACAGTTCAACACTCTCACGTTTGCCCAACAACAGTTCAACACGCTCACGTTTGCCGAACAACTGTTCAACACGCTCACGTTTGCCGAACAACAGTTCAATGCGGTCACGTTTGCCGAACAGTTCAACACTCTCACGTTTGCCGAACAACTGTTCAACACGCTCACGTTTGCCGAACAGTTCAACACTCTCACGTTTGCCCAACAACAGTTCAATACGCTCACGTTTGCCGAACAACTGTTCAACACGCTCACGTATGCCGAACAACTGTTCAACACGCTCACGTTTGCGGAACAACAGTTCAATACGCTCACGTTTGCCGAACAACTGTTCAACACGCTCACGTTTGCCGAACAACAGTTCAATACGCTCACATTTGTGGAACAACAGTTCAACACTCTCATGTTTGCCCAACAACAGTTCAACACGCTCACGTTTGCCGAACATCTGTTCAACACGCTCACGTTTGCCGAACAACAGTTCAATACGCTCACGTATGCCGAACAACTGTTCAACACGCTCACGTTAGCCGAACAACTGTTCAACACGCTCACGTTTGCCGAACAACTGTTCAATACGCTCACGTTTGCGGAACAACAGTTCAATACGCTCACGTTTGCGGAACAACATTTCAATACGCTCACGTTTGCCGAACAACAGTTCAACACGCTCGCGTTTACGGAACAATAGTTCAACACGCTCACGTTTGCCGAACAACAGTTCAATACGCTCACGTTTGCCGAACAACAGTTCAATACGCTCACGTTTGCGGAACAACATTTCAATACGCTCACGTTTGCCGAACAACAGTTCAACACGCTCGCGTTTACGGAACAATAGTTCAACACGCTCACGTTTGCCGAACAACTGTTCAACACGCTCACGTTTGCCGAACAACAGTTCAACACGCTCACGTTTGCGGAACAACAGTTCAATACGCTCACGTTTGCCGAACAACAGTTCAATACGCTCACGTTTGCCGAACAACAGTTCAACACGCTCACGTTTGCGGAACAACAGTTCAATACGCTCACGTTTGCCGAACAACAGTTCAACACGCTCACGTTTGCCGAACAACAGTTCAATACGCTCACGTTTGCCGAACAACAGTTCAACACGCTCACGTTTGCGGAACAACAGTTCAATACGCTCACGTTTGCCGAACAACAGTTCAACACGCTCACGTTTGCGGAACAACTGTTTAACACGCTCACGTTTGCCGAACAACAGTTCAATACGCTCACGTTTGCGGAACAACTGTTCAACACGCCCACGTTTGCCGAACAACTGTTCAACACGCTCACGTATGCCAAACAACTGTTCAATACGCTAGACGAGACTATTCTCCTCGGCCAAACAGAAGAATTTATACCATCTCCAGCATCTATTTATTTATTTCCACCTGTGCTACAACTCAGGACCGCATCTCTCTGCAGAAATGAGAAAAGTTTCTACTTTTTCTGAGCGAAAAGCGTCAAATATCGCTACATTTTATCGAAAAGTTCCTCGTCGCCGACGCGTCACGCTATCACACCAATCATAGCCAGACAAAAAGTTTGATCGATCGCTTTGTTTTCAGTTCAAAACTTTCTTCGGAGTCGAAACTTTTCTTGAAAGGAACTAGCTTCTTACTCAAATACAACAAATTTCAAATGCTGTTTCACCTGCGAAGTTTGTTGGTTAGCTTCAAAAATAAAATATGGAAACGAATACATAGTAAGGAGAGAATAGCCTGAAAGTAAAAGTGTGTGCCTTCAGGGCTGGAAAATCGTAGACATCGAAGACATATAGCGGTCAAAATAGCTCAGTACTCGGAGATATTGCTGTCATATAGCGGAGGAGACATATAGCGGTCAAAATAGCTCAGTACTCGGAGATATTGCGGTCATATAGCGGAGGAGACATATAGCGGTCAAAATAGCTCAGTACTCGGAGATATTGCGGTCATATAGCGGGGAAGACATATAGCGGTCAAAATAGCTCAGTACTCGGAGATATTGCTGTCATATAGCGGAGAAGACATATAGCGGTCAAAATAGCTCAGTACTCGGAGATATTGCGGTCATATAGCGGAGGAGACATATAGCGGTCAAAATAGCTCAGTACTCGGAGATATTGCTGTCATATAGCGGAGAAGACATATAGCGGTCAAAATAGCTCAGTACTCGGAGATATTGCGGTCATATAGCGGGGAAGACATATAGCGGTCAAAATAGCTCAGTACTCGGAGATATTGCGGTCATATAGCGGGGAAGACATATAGCGGTCAAAATAGCTCAGTACTCGGAGATATTGCGGTCATATAGCGGAGAAGACATATAGCGGTCAAAATAGCTCAGTACTCGGAGATATTGCGGTCATATAGCGGAGAAGACATATAGCGGTCAAAATAGCTCAGTACTCGGAGATATTGCGGTCATATAGCGGAGGAGACATATAGCGGTCAAAATAGCTCAGTACTCGGAGATATTGCGGTCATATAGCGGAGAAGACATATAGCGGTCAAAATAGCTCAGTACTCGGAGATATTGCGGTCATATAGCCGAGAAGACATATAGCGGTCAAAATAGCTCAGTACTCGGAGATATTGGGGTCATATAGCGGGGAAGACATATAGCGGTCAAAATAGCTCAGTACTCGGAGATATTGCGGTCATATAGCCGAGAAGACATATAGCGGTCAAAATAGCTCAGTACTCGGAGATATTGCGGTCATATAGCGGGGAAGACATATAGCGGTCAAAATAGCTCAGTACTCGGAGATATTGCGGTCATATAGCGGAGAAGACATATAGCGGTCAAAATAGCTCAGTACTCGGAGATATTGCGGTCATATAGCGGGGAAGACATATAGCGGTCAAAATAGCTCAGTACTCGGAGATATTGCGGTCATATAGCGGAGAAGACATATAGCGGTCAAAATAGCTCAGTACTCGGAGATATTGCGGTCATATAGCGGAGGAGACATATAGCGGTCAAAATAGCTCAGTACTCGGAGATATTGCGGTCATATAGCGGAGGAGACATATAGCGGTCAAAATAGCTCAGTACTCGGAGATATTGCGGTCATATAGCGGAGAAGACATATAGCGGTCAAAATAGCTCAGTACTCGGAGATATTGCGGTCATATAGCGGGGAAGACATATAGCGGTCAAAATAGCTCAGTACTCGGAGATATTGCGGTCATATAGCGGAGGAGACATATAGCGGTCAAAATAGCTCAGTACTCGGAGATATTGCGGTCATATAGCGGAGGAGACATATAGCGGTCAAAATAGCTCAGTACTCGGAGATATTGAGGTCATATAGCGGAGGAGACATATAGCGGTCAAAATAGCTCAGTACTCGGAGATATTGCGGTCATATAGCGGAGGAGACATATAGCGGTCAAAATAGCTCAGTACTCGGAGATATTGCGGTCATATAGCGGAGAAGACATATAGCGGTCAAAATAGCTCAGTACTCGGAGATATTGAGGTCATATAGCGGAGGAGACATATAGCGGTCAAAATAGCTCAGTACTCGGAGATATTGCGGTCATATAGCGGGGAAGACATATAGCGGTCAAAATAGCTCAGTACTCGGAGATATTGCGGTCATATAGCGGAGGAGACATATAGCGGTCAAAATAGCTCAGTACTCGGAGATATTGCGGTCATATAGCGGAGGAGACATATAGCGGTCAAAATAGCTCAGTACTCGGAGATATTGCGGTCATATAGCGGGGAAGACATATAGCGGTCAAATAGCTCAGTACTCGGAGATATTGCGGTCATATAGCGGGGAAGACATATAGCGGTCAAAATAGCTCAGTACTCGGAGATATTGCGGTCATATAGCGGAGAAGACATATAGCGGTCAAAATAGCTCAGTACTCGGAGATATTGCGGTCATATAGCGGGGAAGACATATAGCGGTCAAAATAGCTCAGTACTCGGAGATATTGCGGTCATATAGCGGGGAAGACATATAGCGGTCAAAATAGCTCAGTACTCGGAGATATTGCGGTCATATAGCGGGGAAGACATATAGCGGTCAAAATAGCTCAGTACTCGGAGATATTGCGGTCATATAGCGGGGAAGACATATAGCGGTCAAAATAGCTCAGTACTCGGAGATATTGCGGTCATATAGCGGAGAAGACATATAGCGGTCAAAATAGCTCAGTACTCGGAGATATTGCGGTCATATAGCGGGGAAGACATATAGCGGTCAAAATAGCTCAGTACTCGGAGATATTGCGGTCATATAGCGGGGAAGACATATAGCGGTCAAAATAGCTCAGTACTCGGAGATATTGCGGTCATATAGCGGGGAAGACATATAGCGGTCAAAATAGCTCAGTACTCGGAGATATTGCGGTCATATAGCGGAGAAGACATATAGCGGTCAAAATAGCTCAGTACTCGGAGATATTGCGGTCATATAGCGGGGAAGACATATAGCGGTCAAAATAGCTCAGTACTCGGAGATATTGCGGTCATATAGCGGAGGAGACATATAGCGGTCAAAATAGCTCAGTACTCGGAGATATTGCGGTCATATAGCGGAGGAGACATATAGCGGTCAAAATAGCTCAGTACTCGGAGATATTGAGGTCATATAGCGGAGGAGACATATAGCGGTCAAAATAGCTCAGTACTCGGAGATATTGCGGTCATATAGCGGAGGAGACATATAGCGGTCAAAATAGCTCAGTACTCGGAGATATTGCGGTCATATAGCGGAGAAGACATATAGCGGTCAAAATAGCTCAGTACTCGGAGATATTGAGGTCATATAGCGGAGGAGACATATAGCGGTCAAAATAGCTCAGTACTCGGAGATATTGCGGTCATATAGCGGGGAAGACATATAGCGGTCAAAATAGCTCAGTACTCGGAGATATTGCGGTCATATAGCGGGGAAGACATATAGCGGTCAAAATAGCTAAGTACTCGGAGATATTGCGGTCATATAGCGGGGAAGACTTATAGCGGTCAAAATAGCTCAGTACTCGGAGATATTGCGGTCATATAGCGGAGAAGACATATAGCGGTCAAAATAGCTCAGTACTCGGAGATATTGCGGTCATATAGCGGGGAAGACATATAGCGGTCAAAATAGCTCAGTACTCGGAGATATTGCGGTCATATAGCGGGGAAGACATATAGCGGTCAAAATAGCTCAGTACTCGGAGATATTGCTGTCATATAGCGAGAAGACATATAGCGGTCAAAATAGCTCAGTACTCGGAGATATTGCGGTCATATAGCGGAGAAGACATATAGCGGTCAAAATAGCTCAGTACTCGGAGATAAAAGATTGCTGATTTATTTGCAGATTCCTCAATTTTGCTGACTTACTCATCGATCATTTACGCATCTTTATGTCATAAATTGACTGAGCTGAACATCTGTAACTGTTAATTGAATTAATTTTACACATCCATAATGAATAACTTAACATACTTGAGCATTTGTAACTCAAAACTTTACTGAATTGCCAATTTGTAACTCGTGACTTAATTGATTTTTTTTCAATTCGTAGGTAGTCTAGATTGAGATAAATAAATTTCCCATAGTATTGATTAATATAAGTTAAGGAACGATTTAAAGTGAATAATTCTGCTGGAATTTAGCGTAGTATACATTGAAATTTCCATCCATTTAGCCATCGCTCAAAAATTATTGGCATAAAAGGAAACAAAAATGACACGGCATCTAATCGATCAGGTTCGACTGGGAACAAGAATTGGCTTTCTGGGACGTGAGTCTTGATAAAAAATTTAGTAAAAATAACGAGACCACTACTATTAATTTTTGCACATTTTTTCTTGTTTTTTATGATTACAAACCCACATTCTAAATGAGAACTGAAATGATTCGAACTTAGTTGAAAAATGAACATAACTTGCACAGTATGATGAAGTCAACAGATTTTTTATGAAAGAGCTATAATTCACACTAAAAGTCCAGTACTATCTAATGAAAATGATAGTTTATTGAGAAAATTAAGAGTAAAAGGAAAGTCAAGATAGTGTTATTTTTGTCATCCTCTGAAAAGAGCAAGACACTGCATTGCCACCCTCAACGTAGCTGGGTTTGTTCAAGTGAGTGTAACCATGTTGACGATGAAAATGCATCTTAAAAACAAATCCAATTTTCCATTTTGATGCAGAACCACAACTTAGGTAAGTTGAAGTCGTCGAATCTGAGCAGGAAATACGGTTCTCGATTGACTTAATCATGGAGATTTTGAAATTTGTAATAAACGTAATTTTAAGAGGACCGCTCAGCATTTCGAGAATTTTGATGTGGGAAAAGCAGTGTTCCTCGGCTCCCGGAAGTTCAGAAAGCCCCAGTTCTGGAGGAAGAAGTATGGCGGAGCCTCCAGCCGAGCTTCGACGAGAGCCTTTAGGAGACGATAGAGACTGCGATTGAGACTCAAGGAGGCTCGTCCATTGATGAGTTTATTAAAGAAGTTTCTAGAACTAATAACAAAGTTCTGGAAAGAAACCCGGGCTCTGCAGGGTCCTCACTAGAGTGTGAAGTTGGTTCAAACTCGTCGACATTGTCTGGTCCTGAGTGCCGCGACGGCGCGTCACCCTAACATCTCTGCAAACAACGCCGCAGAGGCGCACCGCGCACCTCTTGAAATGGTTTCCAGATCCTTGCAAAAATAACCAACATTTCTTAATTGAAAAACCAGGGTGAAACCTAAAACACGCAATGAAAGCATATTTTTTGAATCTCGTATTTTTGGCCCATCTCGTATTGTATTTTGTAACTCAGTTTGTATATTTAAGAGACTGTAAATTGAATAACGAAGGGAAGCTTAGCAGACCCGATGAGAGAACAACAAATATTGCTGCTGGCTCTTGGTTTTGTATTGCATTTTTAAAATTAATTGAAGAAGGCTCGTTGAATAAATTCATGCAAAGTTGGAATTTCGTTCGCGTAAAGCAAAATTAGTATACCTATCTCCTACAAAGAAGGTAGAGTGTTGTTTATATATAGGTGACGTTATTTTCATTACTGGTGCTATGTCGGTAAATATGTTATGTTTTACTAAACCTGAATCGGCATTCAACTGCGATGAAATCGAAGTGATTAATTCATAAATTTAATACTTATTCGATCAAATTTTGTTCCGAGGCCGAAAGAAAAAATGAGAAACAACACGAACTATTATAATTGGACCGTTACTCTTTCAACACAGAGTTCACGCAGTAGATTCTACAAATTGATTGTGGTACTACAAAAATTTGATGGCAAAATTTAAAACATGTACACTGCAAAGAAAATATACAAGGTGCAGAAAGGAAAACGACAAGAACCTTTCGGTTGTATCAACTTTAAATGCCTCAAGAAAGGTTTGACTTTCATGGTCTCAAATACCCCACACAATTTATGGCCCAGGGCCCTTAAGCACTTTACCTATTATTTTATGCGGCTTCTGTCAATGCTGAGCTCCTCGAAACCCGTCGACAAACTGAGATGCAAATCACTTAAGCCGTTACAGCGATTAAAACAACACAAGAGAGGCCTAGGAGGTTATTGAAGGACTTGCCTCTTTTCTAGTGTTTTACGAAGACCTAGACCGGTTTATTTAATTTAAGTTTTTATAATAGTTGATGACCGTATCGCAGTATCCTGAGTTCCAAATTTTTATTTTTAAATGTAGCATTTTTTTGGACAGACCAAGTCCTTTTGTGAGTACGCAGCTTGTCCAATTTCAGGCATTTTGCCGGAACTTCTTGTTTGTGGGTTACTTTTAATATTATTTGATTTTAGTCCAAGTATACGTATGCATCAATATCGCGGGAATTATTTACATTCAAACTGATCAACCATCTTCTTCCGGCTGTAGGTCAATGTCTAGTACTGAGGAAATGGTCAGAACTATAATGTGTGAGAGTTTAACTGCTTAAATAATTTCCAAATCTTAGCGATAGTGGTAATATTTTAAAATAAATATTGGAGTCCAACTTTTCCACTGCCATCTGGAAAATTGTTCACTCATCGTAAAGAAAATGGTGTTTTTTAAGGTAATCTAACATACACAATTTTTTATTAAAATCATGCTCCAAGCAATATATATTTTCATTATTTACAGGTTCCTTATTAGCAGTATTATCTTACTCCCTATGAATGTTGTTCGTTCGCTAAATTGCATTCAACGTACATTGGCATTTCCTGCGCCGATCACTTGATAAGACGTTTTGATTAGAAGAGTTCCATGAAAGTAAAGTCTACTCACAATATCTTGCTGCAGTATCTCTATATAAGTGCTACGCTCGCACTATTGTACAACATGTAACAAAATTTTCAGCTCCTTCGTCCAAGAAACTCGGCGAGTCAACGCTTCAGTCAATGTGTCCGCTAGCACTATGTTATAACGTCGTGTAATTGTTGTTTCTAAACTTCAAATCATGAAAATTAAACAATTGTTATTACGAGCTCACAAAGTATGGAAATAACTTTTCGGATCACCTGGCCACGATGCGAGATGGTGTGCAAAAGAAAAGAAAAACGCAATTGATGAATCTTAGGGAAAGACAGAACACAGTAAAACATTTTTGTCTTTATAGCCACAAGTATGAGGCATATTCTTGCAATTTTTAAACTATCAAAAATATCTCATTGGTGAGAAACGTGAATTAAGTTCAGCTACATGCGATAAATATCAGCCATCTGCTGTACTTGGACATCAGCACACGGGAGAAAGCGAATATAGCATTTCAGAAAACTTGAACCATTTGCCTCTGATTTATAGAGAGGATTTTTGGTAAACAGCCACTATACTTCCACTACCCAACTGTATAAATTTTGACAGTGACTCTAGATTTCCCTTTAGTTGAATTTTCATCCAAGCCAAATGGCGGTTACTGGTGCAGCTGGCAGCGTAAGTTTTTCTGAGACGACTTGGGGGCCCCGTCCGCCTTGCATCATCTTGCACACACACTTTTACCTTTTTTACAACTGAGAATTGTGTTTTGCAATGCATATAGAGCATTATTTTTGGCTCATGTATAATTGAACTTTGTCTCAGGTGTAATGTAATGCTTTTTACTCCTAATTCAACTTCAAAACGACTACATGCTTTGCGTATCGGCAGCCACCATGAAAATGTTCTATTCACAACTTAATTGCGATAAACTTAGGGTTCGAGTGTGAGCCCATCGCTTCAGGTTAACTTTTCCCAACTCGTCTACGAATTTCATGCTCTTACTTTTAAGCTTCAAAGTGTTATAAAACCATATATTAGGTGCAAAAATGCGAAAGAATTCATCTAAACTTGTAAATAAAAATTAATAATGGTTTTATTTTCAGAAATAATTTTAGAATGTTATGCGTCATGAAAATGATTGAATGTAATTATGAACTGAAACAGAATTAGGAATTCGGAGAACGTTAATTTCTGTGTGGAATGATAAATACGAAACTAGGGAAGATATATGCTCAAACACAAAAATTAGGAAGTAAAATTGCATATGAGGAATGATATTATTTTAAGAAATTGACATTTTTCAACGGACGTAAATTTTCTTAACTTCAGAAACTGTATGCATGAAAATTCGTTTGGCAAAAAAACCGTTGCAGAGAGTAATACTTCCCGGTGGAGGGAAAGGTTTGAGAGCGAAGGCAGGTGTGTGAAAGTTTGGGAGCGAAGGTTTGGGAGCTTAGACAGGTGTGTGAAAGTTTAGGAGCGAAGGTTTGGGAGCGAAGGCAGGTGTGTGAAAGTTTGGAAGCGAAGGTTTGGGAGCGAAGGCAGGTGTGTGAAAGCTTGGGAGCGAAGGTTTGGGAGCAAAGGCAGGTGCGTGAAAGTTTGGGAGCGAAGGTTTGGGAGCGAAGGCAGGTGTGTGAAAGCTTGGAAGCGAAGGTTTGGGAGCGAAGGCAGGTGTGTGAAAGTTTGGGAGCGAAGGCTTGGGAGCAAAGGCAAGTGTGTGAAAGGCGAAGTGGGGGCTGGATTGGGAAGTTTTTTCACTTTGATAAAATAAAAACAACATATGGGCCGAAATTTGGGGATGTAAGAAAATAATGCCAATTTAGCCAATAATAATGGAATGAGAACAGGGAAATAAAAAATTGAAACATCAGCTTAAAATGCGGAGGTATGCCTTGAGAGATGGGATGTGTCACAGCTCAACTTGCTGAGGATAGGCTACGGCGCGTACCAGAGCGCAAGGGTTGGTGTGAGAGTGCGAACGGAATCTGCGAAAATCTACGTTCCTACAGAAAAAAATGTTTGCATGTTTGCTGAATATCAAGAAATAATGTACAAAGGAGATGTAGACATCAAGGAGACTCTTGTGGGGAGGAGAATGAGGGCAGTCTTTTCCATTATGGATGAGAAGATGACAGAAAGGAGTCCTATTCAGCGATCGCTGAGTTGTTTGAAGCCGCGCATGAACGTCACTCTGATGCGGTTGAGCACGGTTTGCGAGAAACTAAAAAGGGGGCCGGCAAAGTCTTGTTCATCTGATGGAGTTCCCAGAAATTCCTTTTGTAGAAAAAACATTTAGGAATAACATCAAAAAAACATTTAGTTACATTCAGTTTTCTCATTCATTTCGTCATATGATACTTTGACTTCAGTGTATATTCTAATAGTTGACAAATTCCTTTTGCCGTGTGATAATGTTTTTTTAAAAATTATTCTACGTTTCATATTCATTCGACCACGTGAAAATCTAGTTTATCTCAAAATATATCAAATTTTCATACCAATCTTCCCAGATGTAAGTCGAGGCTAAATTAAAAATTTATCTCAGCATCCTACTCATCTCTCCATGCGAAACTCGAAAATTCATGTGGCTTTCATATTCATGTTGACATTCAGCGAACACGCCAGCAGGTGGCTGCGACTACTAAAGGAAGCTCAGTTCCAGCCCAGGCGCGGTCTGCTAACATTGAGCCCTTCTCTTAGTTTGTGTCATTGAAAAGTTTTGATTGAGCTTCTCATAACTTTTCCTTGCTCCCCTCCGCGTTGGCCGAAACATTCGCGCGCCGAAACTTTCATGAAAGCAGTCTTTCAGCTTGCATTTTGTGTACGTCTGAGTTGCATCTCGAATCTTGTAAAATCTTGTGATTTTTCCTTCAATATCATCCAGTAAAAGCAAGTAACTGAACTTGAATCAAGCTAAAAAAAAGATAATTCTTCATCGGGGCCGCAATGTTTTGTAAGACGACTTACTGAGTAAATTTGGCAGCATGGGACAGCCTCGCAGTCTCATTCTGAAGATTCGATTTCTAATGAAGCGTGTTCGAAAATCTGGACAAAATCTGGAAAACTCTGCCGTATTTTGAACATTTAAAAAAATAATTAGCCCAAATGAAGCGGCAATAGGCTGTCAAGTTAAGAAATTGCTTCATGGAGCTGGTATTTGTATTCAAGCAAGCTTCATAATACTCTACCAGCAGAAAAGAAGATACACTACTCATAGGAATAACCACTACGACTCGAGAATAATCGGTAATAAGATCTTGTTTCGAATCTAAAAATAGAAACTTTTTCAACAAAATTAATAACTGCCTTGCACATAACGCCAAATTTTTTTACCAACAATTTTTTCCGTTAGTTTCGTTTTTCTCTCCGGTTGAAAATCTCGTGGGTTGGCATAGGATAGGCAATACGTAGAGACTAGTTAAATTTGTTCATCCTATACTATTTAACCTTGGTACTCCAGGCAGTCCCCACTGTTTGGTTCGTCAGTTGTTGAGACTTCTGTCTCTTGTGTCTATTTTAATTCTTTCAGTTTCTCTTTTTCGTTTATCTATTCTTTACATTTTCTTCCTCTTTTTCCGAACTTGCTGTCTATATGCGCCGGGTATCCTGGGTGGGAAACTACAGTGTAAGGTTTCCTACCGTTCAATCTAAATAGTCCCTTCTTTTCGCTCTCTTGAGGTCGCCTATGTTGTAGTTAAGAAAGCGTAAACTGACCAATATAATTAAAATAACGAAAATAATCCTCTGCAAATTCTACTTCAATGCCGACTCCAATATTTGTTCCATAGTTTGAAACGATCATCTATTTTTCATATGGTCATTTTTTTGTATCACAACTAATTTTTTTAAATATAAAATATCCGAAGAGCCAAGTCCTATTGTTTCTATTATTACTGAATTATATCAAGCGAACATCTTGGTAGTCAAGTTCTGTTTACTGCACGAGAGAAACGCTTACGTTTTCAAGGCGTGATGATGACGAATTCATTTTTCACTCTTCGGTAAGAATAATTAAGAGTGATAATGTTTTTAAATGTGCTAAGCACACTCTTTAGTACACTTTAAGCACTTTAAAGACACTTTAATGCTATATTATATTAAAAGTTTACATTTCATTCTGTACGCATGATGCAAAAATGAATATTTTTTCTCTTCAGGCTGTAACTGGGATAACCGGAATAAAAATTCCACTGCGGTGTGTCGAAATGATATAGTTTTCAAATATTCTTAAGTGCTACTCAATACTGCGGGCCATCTCCAAGCAGGGCTGAGGGAAAAGTTGAGCTAGAGATTTCCTGGACTGCTTCATTAATGGCGACTTGTATTTCCAAAACATTCACGGCAGAATTTAATTTTCTTTTTATCTTCGAATACAGAAAAAATATTTATTCACACACCATCTACTACCAATCAAAAAGACAATTTCTTCATCAATTCCATTGAAGCCAAATGCAATTAACATTTGGGTAAAATATAAAAAATGAGAAACATAGTTTTCTTCTTATTTCTCTACACATATAACATCTAAACAATTTCTAAGAAGTTGAGTGTATTTTTTTAATTAAAGTAAAGTAGGCTCTCATACGATGCTCTCATCTGAAGAAAAGAGCAGCTCAATACTTCAAGCTGTTTTACAAATTTATCAATCATTCATCGAGAAATGATGAATTAATTTTTTAACTATATCATGAAGTCGACGAGCTGTTAACCAGCCAACTTTCATCAAGAAACGCACAATTCACTTATCCTAATTTGATCAAACTTATCGTGTAACTTACGAATCTCTTATCGAGGAAAAGAGCAGTTTCGACGTATTTGGTGGCAGTTTGGATGTCCCTGGCATACCGATGACGAGCTTGCTTTCGTTTGCGGCCGTGAGATATTCTACCGTAGCCGCTGTGGTCGTAGCCGACTCCGCTGGACCAGTCGTCTCCCGTCACGCCGCACTTCTGCGGCTGGTGCGTGGTGGACTTGGATGTTTCCGTCACGTAGTGCGGGTGGTGCGACTGCACAGAGGCAACAGAGTTGTTATTTTAGCGTTTATTAATGCTTCGCAACGAGTAATGGGGCATGACATATTGCAGCATGACGAGCCACAAGTACGCAAAAGTTGTGACTAGTCTCCGTTTCTTAAAAGAGGTGGGAAAGCAAAGTTCATGAACTTATATGTATAGAAAGTTAAAATTTCACCCAGGTGAACTGTCCAGGTTAATACAAGCATAATGAAGTGCGGGAAGGATACTCAGTTAATAACATTTAAATTTTCGAATTCCCTTTCTACAACAGTATTTGTGTTTTCCATATCATGTAGAAACCTGTGCAGGCTACTGGTTTTTATAATTGGAGACGGTTTCAAGAGATGGAGATGATTATAATTGGAGATTATTGGTTTGTGCAAAGAAATGCATGATAAAATAATGGCATTTGGCTACACAAAGTGTATCCTTCCAAGTGGTACGAAGGCAGTCAAACTGGAATTAAAAATCTGTGCTCAGAATATTTTTTCTATTGAGTACAAATTGTACAAAAGAATACGCGAAATTTTAATCGGCTTAAAATGGTGAAGAATTTTGAATACGGTACAACTATTTATTAATTTCACTACTAGACATTCTAAAAAAATGCGCTGGCATTCTCTCATTAAACTGTTAATTTAATTAACTAAATTGGTTCACAAATAGCTTTGAAAATGAAAGAGATTTCGTTGACATGCGATTCATTAAAGCACCATAAAAGTCGAGACAATTTGTCCACTTTCAGGGTATATTGAACAGAACACCAACTCCTCATTTTAACGCCTGATTATTGACGCATATTTTTATTTTCCTTCGATTTATCTGAGTCCTTAAAGGATTCGAATCAGAAAACCATCTTCTTTTGTGTTATGTGCTGCCTGATTAGATGGTATCAGAGAAGCAGCTCTCACTTATCGAACTCCTTAGTGAAAAACACGCTGAGGATTAAAATCAGAATCGTTGGTCTGGTCCAAAACATTCTTAGCTAAGAGATTCACGGAATGTCGAAGTTGATCTCTTTAAAACTAACCAGCAGTATATTTCAAATATCGGGTAGCATATGTTCTCCCGAAATATTTTTGCAGTCAAATCTAAAAGAGAACGCATGTACTTTTGTACTTCTGAGTTTACTCGATTATGTCCCCTCTTAAGCGAGCTACAAAAACCTTATTTTCGAGTTGTTGGTTGTCATTGTCAGTTAAATATTTTGCATGTAGACTGGAAAATTGGATTTGATATGCAATAATATTTACAGACAGCTCCTAGTTTCTTGTTCTCACCTTAGCATTCCAATATTGCTTTAATTAACATGCCTGGCGTTGTCACCTCTCCTATCCTAGGCGCGTTACTGCCTCCGGTGATATCAAAGCTACGCTCGCCGTATTGAATTTGGGTAGATCGATGATGATATCAATGTTTCCCTCATTGAAGTTTATACCTCGTGAATACCTTCGTGAGTACCTCGTGAATACCTTCTCTTAATTTCTAAAATGTTCTCACACGTAGACACTTATTGAAGGAATCGTTTTACGAAAAACTGATTCGGACACTATAAGGTTACTCGAAGCCTATTTCACGCGAGATCAATTTAGACCACATACTCATTCGTTCTTTTAATATTAATGCAGCTCATCGCAGTTCCAATAATGTATTCAAATAAAAACGAAAATTCCCTTTTTGTCAGCATTCCTTCAAAATGCATTTTATCTCGCTTGAAGTGTCTGATCAATTATCATCTGGACGATACTAATACCAATAAACGACATTTTGTCAAAAATGGTCTTACTCATGAGCCAATCCTTCATGATCTATCTTTACGAAGTCGTTCTATATGTGATTCTTTTCTTGGGGTTATAGATTCAATTTATTATTCTCTTATTTACTTATTGCAAATTGATTTAATGTTTTAACAGATAATCCATGCTCAAAGAATATTGAGCAGAAATTCTTGTAATCTCTAGCATTTAACAAAGTAATTGAAAATTTTTCGTACTATCACGCTCATAAAAATCAGGGAAGAAACTTACGTTTACATCAAGTAAGTATTCAATTTCTGGCCTCTGACGAATGATAGCCAAATTTTATGCTACGCAACTAAAAGTTAGGCCTCAAGATTTTCATGCTTTTTAGCAAAACAGAGGCAGCTAGTTCTTTATTTTCGTAATAAAGATCCTACGCTACAGAGTATGCAAATTTTCTTGGCAAGCAATTTTAATTGTAGTTCACGGCTCTCTGCATCGAGCAGTTGAGCTTCTCGAGCCCTGCATGCGTGCGTGTAAGTTAGCTTTAGTTTTTTCCCGTTGCTTTATTTTCCATTACGAATGCATACCTCTAAGGTTTCTTGTGCGAAACTAAAATAGAGTGAAGTCTTTAAAATCAGACTCAATCATACGTATGCGACCAGTCATGTTCGTCTAGTACTAGAATCACCGTGTACCCATAGTTTAATCTAGCTCTTACTGTGCTCACGTTCTGAAAAGAGCGAAGTAGAGATTCTCTTTCATTTGTTTAACTGTTATGAACCGTATGTTTCCTCACTGCGGTAATCTGCGCTATTCCGAGAGTAATTTTAACACGGATGTTTCTCCCCATGATCGCACAGTGTGTGATACAACGCGTATTATTCGAGCACTAGAGCGAAAAGAAATTTAATGAAGTAATTTCGAGTCAGAACGCGAGAATGCGACACTTTCGAACACGAGCCAAACTTCAAAGTTTATCGGATTAATATCGCGGAGCTCGGGGCCATCAATTCCTCAAACAGCACGCTTTAAAATTTTGCTGACACCTCCCTACTTAATACGTAGTGTGGAATTGGAGCGCCCTCCTTCTCATCGCGACTTGGCACCAAAGTTTACTCGGAACTCGGGTTAAATTATGTCGTGTATCAAGGACAAATGAAATCAATGGCTGATCTTGATTCTATTTGCAAAAAAAGATTACTGTGGTGTTTGATTAAAAGGATGTTGGACCACCGAGAATAATGATTAGAGAACAAGTGCGTTTTTGTGAGTAAAATGTTATGCGCAAGCACTTCTATTTCATCTCGAATTCTAGGCTGGTCCCAATAAATTTTGAAAAACGTTGTACATTCTCATTCATGCAAAAAACGACAAGCTACGTGCTTGCGCTGATGATGCTCAGCATTTTTGCACTTGATCGCCTTATATAACTCAAGACTTCGGACTGAAATTTTCTTCAGCATTTCTTTATGATGTTATCGGCAGGCCAATCGCAAGTCCATCCTTATTTAACCTGGACTCTTATTATCATTGGTGATAATTGGTTATAATTACCTTTAAATGCGAACTTTCTTACCTTTCACTTAGAAATTTGTATATAGTCATTTCATATTAGCTTGTTCATCGCCTGTGAATGAAAATAGTTTCGTAACTTATGGCAGGTCCAGATAGGGTAACATTTGCTTGGATGGTACATATTTCAAATGGGTACAAATATTTACGATACACGTAGAGACCTCACTGGAGCGTCTTTTGAAGTTTTTGAATGTTTGGAATGTAATTTGTTAACGGCAGAACTATAAGTGCAAAAAATTTGATTGGCATGCTGCAAAAAAGCTTAACAGATTTGAAATCATGCGCTTGTACGTTACTACACTTCCAGCGGTTAATATTGAGGTTTCGATAGAAGCGCTGAATTCAAAATTTTTAAAATATACTTCATCATTCATCATGTATTTTTTCGATGTTGTTTGGCTTACAGGCAATATTTCAGCCCTTTTAATTATTGCATATCTATTGTGTCATTGAAGTTCCGTTTGTTTTTGAACTTCCGCTTAGTTTTTCACGTTCTCTGTGTCTTGGTATACTCTGTCTCGGTATTGGAAAATCGCCTTTCTGTTTTCGTGTCTCCTCTATATCTTCATATTCAGTGTCTATCATTTTTTTAGAAACATTGAGCTGAGTACTTTCAGCATCCTATAATAAGTATGCTTTGTTTTGTATTGAATTCTTTGGGCCTTTGCATATCTTCCATATTTCGAAAAGTCTTTCAAGTCTTTGTACGTTTTTGACGTACCTTGTACATCCGCTATTTCCTGAAATTTTCAGGGAATCTTGGAATGCTCCTTGGAAACAACGAGTCTTGTGAAGGCTCAGTTCTGGGCTATCACTCTAATTGTGCTTTGAGAATGATCCGCCGCAGCTCCCGGTAATGCAACGCCGTTCTTCCGTTATCGATCTGAGATCTTTGCAAATCTGCCCAGCTCAGCCGATACAAAGAAGACAAGATCCGCTGAAGTGCTGCTGGTTCGGGCGAGGGACGAGAGGGTATTGTTGTTGTGCTCGTGAGGGAGCAATGGGAGGGAGGAATGAAGGGGTTATCAGAGAACGTGGGGTAAGCGGCGGGGAGCAAAAAGTGACGATGGTGAACACGTGGGAGTTACGACCAAAATCTTGAGTTCAGTCTGGCTCAAGGATAGAGGTATTAAGTCGTCTAGCGGTGGGGACGGAATCTTCTGGGTGTGTCATAAATGACAAAATAACCTTCCAATATAACAGTGATTGAAAAAATCTATCCTCATGTTGCTAAAGTAATGGAAAAATGACATCTTATTCATAACGCGTTTTACATTTATACCTAAAGAGGCTACCTGTGGTCATCTTTTGTTTTAGATATCGATGATGGTATAAATTACTGTTGAAGAGGGATTTTGATTTATATCAAAGTCATCCTGAATGAAAACATGTCGAACCTAAACTTTCATCTAAATTGAATGGGGAGCAGAATAAAGCTGAAAAATTTGAACAGTGACGGCTATCTAGATAACGCTCATCCTCAACTCCGGCCCAAGCGCAGGGCTCCCCTCGTCTGCCAAAATATCGAACAAGTTTGTCGTCGCCCCGGCGAGATTTTGACGCAATTTTCGGGAGAGTGGATCCGAGGAGCTATTGTGAGGGCCGCATGTTTTCGAAGCCCTCGTATGATAGACTCCCTCGATTACAATAGCGCGCGTTCTGACAAATCAATGGAACGAGAGACAGCAGGTGATGCTCCATAGGAGCCAGAGTCTGCTGAATCCTTTGAATCTCGGCTGCTTAATATAGGATCTCCTGGAGACATGCTTTTCAGACACGCTTTCCTCGTCTTTTTTACAAAGCTTGAGTGAAATTATTTTAGCCGGTACGCTGATCACAAAAGAAATGCAGGTCAAATTAGTTATAGGAAAAATTTGTTATTTTTCGAGTTGGATAGCAGTGAGTTCAAAATATCATCTGATGAAATCTCATGAGCTGCTGATGTTATCTCGGAAACCTTATATCTTTTTTTAATTACTTAACATAGGGGCACGTCGTTACATGCTCTCGCCTTGGTCACTGGGGCTAAAACTTTGCTGACTCAACATGAGCCACGTTTTTCGGAGCTTTCAATTTTTTTATTTAAATACTCATTTTTCATTCTATCGGATACTTTTTCAGATTATAAGTGGTATTCTGGTCATGAATGAAGTATGAATTGAATCAAAATGGTAATCATTAATCATTCACTTGAAGAACGCAAATCTACACATGGCAGTGAAAGAAATAATTGGAAAATGAATCAGAGTCAGTTTCATAAAGAACTGAAGAAGAATTTTAGCGCATGTGGTGCATTCTACAAAGAAATTTGTGGAACAAACAAAACAATTCTGAATGATTAAATAGTTTAATTTCATATTTCCAGTGATGGGATCAACTCTCATGACAAAGTGGTGCCAAGAAAATGTCGCAAATTACAAATGTTCGTGATAAAAACCACATATTTGGATTTAAATGCTGGGCTATTTATAGGAAATGTTTCGACAATCATGATTTTTAGGATATTAAGAACGAAAATGCCTTCTTAGTTGACATAAGTATCATGCAATTCCTTTACAATGTATTTAATACTTTTCCGTAGAATTTGCAAGGCATGAAAAACTCTTAGGCGTAGTTATACCAAGCGAAAGGAAATGGGCAGAGTCGTGCTGAAGGGAGATGATGTAATGAAATCAAAGGAGAGAATGTTAAGGGCTCTATGGGACTGGTGAGAGAACTTAACATCGTTGAGATATACTAAAACAAAATTGGGATTGAATATGGGACAAAATGAAAAATATTTAGCTCAATAGCTCTTCAATAAGAATAGCAAACAGATAAATAGTGATAAATAATATTCAACGCCTAGAGATGTTTTGAAAAATAGGGTGAGCTACAATTCAGCAAGCTGGGAATTCAAGAGCGGGACCACAGGGGACAGAGGCTTCTTTGGCTGGCCAGTGCGAGGGTGTGGGCGTGAGCTCTGCAAATCAAGGATGGCTGCAATAAAACGCCGTGTAAACAGTGAAGGATTCCGTGGGGGAGGAAGAAGAAAAGCATTAATGTACGTGTAAGCTGTCTTCATAGGGAATTTCTAAAATATCAGGCATTTTGATAGTAGGTGGCTTTAATCTGCCGTAAAAGTCAAGCCGGGTAGTTTTGCTTTCAGAATCCAGTGTCATAATAACAGAATATAGTCTGTTTTTGTCATGGAAAATATTTATTTATCATTTAGGGTTGATTAGAAAAAATTTTCAGCACAAAATTTAAAAAAAATACGAATTTTCCTCGTTACCACACTCGTTGCGCTTCATTAGAACTGACGAGCAGAGATGCCATCTCGGAACGAAATCCAAACATCATGGCCTTCGCCTTTCAGTAGTGGCTTTCAGTTGTGATTTCAGTAATCAATAACTAATCATTCATACAAACATGTTCATCACAAAATTGAAAAATTTTCTATCATCTCCACTTATTACATGTGAGGAAATACTACTCTCATAAGATTTTTTGGGGAATTTTTGGGAAATACTCTCGTAAAATATTTTTTGGGAATTTTTGAGAAATACTCTCGTAAAATATTTTTTTGGGGAAACAGGCTTGCAAAAAGTTCTTTGGGAAAATACTTCACTTTATGGTTCAAAGATGCTGTGCTTTATTTAGTGAGAGATGTTACAGCAAGGATTGGAATTTGACGGTTAGGCCGCCAAGCGGGGCTGCTTCGAGGGGGAAAAAGGGGAGACGTAGCAGAGAACCTATTGTGCTGCACCAATGAACGCTTGCCTAGTGATCACGCGAGAAGGTGTGTCTGAGCACACACCAATGGGAGACCCAGACGTCAGAACAAACAAGAATCCCGCCAATCAGGATGCAGATACGGCCTCTGTAGAATGGAATGTTCGAGAACGATCTCGAAGCAAGGATGCGAAACGCTTATAAGGAGGGTAGATGAAGCCTAGGGAGGAATTTCCCGCTCGGTGACGCTACGAGCGAGACGCATAAGCAAGGAGGGGTTTTGCAGCCGGAATACCGGCAGACGCCGGTATTACCCGGCATTACACCAAGTCCGATGTTGACTGCAAGTGAAAGAGCGCCGCCGGCACATTTTCGACATGAGCAGCCAAAATCCAACATCTAAGGTGAAAGTTAACCATCGAAGTTTCGAGAGGAGGCGTCCAGTGTATCAGCAAGCTTCAAAGTACTGACCTGCGTCAGGAGGCATTCGTAGCACAGCAGCGAGGCAGCGGTTATCGGCAAGTGTAAATGTTGTCAACGACGAAGCATTCAAACATCTCTGCATCGGGGACGAACTCACAGGCAACTTCAGCGTCAAGATTTGGAGCCACGCATTTGCTAACATTGCGAGTGTCAGCAGTCAAGTTCGTTCACCAACAATGCGAAAATCAACTCACAAAACTACAGTGAATTGGCGCACCAGCGAGACTCTTAAGAAATTCCCGGCACCAGGGCGGCTGTGAACACGAGCTGGGATGTCGGCAGCACGAAGAAGAAGCGGGAAGGCACCGCTGCAGCGCGTTAACGAGAGATCAGCCCAAAACAGCAGCGACTCTAAGCAACGACAAAGGAGATCAGCAGTGAAAGATAGCACATCGGCAGTGAATGTCTATCAGTGAACCACTTATTATCAAAGGGGCGAGTGTTTTATGTATGTGAGAGCTCTGTTAGGTGGTGATAAAAGTTCAATTTCAGATGTAGATCAGCACCCCAGAAAAGTGCTTTTCAAAGTGTCGCGCAAAATCATATAATTTGTAGGCAATCGGTTTCCTGGGTTTATTTAGTCGAGGATCGAATTCACGTTGTGAATTGTGCGGCGCTTCATATGATTCGACACCGTGTTGCAGCTCCAGGTTGAATCGTGATATGTTATTCTCGCTAATATTGTGTTTTATGTTGCTGTGGAACCTGCGGTTTTGTGGATGCGTAATTTGTTGTCTACGATGGAGTATTGGTAACTTGAATTCTCGGTAAGCATCACATTTATATCGTGTCACGTTTAGAGTCTTATAACTGTAGAATGTGTGTGCCTTTCATTAATGCAGTTGTGCTCTTTCAAATTATTTCGTCTCAATGCCTTGTGTGATTTATCCACGTGTTTCTCCCAAATAAATTCATGTAAATCTTCAATCCTTTTATTCTCCATGTCTGGTATGCAGGTGTACGCAAGCATGATGGACAATATTTTAAATTTTTCGGGGGTTGAGAGTCCCTCAGCGTATGGAAAGGGGGTCCTAAACCACCTGTATCGCAACATTACACTCAAATAAATATAGGTTGCTTTGTTGCTCAGATGCTTGCAGTGAGTTTGACAAGTGTGAGATATTATCATGGAATGCAGATTGATTTGCTCTTCCTTTTACTTTTTCTCGACAATGCCTTGTGGTTGGCCTTTAGAATATTTTAAAGTCAACTGATTTTAAGCCCCGTCAACAAATGCAACAAACATCATAGTAAGATTGTCATTACAGAAGGGCAAGTAATTTTACTTAAAATGCAATTTTCAAGGATTAAACATGAGGAAGTGTGGGAAATTTTGAAAATAAGTTTTCGAGTAAACGGATGAAACTGACGCTAAAGTTTTTATTCAATCGTATCGAATGGCTTCGTCCTGATTTTGAATATTTGCAAGGAATAATAGATAGGTAGTAACTATAACTCAGTTAAGCACTTCAAATTCTTAACTGAAGAATTCTTTAAATTCTTAACTTAAGTTCTTCTTTAATATAGACGTTATAAACTCAATAATTACGTCTGTTGCATTTTTTTTCTAAGTACTATAAATGAGTTTCAAGGGAAGAAACTCAATTATTACGTCTGTCACATTTGTTTTTCGAAGCACTATAAATGAGTTTCAAGAGAAGAAACCAGTACGAATAGTTAAAAAGAATAAAAATTTGACTTCAAGATGATATCATTTAGAAACAACAAAATTGGGGGACTTCACGTGACATCCCATGTGGCGCGATGGCAGCTACACACCACCGCACACAGTAGGCGTACACCAAAATTCCAGCCCTAGATATAATATAATAATAATGAAGGCATCTACGGATGCTTTATTTCCAATCAAGCCTGATACATATCACCTTGTACATTGGATTTTCAAATGCCTTATAACTAACGCCAGGACGCCATGACGCTTTCCCCCGGTCGAGACCGGTACCCATTTCAGACACCTGGGTGGAGTGGGGTATTGTGCTTGGAATTTTTCTCCTATACCCAACAGAGAAAATCGCCACTGCCAGCGCCGAGTTTCGAACCCGGGTCCCGGCCGCACGGCGGCGGAACCTATAGCACACGGCTATCGCGAGCACACGGCTATCGCGAGATATTGTGCAGTGTAACTGCGTCTGCAGAGACATATCAAAGGTACGCAGCAAATTGCAATAAGACTTAAAGTTAAAAAGAAATGAATCTGTGCTACAACATATGCAGTACGATATTTAAAAGTTTTGTGTATCATTATAAGCGTAATAAATTTGTACCGTAGCTCGTATTAATAGCCCATCCTCTTTGCAAATGAGTCTCTGCCGTCTCCCGCTCGCTGTAATTTAAAATGAGATCAACGAGCGCTCCATCGTCGGAGCGAAACCACACAAGTAACAGAAGTAATTCTTTGCAAAACATCCCCAGCTTGAATCAGTTAGGAATTAGGACGCCTGCATGCAATGAGCGGCGCAGCGGAATTACCGAGTCCTAATACTGATGCAAATTAAGGCTGTCGTCAGTAAAATGAGTCAAGTTGTAATGGGTCACTGATTGGTTCAGTTTGATAGATGCAGATCGCTACGAAAACAGTTGTATTATTTAGGCTATTGCTAGCAAGCGATTGGTTGTAGACCAGGTAATGCGAGTAAAGTTTATTTTAAGGTCGAGCGAGAAAATATGCTGGCAACGTTGTGCTATGGTCGCTTAATGTAATTGCTTTCCATCCCAAGTGGTGTAATCGGGTCGGAATGGACAGAGATTTGTACAGCATTTTTTTCATACATTTTCATTGCGACTCTATCTATGTTTTGTCTTTGGACGATGTTACTTGAAATGCAGGACTCACGTTTTGTTGGTTTTCACAATTTTTGCTTTGATTTTTTTCATGGTGTTTTCAATGTCATTTCGCGTTTATAAACTTGGTGTAAGTTGTGTTTTGTTCGGGTCTCATGCTAATTTCTTGTACTGTATTTTGCCTTCATGTGCACCATTTCGGATTATGTTTAACTCACGTTCTTCGTCCGAATAGAAGTAATTGAAGTTTTTCAGTTTATTGCTTTTATAATCATGATGATCAAAAATGCGCAGAGCAGGAGTTTTCCTTTATCGCTTATCTTCAAACTTCTCTGTACACCTCCCTCTCATTTTTTTACGATGAGGATTTGATTACTTAATTCAAAACAATTAATTATCCTAAAACGGTGAGGGTCGAAATGGAATCGGAAGAAATTTTGTCAACTATGACTCGACTCTCCAACACCGTTTGAATTAGAAATTACATGAACCTGGGTTGGAATCCCGAAGATTGATTTGCCTCTTATTTTATTAAATGGATGAGTATATTTTGAGCAGACAAGGTTCTAAACCTCGTTTACGCTGCACTGCCGGTGAGCTAAGCCGCAAGTTCAGGCGTTTGCAAAATCCTGTTTGAATCCAACTAAGGCTTTCAAAATCTTTCAAAATAACAAGTGACTCAAAATTACCTCATAAAACTGCATCGATATGCTAATTTCGATTCTTTAAGATTAGAACACTCCCTGAAATGTAGCTTCTCTGTTATTTTAAGGACCAAATGTGAGCAGCGCTGTTTCCTTAAGTTTATTTTATAACTTCACTTTTGAACTTTTAGTTTCATTTTCATTTGCTTGTTCACATTCTTCACGTTGCGTAGGTGACGATTTTTTCGAACCTGTACTTGGGATATTTCTGGAAGCTTGTACATAACTAAAGCATTCGCTAACTACATTTAATACTTCTAAATTTTTCTCATATTTTCCTAACTTTTTCAGGAATGGGGTGGCATGCTTTAACAGCATGTGTTCTTCAACTCAGATAGGGACAATTTTCGCCAAAACAGTGCATCACTAACTTGTCAAACTCTTGTTTTTTTTAATTTTGAAAATCTGAGTTAAGTGGCAGGCTATCTTTGATTTACTACTGAAAACACTCTAACTGTGTATCTAAAGTTAGTCTCCAAGCCTAATCATCTGTGGCATTCATTTTACCAAGTTCAGTGAGTTAAATTAGAAGTAAACTGTATGACGCCCGTACTCCTGACGGTGGAGTATACTTCTATCATCGTCTTATTTTCGATCATTTGACAAAGCATTTAAATCCAACTCACTAACAGTTTGTTTCTCTTGTCCTTACCTTTGCAGAATCTATGCTCTATACTCCTACTCAAGTCCCTGTGCATGACTGGTGGCTGACGGCGGGGACTTGGTAGCAGAACGGTCCACTCAGCTCGTACCTACAATCATGTTATTTTCTTCTTGTTCATTCTTGTGCTGCTCACGCCCGTCAAAACACAGAGAAAGCTGTTACGGTAGTAGTACATTTAATTTTCTTTTCTGAGCTGTTTTAATACACATGCGTAATATTTTACAGCGATTTACCAAAGGCTCGCTGTACTTCAGTGCAACACAGCTTGACGGACAAACTTATTTAGTTCCTTAATTTAATTAACTCGAATCATTCGATTAATGATTTGAAAAATTAATAAAAAGACGAGCATTGGATGGTTTAAACATTCCTCTGCTGAAGTTTCCCACAAGTAGCAAAATTTAATATATTTACACAAACATTTTACTATTATGTACAGTATATTCCAGGTAGATCGATTTAGATCCTCACAGACGGTGAGCTAGAGAGCAATTTTCTTCAACACGCATGTCGTGAACAGGAACGGAGTATTTTTTTATTCGATTCCATTTTTTATTTTATACCAGCGTTAAATACCATTCTTCTTTCGTTTTAAAAGGGGGACATTGTTCATTCCGACATTGTTCACTCAATGTCGACATTGCCATTGTACATGAAGCAAGATCCAGATTTGTCGCTCCTTCACCTGGCGAATTTAAGCTATCACTAACGCTCAAGACACTGTTTTTAGTTAATACTAAAAAAATTTACGTGATCAAGAAGTCAACTGTTGCGTCTAACTAATGGTTTTAGCAGGGATGAATGTGGCCTGATAGTTACCTCAATTTGATGTTTTCATCACGTGTGGGGCCTTACCGCCGCAGTTGACTACCTTTACTGCAGTAACACCTTTAAAATAGAATTTAGTTTTATTCCTAACTTGTAAATAGCCCCTGTGATGTAACTCTGAATTTTGACGACATGAATGACTGAGAGAAATAATCGATTAGTGTCCATCGGGGATTAAAATTTTACAAGATAACTTTTTTCGTCAAATGTATATATAAATGATACATTTCTTCATTTTGGGATCTTACCAAACGTCAGATGTCCATAAAAACTTTCACTGTAAAATATCAAACAGTAATCCCAGAAATTCTAGTACTACTCACCAATAGCTCAAATACTGCCTAGATCTCTCCCGATTATTTGGGCTTCTTAAATCACAAATTTAGAGACAGAACTTAGAAATTTTCCTTTGAATCCACTAGAGAAGTCTACTGGATTACGTCTCATAAGTGAGGTCTATTTCTCCTTATTCAACCCTGTTGTGAGTCACAGTATGTGCACAGCTAAAGGCTGCAAGAAAATATTAGCCCTGATATTTACTAGCTTTTAGTCAACAAAAATGTGCAGAATGCTGGATCCTAAACGGCGTAAAAATAGCAACGGCTGAAAAGTTTAAGCCGTGCGCAGTACAAAAGATGAGCAAGAGAGCATGAAAGTTGAAGTTCGATCGCACCAGTTTAGCTGTTGTGAATGAAAGCAAACAGCTATGATTTCAAGGGCATGAGAAGGCACACAGGTGTGCCCGTTGCATAACAATTTCCTCCGGAGTTACAGTGCTGGTGGCACAGAAGCCCATGGTGGCGGCTCTCTCTCCAGTAATTGGAAACATCAATTCCATTACGTTGTCCCTTGTTCACTCAATGCAGCAGTTTCATTGTGGCGTTGTGAGGCGAAAACATGTTTTCAGAAAGTGCTCAGTGACATTGCATAATTTGGATTTTGTTTCGGAGGGACAAGGAAATTTTTTGCTGGGATATTTTTGTAGCATTTGACATGTTTATTGATTTGTTTTCAGAGAAAGTCTGCACTTAACATAATTGACTACTCCATTTTCCCACTTCCTTGCACAGTTGCAAATAGTGAAATGTGATCAGGTTTACTTGAGTGTAACTGAACAGAACGCTCGAGAAGATACCAAATTTGCAGGGTAGCTATCGCTGGTTTACACGTAGCAGTACACAGAACAATTTTATTTCATCACTCTGCAAGATATTTCTGTAGTTATTGTGATGGCTAATCGCAATTGATCGTACATGTCGATCAAACTTTGGTTTTTAAGTGCGAAGATCAGCGATGTCAATCTACTGTTATCCATAAACTGTTATCCATAGAGTACGTTCTTTTCAGTATTATATCACAAAATGGAAAAAATAGAATGACTTCCGCTTCCATAGAAATATCAGATGAAGTCATATATAACTTCTCTTTTTTCAATTTGTTTTTCTACGTACAACTGAATAATTAAGTAAATTTAATAAACTGTATGTTATCCAAAACCGCCAATAATATTTCTAATTCTAACAAGGAAATATATTAAGACAAAAGTTCCAGGTCCTGAGTTGAAGAAATACTTAGCAAAGAACTTATTTTACTGGTTTATTTCTCAGAAAATTTTTTGTCATTCAAATTAATGAACGAAAAGACGGAAATTAACATGAGCTTAGTATGGAGAATGTGTCATACGGGGTATAACAGAACAGCGTGGCTCTGAAAAATTTTTGTCTCGGTTATTTTTTCCGAGTGTGGTCTCGCATTGCCATGCAAAAGAGCATCGTGATTTCTGTTAACAACTGCAGACCGTTTTTAACGAGATTCCATGGACATGTTGACAGTGTTACTCAATCTATACTATAATAAGAGCTGCGTCCGCCCGTCTCTCGGTCTGTCCGAAGCCAGCCTGCAGTGTGTGATGAGCGTATCTGTGATACAAGCTCCAGCCCTATATATTTTGACGGGCCGTGTTCACGCGGCCTCATCAACTCTCGAGAGATTGTATTTTTTAATTTCTCACAGCCTTTCTCTCATTTCGCCCTCTGTTTTATTTCAAATAAAGGGGGGTGGATAAGTAAATCATAATTAAGAACACTGTAAACCTGAATTTAGAATAGTATAAATCTGAATTTCTGTTTAAGTACTTGTAAAAGAATATACTTGGGTGACTAGAATATTACTGCAGTTTTATGCTATTCAAACTAAAAAGCAATAATACTATTATATTTATCGGGATTTACTCTAACACCTTAGCCCTGAAACTAGAGACTTGGTCTAAAGTTTGGTTTTATTCTCTTGGTCAGATTTCAACCCCTCCTCTGGCCACGCTCCTTTACTAGCTTTATTTCTTGCGCTCAGGGCAAATTACACTAAATGTGTTCGAAAATATAGCCTATGCAGAGGTGTATAGCCTACCAAGGTCTCAGGTACTTTTGATGTAGAGCATCAACATGTAGCAGTTCTTTTTTTTTTATTCGTTTTACTTTCTCGTCTTGGTGATTTTAAGGCTATCATTTGAAGCTGGGATAATACTGTTGGTAGAACAAGCAAAATTGAGAATTTTAGTCACTGTTTGCTTTCAGGGCACAAAAATCCGAGCTTTAGTCATTATTATCAGTGGTAGTGTTAACGCACGAATTTCTACACGTGTGCATCTTTAGGAAGGTCAGTTTTTTGAATTGAAAATAATTGAATTCTAAGAGGAGCATTTTTTCAACACCCCAAAACGAATTGAACTTTCAACATCGTACGAGGGCTGAATTTTCCCTCAAGCAACTGAGTGCAGATGTGTAAAATTTGGCCTTTTGATCGTGATATTGTGGATAGCTCTCGAAAGTGAAGGAACGGATAGACGTATCCTTTTATATAACTCTGCTCGTAAGCAGGCATAGAGCTGATTTCAGAGTTTGTGTACTGCGCAAAAGAATATACGAGCACATACACATGCGAACGACGATGCGAGATTAAGAAAAATTATGCACGCACAAATGCTATCACTTGGATAAAGATACAATGGGTCAACAATTCAGATGTAAGCAGAATTATGACCTATAAACTCTTACGAAAACGGATATTGGGAACGAAACAGTATAGAGGAAAACATCATTAGTTTCAAAGCAAAAATAACATTAGATAAAAAAATAATAATGTGTATTTCCAAGTTGTCACATGAGATACATGCCAACATGCCAACATAAAAAACAAGCACAATGAAAAACAATGCATCTTTCAGTTTGCAGAAAAACTGCATTCAAAGTTAGGAAATAAAGCTCAACAAATTACCGAACTCGACACCAAAATGAAAGCTGAAACTGCAGGCAAAAGAACAAATGTTTTTGGGTAGAGACGGGCAGGCGAGGCTCGGAGGCAGCGCTGCAGAATAGGACACAGCTCCCCGCAACCCTCGAAATCGATTCCAAGCAATTACTTGAATCGAATCAGTGAATTTGGAGCAAAGGAAGCGCACTCAATTGTATTATTCTCCGTTCTAAGCGATTCAAAGAAGCAATAAGATGAGCTTTCATTCAAACCTTTATGCGGGCAAAATTGGGACTTGTAAAAGCGTTGTGGCGGAATCGCGCAAAGGCTTTCAGAAGCGATATCCAAGTGCCGCACCCGTCAAACTTGGAGCGTTCCAGCGGAGTCTCCAGGCGCCCTAAGATGCTCAAGTCTCAGTTTGATTGCTTGCGCGATCGTGTTCGGGAATCTGAGAATTTGTACAAGTATCAAGGCTACTTGACCGTTTTCTTTCGGGTGAAAATTTCGCGCTGCTTCTCCGAATACTCTGAGCTTTTAATCGCCATGAGTGGTCTTCACAAAACTAAATAGATGGGAAAAAGTTAGAGTGCACGAGGTTGATATTTTTTACCTCATGGAAGTCGAATTTCAGTCTGAAATTAAAGTAAGTGATATGAGGTATGAAGATGGTAAAAATAGAATGCAGGGTGTTTACCATACTTATAAAATAAAATATTGTTAACGTATAGAATGTCCCATGATTTATACAAGCGATCTACTTCAGTTGTAGAGCATCTTTGAAATTACTTTATGCCTGGGTTACCATGAACGACCGTGAGAACAATTTTGAAGCATATGGAGACATTTAAAAATTCCCAACATCGGCTTAAAATCAACGGAACATGCCTTAAACTTTCCGCATTCTCAGCCAATATTTTAGCATAAACTTCTCATGAAGTTTTGCGTTGCGTTCAGGCCGCGGACACCCACCAAGTTCTCTCCCCCAGCGATGGGTGCGACGATGAGCGTCTCGTTGCCCAGCTGGATGATGCCGGCCAGTCCGTTGCAGGTCCTGAACGCTGCGATCGCGCCCGAGTAGTCCTTGACCGTGCCGTGGTAGTAGCAGTGCTCGATCTGCAACGTCACGAACTCCAGTTAGACATACTACAAATTAGAAACACAGGAAAACTGTTATTTTGCGTTTTAAAGTGACACGAAAACTGTTGATTTGACTTTTAAAGTGACACAAAACTGCTATTTCTCGTTTTAAAGCGACATGAAAATTGTCATTTTACATTCTAATAGTGACACGAGAGCTGTAATTATACGTTTTAATAGTTAGCGACATGACAGCGAATACCCTAATTTTAAGTATTTGTACTAATACGAGAGCTGTAATTTTGTGTTTTAACAGCAATAGGAAGGCTGTAATTTTACATAGTAATAGTGATATCACTTCTGTCATTTTACGTTTTAATATATAGCGACACAAAATTTATCATTTTGCGTTTCATTAGTGACACGAACGTTGTCATATTACGTTTTAATAGTAATACGAAAGCTGCAATTTTATGTTTTAACAGTGACACGAATGCTGTAATTTGACATATGAATAGTGGTAATTAATATATCTTTTAGGTTTAAAAAAAGAAAATAAAAACAACTTATTTCCAGTAAAATTTAAACATGAAATCTTCAACATTGGTTTTAAAATCTCTTAACATTAAGATCTTTAGTTGATACTCACATATAGGTATCGTAATACCCATGTCAATTGTCGAAACCGAAATGATTGAGAGAAAAACATGAAAAAAAGCATTCCCTTCGTTGCGTCTATCTTGTTTTGACAATGCATATAAATATACCTAAGAAAACATAAACCTAGTTGTTGAAAACACTCTCGTTAGTACGCACCTACATTGAAATATGAGCATACGAACACAGGAACTATTGATGTTAACAGGAAAATGGTCTGATTTCGTTTATTTTGCGCCTAAGACCATGAGGTCGACATTCGGGACAACTTTTCATTCTTCCCTATCAGCTAGTGTGTCAGCTAGCTAGCTATCAACTAATGTGTCAGAGAGCATAAAATAATTTACCATAACACAAATTTATGATATTTCCTACGCTCATAATACTGGCACAAAAGAGTTCACTAAAGTTAAAAACATGAGATGGATTATTGTACAATTGTACATATCATTTATATATATATATAAATTTATTATATATATGTATATAAATATATTATGCATATTGTTTAAATATATATATAAATTTACATACATAAATATACGATCTGCACACATACATTCATACGTGTACGTAAATATTCGCATACAAGCAACCACATTGCATACGCATACTACAAAAATGTGATGCATATGGTATAATGTAATGAAATATATGATAAATAACGATAGAAATTCGTAACTACGTTTTCCAGTACGTACTGCACCTTACAGTTATAGTGTAGACGCAAGATAACGAGCTAATTTGGTTTTGATTTCTCTTAATGTTTGAGGGATTTTGATGCTCTGGGGAAGTTTGTTCCCCAACAAGGCGCCTGATATTGATAGAGCTTTCTGCCCAATGTCAGATGAACGGTAGTTAATTAAGACATTATGTCTCCTATTTGGCTTTAGGTTGGTGAAAGGTCGGGGGGGTTGTATTGCAATTGCACTATTACAGCATTGCTTTGAGGAAGATATAAATAAGAGAATACGCATTGGGCTTTGCGCAACAGAAACCTTTCCTGAATAGGAGTCCAGCCGAGCTTATTTAGGAGAGGTGTTACGTGATCACTCCTTTTGAATTTACCTTTGCATACCACATTGCCTGCGTATTTCAAGCATTTTTGTAACGCTTTTTGAAGATGTCGAGGTATATCTTCCTTACTAGGCTACAATAGTCAATACGCGATAAAACTAAAGACTATCAGGCCAATAATCTAGATTTTTCGTCGAGCACACATTTTCGAGAAAAAGCATGAAAGTTCCGTACATTTTACTTCAAGTTTTCTCAACGTGGGATTTGAAGGGCATGTTTGAAGAATATGTTTGAATGATATGTTTGGAGGACATGTTTGAATATGATGGACATGTTCGAAGGATGCTTGAAGGACATGTTAATGATAACACGAAAGCTGTAATTTTAAGTTTTAACAATAACACGAGAGCAGTCATTTTAAGTTTGAAGGTTGACCAGCCTGGAATAAACGGTGTCTATTTTTGTTCTAAAAATCAGTTACCTACATTTGGGTACATAATTCGATTAATAATGTTACGTTTTTTGCGTAATGCTTTGGTTTGATATTGTTACATTTGTTGCTGTTTGATATTACTATTTTCATTGTTATAACTTCTAAATCTATTGTTTAATATCGCTACATCTTTTACATAATATTGTTGCAAAAAACTGTCTGATATTGTAACACATTTAATTGAATCTTTGTTTTGTGTTGTTCTTCTGCTATACCGAGAATATTTCAATTTTAGTTCATCCATTTTATTTCCTCAATTTCTATCTTAGGATACATTCGAAGGAACTTCAAGGTAAAGATATTGTCAAATTTAAGAACAAAATTTACAATAATTAAGAAGTGTTCAGGAATCCAGTTTAAATGATGGGATAACCAAAGAAGCGGCAAACTTTGTATTTTTACCGGGTGTTGTGTAATTTAATGAACATATTTTAACGATATACAGAAAAACGCAAAATAAAACGATTTTCAGGAGTGAAAAACTCAAGAGTCCTTCGTATTTGAGAAATGATACTCTGAAATAATTTTAAATTTTCGTAGCAATAACCCAAAGTGCGCACCAACAGCCTGTCCAAGAAGTTGAACTTTACTCGTTGGCTGTACTGTAAACCTAATCCTACGAAAATCTAAAATTATTTCAGGTTGTCATTTCTCGAGAAAGGAGGAGTTTTCAGGTTTTTTCACTCCCATAAATAATTTATTTTGCGTTTTTCTGTATATGGTTAAAATATGTGCATCGAATTACACAACACCCTCTATGGCGGGTGATTTTTTTAAGGCGGGGAAATACATGTGCTCAATAATGTCAAAAGCATGGGGTCGTAAAATAATTTAAAACTGTTAAAAACACGCTTGGACTTGATCCTCTGAAAATATTTTATTATAATTTTTGAAGTTGTTATGAGGAGCCCATTCACAGCATGTAGATACCTGAGCCGAACTGAGTCAGGGAAGCCAATTGAGGGCGCCAGGCTTGCTTTATATATCGAGACCATCAAACTCGAGGATGGAGTGCCAGACTGGGGAACGAGTTTATCCGAGGTATCTGAGGTATCATATTTCTGTGAGTGAGATAGGATCTTAATTGGACAGAAACCAATTATTGACCGCACGCTGTGAGTTTTAGAACTCCGCTCCCTCTCCGCTGCACACTCACATTGACGCTCACAGTTCTAACTCGTTTAAGCTACTCCAAATCTCCTTTGGTAATCTAAGCTCTTCGTCTTATATTACTCTGCAACCAAGTTATGAAAAAAATTTGGAATGAATGACTAATTCGTATCCAAGATTTGGGTTAAATCAGTGGCACTCTTGTATATATGTTTATTTCCAGATCTTGTGTAACGGAAAGTGCATGTGAGTTTTGTCCAAATACCCATAATTCTTAAGAAAGTAGTAAATATTTTAATTCCACAAAATTTGCAGCATTTTCTAAACCATTGCTTTAGTCACGCAAATATATGAGATGATAAGTTTTGAAAAAATCTCGTACCGTTAAGTAGTTCGCTTGTTCAATCTTCTATGGGAAAAGGAAATTAATGTTCTTATGATACAATTTTCATCGGATTACGAGTGTAATACCGAAATCTAGATCGGCAACGATGACGTGTGGTAAAATCAACACAGAGAGAACTTCTTGCTCGAAAAACTCAGCACACACGGTCAATTAAAACTCGAATTTGCATTTGACTTCGAGTTGTACATTTGCGCTGAGGTCACTTCGGATTTAATCAGCACAGTGACAAGGTTCAACACTCTAATATCTGCAATAAATCAGAAAAAATAACTCCCAGGATTTTACTACTGATAAAACGCAAATATTAACTTTCTCGCACGCTGCATTGTTGATACAGTTTATTGCAATAGTTCATTGACAGAAAAACATTCCTCAAAAATTATTTATACATGAATCATGAGAAATGATAGCGATTTTGGAGGCGAATAAATTCTGTTATTGATGCAAAACCATTAAAAACAGCATTATTTATTAATACAATTTGTCAAGCAAAGGTTTTAAAAATCTTGAGCATTTTTGCAGCCTGTTTTAGAAGTTCACCACAGTCACGTAAATCACGTCCTGTGAAACACTGATTATGTGAGTTTTCGCTGTTTTTAGATCCTCGATACTTCATCTGAAAACATGTCGCGCAGGATTGAAGTAAAAGTAACGAGGTAAGCGATGTTGCACTTTTTTGTTAGAACCATAGATTATCAGAATCAGTGTGAGGGATTCTGAAAATAACCGCATTCTGTATTACCGCAAATAGAATTCTACTGAAAAAAACCGCATTCTGCATCACTACAACTAGAATTCTAGAGAAAATAACCGCATTCTGCACGTACCACTGTCGGGTGCACATTTTTTTTTGCAACTAGAATTCTATTCGTAGGTAGACACGCCATGTGACCTCCTGGTATTTGCCTCTGTCCTCATTGTTCTCTCGTTGGTGTCCTCTGACCCAGGTATCTATAAGCTTCCTCCTCACTGTTCATTTTTTGTTGTAGACTGTGACATTACATCTAGTTCTCGTTTTGTTTTCATTTACTCATTAGCCTGTTCTTTGTAGGCGGCACTGTGGTCGACACCTGAAGAGGCCAGGCCTGTCCTGTAGCTGATGCCTGGTCGGTGTTTGTTCTACTTGCTCCTACTTCGGGCTCCGGTCGTACAACCCAGGGCGTGTATTATCTTCCAATTCTATTATGTGTTCTGGGGACGGGTTCTAAATCCAATCTTGAGTGGATGTGAATAATGATGTTTATAAAGGCTCAATGTAACCCATCATTTATATGCGACTTTTATTTCTTCACAGAACTGGTTTTCATTATATTTCTATCAAATGTATTATTAAGCACTTGAAAATGGTAATGCGTGTAACATCATACGTTGTTTGGAAACATAAAAGCAATTTGTATGATGAAAAAGTTGACAGCCTTGCTTTCGCGTGCGCTAGAACGTTTGTATGGTTGTTAACGTCTATGCGTTGCTTGCAATAATAAGATAGGGAAGAATTGAAATCCATTCTTTCAGAATTAAGATAGGGGAAAATGCGGCACTCTGCTCTCATTAATAATATAAGAAGATGAGAAATTTTTCATGTTGCAGAAAACTTACCTTATATTATAACGTAGGGAGAAATTTCTGTCTTTTTTTCGTTCAATTGATAAATAATTATATCGAAAGCTTTAACTTGGGCACGCAAGGAACCAAGGAGCATCAAGTGCAGCCTTGACGCACTGAAATATCGACCTAAACCGCGACCATCAGGATCGGTGAGGAATTCGCCGAACTCTCAAGCATTTTAAAGTAACGCGTCGAGATCAGTCCCAGAAACTTTTTCTTGTTAAAAAACAAAGCAAAAAATAAATAATTTAATGAAATAAGTACACAGGTTTGAATTTCTCTTTGCATGTCAGGCAGTTATTAACGCAAATTGCAGTGGTCGCACGCACGAAGTTTACCGTGGGACCAGTATCAATGAGCTTTGTTCATCAAACCTTCCTGGTGAATGGAAGTGCGTTTCATTATTGCACGTCAGAATTGGTGCTATAGGAATGTTTTGGACCTTGTTCTCTCACAAAGATGAGTGGGTATCTCAATCCCTCTACCCAATACATAAAAATTGTATTCAATGTACATTCGACAGGGGTAAAAAAATGCATTTATCATCATAAGATTTTTCAGCAAACCTTTAACAAACATAGCTTCGTATTTCCTCTTAGCTTCACTACATGAATGACGTGAACCACATGAGCACGGATGTGAAGGATTCTGAAAATAACCGCATTCTGTATCACTACAACTAGAATTCTACTGAAAATAACCGCATTCTGTATCACTACAACTAGAATTCTACTGAAAATAACCGCATTCTGTATCACTACAACTAGAATTCTACTGAAAATAACCGCATTCTGTATCACTACAACTAGAATTCTACTGAAAATAACCGCATTCTGTATCACTACAAGTAGAATTCTACTGAAAATAACCGCATTCTGCACGTACCAGTGCGAGGACGCCTAGAGAACTCTGACAGCTGTGTTGGTTTGTGTGTTGATATGCTCGCATGGTTGTGTAGTTGTCACTGTTTGATTATATGCTCGCATGGTTGTGCAGTTGTCACTGTTTGATTATATGCTCGCATGGTTGTGCAGTTGTCACTGTTTGATTATATGCTCGCATGGTTGTGTAGTTGTCACTGTTTGATTATATGCTCGCATGGTTGTGTAGTTGTCACTGTTTGATTATATGCTCGCATGGTTGTGTAGTTGTCACTGTTTGATTATATGCTCACATGGTTGTGTAGTTGTCACTGTTTGATTATATGCTCGCATGGTTGTGTAGTTGTCACTGTTTGATTATATGCTCGCATGGTTGTGTAGTTGTCACTGTTTGATTATATGCTCGCATGGTTGTGTAGTTGTCACTGTTTGATTATATGCTCGCATGGTTGTGTAGTTGTCACTGTTTGATTATATGCTCACATGGTTGTGTGGTTGTCACTGTTTGATTATATGCTCACATGGTTGTGTAGTTGTCACTGTTTGATTATATGCTCGCATGGTTGTGTAGTTGTCACTGTTTGATTATATGCTCGCATGGTTGTGTAGTTGTCACTGTTTGATTATATGCTCGCATGGTTGTGTAGTTGTCACTGTTTGATTATATGCTCGCATGGTTGTGTAGTTGTCACTGTTTGATTATATGCTCACATGGTTGTGTAGTTGTCACTGTTTGATTATATGCTCGCATGGTTGTGTAGTTGTCACTGTTTGATTATATGCTCGCATGGTTGTGTAGTTGTCACTGTTTGATTATATGCTCGCATGGTTGTGTAGTTGTCACCGTTCACTCTTTGCTCTCAGTAATGACGGACGGCAAAATTTGACATTCTGCGTAATAACAACAAAGGGCAAAATTCAGCTCCCAGCATTTAGTAATTACAAATTGCAAAGGTCACCATCCAGGCTTTGACACAAATAAAGGGCAAAGTTTAACGTTCACGCGAGTTGTATTGTGGATGCGATCTACTACAAATGTAGACTTCCAGAAGAATTTTTTGTTTAAATAAGTTAAACCAAAACCGGGAACGACAATGCAGTGATTTAAAAGGTTAATAAAAAAGAAAGTGAAAATGATGCAATAAAATATTTTACAATTTATGGTATAATGAACACGCTTTATAAATATTTTTATTTTGAACTGTGATCGCTAGTGTCAATGCAGTTTTGAAGTTTCTTTAAATGTTCGTCATAGTCATTGCAATTATTTACCATGGAAAATGAGTTTCAATGGGTATTGTTGACGTGTGTCAACATCATGGGAAATCTTCAATACGTGAACCGAAAACATATCGCACACGATTCCGTGCAACATTCATGAGTATGCAATGTTGAACGATAATGTTGGGGCTAAAGATCGCCAGGATCATTAATGGTGGAGAATCATAACTGTCGAAAAGAATATTGCAAACTTTGGACCATTTCGCAGTAAAAGGTCAAAGTCAGTTATAGTAACGTTGTTTGCTTCGACAATATAAGGGCCCCATAAACCAAAATCTTCTACGTCACAAACAGAAAGCTTCGTAGACTGCAGTGGTCGTTGGTGCATCGCCCGAGAATCCTGTCAGACTAGTATTGAAAGTTTTGTTTACTAAACATACTCGATAAATGGAAGTTCACTTTATCTTAGCGGATCAAAACAGCTCTACGTAAAATGCTCTATGCACTGTTCTGACTCAAAATCGGATTTTATTAATCCCTCGTATGCAATTTCTGCACGCCAAGTTAGAATTCAATGCATAAAATAGTGGTGCAAAAATTTTCCTATAAACAATTTATTGGTTTTATACTACAAACAATTATTGAATCGATATCCTTTTTTTCTGTCCCTTTATAAGTTTTCAGACCCATCTGGTCACGAGTTGTCTAGTCTATATGCTAAAAAAACTGACAGCTTTGTTTGCTCGTACGCTAGCGCGCTTGTATGGTTCTCAACGTCTACGCGCTGCTTTTAATAATAACATAGGGGAAAACTAAGCTCCATTATTTCAGGATTAAGATAGGGGAAAATGCACAACTCCACTCTCATTAATAATATGAGGAGAAGGAAACTTTTTTCATGTTGCGGAAGACTTACCTCATACTAAAACGGAGGGTGAAATTTCTTTTCTTTTTGGTCCAACTGACAATTAATCCCTTTCGCTGCATGTATCGCAGGTACGGTTTGCTCCAAATATTAATTTTACGAACAAAGTTTTTCGCGCTTACGCGCTAGTACGCGCTTTTTTCGTTCTGTTGCCATGTTTTCTTCGCATCCTTTTCTTTGTTTTTTCTCCCTCTTCTCTTCTTACTCACTCTTTCCATATGCAGGGTATCCAGTATGGACACTCACCTTGTGCATAGAATCCCAGTTTTCCTCAGTTTATCCTCGTGGACCCTTCTTTTCCCCTGTGAAAACATCTTTGCAATAGGAATGGAGCCTTAAATTAACTAACACCAACAATATTTTCTACTGTAGTATAACGATTAGCAGACTCTAAGCTGTCATAGAGTAAGTTCGATGGGTACACTGGGTTTTTCACATAAATCCTTTTAATTTCTCTCTCTATACCTTAACCTATTAACTCCAGGAAGAAAGATTGCAATAGAGTAAAATTTTGCTAGTTTATTTAGCAGACCAGGAGACAGACAAAATTTTTAAACGAGACGGCTGCTTTCAGCTATGATCACTGCTCCTACACGCTTTCAACAGCGGGACACGGCGCAGATAACTTTTGCTCTCTCGGACGACTCCACGGCCTTTTTGATGTCCTTCTTAGGGCTGTGACGCTGGTGTGGGGCTTTACTCAAGCGCTGGTCTCAATTTGCGAACACAAACAGAAAGCTAACGGGTTCAGGTCAGGCGAGTTGGAAGGCTAAAGGGATTTTCTAAAATCGCACACCGAAATTCAAGAGCAAGTCAACGGGTTTGCTCGCTGTGTAGACAGGAGCTGAGGCAGGTCGGAATACAAACTTCGCAGCTGGAGCCTTGACGTTCATCCATGGAATGATCTCTGCTTTTTGATTTTAGAATTATTATCATTTCTAAAATTTGTGCGAATTTATCCGAAAAATTATAAAATTTAATGAAATTGGCTTATATTACCAGCAATTCCATTCAAGTTGAAACCGCGATTTTGTTCCGATAATCTTCATTTTAATCTCCTTCCTGTTTTAATGATATATGTAATTGGCTGAACATTAGGGAACCACCATTTGGTAGAACGGAATTACGGAACAGATCCCAAAATTATTGAAGCCTTTAAATTTACAGTTTGGTTGTAAGCCCACCCGCTGTTTTAAGCGGCCCTAGACAATCAATTTAATTGTCAATATCAATGACTCAATATATTGATGAAATTTTTTTTGCCCACTAAGTCAATTAATTG
Source organism: Morinoia aosen (assembly GCA_030386875.1). NCBI lineage: Eukaryota > Metazoa > Arthropoda > Malacostraca > Amphipoda > Talitridae > Morinoia > Morinoia aosen. The sequence goes on from CM059556.1 coordinate 11,555,730, forward strand.
ACGGTCGTCAATCAAGCCCACAGACGATCAATTAAATTTTCAATGTTCATCATTGCCAATTGTATTAACCATAAAATTGGTCGTCTGTGGGCCGCTTAAGAAGTGTTTTTAGTAAGTGAAAAAATAGAAGAAAATCTAATGGAAAGAAAATCGTCATCTACTAAATCTTGTCTTTCTTTTGTCGGGCATATTAACTGAAGCGCCGATACACTGAGGCAGTTGACAAAACGAATGTAGACGCAAAATCGCGCTCTCAGCTAGAAGCCAATTGCTGGGGAAATCTACCAACCCTCGTTAGAAACCGTTCGTAAGATGCACATAAAACAACTCTGAAATTTTGGTGGAAGAAAGTAAAGCGCACGCCCGCAGATACGTAAAATTACCACTCACCCAAAGATCTGTTAAGGCAATTAACAGAGGAATTAATATTGCATCAACCAAGTAATCATAAAATTTATACCTAAAAGATGACGTGCATCTCGTTATCGACTGTTCTTTCAATTATTATTTGTGTAGATGTTTCCCAGTTCCTTAGAATGATGAACCGCAGCTGTAGCCTAGATACCTTGAAGTTCTCCATTGGCTGAGAATTTATGATTTACATGCAAAAATTCACAGTGTTTCTCAATCATGTAATATAAAGAAATTATTCCCATTGATGTTGAATATTTCCTTTTTCATGGAAAATGCGATCACCAGCCTATTTCAGAGTCAAAAATTATTTTATTATTTATAAACACAACCTGACCTAACACTTATATTTTTGTACGTGCGTAAAAGTTCATATTCCACTAGCACAGCGTGGCCCATAAGTAAAGTACCTTTTTAAAACTGTTATAGCTATAAAACTACAATATTGTAAACAGATTAGGTTTATTCATAATCATAATGAACTACATAGTGTACACGCCCGTCAAAAATGACGGGGTTCTATATTTTCCTTATAAATTCCTTGCAGATGTGAATGTCAAACAAAAATATACATCCTAGTAGTCTCCGCCACTTCAATATTTTTGTACCTGTGCACTGGAGAAACTCGTATCACAGATACGGTCATCAAGAAAGAGAAAGAGGGAGACAGAGTACAGAGAGACGGAAGAGAGAGAGAGAGACGGAAGAAGCCGACACCAAACATATAAACTCACCTAGGGTATTATTAGGTAAGAATGTACTACAACATATTGTAATATGCAGTACAGTATATTTTGATACAGTATATTGTACTAAAGTATATTGTAATATGCAATACCCCGCCGAACTCGGTTTCCACGATACGGTCTCGAGTGTATAAGGTTCTGGATCTCTTTAATTTTTTGGAAAGTGAGTTATTATAGTGGACTTGTACAGCGAAAATGAGTGTATTGATTTCCCAGTGAACTGAAACAAAAACCACCTATGCTAACTTCTCCCTATCTATTTTTAAGAGCGTGACACGAAACGTATAAATAAATATATTATCAAACGACGGTCATTCTTTGCGGGAGATAGGAGATTTCGATGTTTTCTACCAGCGTAGCAAGTCTACCGACAGTCACAACATATTACCTAAAAAATTCACAAAATCCACCCCTCAAAATTGATCGCTACGCAATAGAACAAAGAACAAAAATAGTGGAATTTCACTTCCGATGTAATTGTTCGGTTACGGCAGTTCTAAGGAATTACAGAAATAGTGACAGTATTGAAAGAATAAAGTCTTTCGAAGAACTGCATAAAAACTGGTATTGAAATTTAGAGACACTGGGACCACAGCAGACAGATAACGTTGTAGCAGGCCACGGATCATACGAACTGATGCTTCGATTCAGTTTGTTGCAACGAGTGTTGTTGATCGGCCCAAAGCGTCAACTAAACTTTGAAATTTATTTTTCCATTCTGAATTTGACAAATCTCTTTACCATTTTTAGTTTTATGGGTTTAATAATTATATAAGGGACATTTCTTATACCTTGTACTTACTATATTTGATTGCGTGCTCACGCATGAAAAATGGGTTATTAGCAACTCTAGTAAATTTATTACGAATTTATTGTAATTTAATTCAAAATAATGTACAAGTACATTGCAAGCCAAATTTGGGTAAAAATATTTTATGAATTTTTTTCTTGTTAAATCATAGGTACTTAAAAAAATAAAATTATTTATAGATCTAGAGGAATCTCATGCAGTTAACTACCCAGTCTACCTTTTTCGCCGGAGCATACATGATTTTCGACGCCTATGCGATTAAATAGCTTGGGCCGCGAAAAACATGAATGCAGGTGGCGAAAAAGTTTGACAGGGCATAGGAACAATGCTAGCTCGCGCGTCCGACTTTAATAGACACATAAGGCATCAAAATTTTTTCCTTGTTTAGTTAGAGTTACCATGCTCCAGTTCTTTGTTCGTTGGCATTAAGAGGGCATTTAATTCACTATCTAGATATGTAATGAACTCAAATCTCTCTTCTCAGAGTGACCTAGCCTGTTTGTTCCAACATTGAAACTTGCATTCAGCTACTATTAATCCTCCTTTCTACCATTATTTATTTTTAATCTGTACCCTGTTTCTTCTACTTTTATTTTCAGCTACTCTGAGGCTTTCATATTCTCCTTAGCTTGCTCATCTTCATCTCTACCTCCGTTTTTCGTCTATTTTATCTTTCGCTGAAATGCATCTTCCCTTCGTCCTTAAACAATATAAAAACTTTCTTAATATTTTTATTATGTAAATGGGTTTTATTTTGAATGTATTTTTTATAAGCTTGCAATTTTTTCTCCGGTTTATCTCTCTGAAACATTTCTGAACGAACTATTTCCGAACGAATGAAAATTCTGTGTTCATGGCTAGTATTTGCTCTAAATGGTACGCGATAACAATAGTATTTACCTTAGAAAGCCTCTGCCTACAATATTTGACACTCAAAGCAAAGTTTGCTGCTGATCACAGTTTACAATAAATATCAGCGACTTAGAATAGTGCAGCATAGCGTTCACTCAGAAAAGTATAGGCACAACATATTCATTGTGAATTTCATTTATTCAAAAAAGTGTCTGTTCAAAATATTATAGGCTCACCTAAATAGTTTGAAGGAAACATTTCTATCTCCGAAAGTTGTGAACAACAGCTTTTTGCTTGTGTGCGACAGAGCGTTTGCAGTCTAATATCTACACAAGGCAGTTCCTACACAGGGTATTGTCTACACAGGACAGCTCCTAAACAGGGTATTGTCTACACAGGACAGTCCCACACTGCGTATTGTCTAGATAGAACCACGTGCCCACAGGACCCACGGTTCTGAGCACAAAATGACCAAACGATGAAGCGACACAGAGAGTGTCAACCTTGCGCTCGCAGTTCTGTTTGCGGGCGCAATTTTTCCTGACGTACAAACATAAAACAAAATCGAAGCGCCAATCATTGTCCGAATGTGTGTTTGCTCGTCGCTAGAAATTGTCCATGCATAAATTAACGAGAATATGATGAATAACGCCCGCTGTAATTACGTGGTCTTTAATCCCATATTTTACGTCGAGTCCGAGCGGGGCATGGGAGCCAGAGCTCGATCTCTCTCGCTCGGTGGCCGCTGCAAGGTCTGCGCTGTGTTGGTGGTGTGCGGAGCGTGTGTAGTGGCTTTTGTGACCGTACTCAGGTAATGGTGATTGTGGTAGCTGTTGTGGTGATTGTGGCAGCTGTTGTGGTGATTGTGGTAGCTGTTGTGGTGATTGTGGCAGCTGTTGTGGTGATTGTGGCAGCTGTTGTGGTGATTGTGGCAGCTGTTGTGGTGATTGTGGTAGCTGTTGTGGTGATTGTGGCAGCTGTTGTGGTGATTGTGGCAGCTGTTGTGGTGATTGTGGCAGCTGTTGTGGTGATTATGACAGTTGTAGCGGTGCAGTTGTGGCAGCTGTAGCGGTGCATTTATGGCAGTTGTAGCGGTGCAGTTGTGGCAGCTGTAGCGGTGCAGTTGTGGCAGCTGTAGCGGTGCAGTTGTGGCAGCTGTAGCGGTGCAGTTGTGGCAGCTGTAGCGGTGCAGTTATGGCAGCTGTAGCGGTGCATTTGTGGCAGATGTAGCGGTGCAGTTGTGGCAGCTGTAGCGGTTCACGAAAGATTCACCCTTTCCTGCAGAAGAATCCAAGTTCATCATCCGGAAGTATGGAGTCAAGTACATTACAGCAGTGAAGAGGGTTTTTGAGAACAAAGTTCTACCCTAAAAACCTCATAAGGTTCTAAACCAAAAGGCATTTCAACGAGTCATCGACAGCTTCCGCATGACATTTCCGATGACTCGTTGAAATGCCTTTTGGCATGGAGAATCTTTCCTGGATCTTTCCTGAAGAATCTTTCCCGAAGCTGAACTTCTGGTGTGCAGGGGCAGCCATTTTCAAAGTCAAGTTGTATTAAACGACACAAAGACAGCGACCTATTCCATGCATCCGGTATCATATCTACGGAATAATAAAACCTCCCCACGTGGAGAGCTGGAAAAATGTTGGCACTGTCAGTTTTTTGTTTAGGTTACCAGATTTTGTACTATTCAAAATTGTCACTCATGTTTGATTCCCCTGTAGCAATACCGGCAGTAAAAACATTACTAGCAATACCGGCACAGATGGAGCACACAACACAAGCAATACCAGCAATACCAGTAATACCGGCACAAATGGCAGCACACACAATACCACAATACCAGCAATACCCGCAATAAGAGCAATACCAGCAATACCGGCACAGATGGCAGCACACAACACCAGCAATACCGGCACAAATGGCAGCACACACAATACCACAATACCAGCAATACCAGCAATAAGAGCAATACCAGCAATACCGGCACAGATGGCAGCACACAACACCAGCAATACCGGCACAGATGGCGCACACACAATACCAGCAACACCAGCAATACCTGCAATACCAGCAATACTTGAGTCGTCCGCCGGTGCCGTGACAAACGAGGGCTCTAATTGGACGCCCATCAAATCCTGGCACTCACGAGTGTGCTGTGGTGGGGCGAGCGGTGCATTTTGTGTGTTTGTGTACTGTACAGTGCGTGTACATCTGTGTACAGTGCACTGCGTGTACGTGTGTGTACACTACACTGCAGGGACAAATGCATACACTATATGGACAAAAATTGATTGATTTCTGTGATGAGAATGAACTTGAGAACCTGAATGTAACAATAGAAAATAGCTTGCATGCATGGCAAAGCAAGGAATGTAAAATTGCAAATGATTATATGATAGTGAATAGTAGAGCAAGAATATATGTCAGAGAAATGTTTGTAGATGAAGATGATTTTGATATTGATAGTGACCATAAAATGCTTGTACTATAATATAATTGGGGTGGAAAGGAGTCAATGCAAAAGGCCAGCAGAGTAAAAGAAAATTGGCGTATAAAAATGGCAAACTGGGAAGAATTTAGAAATGAACTGAGTAGATGTAACTGGAACAGGTGTGGAAATGTAAATGACCTAAATGGGGAGATTGCAAGAACCTTGTATGATGTGGCAGAACAAAAGATTGGTAGAATGAAATGCAGGAAAAGTACAGGGAATGCTAGATGGTTTACGAGTGAGATAAAGGAAGAACGAATGAGAAGAAAGACTTTGAATAAAAAACAACGAAAGATTAGGAAAATGTATGAAAGACGCAGAATTACTGAGGATGAATGGCAGAGTGTATGGAATGAGTACAAGGACCAGCAGAAGAAAGTAAAGAGAATGGTCAATGAGGCTAGAGTTAAAGAGGAGAGACACCAAGTTGAAAATCTAAGAAAGAAAGGTCCAGATGGAATAAAAGATTGGTATAGGTTTATACTAGGTAATGATAGAGGTAGTGAAGTTCAAGTTGATGAATTAGTAGTCAATGGTCGCAGTGTGCAAGATAGGATGCAAATGGTGAAAGCAGTTGAAGAATACTGGGAGGACATTGGTGGAATGAATGAGCAGGTTACAGATGATGAACCCGTAAATTTTCTGATAGATGAACGTGAACTGCAAATGGAAGACAAAATCACTTGTGAAGAGATTGTAAGTTTTTCGAAGAAAGTGAAAAATGGAAAGGCATGTGGCCCTGATAAGATCCCATATGAGTTCTATAAATGTGGAGGAGAGAGTGTAGTTGGTATGTTGAAATGTTTATTTGATAAGATATGGAAGAGTGAAAGAGTACCGGATGACTGGAACAAGTGTAATGTAGTTCTGTTGCACAAGGGTGGACATAAGAGTATGAAAGAACTTAAAAATTACAGATCAATTGCAATTGATCTGTAATTTTAATGTAACTGGGCGACACTGTATGTAAGATCTTGTGTGGTATTTTGAATGAGAGAATGAAAAATTTAGTTGAGGAATTAGGAGTCCTGGGAGAAGAACAGAATGGTTTTAGGCAAGATAGACGTGGGGAGGATAATCTGTTTGTTGTGAGTGAAATAATTGAGCGAATGAAGAAGGATGATAAGAGGGTATATTTAGCATTCCTGGATATTGAAAAGGCGTATGACAGAGTGGATCGGGTTAGGCTGTTTGAAATTTTGAGTAAAGTTGGTTTTAGCAGAAAAATAGTGAACATTGTACAGAGTCTGTATGAGAACACAAGTGCTATCTACAGGTTAGGAAATTTGGAAACAGGGCAAGTAAGGAGTGTTAGAGGAGTGAGACAGGGCTGTACTCTGTCCCCCCTGTTGTTTGGATTGTACACAGAAGAATTAGCAGTTCGACTGAGAGGGAGTGGCTTAGGACTGAAAGTTGGTAATGAGAGACTGAGCTGTTTGTTGTATGCTGATGATGTGGTTGTGGTTAGTGAATGTGGTCATGAACTACAAAGGATGCTTGTCATTGTGAACGGATATAGTACAGATTTCATTATGAACTTTGGTGCCGATAAAAGTAAGGTCATGGTTATAAATAGTGATGAGACTGATAGAGACAGACTGTGGAATATTGGAGAAATCAGAATAGGTAGAACAAAAGAATACAAATATCTCGGTTGTATGATAAGTGAAGATGGATGTACTAGAACTAAAGGTGAGAAAGTGGCAAAAGCAATGCAATGGAGTGGACGGTTAGGTAGTGTGGCCAGATACAGAGCAAACAAGTATGAATGTGTGAGAGGAATGTGGAAGTATGTTGCTGTACCCAGTGTCATGTATGGTATGAGTGCTCTTGCTTGGAATGGAAGTGATCTTGAAAAGCTGGATGTGATACAAAATTAGGTAGGACGTGTAGCATTGGGTGCTCCAAAATGGACAGCTATAGAAGCCATTAGAGGTGACCTAGGCTGGAGCCTATTTTCAGAAAGAATGATGAAAGCTGTGTTGAATTATAAGGTGAGAATTGAAAGAATGCGGAATAGCTGGTGGGTAAAGCGAATTTTTGAATGGAATCTGAGTGTGAGCTATTGGGAGAAAGTATGTTGGGGGCATGCAAGGATACTTAGTATGCAAAAAGTTATTCATGTTAGAATTGGGAGACCTGTGGATGACAGGAGTTTAATAACTGTTGGAGGTGTAGGGCCTGAGTGGGACTGCAAGAGGTGGAAGAAAGAGATTGAGAGGCAGGCAAAAGAGTATGGATTGAATAAGTGGACGCTTAGCATGATGCGGAAGCCTACACTTAACTGGTATATGAAAAAGGAAGCACCTAAGCTTGAGATGTTCTATGATGGTAGTTTTGGAAGTCAACTCTTGTTTGCTGTGAGATGTAAGTCATTGAGTGTGAACAGACGCACATGGAGATGGAATGAGAATAATAACAGATTATGTTGGCAGAGTAATAGTGGAGTGGAGGAAACAATTGAGCATTTTGTGCTGGAATGTAGTAAGTATGAGCAAGAGAGAGAGAGTTTTATGAATATGGTGTTTGAGCAGTATGGAGAGAATGAGTGGAATGCCAGATGTGCTGAAGATGACTGCGGTATGAGCTGTTTTGCTGGATTGGATCAGGAGTGTAATGTGAGTATCATTGAGGCTATGAAAGTATTTCTTGTGCGTGCCTGGAGTAAGAGACAGTGACTGGAATGAGCCAGTCAGGTAGAGTGGGCTGTAATGACCCAATGTGCCTGGGGATGGTGTTTTGACACACTGGTTGTCCCGGTGATGCCATCCAATGGTGGCTTGTGACAAGGATTGGTAGATCCTGAGTAGTTTAGTGGACAAGTCTGGTACCAGGCGCTGAACTCTTTGTGTGAAAATTGTGGAGGGAATTGTAGGCCGTTACAAAGGCCCCGACACTGTCGGCCCTCAAGTTCAAGTTCAAGTTCAAGTTCATGTACACATGCATACAGAGCACTGCATGTGCACATGTATACTGTACACTGTACGTACATATTGTTACATACCTTGGTACGTAACGGTGAAATTCCACCACCAAAAAGATTGAGAACGGTAGAACGTAGACCTTACGCCTGATCGGTTGGTAATAAATCAACGACGAAAAGCAAGCTGAGTGGGACAGTGCTCATGGGGAAGGCGACGCCTGCGTAGAAGCAGCAGCGAAACGGGTGACGGAGAAAAAAAAGCATAACATTCACGACGGTTGAGTGCTGCTAACGAATCTACAGAAGGAAGCTGCGGCAGCCCTAACGGAAATTGTGACTATTTAAGTGTACACCGACAGTTAGGAACATTCATTCTTGTACGAGAAATTGTCTCGAAAGGGTCTGTTAGTGCCACCTTTAGACTTGTTAATTTGAACTCGATTAACACTCTAAGATAGTCTGCGATATTCCTGTGTTATTAAGTAATTCGGATATATTCAATTTAACGTAAATACGAGACCCTTTTATTTGTCGTCGTCGTCGCAGCATACTCCAAGAGACGTAATTATGGATTGTCCATTAATTTATCATCCTCCATTTGCTAGTTTTATCAATCCCCTGTCATATGTGTTCATCCTTCATTAAAACTGTAAATGTATGGCCATGCTTGATGTGTGTTTCAAAACCTACTGAAAATAAGTCACAAACTAGAAGTTAACTCTGGAAAATGATCTATAAAGATAAACGATTGATTTAAAACGGATTGAAAATAAACGACGACCATAACAATATAGTATGATACTAAAATGAACATTTTTGTGTTTGAAATAAGTTCATAGTCCTAACCAACTTTCAGCATCCTTTGTCATTTACACTGGGGATAAAATTCGAGAATTTTGAAACGTTTGCTAGTAAATAAGCTCGTTGTTACCTCGGTTCATCTTTCTTAATTACGTTATTGTGGATAAAATTACAATTACTTCCACAAGTACCGCACTGTCACTTTTTAACGTATGATTCGTACGAAATTGAAATACGATATTTTTAAAGACAACAACTCAACCTGACACCACAAAAATCATCCGGGAGTTGACCGGAAGACAGATACGAAATAATTAACTAGCGAATATCACACAGCACGCAAGAGGCGATCTCCGCTTCTCCCCGACGTCGCAGCGCACCCAATTCCATTACTGGAAAGGGTAATTAAATGCACCAAAGGAATAATTCTTACGGCTCGAGATCATTAATATTTAGCCGTTCATTACTCTCAGGTATCCCGGGAATTACATAGCAAAGCCAAGAAAGAATTCGCTAGAGAAATACGGTACCGCGCGTGGATTAAGCAAATTAGAATTACGGACTCTTTTTGCTTTACTTTGAATGCTAGTCATCTTGTAGAGTAGTGCCAATGTCTTCTATATCTCCAGACCTGCTACTATAGACGTAGCCACATGGCAATGACGTCACATTAGGGGTCTGATAGCAGCGGTGGTTTTGAATAGAATCCAATGGCGGTAAATGCATTTCTACTTTTGATTTTCGTAAGAATTTCTGCCGCACTTTTTGCTGGGGGATCAAGAGTTACGTATAGAATATGTTGGGGTGCGAGGATTCCTTGAACATACTTTTAATCCCATAGATTGTGTGTTTTCTGATTTATTTATGATTAAATAAGCAAATCCTCGTCTTCCTGTAGAGCTGTGCAGTGTTTTAGAAGACCAATTCGTTGTTAAGGTAGTTTTCGGTGATTTTGTCCAATTTTGAGATTTTTTTCTGCTTGTTTGTTGAACTGTACCAAAATTTTGTTGAAACTGGTCATTTTTGACTTACACATACTTTTCATGATACAAACTTTTCATAATACATACATACTTTTCCTAATTAATACCACTTTTGAAGCGCTCATCAACTGTGAGTTGACGCACAATCAATTCTCGAGTTAAACGACATCATCTTAAGTGAACCTCAACTTATACGAGCGAAAATCTCTCCCAACCCATCCGAGGTATTCTTAACTTTAGCGCGGCATTGTACTGGTTAATTCTATGTAAAAGGGACTAATTTCTTTAGGCTGAGATTCACACGAGTGGATGTCGCACAGCTCGAGGGTCGACTTGCTGTACCTGTTTGTGATTGGCATAATACACTCCACTCCAGCCATCTACCACACGCTCACGGTGTGTAGGGTGTGTGGTGGACACAACACACCCGTCCATCTGCCACACGGTGTGCTGGGTGTGTGGTGGCACACAACACACCCGACACCTGCCACACGGTGTGCTGGGTGTGTGGTGGCAAACAACACACCCGCCCATCTACCACATGGTGTGCTGGGTGGGTGGTGGCACACAACACACCCGCCCATCTGCCACTCGGTGTGCTGGGTGTGTGGTGGCACACAACACACCCACCCATCTGCCACACGGTGTTCTGGGTGGGTGGTGGCACACAACACACCCGCCCATCTGCCACACGGTGTGCTGGGTATGTGGTGGCACACAACACACCCGCCCATCTGCCACACGGTGTGTTGGGTGTGTGGTGGCACACAACACACTCGCCCATCTGCCACACGGTGTGCTGGGTGTGTGGTGGCGCACAACACACCCGCCCATCTGCCACACGGTGTGCTGGGTGTGTGGTGGCACACAACACACTCGCCCATCTGCCACACGGTGTGCTGGGTGTGTGGTGGCACACAACACACCCGTCCACCTGCCACACTGTGTGCTGGGTGTGTGGTGGCACACAACACACCTGCCACACGGTGTGCTGGGTGTGTGGGGGCACACAACACACCCGCCACCTGCCACACGCCGTTTAAAGGAGACAGACCGCAGAGCAAGCCACAGCTCGGCCGCAGAAAGCTAGACTCGAGGCTGTATTTCCCCGTGACACTGGGAGCTGATTTTCTTCCTTCCATCGCGTGGTGTGCTGGGGTGGGACCAGCTCAGGGGAGTGTTGTGGTGCTCCTTTATTTTGCGGTGTGTATTTTAATGGGTCATCTGAGTGTCGGAGGCAGCGTTCGAAAGGATTTTTTCGGCAATTAAACGATGATCGTCTTGAATTTTGAGGCAGCGCATCTACTTTAGAATTAGTGCGCATTTGGAGATGTAGCACGCGCATTAAAAAAAAACAGTGGAGCTATTCCTCAAGTGGTACATTAATTCCAGAAATAGAGACGCCATTCAGAAATTGTATTTCTTTATATGTTTCAGATATATCGTGCGCGTTTTAGAAATAGCGCGTCTGTTCCCGAATTACTGTACATAATCCCGATGTAGTTCATTTATTGTCGACACGTTGCATCTGCTCTGAAAATAGCGCACTTACTGTAGAAATAGAAATTGTACTATAGAATAGTACATTACTCCCAAAATAACATTGCTACTCTAGAAGTAGTGCATACACTCCAAAAATAGTGCATCCTGTTCAAAATTAGCCCGTCATGTTCAAAAATGCGCGTCGACTTCAAAGATAGTGTATCTACTCCAGAAAACACAGCTTGTGCTGTAGAAAAGTTGCCGGTATTTTTTAAATATTACACTTACTTGAGATCCAGAAGTAGTGTATGTCGAGAATCTGTGTTAAGAATAATCAATTTTCGAATAGAAAGGAGAATTTAGGGAAAATCTTAACCAGGTGTGATAAATTCGAGTTTTTGATCATGTGTAACAAATTTACGTGTAACAAATTTTGTACTTTAAAAAGAAAAAATACATCAGTGGGCTTTGCTTTATGTGTTGTTAAAACATTGTAGGGTGCGCATTCAGCAGTACAGAGAGTGATCGAGCCCACACGTTCGTTGAAAGAATGTTTTGGTAAGGCCAATCTGAAGAGCATCGGGCAGTTTTGTATTTATTTTACCACGAAGGAATTTCTGAGGGAACTTGGTTACAAGATCTCTTACAGGGCAGAGAAACCTTTCCACAAAAGTGTTTGTAGACAGGGCGATCTTAAAATAACATGAGGAGAAGAGGCCAGCGAAACTTGAGAGGGTTCGGCTGAACCACATGGAGAGAAATTTATTCGAAGCACTTGTAAGCGTTAGGGCTGAGGACGCTGGACAGAAGAGGGTGACAGATTTATGACACACCATGGTAGGCTTAGGAGGTCCGTGAGAGAGCGAGCGATATTATCGAAAAGCAAACAACCTCAGAAGAAGGCGGAGATTACGGCGCGCTTGGCAAAACATTTCAACAGCAAATAAGGAAAGGACAGCCTCAGGGAAAACCAATGGGAACGTTAGAGGGAAGTCTAGGAGGACGCTCAAGAAGCCCGTGAGAACATGATTGGTTTCACAAAAGAAAAGGGGGAGTACAGCTTTTGAACGGAGGGACAGAGCTGATTAGATGCGAGCAGTCTAACGCGGTTCATCATCATAGAAAGAAGTACGTGTAACTGTCATACTGGAAAAGCATTCTGAAAAATATAAGTGAAAATATTGAATATATTGAACGTATAGAGGAAGTTGAATAAGTTGCTGGAAAAGCATTCTGAAAAATATAAGTGAAAATATTGAATATATTGAACGTATAGAGGAAGTTGAATAAGTTGTTTTGAGCCCGTAAATTAAAATGAGATTAAAAAAATGTCACGTCTATTTTCCAGAAATGAAAACATCGTAACCAAACTGTGCAGTATATGAAGTAATAATTTGAACGACAGTTGGGCGGGTAAGGAGTATTTCGGATCATAAGATATACAGTTCCTTTTGAAAAGAAGTTTTGAAATAAAAGTCATGAAAAATAATGTCACATTAACGTAAAAATTTAAAATAATTTTTGAGCACAATTTTTCGGCAATTAAAAGAAGTAACGAGCTGGTAAATTATTTGCAGGCAGGGCGGTCGTCGCAGATGTCTAACGTGATTGGAGGTTACGCGCTAGAAGTCAGAAGTGGAGATTTGGAAGGAGGTCGTCATGAATTTTTTTGAACTGAGAATCACTTGTGGAGACTGAACTGGATTTGTGCCTTTGAGAAGGAACGTGCGAACGAACGTTGTGACCACATCTGTACTGCTGAACGCCACCATAATTGAGGGGAATTTCTGTCATATTCATGTGTGGGAAAGTGAGGGAAGGGCTGGCCGGCCAGATTTACTGGGATATCAATTGTGTGTAATTCAGTAGGGTAGGCTTTGAGGCAGGCTGTAAAATTGAACTGGGTTCTAATGACATGTTCATGGATTGTCAGCCAAATTTCTGTGTAATTATGTGCAGTAGGTCATTTGACGTATGCTATCTGCTTTCATTACTTAATTAGCATTGTTCCTAACACCAATCATTGTGTGTGCGCTCATTGATGTTTGGATCACGTATAGCTGGGAATTATAAATGTTAAGCATAATTCACCCTGTGTATCATGCCCCACAATATTAGAAGCAATCGATCGTAATGCAACGGAGGGCGCCCAGAAAATGCGCTGCGTAAGTGGGTCAGCGATCCCCGGTGAGTACCTTTATTTTTAGTATATGTGCTGTAATTGCCGATGATAATTCATTTAATTTGTGTTGTGTATATAGCCTGGAGGTGTGCCATTCCTCTATTCCGAGAACCTGATCTTCTTGTTAATGAATTGTTAACAAGGAGGTGAAGGGTAACATTTCTCGTGACATCAGAATTTGGTGAGATCAACACGATCGCTTTGTAATATTTTGTGAGTGTAGTATTGCATTGTATTTTTTTTTTGCTTTTGCGCAGTTATTTCATGTGCAAAACGTACAGAAATTCAGTAGAGGTACATGTCTCATAGTGATGATTTTCTGTGTTCCGGTGTGAGAAGCCAGCAAGCACACGGCCATATAGATCAAGAAAGTGAAAGCGGTTATAGAAGTGATAAGTTTGAGTGAGAAAATTCTGGTGGGTTCACTCGATTAATTTCAAAGTTTCAGTAAAAGTTTTACAGTGAGTAGGTGTGGAAAACATTTGAGTGATCGCAAATTTTTGAGTTTTTGGAGAAAGTGAATAGGAGAAGATCGACACTATGCCTGCCCGTGGGAGAAGGAATCACGGCCGCAGAAATGCGCCAGCAACGCCACCCCGACCCGAAGAGGAAGCAGTAAACATGCCCGTGGTAACGAGTTGCGTGGGGGCCATTGGTGCTAAATTCAGGAGGGGCGATAATGTGGGGGAACATATGGCAAGATTGAAGTTTTTGACGGGTAATCTGAATAACAGTGAGCAGGTGAAAGCCTTCTTCCTTTGCCTAGGTCCACAAGAGGCAAAGGAATGCAATCTAATAATTGATACACTAACGAACCTACGAGAAGCAGAAAACTGGCTGCGCTCTTACGACGACCAGGTCGAACATCCGACGCAAGCGCTGTTTGAAATAGTAACCAAGAAGCAAACAAGCCGAGAAGGAGTTTCAGAATACCTGACGCGCCTGGAAAGGCTGTACAACGAGAATTATCTAGAAAATCCGGAACGAGTCCTTGTAGATTTGATGTGGCTCGGATTAAGGGAGAACATCACGAGACCATTTCGAAGTGATGCGCGACCTACGACAGTACAAGAACTGAGAGACATGGCAATCGAGGTGGAAAATCGACGGATAGTACCAGTGCCAAGGGAAACGACAGAGAAGAGGGAACCGGAGAGAGAAAGAGCGCAGCGAAGCGAGAGGAGGCCACAGCATGAGACTGCACGTGTCGGCCATACGATGCGGCATTCACCACAACGGCCTAGAGGCTACCGCCATGAAGTGCCACCCTGGAGAGAAAGGAACAGACAGATACGACACTCTCCTTATCATCGAAGAGGAAATTATGAAGCACCCCACTGGAGCGAAAAAGGCAGACTTAGGAGTCATCAGCACCAAATTTACCACACAAGAGAACCACAGCCGCAACCGGAAGTAACACCTGCACCTGCAATGGACTTGGCACAGTATAAAGCGGTGCCACCGCCGTGCGTCAACTGTGGAAGATTTGGGCACCTAAGAGCTAATTGCAGAGTGCAACAGTTTGCAGGACAGCCAAAAAACGGAATAGGAGACCGTTAGCTCCAATAATAAATCCCAGCGTGATACTCCAAGTGAATGGTAAACCTGTTACCGCACTTCTTGATACCGGAGCAAATATATGCTTGGTTAAAGAGCGTGTGGTTGCGGGAATTAAAAATGCTAGTGTGAAAGGAACATCGACTGCATTAAAAACAATTGGAGAGGAACCCGTGCCGGTGCTGGGAAAGATTAATGTTCCAATCAAAGTTAACGGTCAGAAAATTGTACAGAGATGCTTTGTTGTGAAGGAAAATGCATTCCCAGGAGACCTGCTAATAGGGGTGGAAGTAATGAACAAAGTCAACGCAAAGATAGACTTCGGAAAATGTAGGGCATCCTTCTTTGGAACTCACGTGAACATGTTTTCAGCACCAGGACACGCTTCTCCGAAAATTCTGTGTGTAACGCGGGAAGAAACATCTGTAACTCTGGCTGAGGACATTAAAGTGAAGCCTCGCACGCAAGCCATGGTAAAGTGCCGAGCAGATGGCAAGTTTGATGGGAAGGAAGTAATTTTAGAGCCTAGAATTAAGTGGGCGCCGTACGTCGGAGCCACCGCTGCAAAGGTACAAAACGGGTATGTTTTGATGCCTGTACTTAACCCTTTTGCCGAAGAAATCGCTCTGACTGAAGGAGCAATAATTGCAACATGCCACGAAATCGCGAATGAAGATGCAGCTGCAGAAGAAAACAATGCGGAAAATAGCGAAGCAGAAAATCACCGCAGAGAGAAGCGCTTTCAGCAAATTGATGAGCTTGACCTCAGTCACTTGGTTGCTGAAAAACAAGAACAAGTTAGGAACCTGTTGAAGGAATATCACAAGACGATTAGTGCAGACGAGATGGATATTGGCCATGTGAAAGGAGTGAAATACAAAATTTTGCTGAGTGATTACAGGCCAATTCAAACGAAAGGGTGGCGTATTCCATACTCCAGCCAAGAAATTATTGATAAAAAGGTCTCGGAGATGATCGAAGGTGGAATTGTGCAAGAGAGTACAAGTGCTTGGAAAAACCCGCTCGTACTCGTAAAGAAGCCAGGAGGAGGCCACAGAGTTTGCCTTGATTTGCGAGCTGTAAACATGCGGGTGATAAACGAACATTATCCGATTCCACACATTGTAGGGACACTGGAGGAGGTGGCTGGCAAAGAATACTATTCCATTGTCGATGCAAAATCGGCCTTCCATCAAATTGAGCTAGATGAAGAAAGTAAGCAGTACACGGCATTTCAGACTCGACAAGGCAACTTCGAGTTCTCTAGGCTACCTATGGGACTTAAGTGCTCAACATCAGTGTACCAGAGAGTGATTTGTCATGTTCTGAAAAGGCAACTTGGAAAATTCGCCGCTATTTACTTGGACGACGTGTGCGTTAACTCTATGACTTTTGAGAGTCACCTAGAAAATTTAAGGGAAGTGTTGCACGAGTTTCAATGTGCCGGAGTAAAAATAGGCTTGGACAAGTGCAAATTTGCACAGAAACAAGTAAAGTACCTAGGATGTTACATCAGTCGTGAGGGACTTATTCCAGACCCCAAAAACGTGGAGGCAATGCAGAGTTACCCTAGGCCGACTACCGCACGTAAAGTGCGCTCGTTCGTGGCAGCGCTTAATTTCTACCGGCGCTTCATTCCGCACTTTGCCACAACAGCTGCACCCCTTAATGCGCTGACTAAAAAGGGGGCAAGATTCCAGTGGAAGGAAGAACACGAACAGGCCTTCTGCAAACTTAAGCAGCTCATGATAGAAGCTCCAGTTCTGAAGAAGCCTTCTCTAAATGAGACGTATTACTTGAGCTGTGATGCCTCGAATGAGGGCTCGGGCGCGGTCCTTGCACAGAAATGTGATGGTAAGGAACAACCGATTGGATACTTCAGCAAAAGATTCAATGATGCTGAAAAACGTTATTCAATTACGGAGCGGGAAGGATTAGCAGTGGTCGCCGCTGTAAATCACTTTTCACCTTACCTGTACGGCAATAAATTTGTTGTAATTACTGACCACACAGCTCTCAAATATTTGTTCAAAGGTAAAAATACCAAGAACAACAGAATTATGAGATGGGCCCTAACACTCTCTCAATATGATTTTGAGGTGATTTATCGGCCAGGAACTCAGAACGTGGTGCCCGACGCATTGTCGAGAAATATTGCGAACGATAACGAAGAAGAAAATCGAGACGACGAAGCCCCTAAAACAGTGTTCGTCACGACGATGTTAGATGAAACTCCCAATGTACAAGAGGCGGAAAGTAAGTTGCAGAAAGAAAATGTGAGAGCAGAGCAATTGAAAGATCCCGTTTGGGGGCCAGTTCTGAGGTATCTTGAAGGTGACAAATCAGGGGACGCACCAAGTCTCGCTCTGAAATCCGAAATCTTCACTGACGGAGGCATCTTGCATTTCAGGAAGACGCAACGAAAGCCAAACAGAACAAGGCACTTGATCGTGGTGCCAGACGCTCTGAGAGAAGCAGCAATAACGTTAGCGCATGATAGCACAATTGGTGCACACCAAGGTCGTGCTAAAACGTGGAAAAAGCTCATGGAATTCGGGTACTGGATTAACATGGCGCGTGACGTTAACAAGTACGTCGATTCGTGCATGCAATGTCAGAAACGTAAGATCAACAATCGCATTTGTGTTAGCATGGGTTCATTCCCTGAAATTGACAAGCCTCTGGACAGAATAGGCGTTGATTTAATCGAAATGCCAGTGTCGAATGAGGGCCACAAATACATCCTAACGGTGGTCGATCACTTTAGCAGATATGTTGCAGCGTTTCCGCTCAGAAGCAAGACCACTGAGGAAGTAACGAAAGCGTTGACTAAGTTCGTTACTACGTACGGCACTGCCAAGACTCTCATCTCAGACAGGGGCACCGAGTTCACGTCAGCTTTGTTCAGAAATGTGTGTGAAAAATTGAAAATAAAATACTACAACACTTCAGCATATCACCCCCAATCCAACGGAATGACCGAACGGCAAAATCAGAATATCAAGACTGTTTTATCACACCTTGCTGCCAACGATCAATCTTCGTGGCCTGATGCACTTCCTTGGACGTGCCTAGCGCTGAACACAAGTTATCAAAGTGTAATTGAAGAAATTCCGTATTATTTGTTTTTTGGTAGGGACGCAGAAATTCCTGTTGTTGACTGGCTGAAAACCCCTCGCATGGATTACTCTCTAGGTGAGAATTACAGTGCCGAGGTAAGCTTACGACTCCACAATGCGTTCAACATGGTGAAGGTAAAATCTAAAGCCTCACACGATAAATCGGTGCAGTTAAAGGAGCGCGGAGTGAAAAACAGTCAGGTACAAGTGGGCGATATCGTCTTGCTGCATAATCCAACGGGAAAGGCGGAAGTTGCAAATACATGGCCGACCGATTGGGTCGGGCCCTACCGGATTACAGTAAAACAGAGACGAATGCCACAATAAAGGCGCTCTATAGTAACTGCGAGAGAAGAGTTCACCTCGATAGATTGAAAATTGCACACTTGAGGGGTGAAGCTTACCCCTGCAACCAGAATGCCGCGGCGCCGCCAAAGGCCGGAGGTGAAGCTATCGACAGCGAGGACGAAGATATGCCAGAAAACGCTGCGACTGAACAGGCTACGTCGGTGACTCAGCGAAAATACAACTTACGTTCTCGGTGTAGGTGAACCGCCAACTAGAAACGAACTGCGGAGGACTGAAATCATGCATAAACTTGCCTTTGCGGGATGTGTTCTTGTGTGTTTAATTTTAAGAAAACTCTTGCGTAGAAGTGAGTTTTTAGCGTTGTGTTGCTTTAATCTAAATGTGTTCTTTAGTAGAATTGTGTTATTCTAGCTGTTGTGAAGTGAAACTAATCTCACTCACTAGAGTGTGATGCTTGGTTCAATAGGAATATGCTCTAGGTTATGTATCTCCAACTTGCCTTGCTCACAAGAAATTTCGTTTGGACGAAAATCTTGTTGAGTGATCTGATCTTACACTATGCTTAGTTCTCATTTTCTCTCTTGCTAAGTAAAGGGAAGTTGAGCGTTTATTAGGTTAACGTCGTGTGTTTCTCAAGAGGAGTACTTTGTTTCCTTTGTAGGATGCTTATATTCTCGCCAGCTTCTCGTGAAGCGTGCGCGCTTCATACGAGACAGCTCTAGCGAATGAATTAAGTTTCATCAGAATTTCTTAGGCTGAGGCTATCTCAGGCTAGCTGATTTTATCTATACCTTTAGACCGTTCATTTTCACAACGGGGAAAATAAGTTTAGCGTCATATTAAAATTTCGTATTCTTTTGTACTGTAGCGTTGAATTCTGACTCTGTGTCTTTCTCTTACCCTGAAAGAATATCGTAAACACGGTATTCCGGAAGGAATCAGTCTCCTCTTCCTCTGTAGAAGTATAGTACATTTCTTTTCAGACTTAAGGAATTAATTTCTTGGTAGATTAGCGTAGTATGTACTTCAGCAGAAACCAGGCCAGGACATTGCATAACACGAATGCGGCTCATATAAGCAGCAAAACCAAGGAAATTCAAGTGGAACACTAGCAATTATTTACAAGAACGAAGAAGATAGAACAACAACACAACATAGGGGACACATTGCACCTGCGTTGGAGATGTTTAAAAGGATTGCCCAAATTCAAGCGTTGCCGTGGGAAACGACGAAAGATGTATGTATGGCTGGAAATTTTGCACCCTGTTCTGAAGAATGCCGAAGGCACAAGTAATTAGCTCAGAGCCGCTTGCGGTGGAGCTACAGCCAGAGGTCGCGCACCATGTTCGAAGAATGCGGAGGACATCAGTAATAGCTTAACTCGCCAGTGGTCAGGCTGTAAGGAGGACATCGTTAGTGAACGGCCGAGCCAGGAAGAACTTCTCGACTAATTATGTTAATTAGCAGCACTCGACACTTCGAAGTGGAAAGCACCACAGAGCGCCGCAGTACCAGGATGAGGAAGGAAGAAAAAACGAAATTAAAGCATGAGATATTATTGGGTGCCGAGATGTACTAGCGTTTAAAAATGCTTTTATACAGTGGGCACTCAAATGAAACAATAACAATGCTTTTATGTGCTTGAGTGTTGATATTTACTTAAGTATTTTGGAATTTGCGTCGTGACATTTATGCCTGGTGAGGCATTCCTGAAATTCGAATGCAAGTGTCCTGTGAATTTTACTAGGCAAATTATCACATTGGAATATTGAAGCCGCATTTTAGGCATCTCTATTTATACGTGAAATAAAAAAAAATTAAAAGAGATTTCGTCGGATAGGCTTTGAGTGAAGCGTACGATCTTCAAAGCATATTAACCCATAGAATTCTCGCACTAATAAGAGTGGTTACTAGGAGAAAATAAAATATGAGCTGGTGTCTGCCAGAGTTTCGACGTCGATGTCAAAGAATACTGAGATTCTACGTCGAAATCGAGGAATACTAAGAGGAGTTCCACTGGATTCCACCGCACATACAGGATACCACCGCCGGATATACCTCGGACTCTTCAGGATTACTTCGTAGGATGCAGAACCCTATCGCGAAGGGAAACTGCAGTGAAGGAAATTATCGACGATTCGACTCGTATTTTCCGCCAGATCAATATAACTTACTGACGTATCGATTTGTCTGATCAACGAATCGACGTTCATGAGTAATCTGGCGATTAAAAAACTGAGTTGAATAAACCTCATAAAATATATGTGAAACATTGCACTTAACATGATTTGGTGGTAATTTGAATCGTGATAATGATACATCTTACAGAATGGAATCGTGAAGTTAGTGTGGTGTATAGAAATGTTATACGAGTCTGGAGATTGGGCTCGCAAGACTTCCTCATGAAATTAAGTACCCATCTTCAACGCGTGTGTGAAGCTATTGAAACGGCAGAAGAGAAGCATGGAAAGAGAGCAAATTCGTCAACGATACCAAAGGAATCGACATCGAATAGTCAACTGCAGCGGCAAGGATTTGGAGAACAGAAAACGCAAGCGTAAATTGAAACTACGAGACATAAAATCATCGATACTTTAGGATGTCTGAGGAGTGGGAAAGATGCCCGTGAAATTTTGTGAATGTTATTAGGGTTAAGTACTCAAGTATTTAGTACGCACTTTACTTCGGCGGGAAAAACAGATACATCGGTTAGAAGAAAACGACACAATATATCACGCTGTGGCTGATAGTAATGATTGTAGTGTTAATTGTAAGGTACCCTGTTTCTGCGGAACAAAGTTTAGATGATAATGTGCTTAAGTAGAATTTACCATGTGTGTCTTATATTGGCTGCATACTGTAGTACTTATTATTCAATAAATAGCTGAAGGCTAATTCAAAAAAAATTGTCAGGCCAATTTTTTAACTCTAGGAGGGCCGTCTGTCGAGAATCTGTGTTAAGAATAATCAATTTTCGAATAGAAAGGAGAATTTAGGGAAAATCTTAACCAGGTGTGATAAATTCGAGTTTTTGATGATGTGTAACAAATTTACGTGTAACAAATTTTGTACTTTAAAAAGAAAAAATACATCAGTGGGCTTTGCTTTATGTGTTGTTAAAACATTGTAGGGTGCGCATTCAGCAGTACAGAGAGTGATCGAGCCCACACGTTCGTTGAAAGAATGTTTTGGTAAGGCCAATCTGAAGAGCATCGGGCAGTTTTGTATTTATTTTACCACGAAGGAATTTCTGAGGGAACTTGGTTACAAGATCTCTTACAGGGCAGAGAAACCTTTCCACAAAAGTGTTTGTAGACAGGGCGATCTTAAAATAACATGAGGAGAAGAGGCCAGCGAAACTTGAGAGGGTTCGGCTGAACCACATGGAGAGAAATTTATTCGAAGCACTTGTAAGCGTTAGGGCTGAGGACGCTGGACAGAAGAGGGTGACAGATTTATGACACACCATGGTAGGCTTAGGAGGTCCGTGAGAGAGCGAGCGATATTATCGAAAAGCAAACAACCTCAGAAGAAGGCGGAGATTACGGCGCGCTTGGCAAAACATTTCAACAGCAAATAAGGAAAGGACAGCCTCAGGGAAAACCAATGGGAACGTTAGAGGGAAGTCTAGGAGGACGCTCAAGAAGCCCGTGAGAACATGATTGGTTTCACAAAAGAAAAGGGGGAGTACAGCTTTTGAACGGAGGGACAGAGCTGATTAGATGCGAGCAGTCTAACGCGGTTCATCATCATAGAAAGAAGTACGTGTAACTGTCATACTGGAAAAGCATTCTGAAAAATATAAGTGAAAATATTGAATACATTGAACGTATAGAGGAAGTTGAATAAGTTGCTGGAAAAGCATTCTGAAAAATATAAGTGAAAATATTGAATATATTGAACGTATAGAGGAAGTTGAATAAGTTGTTTTGAGCCCGTAAATTAAAATGAGATTAAAAAAAATGTCACGTCTATTTTCCAGAAATGAAAACATCGTAACCAAACTGTGCAGTATATGAAGTAATAATTTGAACGACAGTTGGGCGGGTAAGGAGTATTTCGGATCATAAGATATACAGTTCCTTTTGAAAAGAAGTTTTGAAATAAAAGTCATGAAAAATAATGTCACATTAACGTAAAAATTTAAAATAATTTTTGAGCACAATTTTTCGGCAATTAAAAGAAGTAACGAGCTGGTAAATTATTTGCAGGCAGGGCGGTCGTCGCAGATGTCTAACGTGATTGGAGGTTACGCGCTAGAAGTCAGAAGTGGAGATTTGGAAGGAGGTCGTCATGAATTTTTTTGAACTGAGAATCACTTGTGGAGACTGAACTGGATTTGTGCCTTTGAGAAGGAACGTGCGAACGAACGTTGTGACCACATCTGTACTGCTGAACGCCACCATAATTGAGGGGAATTTCTGTCATATTCATGTGTGGGAAAGTGAGGGAAGGGCTGGCCGGCCAGATTTACTGGGATATCAATTGTGTGTAATTCAGTAGGGTAGGCTTTGAGGCAGGCTGTAAAATTGAACTGGGTTCTAATGACATGTTCATGGATTGTCAGCCAAATTTCTGTGTAATTATGTGCAGTAGGTCATTTGACGTATGCTATCTGCTTTCATTACTTAATTAGCATTGTTCCTAACACCAATCATTGTGTGTGCGCTCATTGATGTTTGGATCACGTATAGCTGGGAATTATAAATGTTAAGCATAATTCACCCTGTGTATCATGCCCCACAATATTAGAAGCAATCGATCGTAATGCAACGGAGGGCGCCCAGAAAATGCGCTGCGTAAGTGGGTCAGCGATCCCCGGTGAGTACCTTTATTTTTAGTATATGTGCTGTAATTGCCGATGATAATTCATTTAATTTGTGTTGTGTATATAGCCTGGAGGTGTGCCATTCCTCTATTCCGAGAACCTGATCTTCTTGTTAATGAATTGTTAACAAGGAGGTGGAGGGTAACATTTCTCGTGACAGTATTTACTTGAGAAGTAACTCCTAGAATAGAAAATAGAGCATATTTTCCAAATGCATTTACTGCGAACAGTGCAGCATGTAAACAATAGCCCCGCACTCCTGAAATAATCCAAGCATTAATGAAACGACGCATGTACACCAGAATGAAGTGTTTATGTCTGAAACAACACAGTAAATTATAAATAAACCTGATGAAAAGATAGTTAATAAGTAACGCACTCAAAAAATACAGTGTGGTAAATTTGACCCTGCTGCATCCTTCTTACAATATCTTCTCGTTAAGTTGATTTTGCACAAAATTTTTTGATTTAGTTTGGTGCATTGCGTCATGTCTGGGGTTGTTTTCTACCGAGGAACGTTGCCTTTTGCACTGAAACGTTGCTCCTTGCACTGGAATGTTGTCCTTGGCACTGGAATGTTGCCACTTGCACTGGAACGTTGCTCCTTGCACTGGAACGTTGCTCCTTGCACTGGAATGTTGCCTTTTGCACTGGAATGTTGTCCTTGGCACTGGAATGTTGTCTTTAGCACTGGAATGTTGTCTTTAGCACTGGAATGTTGCCCCTTGCACTGGAATGTTGTTTTTTGCACTGGAATGTTGCCTTTTGCACTGGAACGTTGTCCCTTGCACTGGAATGTTGCCTTTTGCACTGGAATGTTGTCTTTAGCACTGGAACGTAGCTTTTTGCACTGAAACGTTGTCCCTTGCACTGGAACGTTGTCCCTTGCACTGGAATGTTGCCTTTTGCACTGGAATGTTGCCTTTTGCACTGGAATGTTGCCTTTTGCACTGGAATGTTGCCTTTAGCACTGGAATGTTGCCTTTTGCACTGGAGCGTTGTCCCTTGCACTGGAATGTTGCCTTTTGCACTGGAATGTTGCCTTTTGCACTGGAATGTTGCCTTTTGCACTGGAACGTTGTCCCTTGCACTGGAAAGTTGCCCCTTGCACTGGAATGTTGCCTTTTGCACTGGAATGTTGCCCCTTGCACTGGAACGTCGTATCCTGCTCTACAACGTCGTATCCTGCTCTACAACATCGTATCCTGCTCTACAACGTCGTATCCTGCTCTACAACGTCGTATCCTGCTCTACAACATCGTATCCTGCTCTACAACGTCGTATCCTGCTCTACAACGTCGTATCCTGCTCTACAACGTTGTTTCCTGCTCTGCAACGTCGTATCCTGCTCTACAACTTCGTATCCTGCTCTAAAACGTCGTATCCTGCTCTTCAGCGTCGTATTCTGCTCTACAACGTCGTATCCTGCTCTACAACGTCGTATCCTGCTCTACAACGTTGTTTCCTGCTCTGCAACGTCGTATCCTGCTCTACAACTTCGTATCCTGCTCTACAACGTTGTATCCTGCTCTACAACGTCGCATCCTGCTCTACAACGTTGTATCCTGCTCTACAGCGTCGTATTCTGCTCTACAACGTCGTATCCTGCTCTGCAACGTTGTATCCTGCTCTACAACGTCGTATCCTGCTCTACAACGTCGTATCGTGCTTTACAACGTCGTATCCTGCTCTACAACGTCATCCTGCTCTACAACGTCGTATCCTGCTCTACAACGTCGTATCCTACTGTGGAACGTTGTTCTCTGCTCTGGGGCATTGTGCAGGTATAATGAATCATGCCCACCATTGAAATTTTTTTTATAGCCCCATGACTCTCGTAAACTGCTAAAAATCGATATGTTTTTTCTGTTAAGGCTTATGGCCGGTCACAAACTTCGTGCCGTTATGTTTGGCGTTATTTACGACTAAAAGAAGTGATCGTCTGTTAGGCGTTATGAAAGAACATCATGAAGTGCGTAAGAAGGAAGTGTGAGACGCATATTTACTGCCGCAGAAGGCAAGGTTAGGTTAGGTTATGCCTAACAGTCGTGCTCGTCTGTTAGGCTTTATAAAAGAACCTCATGAAATTCGTAAGAAGGAAGTGTAATATGGATGTCTACTGCCTCAGACGGCTATGCTAACTTCAGAACAGACCTGTTTCAGCATCTTATGCCGCGTACCGCCAGGTCTATGCTTGCTTATTTAAAGCGACTCGGAACCTACTGCATATCTCAAAAGTTACGCAAAATACAGCATAGATTTAATTTTGCTTTCAAACTTCCCTGTCACGAAATGAGAAAAGGGTGTGATATAGGACCCCCTTTCCCAGACGCTGAGGGAATTTCAACCCCCGCACAATTTGAATATTATGTTTTCATGCTTGCGCACACCTGCATACCAGACATGGAGAATAAAATAATTTGAAAGATTAGCAGGAATTTATTTTAGAAACACGTGGATTTAAATATGACATATGAAATGAGAGATTCAGGCTAGAAAAATCAATGAATGCCAGCGAACGATCACATGATTTAACGCGACTCAGCATTTCTTGGCAATCGTCAAAAGGGCAGTTAACGCACAAAAAAACGAAATTAGAAACATAAAAATGAACATCCTGGCTAGCGCACACAGGAAATAAATGGTTGTGTCAATAAGAATAGAACCTTGACTCACAGCAAGGTGTCAAATACAATATACTTCGCATCTTACACAACACAGAATTCGAACATGAGCCAATCGCCCGCATGACACAAATCACATTTGATTGCGCGCCGCTCGGAACGCACTATTCTATGTGCTGGCTGTGCTATAACTTTCACACCTAAAAATCACCTTTCTGAGTTTTTCAAACAGTAACTGGGTGTCAAACTTTCTTGCTATTGTAGATCGCGATGACTCAATACACTTCCAATGCTGCTTGAAGAATTTACGTAGTGCAGCTCAGACGATGAATTAATACACTCCCAATGCTGCTTGAGAATTCACGTAGTGCAGATCAGACGATGAATTAATATACTCAGCCCGGGATCTCAAGCTCTGAACTCCGAGTCTGCTTGACCACTGCATGACTCGTAGTGCGTAGCATCGTTGCAGACTCCGGCGTCCGTGCCGCTTCAATATTTTGTGCTGAAGTTACTTGTGAGTCCAGGATTGATGTAGAAGCGTTTCGAATGCTTTCATGATGCACGGGTACTGGGCGGCTTCCTCCGTGAGGCTGAGGCGCTAGTGTAGCCGTTGCCGTAATATTGACGCTTCGCGAGGCTGAGGTGCTTTGTGTAGCCGTTGCTGCACAATTGAAGCATCGACGATTTATGATGGACGAGGTTTCCTTTCTTGAAAATTTCGATGTGCTCACTATGCTCAAATATTTGATTTGCAGATTATGTTGAAGGCACACCAGCAGTGCGCCGGCGCGCCCGCTTGCGCGCCCGCTTGCGCGCCCCTTCGATACGTGCACCTCTTCCGCACTCGATTCAACGTAAAAAGAACCTCAATTATCCTCTTCTCGTATCCTCATATGCGCGTGGCTTGGATCCTTCTCGAATGTTCACGAATGTTCGCAGTTACAATGACAGCATTTTACAGCTGATTGGAGGAATTCTTCCTTGTCCTGACGTCTCGAAATTTCATTGGCTAGGTGTCCGCTTTCTTTTGCCACACCTTCGACGCGCGGCCTGTTCATTGGCCCAGATGTTGCGGCTTTTGCTAAGGCCAACCCTCGTATCGCGCCTTCGTGCGAGGCCTGTTCCCATGCCCAAGCGACGGCCGGCTTAACGGTTTGGACATTCAAACGTCTATCGCAGCTTTTCGCGCTTTTACCTCATATTGCCTCGCAACACATCGTATTATATAAGATATAAGATATTTCACTACTAGTATATAAGATATTTCACTACTAGTATATAAGATATTTCACTACATCCCTTTGGGTTCGAAAACTTTATAATCTGCTTCTTTTATGTAAGTACCAGTTGTACATGAACAACTTCGGATAGACCAACAATGTGTATGGTCTCGATGCGTGTGAAACAGCTGTGCGTGAATCATCTGAGTATGTGGAGTCGCTGTCCGTCAAAATCGTAGCATAACAACTGCAAATTAGTGCAATAATAAAAATAAAGAAATACAGACGTCCTGTCCGCTTTAACAGCAGTTTTCTTGCTTCGTTTCACGCCAGTAGTTATGTTAGTTAATTTCAATATTCGGAGCCGAACAGCAATGGGCGGTTACACAGACACTCTTGACCTATTGCGTCTTCTGGCAGTACCTACGTACGTTCTGATTTAAATTAATTTAAGTGTAGCAACGTTCTGATTCAAATAAATTTAGGTATGGCAAAGTTCTGATTTAAATTAAACTTAGAGTGTCTTGCTGCACTGTACTGCACAAAACCATTGGAGATACTGCATCGATTTTTAACAGTGCTTTATATTGAGTTCCTGTGTGTGGACCAGCTGTGTATGGACCAGCTGTGTATGGACCAGCTGTGTGTGGACCAGCTGTGTGTGGACCAGCTGTGTATGGACCAGCTGTGTATGGACCAGCTGTGTATGGACCAGCTGTGTGTGGACCAGCTGTGTATGGACCAGCTGTGTATGAGCCAACTGTGCATGGACTTGTGCAGTCACTATATTAGCTCAAGCTTGAATATTTCCATTAATTTGAAATGAAATAGTATTTTCTTATCGTAAATTAGGCGCAGTTGAAATTTGTCGCCAACATGTGCGCAACTCAGCGCAGTGAGGTCGGAGCGCAACTGATGAGCGCAGTAATGTTCGCGTGAGGGCAGATCGCCGCAGTATATTTAATGGCAGCCGAAACAGGCGTGTGACTGCGTAAAATTAAGGCATTTCCCTCAGGGTATTTTCTCCGAGAAAAGCTAGAGATATCAGGTGGACAGTTTTGCGTAGCCGCTGCGCAGTGTCAGCGTTGCCAGCCGCGTGAATGTGGTGTTGATTGACGGTAGACCGTCTTAATACTGAAGGCGATTTTTGATGTTTCCGCATTTTCTGAAGCAATTTTCGGCAAGTTAAATAGCATTAGGATTTTTATACAATGGTAAGAGCTACTGTTGAAGCTCATAGTTAAAAATATATTGGTTGTTGTGCTTTTGGGTCGATACAAAGTTGTTACACCAGAAGTAGGGGACGGTTCTATCTCTTTCATTGACTGTAAAATTGCAGATGGTGTAAGAGTCAGGTAATGCACGCTTTGAGTGGTCAAACGATGATGAGAAACTGGTATAGACTGAGAAACTAAACTTGACGCAGTCACAATTCCCTGCATTTAAATTGCTTGTAATTATATAACACAGTCACGAATATTTTTCTGAATTTTCTATACCTCTAACCCATTCTTGCTGAATTAGCGAGTGAAGGAAAGATTATGAAAATTACCAGATGAAATAGCCTTAGTGGTGAAGTAAGCTGACGTTCGAAAACGTAAAATATATCATTGGTTTGCGTGAAAGTCGAGTCGAATTCACTGGAAATTAAAGTTCAATGCAAAAATGCAAACTATGAAATTGAAAAAATCAGCTTTCTTGGGCAATTTAGATTTTCGCTAAATCGTGTTTGGTACGATGGAACGTAGCACATAAGTTGCGTTGTACAAAAGGTATCGTCTTCCAAAAAGTATTGATTCCTTTTTTCAGTGCACTCACCAGGCTCAAAGAGCTAAAAGATTGAAAGTACATGTAAGTGATTCTCCTTTTATCACAGGAATACTCAATGAATTGATTTCATTGCTGTACTTTATTTCGCGCTATTGTGGTAACGCAACGAAGGTGAACTCCCGGGAAGTTCAAAAGCACGCACTTCGACTTTGACGTTCCCCGGTACTGAAGTGTCATAATCTGACGCTGATGACGGCCCCAGCAACGGATGTCAGGGCACGCAATCGCTTTCTTAGAGTGGGGATGGATTTTGAATTACGTTCATAGCCTTTCGATAGGATCTCATTTTGTTACGAGGCTCCGTGAAGAGTTGCACGTAACCGTAGAAGGAAGTTTTATTTCATGGGGCGCAATTTCACAGGATTAGATAAAATTAATTCGTGGAGATTTTTCGAAATTTGAGTTCACCGCACCACGAATGCTTTATATGGTGTGTGAGTTTTTTAGTTTTTTTTAGGATTATCGGCTTTTTTGTTTATTACAGTGTGGTGGTAATTAAAAATTGTGTTTTTAGAAAGACGAATGGACTTGGCGTAATTTTGGAGCTGTTTTGGCAAGAAAAACTACAGTGAGGTATAGTTCATTTCTTCCGTGTTCTCAAAATGACGGTTTTGGGCACAGTACGTCGAAAGTAGGAGCTTGACCATAATAGTGGTTGTCGGACGAGCAAGAAAGGGTGTAGTAAACACCTGCAAGACCTCAAGCTCATCAGATCGCGAATTAAACAAAATTCAAGATGTCTGAGAACTATCACCCGTGAGATCGGAATCAATCTTGGATCTTTTTGACTTATGAGTGGAAAGAAACTCAAGTCAAATCAAAAGCTACGTAAAGTTCAACATTGAACAGGTAACAGCGAGCTTGTGGGACTTCGACGTCGCCGCCAACTCATGCATGTGGCCGCAGGTCAGCGAAGGAAGCTCATCTCCATCATAGACGAGAAGCTGGTCACCATAGAGCCATGCAGAGCACAGCCGTCAAAACATCAGAAGTTGGTCCACGCAGCTTCCCGGCAGTTCTACAATCGTTCAAGCAGTCGGTCATAGTTCGAGGAGAAATTTGCGCTAGCAGAAAAACGTCTCTCGTTTTCATCTATCAAGGAGTCAAAATGCACTAAGAAGAGTACCGTCTCAACCTTTTGAGGCCATAGTACTACCGTGATCTTAGCATTGTTTCGGCGTAGCAAAATAGATGTTTCAGCAGATCGCACCTCCGGCTATTACCGTAAAAATGACTCACGTCTGGTGCATGGCCTGTTTTCCAGATTTCACCCTGTCTGCGAAATGGCCACGCAACTCGCCAGACCTCAATCTGTTGAACTAAAGCGTGAGGTCAATTTTAGAAGCTAGAGCGTGTGCTAAGTCTTCAAAAGTTAGGAATCCCCAAAGCAAACGCTGAGCTGAGAGCGGGACCTTCTTAAGCCACAAAACTTGCGGATCATCTCTGCGAATTTCGTCGCTCGATTGAAACTTTGTATCGCCGCAAAGGGATGAAACTTCGAAACGTTATTTAGTATTGCGTAATGCTAACCATATGTGTCATCATTGCTCACCATATGTGTTTCTGTTTAATTCGAGTTTTTCAATATATTTTCAGAAAAATGCTTGCGCGAATTACTTGTTTGTAACCCAGTATAACAATTGCCGGCTGGACATCAGGTGGGTTTGGCAATATGGAATGAGACAAAATCACAAATATATCTGGAGCTCTGCTCGCTTCCCACCCAGTCAAACTTTTTCGCCGGAGCATGCACGTTTTCCGCCGCCTAAGGGATTAAATTACATGGACGGCGAAGAAAATGCGTGCCGCCGGCGAAAAAGTTAAACTGGGCACACACTTACACACGCTCACAGACACAAGCTCACTCACACACACACACACACACACACACACACACATCTACACAACTTCAAAAACACACATATCCACGTCGACACACACGCACAAGCGCACGAAGTACGCGAGTGTGAGGACGCACTCGATCACTGAGATGAGGCGAGCGGGGCACAATTGAACGTTCATCCAAGCGCTGCCTCGCATTATCCATCAAAGGAATGACGCGCATGTCTCCTTCTCGGGCCTCCGAGCTCGCATCTTTGTTAATAATTCTCCCGCTGGGAATCGAGAACAGAAAATTTCAGAACTCGATCAGCGAATGTGAGGGGCGTCTTTGAATTCAAAGCGCAAGATCAGTGGAATATTGCAGCTCGTGTTAACTCATGAATAACTGCTGCAGGAAATGATAGTTTTGCGGTTGAATCGTATATGTCCTTGAGTTGTATGCATGCAAGTATGTACATCAATGATATTTATTTTCAAGAAGAACACAGCAAGGATTAGTTCAGATATGATTATAGAAATACTGCAAATGACAATAAAAAACGTGAAAAATGATAATAGAAATGCGGCAGTATGACAATGGGAAGCCAAAAAATGACAATGAAAAGCAGAAAATAACGTTAAAAATATAAAAATGACTATGAAAATGAAGAAATATGACAACGAAAGTATAAAAAATGGCAATGAAAATGTTAAAAAATAGAATCGTGGAAAATAACTAAGAAAAGGTGAAAATATGAAATAGAAATGTGGAAAACAACATCGGTACTGAGGAAAACGATTATAGAATTAAACAGTTTAAATAATTTATTTACCATAAGCGACACATCAGCAGATTGTTCTTAAAGCTATCACAATGGACACATTTGAGTATAGCTACTATTGGGCCCGAATAAGTTCAGCGACTTCTTGGGCATCCTATCATCAGTGCTATTTTCAGGTGAACAATAGTGTTTAACCTAATTCACTTAACCTAGTAGCACACTAGACTGATCAATCAATTGGTTCGCTGAAGATTCGATGCTTCATTTTTCAAAAAAACCTATATGAGCCAGACGAGAGGAATATTTTATAGAAAAAAAAAATTAAGATCATGCTTAAAGTTTATGTCATTACTCATGGTAAATTATCCCATCAAGATGAATCATGTAGTAGATAAAATTTTATATGATTACCTTATGTGATTAATATTCCAACACAATTAAGGATTCAAGGTTCGTTTAAAAAGCTTTGTAAGAACCTTTGGAAATGTAGAAAATAACGATAAATATGTAGACGAATAACATTTGAAACATTGAAAGAAAGTGTTGTGCGTGATCACTTGTTCCATCTGCTTATTTGTAAAGCTTTCATGAGTGTAGAAGATAAATTTTTGCGTTCATGTATTCTTTTCGATTGAAATCAATCTGTTATGAATCGCTAATGGGCCTCGAAAATATAATATTATCGGGTTACATGTGCAGACTTAACACGGTGACTACGTAGTGGCACATATGTGAACTACAACTAAGGTATATCGATCATTTTTTATGTACTGTTATGAATGTGTGTAATTTCAATCATTTTACTACGTTTTATTCGTATTAATTTTAGCGTACATGTTGGAATATCATCGTGCATTTGTACTTTTTGTACTTCTTGGAGAGAATAGAAGTGTGTGGGAGCAGAAGCGTCGGCTTTTGAATTCTGCCACTTTCTACCTAACACAACAAGCCGTGCCGCTAAGTCTTTGTGCTGAACATTTCAACTTAGTAGTCTCAATTTGAATTGATTATGTGAAAATTGATTATTTTATATTAATTAAAAAGCCTATCATTCAAAGGCCATTAATTCAAAAGCCTATCAAACTATCATTCAACTCAGTTTTTAACTTTTGACAGTGGAAACATGAGATTGAAATGTGGAAAACAGCATTGGAATTGTGAAAAAAAGCATTGGAATTGTGAAAAACAGCATTGGAATTGTGAAAAACAATTTTAAGCAAGGAAGTAAGAAATGAGGAAGAGGATATAAGAAATGGGAAAACGATTTATTTCTCTAATTGATTTTCGGGGCACTGCTTCTCACGAATATGCCTCCGACTTAGCAATACTTAGGAGGCTTCATGGTGCTCTCTGTACTGAGCTCAAGGCGGAAGTTGCTTGCCAACACTCACGTGCAGCCAAACATTTTTTTAGTACTTGATTGCTTCTGGTGCACAATTTTTAGATTACAGCACGGTACTTAAAAGTGCTGTTGTCATAAAATTTTCACACGTGTTCATAGAATCTTGCCTTACATTTTTTCGTAGCTGAATACGTCTGGTGCATAATATTTACAGCACAGTACATAGAGGTGTTATTTTCATAAAATGTTCATCTCGTTATTAAGGAAAAACTCTCAGAACAGCCCTAGAATTATTTCAGTGGAAGAACGATATTCTAACAGAAGCTTTATGCGTTGGAAGAATGAATTCGCGAAGCTCTTACAATTCTTCAACTAAACGATTCTTTTGTGCTGGAAGTTTTCAGATGCCTATTGCTATTGTAAGTCTTGCTAGCAGCAGCATTTTATTAGGCATGTCTTTATGTGCATCACTTGGTACTTGTGAAGAATAACTGTGTGCCACAGTGGGTCACAATTGCCTAATGCTGCAGCTGCTGCGAAATGCTCTGTCCACTCAGGCCACAGAGAAAAATCTTCGTTATGAATAGACTCTATTTTTTGTGAGCCAAAATAAGGGCCATTTTCATTCATTTGAGGAGTGCATGGCCGAGGAAAATGGATGAACTGCGAGCTTTTTACCTTGTGTTGTGTAAATAGACTTTCATGAATAAAGAAAGAAGTTTGACCTTAGAGCTTACACACATCACGGGTAAAATACCATCAACACCAATGTTTAAAACTTGTTCGAATGTCTAAAGCGTGAGAAAACGAAGAATCGTTGAGTAAATGTCGTTGCTTCGGTGAGGAAACGCAGGATATGGTGAAAAAATTGTTGCTGTCTGAAAGAATACAGAAGATTTTCGGAGTTAGTTGAACAGAATAATTGAATTTGAGAATCTTTAAGAAGCTAATAAATAAGACGAGGGTAGGGAACTGACGTGCCAAGAGCCAGCCGTCGTCTGCAAGAATCTCAGATTGAGTTTTACGCTGAAAACGGCACCGCTCAATTTTCATTTAAACTTTTTAAACTTTTCATTATAGTTTAAAGTTTGCAAGACTGCAACCAGGGCCTGGAAGCTGGAGCTATGGCTATTTAGGGGAAACATTGAAATGTCTAAACAAAAACTTCTATCCTGAAAGTCATGCAAGACTGGAAATAAAGTTTTGTAAGTATTGGGTGTCAAACTTACGTTGGACATATTTCCTTGTGAAATTTCAGGTATGCTATAACATTGGAGGAAATAGTTTATATTTAAATGCTTCAGAAATGATTAATGATTTAGGGAGGGATAGGGGGCCCATGTATTAGTTCCTCATTGTCAAATATGGAAGAAATGAAGGCCTGCAATGTCTAAACACTTCGGTACCGAGATGAACGCTAGGAGAGAGCCATGTCAAAACCGTTGAGCTAATGGTTTTATCATCAGGAATAAACGTTAAAAACTTTTATTGGGAACATTTTCGACCAATTTCATATGTAACCAATTTCGGCTCTGAGATAAAAGTTAAAAACTTTTTTGTATGAAATTTCGAAGACGCTTCGGGAGTGATCATGTTTTTATTGCAAGTTGATTCATCATTATCATTAGTTTTCACAATTATTAATTTTCAATTTTTTTGTTCAGGTAATTTTTCTTGACGGAATTATGTCAAGGAAATAACATTACGAATACATTCTGTACCCATGCATGACGTTGATAACCACCCTGGTTATTGTAACAGTTATTTGCATTTTGTAACGGAAACCGAAAAAAATTGAGCGAAAGCGAAGATCTGGATGGACTTTGATTGCACGTCGACATCTTCGTCAACATAACAGCTGAAGCTAGACCTGAGGAGAGACTCATGCCACTCGTACCTGCAGGGTGGTGCGCAATTCACTTCACAATTTAGAACTTTCATTACACCGCAACTGCTACAGGTATACAAATGAGCTACATAAGAGAAGAAAAGAAAATTTTCAAGTTTCATCCTGCATCAATGATACGGATTTGAAGTATATTTGTAATCAACATTTAAACAATTATCAAATTCCACAAATATCGAAATAGAGCAGAGACAAACGAACAAAGACAGTAGAAAGTTATTTCTCTCACAATGGATAGTCAGCTGCGGTTCAGAGGGACTTTGTAAGAAAATTTAATCAACAATGGCCTTCCAAACGTTGCAATGATTCAAAGAATCAAACATTTCGGCTCAAATGGAGACAAAGAACTCTCTGGCGGACCGAGATCGTTACGAAATCTCTGTGTCATTCAACTTGTTTCATTGAGTGTTGCAGTAGTTTCAAAAACGTCGACTAGACAACGCTTGAGTCAACAAGGAATTTCACAAATATCATTGCAACGCATCCCAACAAAAAATGTAAAACTGTTTCTATATAAAATTCAAGTAACACAATTGCTGAATTTTACCGACGGTCAACAAAGCAAACACTTGGCTCGTGCATTTCTATGCCTTACGAATGATGAGATATTTACGTCACACCTAATAATGTCTGATGAAGCCCATTTCTGTATCAGTGAGCAATGATTAACGGCGCGTATTAATAAACAAAACTGCCGTTTCTAGTATGATGAAACACCTAGGATAATCCAACTCCAGTGTGCCACTCCATGCACAGAAGGTTACCATCTGGTGCTGAAATAATCATTGGTTCATACTTCATCATGGATGTTGATGGTGCAACCATCACAGCGAAAGGAGGCAACTACAGACATATGACGCAGAAATATTTATTGACACAACTAGAAGATTTGCACATGAAGAATTTGTGGTTCCAGCATGATGGGGCGACACCACATACAGCAAGAGAAACCATGACAATACTAAGAGCTGCTTTTCTGGTCGTTTAATTCCATGTTTTGGTGACGTTCCAAGAAAAGAAAAGAAGAAAAACATTTTATTTCCAATAAAGTACAAACATGAAATGTCGATACATTGGTTTTTAAAACACCTTAACATTAACATCCTTAAATGATTATAACACATTGGTATCGTAATACCCGTGTAGAATGTTGAAACAAAATGATTGGTAGAAAAGTACAACAAAATTGAGTTCCTTTCCTTGCCTAATCTGATTTTGAACTAAGAGAGCACAATCCTCGCGACGCTCATTTGAAAAACACTTTCATTAGTACGCACAAGTTTTGAAAAATGAAAGCGAAAAATGCATTCAAATACCTTAACATAGAAACCCTTAATTGCTATTTATACATGGTTATCGTAACACCCATGTTAAGTGTTGGAACATATGATTTAGATCCTTAATTGCTATTCATACATGGTTATCGTAATACACATGATAGTTGTCGACACAGGATTTAGGGAGAAGCACAAGTTAATAAAAAATAAACAATAATATGTATAAGAGGATCGTTTGCATTTGGAGGGCGGCACTAAGTTTCAGTTTCTGTGTTTCAATTTCTAAGTTTCGATTTCTGAAATTTTTGCTAGGAAGTGAAAATTTATCTTATTGTACGTGCGCTAAGTCATTCTAATATTGATCTTACTTATTCCTGTCGAATAAAATGAGCATCACAACTGTTGGTTCCATGCAGGGGAATGAGGTTGCTTTCCACAATTACTATTACTTCATCTGTGGTGCCCGGAAATGGAAATGGAGCTTATTTTTTTCTAATAAATTATCAACTCCAAAATCCAAAAATTCCTTTCGCCCATCCGACAACACTTCACTCCCTCTTCCGGTGATGCCCCGCATCCGGTCATGCCTCTACACTTGGTCACGCTTCACATTTGTTTGTATCTTACATCCGGTGAAAGCTGAAGGCTGAAATACGTAAATGTTTCGAATCTCCCAAAAATATTTCCGCTTTTTATTTTTCTCACTATCTACTTTTTTGAAGTATAACATCGTAGAGAATTTTGCTAACATGGGACGAATAGTTTCAAGTTCGATTTCATACGCATCATAGTGTCAATTTTTGCAGAGCTCCGCCATAAACTCTGTCACGCGCACAAACCGTATAATCCGGCATTTTTATGGTCATGTCTCGCGAAGGGGCAAAATTCTACGGAGTTTACTCGTAAATTTTGCGGCGAGAAGACTGGCAGCCAATCTCGCCTGGAAAACACTGCATATTTACTGCTTTTTCTGCCCTGCATCACCCTCCTTTTGGAACACGAATCAGGTATCACTCCGATCAGAGGCTGGGCTCATTTTCTATTTGAACGTGCTTTTTAACGGATGCATTTCGCAAATGTGCATGATTTTTTACGCTCACGACCCGTACGACCATTCTAGTATGTAGACGCCAACGGGCTGTAAAAGAATACCCAAATTTTGAATGAATTCTAACGCCCTACTCACCATCCACCAACCCTTAAATTGGATTAATAAGATAAACTTTTGGGAGTATTTATGGAGGAAAAGATATTTGGTTTCACAAAAAACGAGATTTTGTAATTATAAATTTGGAATGCGGGGTGGATGTTTTACTTTTTCTGCATAATTTTTACTAATAATCAGCACTTTCCCTTTTTATATGTATCAAGCTCCCTTGCGCATAAGGCTGTGAGCGGCAAGATTAACTTCGAGACTCCCGCTTTCAAATTATTGGATCTTCGTATCAAATAATGATACTTAGTATAGCATCACATTCCTTTCATAGCGATTTGATTTGACTGTCGCAATGATAATTTAAAATTTTCAATATTCATTTCGTAGCCAGTGCGTTGCCCACATCTTTTTTGATTTAAGTACAAGAGCAAAACTTGTGCCAGCCCACAGACACTAAAGTCGTGAAGGAAACACAAAAGTGCGGTCGGGAGTGATAGACAGGCCTTGGAGCCCGGATTGTGAGGCCTAGGCAAGTAATAAACATTAAGATCAGGTTTAAGGCCTGTTCTAGGCCCATAATTCAGCCATTGCAGGATACCTCGCGGTTACACAAGCAATATTACAAGGCTCTATGAGCCTCACAACGACGGTGTCGACGTTCTTGTGCTCCACCAAAAAGTGTGTTCTGCCAGACTTGTTCGCTGGCGATTTTTGCGCGGCCTTGAAACACAAAAATCGAGTTTGACGAAGAAATTTTTAGAGTGAGGTGTCAATAATATGCTGAACTCTGAGGTGGCATTTTATGGATACTTAATTGATTTCTCTTACTTATTGTCTTGAAGAGTACGTTGCCAGTGCGTCAGTTTCGGTGCAGAGAAGCTGGCCGTAAAAAGCATGCAACGTATTTTGGCAAGGCACAGTCCTGTGTACCGTCCAAGTTCTCGTGCATATTTAATTTATGTCTCTACTTCCGGAGTTTGACGGGCGAGAAGCTGCCTCAATCTCTGCTCTCTATTTTACTCTACGCTGGTCAAATGTAACGCAGAAAATCTAGTCAACCCTCGCAGTGTATTTTATTTTTTACCACCACTATTTGAAGAATAAGAATCCCCTAAATCTCCGCTTTTTGTTTTGCTCAACGTCGTTGGAATTTGAAGGAAGTAAATCTTACTTCATTTCTCCAGTGCTTAAATTTTATACGGTTTAAATTTAGTGGGAAAATCTCCCTAATTATCTGATGCATGTTCCATTCTGCACAGCTAGAATTGACCAAAAGAGACATCGTTTGAATATTTGGTGCGGTTTGTACTCTATGCAGCCTGAATTTAGATAGAAATAAGCCTTCTGAATCTTTACTGCGCAGTACACTCGAGATATTCCACAAGAATTTGATGGTAGAGATGCAATTTCAATTTATGAGGTATATTCAACGGCATTATCTCCGTTTATGAGGTATACTCAATTATGAGCTATACTCAATTATGAGGCCTACTTAATTATGAGGTATACTCAATTATGATGCCTACTCAATTATGTGGCATACTCAATTATAAGGTATACTCAATTAAGAGATAAACTCAATTTTGTGACATACTCAATTATGAGGTATACACAATTTACTAGGTCTACTCAACTGCAGTATCGTTGTTCAGAGTTCAACACACGGACGCTCGGTTGTGCATTGGCTCGCGTGTTAGTTAAGAACTTCCTCTGGAGACTCCGTGTTATGTTTATTCTTTTCATTTATTATTCTTTTTCTTTATTCGAAATTTATCAGCGAGCCGAGGTATTGTGGTTTAAATGAGAAAGACACTTCGATGCTGCAAGTGTAACTCTAGCATTTAAAGAAGAAACTAGAGAAAGGCCAAGCGTCACAAGTAATATATTCAACACAGGGAGTCCCCGAAACTGTGCTCATTCTTTGACTGACTATTACTCATGTATTTTTTCATCTGTTTTAGGGATAACTAAATGTTCTTTTACTAAACTCCGTTTTCTTGAAATTACTGCTTTCATCTCCGATTTAACTTATTAGACCCGTAGCTATGTCAATGAACACAACAACAAATCAAAAAACATGAGTTCTGAGCAATCAAAGATTGAGTACATTTTTTTGGAACACCCAAAAATTTTTTGAAATAAATTTGAGATGATTCGAAAAATAGATTGATAATTAGCATAAGCGTAATTTTACTAATGGAAATAGATAAATATAGCAGTATGATGTACGTCTAAACTGATCTTCTGCGACAAAGTAACAGCATTGAGCTGAAAAGAAATTTCAATTTAGAGCTGAACCGTACATCATATCGAAGTAAAATAATCTCTTCATCATCGTTAGAAAGGGGAATTTTGTTCGATTGAAGGACATTTTATATTGATAATGGGGTTCTGATTATGTACTTTGATATTTTAATTTTAATTTGGAAGTTGCTCTTGCATCTAAAATAAAGATTTCATGCGAGCTGGAACATAGTACTTCAGACTGAAGTTGCGCTGAAACTTCAACTAAAACGTGCAGATTTTTTGAAGAAAATACTTCTGGATGCACATCCAAAATTCTCTACTTTTATTTACAACAAACAGAAACATATAATAATAAATGCTTGAACTTCATCAGTTTTATTGTTATTAAACTGATTTAAAAATCAACATTAATTTAATAAAATTAATTTACAACTTAAATAAACAACATGTTGTAATAATGTGAATAAGCAGCGTGCTTGTAGTACTATAAACGAGCAACGTGCTTGTAATAATATGAATAACAAAGGTATTTGTTATAAGATGAAAAAAGAAACGTGCTTCCAATAATATGAATTAGCAAAGTGTCTATGATAACATGAATAGGCAACACGCTCGTAATAAGGTGCGGACTTTAATTTAACATGACCAGTTGCAACGCAGCACAAGTTTTGCAGCAGCAAACTTGATCGAGAAACATGAGAAATAGTCATGCAAGGAACTGTTGATAGGGAGCAAGATTCGGAAAAAATGTAAAAGGGACAAAAATCTAAACTATTTCTTTGTTGCTCATCAATTTGCTGAGGTGACTCATCGTTTTCACTGCCTTATTTTAACGATACTAAGCATATTATGACCACCCATGGATGTGGCGTGAAAATATGTTAATATATGCAAGCCCTCCAAACCCTAAATAACTGTTGCATTTTAAGATCTTTGCTGGCTTTGAATTTTGCGTGTAACAAAAGTTTTAGCTCATCTTCAAAAGTATGTCCTTTTGAAGTATCTTCTAAAAGCAATCTTAAGTCTCCTGGGCGGCCATTCAGTGTTAAATCCCATTCTAGGACTCACTGTTGCTCGTAACAAGGCACTGTTTAACACAGGTTATTCTTCCTCAGGGGTTATATAACAGGCAATACTCGAAGGTTATTCAGGCTTTATTTTATCCTATGCAAAGGTTCCTCCCAAGGAAATGTTGTTAGGTTACATCAGCTACAGATGGGCCTCTGAAACTTCTGTCTGTCGCGCCCACTTTACTTCTTTCAGTTTCCATCCCCATTCTGCCGTATCTTCCTTTCTTACTTGGTGTTTCTATGAGCTGCGTGTTCTGTGGGTAAACGCTTCTTGTGCATAGATTCTTCGTTCTTCCTGGTCATCCTAAATGGCCCGTTCTCATTCCTCTGCAAAAACATCTTTACTCTGGGAACGGCTACTCTAGACTACTCTACGCATAATATTCAGCATCTTTCAAGGCTCTCGTAATTTATTGGTTATTCGTATTTTCACGCAAATGAACGACAAAATTTCTTATTAGGCAAAACAAAAACACCTAAAACATCACAATTCAATGAGAAGCCGTGGGGAACTAAAAAATTGTAGCCAGGTTTTTGTACTACACTAGTGATCTGGAAGAAAATATTACGCTCGTGAAACGATACGAGAGGTCTGCAAAGGGTAGAAATGTTTGCTTTCGTCACTCAGGTGGAATGATGCTTTCAAACCTAATCTAGCCTAAATAAAAAATCAATTTTCTATAGAAGAGACAAAATGGATTCTTTTTATATATGTCGAAATTTTTTAATAATGTGTAACGATAGAGCTTCCTATTGCGACTTGGTCTCCGTAGTGTGTGCAGATCGTATACTTATTTCAAGCATCAAAATGCTAACGCATAATTCATTTTAAAATAGGGCTTGAAGTAACGCGTATTTACTTAGTTGCGGGATTTTAAAATTTAATGAAAAGCTTCAGAATTGAAAATCAGACGTGAAATTATAAATGAAGGGTGCGGTGTTAAAAACATAAGAGGTTAATTCATCTGAGCTTTAATTTGTACGCGTAGTTGTTGGAGAAGACTTAGCGCCTGAAAATAAATTCCCTTCAGAACAATTTCAATGCAATTTACGAATATAATTGAAAGCCAGCGTTTGCAATCAGCTTACGCTGCAGCCTGTCTGTGTTCTGATGGGCTCGTATATAATCCGCATTAACCTGCATAAATACACTACAGCAGGAGTTTACACTCAAACCATTTTCCTGTTAGAGAAGGTGCACATAGAAAGCTTCTTTCTGAGGGCAGAAAGTATCAGTTAATCCCCAGCTTTCAAAAAGTACAACATGGTCTTGAATTTCCGAGCCTGCAGAGAGAAATTTTAGGGCACTTCATGTCGAACACGTCGATTGCAGCCTTGAGGGCCG
This sequence comes from Morinoia aosen, assembly GCA_030386875.1. NCBI lineage: Eukaryota > Metazoa > Arthropoda > Malacostraca > Amphipoda > Talitridae > Morinoia > Morinoia aosen. The sequence continues at coordinate 11,597,854 of CM059556.1, forward strand.
GTCGCTTGAACGTGCGCTGTTTCTTTCTTTCCTGTTGCCCTAGGGAATTGTACCGAACCGTCCTTCATCGATGTCATATAACGGATCCGAAATTGGACTTGCACATAATGTTTCAATGCGTTAGAACTTAATTTGTAACAGAAGACGCTATTATAGATCACGGGAAATATAAGCTATTACTGTGGAAATTTGAAGGGCAAAGATAAAATAAATTTTGTGTGATGAATTTTGTCAGTTTAAGATTTTAAAAATCTCGTTTCACAGCAGGAGGTCGTAGTTCTGTAATTACCTGGAATTTTAAAAAATATGTAATCTCTTTACTATATTTTTTTAATTAGAACGAGATGTTATTTCCCTGACGAAAGCTTAAATAGAAATGCCTAATTAATGTGTTGAATGGCTCCCAAAAAACATTTACAATGAATTATAATTCATATGAAACATCATTTCAAATGTATTGTTGCAACATTCGTTAATAATTAAATATTGCAATATGTACTGTTTTCTAATCATTGTACTCTAACACTGAAATGTCATGAGAGATATCCAAAACAAATCTGCTACAAAATTAAAATTTTTTATTTGCAGTTGTCATTGCTGCGCCAAAAATTTTTGAGACTATTTCTGGCGCAAGTGAAGTTCGGTAAACGTAAGCTTCACTTTCAAGAGACCAGATTTCGTAGCTTCATTATTTTGTTGAAGATAAACTTATAAACTCTAATTGACTCACATGAACATTAATCCCATCCGCATAACAAGCACTTGACATTTTATTTTATTTTTCCAACATGTGTCATCGGTCCTTTCACTCTGAATGTCAAACCGTTAGAGAAATTTCCTTTTTCCTTTACGTCCTATGTTTTTGAAGAGAAAGCAACAACGTTACTGAGAATATAACCAAGCAAGAACGTTACTGAGAATATAACCAAGCAAGAACGTTACTGAGAATATAACCAAGCAAGAACGTTACTGAGAATATAACCAAGCAAGATCGTTACTGAGAATATAACCAAGCAAGATCGTTACTGAGAATATAACCAAGCAAGAACGTTACTGAGAATATAACCAAGCAAGATCGTTACTGAGAATATAACCAAGCAAGATCGTTACTGAGAATATAACCAAGCAAGAACGTTACTGAGAATATAACCAAGCAAGATCGTTACTGAGAATATAACCAAGCAAGATCGTTACTGAGAATATAACCAAGCAGCAACGTTACTGAGAATATAACCAAGCAAGAACGTTACTGAGAATATAACCAAGCAAGATCGTTACTGAGAATATAACCAAGCAAGAACGTTACTGAGAATATAACCAAGCAAGATCGTTACTGAGAATATAACCAAGCAAGAACGTTACTGAGAATATAACCAAGCAAGAACGTTACTGAGAATATAACCAAGCAAGAACGTTACTGAGAATATAACCAAGCAAGATCGTTACTGAGAATATAACCAAGCAACAACGTTACTGAGAATATAACCAAGCAAGAACGGTACTGAGAATATAACCAAGCAACAACGTTACTGAGAATATAACCAAGCAAGAACGTTACTGAGAATATAACCAAGCAACAACGTTACTGAGAATATAACCAAGCAAGAACGTTACTGATAATATAACCAAGCAACAACGTTACTGAGAATATAACCAAGCAAGAATGCTACTGAGAATATAACCAAGCAAGAACGTTACTGAGAATATAACCAAGCAAGAACGTTACTGAGAATATAACCAAGCAATAACGTTACTGAGAATATAACCAAGCAAGAACGTTACTGAGAATATAACCAAGCAAGAACGTTACTGAGAATATAACCAAGCAAGAACGTTACTGAGAATATAACCAAGCAAGAACGTTACTGAGAATATAACCAAGCAAGATCGTTACTGAGAATATAACCAAGCAAGAACGTTACTGAGAATATAACCAAGCAAGAACGTTACTGAGAATATAACCAAGCAAGAACGTTACTGAGAATATAACCAAGCAAGAACGTTACTGAGAATATAACCAAGCAAGAACGTTACTGAGAATATAACCAAGCAAGAACGTTACTGAGAATATAACCAAGCAAGAACGTTACTGAGAATATAACCAAGCAAGAACGTTACTGAGAATATAACCAAGCAAGAACGTTACTGAGAATATAACCAAGCAAGAACGTTACTGAGAATATAACCAAACAAGAACGTTACTGAGAATATAACCAAGCAAGAACGTTACTGAGAATATAACCAAACAAGAACGTTACTGAGAATATAACCAAGCAAGATCGTTACTGAGAATATAACCAAGCAAGAACGTTACTGAGAATATAACCAAGCAAGAACGTTACTGAGAATATAACCAAGCAACAACGTTACTGAGAATATAACCAAGCAAGAACGTTACTGAGAATATAACCAAGCAAGAACGTTACTGAGAATATAACCAAGCAAGAACGTTACTGAGAATATAACCAAGCAAGAACGTTACTGAGAATATAACCAAGCAAGAACGTTACTGAGAATATAACCAAACAAGAACGTTACTGAGAATATAACCAAGCAAGATCGTTACTGAGAATATAACCAAGCAAGAACGTTACTGAGAATATAACCAAGCAAGAACGTTACTGAGAATATAACCAAGCAAGAACGTTACTGAGAATATAACCAAGCAAGAACGTTACTGAGAATATAACCAAGCAAGAACGTTACTGAGAATATAACCAAGCAAGATCGTTACTGAGAATATAACCAAGCAAGAACGTTACTGAGAATATAACCAAGCAAGAACGTTACTGAGAATATAACCAAGCAAGAACGTTACTGAGAATATAACCAAGCAAGAACGTTACTGAGAATATAACCAAGCAAGAACGTTACTGAGAATATAACCAAGCAAGATCGTTACTGAGAATATAACCAAGCAAGAACGTTACTGAGAATATAACCAAGCAAGAACGTTACTGAGAATATAACCAAGCAAGATCATTATCTGGACACCTGCTGCTTCCAAGAGCTGATGCCATTGATTACCTTCAGTCATGCTTACTTCGAGTATTAAAATTACTAGTGAAAACAAGCTACGACTATCTCCAAGTACTAGGACACAAATTCATCATTAACATGTGATATTTTCTGTCTACTCGACCATCACTTGAGGCACAGCTGTTGTGGTCTAGATTTCATACGACGACAGTCATATTTGAGACACAAAAATTAATTTTTACTCCTCGAATCAGTTCCGGAAATAAAAATACTTTTCGTTCTCCGAAATGATTTCATAACATTTTTACTATAGCGTCTCTAGCTAAGCTCAGAGAAGATGATCAACTTCTCGGTTCGTTGTAAATTTGATGAGACTGCACAGGCGTTGTTATGAGTTGCTGTTTTTTATCTTACAATTTGTAGTCTAGCCTAGGATGCCCTCGTCAAATCCCATGATCGGTAACAGCGTCAGTCTATGGAGCCGAAGTGAAATTCGCGGATGGATGATGACTCGGTTTCCAGCAGTAGATCTTGCTCGTCAGACCCGGCCGCTTGAGAACAAAGCTCCTAATGACAGACTTTCCAGTAGATTATACTCGAGGAATCCTGGGCGGCGCTGGAACGTAATTCCTGCGGGAGTAGTTCTCTCGAACGCGTCAGTTCTGTGTTGACGGAGAATTCTTTTTGTCGACGTCAGCGAAGGAGAGAGGCCGATTGAAGGCCTTAATAAAGGGACGTTCAGGCCGAACGCTCTCTTCGTCTTATTAGCAGTCCGTAATTAGCGCTATTGGGCCTCCTTTGGAAGAAAAAGAAGATCAGGTTCACTCAAAGGAGCCCCGCCAGCCCAAATGCGAAGCCTCCGTTTCATGTGGGCCTTCATTTGTGGGCTGTGAAGAAGATAACGAGTGTGTTAACTCTCTAATCCAGCTGTCTAATTAGGCTTCGCTAATTTTTTCGTGTGTTTGTGTTACTGCACGCACGAAGTTCAGCCGTCTAATTCGAAGAAGAGTTCCTCACGTGGCTGCCTCATCGTAATGATGTAGTACCACATACAATTGCCTGCTGAGGTGCATCGGAGGGCAACACAAATTTAACTTGCTTTTGAAATTCACGCGGAGGGAAAGTAAATTTCTAGAAATTCTTTTCTGGTTTTCATGACTCTAGTGAGTAAGCTTACCATTCCCTAACCCACAACAGGAGTGCTCAAAAATTCAGTTGCCTCAGTTACCATAAGCACGTTTACTGAGCACATTTCTAAAACGAGTCAATCAAAGAGCTTGCAATGAGACTTCTAAGTCCGGCTTACTCTAGCAGTCCGACTCACTCGACCTTCGTGATAGCCGAACGAACACCACAGAAGACACTCGTAATCTTCAGATTTATTTTACAGGTATTGCCACATCGCCGTCCTGCCTAGACTTGCCCTCGAGATGGGTGGTGATCCGCCCTCATCTGTTCTCGTAAGAGATGCGTTGTTGCGCTTAATTTTACATTCGCTGCTTCGTTCATTCACAATTTTAAAAGCAGGTGGACACGAGTGTTCTGCTGTTGGCAATGTACACCCGAAGATTTTACAGAAACGCTCAAAAAAGAGTGTGAGTGGTCATTTCAGAACTCCAGACACGTACGGCTTTCTGTCTATTACGAGAAGCTTGTGCGCAGCAGAGTCGTTTTTTCTGCAATTTTTACGCTGGAGTTCACACACAAAGGAGCTGTCCTAGAGAGCTGCAGCGTGGAATACGAGTGTTTCGAGACCTATCAAGTCACGGCGGGAAATGGAAATACAGAGACTGAAGAAAATTTTTTCGGGGAGTTGTAAGAGTTGAAACTTACTTTCTTCGGAACTTTATTGAGTCAGAGTGGTTACATATGTTAGGGAAACTCATTGAGGTCGAACTCTTGGTGTGTGCACGTGAGACTTCAAAGCTGGTTCAACTAGACCTACATCAGGCAAACAAATATTCAGGTTTTTATCAGCTGAGAATGTGACTTGTGCAATACCTTATACCATCAGAAGATTGTAGTTTAGTGGTGTATTTAGATCGTTTCGCATTTGGTTCATTCTACCGGCCTGCGCAACTGAGCATAGCTGAGTGGCGTAATCGACGCAGTCTGTGCCACTACATTTCAGATCTCGAATCGGCATTTTTCCCTTTCCTTAATTACTTTCAAGAAATTGCACTACCTTTGCCACTTTTAATTCGAGCTCCTTTGCACCAGGTGTTGCGCAAATAAACCTGGTTAAATTTTACACAAATTCTGAATTAACTTGGCTTAGCTCAAGTCAACCAGGAAATTTTAAAATAAACACATTCCAGTCAATTATCATACATTCTAATCAACTATGACACATTCTAGTCAACTATGATGCATTCTAGTCAACTATGATGCATTCCAGTCAACTATGATACATTCTAGTCAACTATGATGCATTCTAGTCAACTATGATGCGTTCTAGTCAACTATGACACATACTAGTCAACTATGATGCATTCTAGTCAACTATGATGCGTTCTAGTCAACTATGACACATACTAGTCAACTATGATGCATTCTAGTCAACTATGATGCGTTCCAGTCAACTATGATACATTCTAGTCAACTATGATGCATTCTAGTCAACTATTATGCATTCTAGTCAACTATGACACATACTAGTCAACTATGATGCATTCTAGTCAACTATGATGCGTTCTAGTCAACTATGATACTTGCTAGTCAACTATGATGCGTTCCAGTCAACTATGATACATGCTAGTCAACTATGATGCGTTCCAGTCAACTATTATACATGCTAGTCAACTATGATGAATTCTAGTCAACTATGATACATTCTAGTCACCTATGAGACATTCTAATCAACTATGATGCATTCTAGTCAAATATGATACATTCTAATCAACTATGATGAATTCTAGTCAACTATGATACATTCTAGTCACCTATGATACATTCTAATCAACTATGATGCATTCTAGTCAACCATGATACATTCTAATAAACTATGATGCATTCTAGTCAACTATGATACATTCAAATCAACTATGATAAATTTTAGTCAACTATGATACATTCCAGTCAACTATGATACATTCTAGTCACCTATGATACATTCCAGTCAACTATGATACATTCTAGTCACCTATGATACATTCTAGTCACCTATGATACATTCCAGTCAACTATGATACATTCTAGTCACCTATGATACATTCCAGTCAACTATGATACATTCCAGTCAACTATGATACATTCCAGTCAACTATGATACATTCTAGTCAGCTAGGCCACGTCACAGTCTCAAAAGGTTCTCTCAATTCAACTAGAATACGTTTCACTCAACTAGGATATGTTGCAGTGATCTACAGTATAAAATATTTTAGTTGAATGTTCAACTCCTATACTTTCCATGTAACTTCACCATGTTTCAGTCGTGAAATGATATGATCCAATTAACTGAAAGGCGCCTCCGTAAACTAGGATCTTTTCCATCACGTAGGATACGGTCACATCAACATGGATGAGTTCCAATCAACTGAAGTTTTTAAGCAACATTTCTACGCATCCTTCATAAATAAGAGGATATTTTACACGGATAAAATGATAATATCTCGACTTAGTAATTAAGACCTATCAACCAGGAGTAAAGCATAGCATCAATAAAAAGTTGAGATTACTTTTTGTCCTTTGAAAAATATGATTAAAAATATTCTACAGGGAATGCAATATCCATTGCGGAACATTGAGGTACTCTTGAAGCAAGTGATTTTTAGCCAAGACAATCCTTGAAAATGTTTTCCAAGTAATATATTTCTCTCCTTCGTAACTGCATTAACATTGTGTTAATATATCTTGCATAGATAAATTGGTGTACCAACTGCTCTTGATGATTAGAGTCCTCTTATTCCCGAAAGCAGCCCCGAAATTGAAGTCACACCACTTTTCTGCTGAGAAATTGTCGCGTAACCGCTTGGCAACGTCACCGCCCATGCCTTGCAGTCACTCCTATTTGCCCGGCCCAGGATGCTGGAGGAGTTCTTCGTCAAATTTTCCGCTCGAGACCAGCGCAAAAAAGAAGCCGCCGTAATTGGTTGCTGCCTTGCAAAGACCCCAAAAACTCAACTCTGCAGAGTGCTATTTGCGAGAAAACTTTCCGCTTCCTACTGTAAATCCAATCTTTAATTAGAGAAGATGAGTTCTTCTAATGATTCCCAGTAATGAGGAGTTTAAGGAGCTGTCATGCAGGTCTGCAGCACAGTTCTAAATAGGATCAGGCGGCAAGTCTCGGCGAGTTCTCAGAAGTACTCTCTGGAAAAAGGGAATTCCACGCTGCTTGAGAGGCATCAAGGGTTCGAATCCAAGACCAGAGAGAATTGAAAGGATAGAATTGAAGGACTTGTTGAAGTCGGAAAAGAACGCTCAAACATTTAGCGTTAAATTTTTAGAGAATTTGACCAAAATTTTTGACTCTGAATGCAATGGTTCTTGTTTTAGGAGTTCGGAATTGGATATGCATGTATAATAATGCAATTAATTTATTGTGAAGCCACAAAGAATATTGGTTCTGCAACAACGTACGTGATTTTCTATGAATTAACTAGTCAATGCACATTTTGCATTATAACTTAAGCTTTGAATTAAGTTATGTGCAGTATATAATTTTTGCAAGAAGTGTTTTTCAAATAAAATGTATTTTGTATTGAGTTTCGAAGAAAGATTTTGGTTCTGTAATTCGAGTAAGTTCGGTCGAATGCTGTAAGAGGCATCAAAGATTCATACGAATTAGATACATAAGTTTTGGAATAAAATTTTCTGAGGACACATGTAACGTAAAAAGTGCTATAGAATACGTCCCTGAATAGGATGGGCATGATGATAAAATGGAATTATAAAAGCATCTGAAAAACTCGAATTTCAAAACGTACAGGAAAGATAGAAGAGGATAAGGAGTACAGTTACCAAAGAGTGAAACCGGAATGCGTGCGTTTAGCAGCAAAAATCTATTTGGAAGATTGTTAAGGAAGAAGAGAAGATGAACTTTATGCGTAGAGAATTATTTATGAGATACCCAAGATGTCTCTTTTGAGTCTGTTTTGTGAACAGACTTGATCGGAGATTATTTTCCCTGTGAACCAACTGATTCGAACCTTCTCTCAAGACGAGCGTCTGAATAATCTAAATAAATTTAATGCAAGCAGTAATTCTCGACAATAGTCGATAACTGAGTTCCGATCAGAAGAACGTATTCTCAGACATTGCGTATCATCAATTCATTTATAATGCGGTGACTTGAAAATAAAGACGTTCTCAGCAAATGTGCGAAATTTGAGATTTATTTCGACAATTTTTGCGTTAGGCGAGGGACTTTCGTCTCAAATCTCAAATAATCAATATCCTCCAACTCAATTTTATTGCCTATCTGGCTAACTCGGCTAGTTGCTCAGCACCCGTCATCATGCCAGTACCAAGTACAGTCTGCAGGTGGGTCATGAGACAAGGAGACGCTTGTTAATAAGATCAAAAATTAAGATTTCGCTATTGTAAGTGTTCACTTTTAGAGTCCAGAAGTCGCAACATGTTAATTAAAAAAACTGGATATTGATGGAATGAATAGGGCACGAATTCTGAAAAAAACCAAGTTTTCAATTCAGCTCCCGTTCTCAATCCTAACATTTACGTAATTTTTAGCGTTAACATAAAGATTCCCATCTTATTTTTTACCGGCTTTTGAGTTCTTAATTATCTTTTTTGAATAAAATTTTATTGTTGTCACTTTGAGGTTTTTTCAAAATGAACTAAAAATCGAAATGTTCGAACTGAATTGTTTCGAAGTTATTTCTTCGTTATAAATTCTAAATTATGTTTGCCTGTGATTCAAATTATAAATTAAAGAACATTGAGAAGGCACAACTCCTCTCTGACAAATATAATTCATTTTAAAATGAATCTTTTCTAAAGAAATTCTAATTTTTAAAGTGCCATGAATCTTTGAGCTATTATCGAGCTAACTTATGATTATGAAGACATGATGAATTTGAATTTTGGTGAAAATCTACGGAGTTAGAACCCCATATTTACATTACTCAGTCACTGCTCAAGTTTTTTGCGTATTTTTTTCCGTTGTTTTTAATGTGTCAGAGAACACAAAATTCTGTGGAAAAAATTTGTTTTTTTCTTTATAACTATGTTTGGTTAAAACACAGCAAATATCAAGGGTTTATTGATAATTACACCGACGGGACACTTTTTTCTGTATAAACTTTCTTTGAGGCTGAATGCTATCATGCCGAGTACGAAAAGAAAGACTATAATGGTAACATGCAAACGACTTTTTAGGACTTGCGCTAGAACACAGAAACCAATTCAATGTTTATCAACAGATATTCCATTCATCCACTTCAATTCTTTCGTACTGTAAAGTATCATCACAATTCTACTCCTACTGTAGCTAATTCACTCATTAAAACGACAAAATTATTTTTTGCTCGTACCCTTAGCTGCTACAATCATTAGGAAAACTTTCCTTTTTCATAGATCAAAGCACGCAATTTTTTGGACCATTTTAAACATTTGTCGCATGTCAAATAAAACTCCGGAATCAATGGAAACATCAAAAAAATTAACTGTTTTTCAATTTCACATCAAAGCTGAAACATCAATTTCAGATCCCCATTCGGAGGTTAATTTATCCTCTCGTGCTAATGAATATTTTTTAAATCTGTAGCAAATGAAATAAGCTGAAAACTTTTACCAGCGCGACCGCTGCAGTGGTAGCGGAGACACATTTTATTGGCTCCTGGAATATTTGAATGCACTAATTATATACGCAGGCGAAAGGTCTGCTAAATAAAATCCTACAAGTAGCAGGTGAACAAGTATAATTGCAAGATTTGGGGGAGGCAAGAGTGATTTAAAATTTTCCTCTCATGCATTCATATTATCTGTACATGAAGGGTTGTTCATAATTCAAAATTTGTTTTTCAACTACTTTGAGTACTTAGGTTATAGATTCATTGAGATAAAGGCAAAAAAAGTCATTCAAGACGAGCAAAGCTCACTCGCGGCTCGCCCAGTGAGCGCATACACTCAGTATTTACCTTGGACGGCATTCTTACCCGGATTTCATCGTCATCACACGAGACGTTTGTAAGGAGATTTTTGAACATGCGACCTTGTTTAAGTGTGCAATCGTATTCTAGGTCTGTTTAAAATAAATATCTTCCGATTCTGGGAAATAACTGTTTCTCGATATAGAACTTTTAATTTTTTCTTTAATGCTGTACGATTGTTAGACCTTGCATATTGACTTTAAAATCCTATTTATACCCTAGTCCTGTTTTTAGCTAAAATTTTAGAGGACTTTGAAACAGATTTGAGAATAAGGTCACGTCAGATAGGAAACAAACAGAAGTATTAGTTGATCCAAAAAAGTGAAGCTTATCCTAGAAATATATTAGCTTAAATCTGAAATTCTAGGACCATATAGTACGGTTTTTATAAAACCCAACATGCTTAAAATAGAAAAAAACAGGCTTTAATAATTAGTTAACTTTGGGTTTACTGTCAATTTAAAGTGTTCCAACAGTTAGTTTACCGTCAGTGCTGGTGAACTTCCGAGTCTAAATTTTTTGCCACTTGCATGTATGTTTTTCGCTGCCTAAGCGATTTAATCGCTTAATTAAATCGCTACGGCCCCGAAAAACATTCATACAGGCAGCGAAAATCCTAGACTGGGCACCAACACATCGCTCAACGTTAATGTCCAGTTAGTTCAGCGCGCACTGCCGGTTGTGTACGAGTTCATCACAAGGTCGCTTATTTTAATGTTCATTATTAGCGTTCAGGGCCGGAAAAGTATACCTTTCTGATCAGTGTTTGCTGGTTAAGTACTCAGTGCAAGGTTGTTCAGCACTCAGAATGTGCAAGTTTAGCGTGCACTACCAGCTTGTTATATCCTGATAAAATTAAAATGAATTCTTTATACGAGCAAGAATCAATCCAAAAATTTCGGTTGATTTCCCGAATAACATTTTTCCTTAGAAAACGAGCGCCGTTTATGCACGCAGAATTTTCTGAAAAATAACCGTGCGGGCGTAAGATAAAACCATAAAATTGCTTCGAACTTGGTCCATGCAATCATGAATTATAGCATAACTTTGATGAGGCGGTTCTCGGATAAAAATTCGCTCGTCTGTTTATTAAACGGTGACTTGAATGATGAATAGACATGGGAAGTTACGTAAATAGTGCATAATATAAATGAAAGATAACCATATTTACCAAGAGGCTTAGAATCGCATCTAGTGCAAACTTTTTTTAGCGGACTTGATGCTTTTCTGTCCCTTAATTCATTTCCCCGAAAATGCGTGCCACGCTATTGAAAACTTGATTTACTCTGAAATATTAACCATTGAAAATCCCTTCTTTGAAAAATTTTCTAATTTAGTAGACATAGCAGCTTATGAATGACAAAATTCAATGGCAACAAAGTCTTCTGCTCGTGAGCTTCTGTCAGAAACAGCCGTTTTTTATGACGTTGGCGTTGAAGGAAGCAATATTTTAGGCGACACTTATCACTCGTTAATGAAAGTTAACGGATCTCTTTTCCGTTCGTTGACAACGAAGCTGACGTTAACTGCAGTAAAGATTCCCCTTATGACCTGCCGATGTCGTCACAGTCGAACCCAACAGCCTCATCAATACAGTCAAAACTTCTGCTTGTGCTTCCCTTAAAATTACATTGAAAGTTTTCTTATAAAAGAAGATGGAGAACATCAATCGTGATCGATCACTCTTTGATCCAGGAGCAATTTTGAGTGTGTTTGGTCTGCCTTTGAATAAAAGATGAAGAGTGTCTGACTGTGAGCATCAAAGCAGAAATGTTTCCATCAGAAGACCACTTTTCGTTTTCTTAGCCGTTTTTTGTTCGTTTTTAAGGAGGGGAACCATGTCATAATTCTTTCAAAAGAACTGACAGGCTCAGAAGTTTGGGAGATGAAAATTTGGAACTTAAATACACTCAGTGCCTTTGGACGACGTCTGAGCACCTGGTCCTGAAGTAAGGCAGCTGTTCCAAAAGACCACGGGTGTGTTGAGTATCAGGGCCAAGCCCGTTTCGATATGGTTCTGTAGATTATTTCAGCGTTGTTAATTAGTTGGCTAATTGCCTGTCCAGCATTGAACGTGACCACAAATTAAATTGTAGCTGAATGGGTTATCTCTCAATCCATAGTTCGGGAACGTTTTTACGAGCTTGCAACGCAAAATAAATTAAAATTATTGCTTTTCAGAATTCAGCTCTACACTTCGTTGTAGATATGTTGTCAAAGACTGCTGTATTATTCTCTTACGCAAGTTTGTTAACAGCTTTAAACCTAGCTCAAGTTTTGCCATGGAGTGTAAAGCTAACAAATTTACCCTTTTTAAACAGCCTTTTAATGAGAAAAGCAAGTAATTTTGATGGTTTTCCGGATGAAGTAAGTTAAGAACGATCTACGAGTATGTTAGTTCCTACAACGTTCGTTTTAAAGCGAACTTCTTGAAATTTACTTCCAAGGGCATGCGTTATTTATTCAGATCAGAACTTTAATCATAGGAGCTAATTTATGTCAATCAGATCCAGGGTGGTAGACTTAAAATTTAGTATTTTCAGTGTTTTTGAAACAAAATTGTGCTTAATGAGCAATTGAGTTCATAAATTTAAGATATTTTTTCCTATGATAATTTTTTCTTGATTATATTCATGGTTAAAACTTATAAATTGGGGTTATTTCACTTCATTTTATTTTCCTTTTCTTTACGTGAGTTTTCCTCTTGCAAATTGTCCTCAAGTATTTTGTGATTCCAGACTAGATTAATTTTTTTTCTTACTCAGACGTATGTAATGTGGAACTCATTTTAAATTTCACGACTTCTTATTCCACAATTTTTGTCCATATTTTTTTATTATTATTGAGTAAAATTCCTCGCACCCAAGGAGAAAGAAATTAAAATACCAATTACAAAACATCGGTGAAGAGGAAAGGAATCGAGTGTAAATGTCTTCTCAATGCCATTACTTATTTCTGAAGAATGTGAACATTCAGCATTATTGAGAGCCAGTTCCGTTTGAAAAGACTTGCCTTTATGTTCATGATCGCTACCTCGCGAGGCAGAAGTTGCTCTCGTAAAATCGCTCTCAGATAGTGCAACAATAAACATTTCAGTTCGAATGAGCCCGTCGTCTAAAAAAGATCATCTGATAGGGAACCAGCGCGAAAACTTCTACAACGCTGCTATGTTATTACTTCATCAGAATTTTGACGACGCCGTTCCAAAGCCCGAGAAAATGCCATATAAAAGCGCAAATAAATGAAGAAAAGAAGCTCGTGGTTTGGTACGGTAATGCATCTGCAACACAAAAAAAGAGCTTTCTTAACACGAGTGAAAATTTTGACACGCTTTTTAACTGCTGCGCAGCATGCTTCTTTGGTAATGATATCGAGCGAAAATTTGAGCATCTTGCTAAGTTAAGCATAAAAATTGATGACGATAGTAATTATTACCTTCGTTGAGGCCTTTAAATTTCTCATACACGACCCTGAGTGCTCTGATGGGCTCAAATTGCATGGCTTTTCTTTGCCCACAATTTTTTCTTTCCTAAATCCTAAATTTTTTTCATATCTCTGACACTAAATTCTCGATCCATTGTTCTGGTTGATTCATTACTTTCAACTAACACCGACGCACTGGATTTATTTTTCACGAATGACGTTGACTATAAAATAAATTAAAGCCTTCCGTGCGCGTAGGTAGATGCTATCAATTGTCTGGAAATTAGACCACTGAATAAATTGGCGACGCATTCGGACAAAATAAAAATAACGCCGTTTTCTGGCAGACCCATCAACCTATTCCACCTAACATTACGTGAACCTGGAATATTCCTCTAAAGACATTTTAAATATCAAAGATTGATGCAGGAATATTTGAAAACAAACTGTACTTAATTGATTAAATAAGTTTTAGTTGTAAGAGACGAAACAAATAAGGCGAGATGATGTGTTCTGTTTTTTAGCAGAAAAGCTTCTGGGTAACTCAATTTTATTAAATTTTTAATACACTAGGCAGGCCACTTATCTCTATGAACACAGTCCTTGATGGTACGAGGGGGTGTTCCACGCCAAAAATTAGGAAGGACAGGTAACATTAAAGGCATGTGCGCACGCTTTCTCGAGATATGGAAAATTTACCTTCCAGTGTGCAAGGTTATATTTATGAAAAAATTAAATTTGACATATAATTTGATGGATAAATTCACTCGTTGGTTTAACTAAATACTCAAAAGCTAGATTAATTGTTCAAACCGTTGGTATTCAGCATCGGTACACTTCTGCGTATACTTCACCATTGATTCTGCGCTTCCCTTGAAGACGTCCGGTGAGATCGCTGGGTGCATCATAGTGTTAGCTCACCCTAAGCTCTATAACTACGCCATCTTATATTTTCTTTCTTAAACAACGCTCATACAATGTTATAATAGTACAATGTTATAAACATCAAATGTTAATAAGCGCATCTTAAAACAGCTTTTGCTTTTTTAGAAGAAAATTTCATAATTTTCAATGCTAATAAGCACATGTTAAAACAGATTTGGAACGTTAATGCCGCTGCACACCACACCAAATCGTCCTCTCACCACACATCACATCACCAGAGCTGAATATCACCACCACAACTGGCATCACACTTCACATCATAAGTGGTAAACACAATTCTACATCACCTTCACTGACAGCCACAGCACATCGCCTCACTAATGCTGAACACCGCTTACCACCCCCACTGCCACTCATCACACAATCTACCACTACCACTGCCACTCACCACTCTACCACACCACTATCACTGTCACTACCACTCACTCCCCCACAACCACTGCCACTCACCACACCATCTCTGCCACTCACTACACCATCTCTGCCACTACCACACCACCACCACCACTGATATTCACCACCACACCACAACACGACTACAACTCACAACCAGTCACCATCGCTCACTACCACCACAACCACCACTCACCACCACTGCTACTAATAACTTACCCCACCACCGCTTCCACCACTACCCCAACACTACCACTGCCACTCACCTCACCACTAACCACAACACCACAACACCACCACACCACCACACCCCCACACCACAACACCACCACACCACAACACCACCACACCACCACATCACAACACCACCACACCACCACACCACACCCCACAACCACACCACACCACACCAACACACCACCACGCCGCATCACACCAAACCACACCACCATTCCACACCACCACACCACGCCACCACACCACCACACCACACCACCACACCACCACACCACCACACCACCACACCACCACACCACCACACCACCACACCACACCACACCACCACACCAAACTACACCACCATACCACACCACACCACCACACCACACCACACCACCACACCACCACACCAACACACCACACCAAACCACCACACCCCCATCACCCCCACACCACCATCACACCCCCACACCATCACCCCCACCCCACCATCACCCCCACACCACCATCACCCCCACACCACCATCACCCCCACACCACCGTCACCCAACACCACCATCACCACCACACCACCATCACCCCCACACCACCATCACCCCCACACCACACCATCACCTCCACACCACACCATCACCCCCACACCCCCATCACCCCCACACCACCATCACCCCCACACCACCATCACCCCCACCCCACCATCACCCCCACACCACACCATCACCCCCACACCACACCATCACCCCCCCACCACACCATCACCCCCACACCAAACCATCACCCCCACACCACACCATCACCCCCACACCACACCATCACCCCCACACCACACCATCACCCCCACACCACACCATCACCCCCACACCACACCATCACCCCCACACCACACCATCACCCCCCCACCACCATCACCCCCACACAACCATCATTCCAACACCACCACACCACCACACCACACCACCACACCACACCAAACCACCACATCACCACACCACCACGCCACCACACCACACCACACAACACCACACCACCACACCACACCAAACCACCACATCACCACACCACACCACCACACCACCGCACCACACCACCACACCACACCAAACCACTGTACCACCACACCACACCACCACACCTCACCACCACACCACACCAAACCACTGTACCACCACACCACACCACCACACCACACCACCACACCACACCAAACCACCACATCACCACACCACCACCACACCACACCACACAACACCACACCACCACACCACACCACCACACCACACCAAACCACCACATCACCACACCACCACACCACCACACCACACCACACAACACCACACCACCACACCACATCGCCACCACACCACATCGCCACCACCGGATCTCAGCCCGCCTGTTTACCCTCACTCAGCCCGATGCCATTAAATTAAAGGCAATAAGTTCCTATCAGGAAATAATTTACGCCGTCGTGATATTGCCTGAACGTTGCTTCTGCGGGTGTGTTGCAGCACGGCGTGTGTGTTGTAGCACGCGGGTGTGTTGCAGCACGCGGGTGTGTTGCAGCACGCGGGTGTGTTGCAGCACGCGGGTGTGTTGCAGCACGCGGGTGTGTTGCAGCACGCGGGTGTGTTGCAGCACGCGGGTGTGTTGCAGCACGCGGGTGTGTTGCAGCACGCGGGTGTGTTGCAGCACGCGGGTGTGTTGCAGCACGCGGGTGTGTTGCAGCACGCGGGTGTGTTGCAGCACGCGGGTGTGTTGCAGCTCGCGGGTGTGTTGCAGCACGGCGTGTGTGTTGCAGCACGCGGGAGTGTTGCAGCACGCGGGTGTGTTGCAGCACGCGGGTGTGTTGCAGCTCGCGGGTGTGTTGCAGCACGGCGTGTGTGTTGCAGCACGCGGGAGTGTTGCAGCACGCGGGTGTGTTGCAGCACGCAGGTGTGTTGCAGCACGCGGGTGTGTTGCAGCTCGCGGGTGTGTTGCAGCACGGCGTGTGTGTTGCAGCTCGCGGGTGTGTTGCAGCACGCGGGTGTGTTGCAGCTCGCGGGTGTGTTGCAGCACGCGGGTGTGTTGCAGCACGCGGGTGTGTTGCAGCACGCGGGTGGGTGTGTTGCAGCACGCGGGTGTGTTGCAGCACGGCATGTGTGTTGCAGCACGGCGGGTGAGTTGCAGAACGGCGGGTGTGTTGCAGCACTCCGGGTGTTTTGCAGCACGGCAGGTGTGTTGCAGCACTGCGGGTGTGTTGCAGCACGCGGGTGTGTTGCAGCACGCGGGTGTGTTGCAGCACGGCGTGTGTGTTGCAGCTCGCGGGTGTGTTGCAGCACGCGGGTGTGTTGCAGCTCGCGGGTGTGTTGCAGCACGCGGGTGTGTTGCAGCACGTGGGTGTGTTGCAGCACGCGGGTGTGTTGCAGCACGCGGGTGTGTTGCAGCACGGCAGGTGTGTTGCAGCACGGCAGGTGTGTTGCAGCACGGCAGGTGTGTTGCAGCACGGCGGGTGAGTTGCAGAACGGCGGGTGTGTTGCAGCACTCCGGGTGTTTTGCAGCACGGCAGGTGTGTTGCAGCACTGCGGGTGTGTTGCAGCACGCGGGAGTGTTGCAGCACGGCGTGTGTGTTGCAGCACGCGGGAGTGTTGCAGCACGGCGGGAGTGTTGCAGCACGGCGAGTGTGTTGCAGCGCGGCGAATGTGTTGCAGCACACGGGAGTGTTGCAGCACGGCGAGTGTGTTGCAGCACGCGGGAGTGTTGCAGCACGGCGGGTGTGTTGCAGCACGGCGGGTGTGTTGCAGCACGGCGGGTGTGTTGCAGCACGGCGGGTGTGTTGCAGCACGTGGGTGTGTTGCAGCACGTGGTTGTGTTGCAGCACGGCAGGTGTGTTGCAGCACGCGGGAGTGTTGCAGCACGGCGGGTGTGTTGCAGCACGTGGGTGTGTTGCAGCACGTAGTTGTGTTGCAGCACGGCAGGTGTGTTGCTGCACGCGGGAGTGTTGCAGCACGGCAGTTGTGTTGCAGCACGCGGGAGTGTTGCAGCACGGGGGTGTGTTGCAGCACGGTGGGTGTGTTGCAGCACGGCGGGTGTGTTGCAGCACGGCAAGTGTGTTGCAGCACCGCGAGTGTGTTGCAGCACGGCAGGTGAGTTGCAGCACGCGTGAGTGTTGCAGCACGGCGGGTGTGTTGCAGCACGGCGGGTGTGTTGCAGCACGAGGGTGTGTTGCAGCACGCGGGTGTGTTGCAGCACGGCAAGTGTGTTGCAGCACCGCGAGTGTGTTGCAGCACGGCAGGTGAGTTGCAGCACGCGTGAGTGTTGCAGCACGGCGGGTGTGTTGCAGCACGGCGGGTGTGTTGCAGCACGAGGGTGTGTTGCAGCACGCGGGTGTGTTGCAGGACGGCAGGTGTGTTGCAGCACGGCGGGTGTGTTGCAGCACGGCAGGTGAGTTGCAGCACACGGGAGTGTTGCAGCACGGCGGGTGTGTTGCAGCACGCGGGAGTGTTGCAGTACGGCGGGCGTGTTGCAGCACGGCGGGTGTGTTGCAGCACGGCGGGTGTGTTGCAGCACGCGGGTGTGTTGCAGCACGCGGGTGTGTTGCAGCACGGCAGGTGTGTTGCAGCATGCGGGAGTGTTGCAGCACGGCAGGTGTGTTGCAGCACGCGGGAGTGTTGCAGCACGGCAGGTGTGTTGCAGCACGCGGGAGTGTTGCAGCACGGTGGGTGTGTTGCAGCACGGTGGGTGTGCTGCAGCACGGCGGGTGTGTTGCAGCACGGCAAGTGTGTTGCAGCACGGCAGGTGAGTTGCAGCACGCGTGAGTGTTGCAGCATGGTGGGTGTTTTGCAGCACGCGGGAGTGTTACAGCACGGTGGGTGTGTTGCAGCACGGCGGGTGTGTTGCAGCACGGCAGGTGTGTTGCAGCACGGCAGGTGTGTTGCAGCACGGCAGGTGTGTTGCAGCACGGCGGGTGTGTTGCAGCACGGCGAGTGTGTTGCAGCACGGCGGGTGTGTTGCAGCACGCGGGAGTGTTGCCGCACGGCGGGTGTGTTGCAGCACGCGGGAGTGTTGCAGCACGGCGGGTGTGTTGCATCACGGCGGGTGTGTTGCAGCATGGCGGGTGTGTTGCAGCACGGCGAGTGTGTTGCAGCGTATCTGCTGCGCTAGTTACATGGCTGTTTCTCACTAGGTGTGGTGTATGCTCTGTATAAACACTCATCATTCCTCTACCCTGAGTAATAAAATATTTTTTTTGAAACACGCGAAAGTTTCCTCAAGGAAGGAAATGCAAGACTTGGTGTTAATTTTTCCACATAATATGAATGAAATTTCAAATTTTGTTGCTGCTGTTGCTATGAACTTTGTAAACAAATTGTGAGTAATTCTGTAGTTGAGTCAGTGTGTAAGTTGGCGTATCAAGTCTTACTGTAGCTCGGAATTTAAATAAATCTTCGCATGTGACTTGCGAGTGTCAAATTCTCCTGATCTAGTACGATGGTTGTCAATCCCTCTCACGCGCGGCAACTGGTGCATCACGCGTGTGGCAACTGGTGCATCACGCGTGTGGCTACTGGTGCATCACGCGTGTGGCAACTTGTGTATCACGCGTGTGGCCACTGGTGCATCACGCGTGTGGCAATTGGTGCATCACGCGTGTGGCAACTGGTGCATCACGCGTGTGGCAATTGGTGCATCACGCGTGTGGCAACTGGTGCATCCCGCGTGTGGCAACTGGTGCATCACGTTTGTGGCAATTGGTGCATCACGCGTGGCAACTGGTGCATCACGCGTGTGGCAACTGGTGCATCACGTTTGTGGCAATTGGTGCATCAAGCGTGAGGCAACTGGTGCATCACGCGTGTGGCAATTGGTGCATCACGCGTGTGGCAACTGGTGCATCCCGCGTGTGGCAACTGGTGCATCACGTTTGTGGCAATTGGTGCATCACGCGTGTGGCAACTGGTGCATCACGCGTGTGGCAATTGGTGCATCACGCGTGTGGCAACTGGTGCATCACGCGTGTGGCAACTGGTGCATCACGCGTGTGGCTACTGGTGCATCACGCGTGTGGCAACTTGTGTATCACGCGTGTGGCCACTGGTGCGTCACGCGTGTTGCAACTGGTGCATCACTCGTGTGACAACTGGAGCATCACGCGTGTGGCAACTGGTGCATCCCGCGTGTGGCAACTGGTGCGTCCTGTATGTGGCAACTGGTGCGTCACGCATGTGACAATTGTTGCGGCACGCGTGACAACTGGTGCGTCACGCGTGTGGCAACTGGTGCATCACGCGTGTGGCAACTGGTGCATCACGCGTGTGGCAACTGGTGCGTCACGCATGTGGCAACTGGTGCATCACGCGTGTGGCCACTGGTGTGTCACGCGTGTGGCAACTGGTGCATCACGTGTGTGGCAACTGGTGCGTCACGCGCGTGGCAACTGGTGCATCTCGCGTGTGGCAACTGGTGCGTCACGCGTGTGGCAACTGGTGGATCACGTGTGTGGCAACTGGTGCGTCACGCGTGTGGCAACTGGTGCGTCACGCGTGGCACCTGGTGCGTCACGCGTGTGGCAACTGGTGCGTCACGCGTGTGGCAACTGGTGCGTCACGCGTGGCACCTGGTGCGTCACGCGTGCGGCAACTGGTGCGCCACGCTGCAGGTTCATCTCAATTTGAAAACAGGCACAAAGACAAATCGCAACTTAGGCCCCACCCTAAAAACAAAGCGCGTTCCAAAAGGAAGGACGCAGCTAAGCTTACATAGATTAGGCCGATAAATTCGGAACTTTGCGCATAAGACGAAGTCTCGGCGTAATTTTTCAGGACATCTTATGGCGACGCAGCGTCACGGCGCAGGGCGCACATTTGCGCTAATTTACGCTCCGTTCAACTCCGCACTTGGTTGCTGCGCTCAACTTCTAATCGCATCCCCAGCGCTGATTTGCCACCTGCTAAACCACAATAATTGCAAGGCTCTTGCTGTTTTGCCGGCAGTTGTTCCAGTAGCCGCAATTTGCATGAGGGGAAATTAGTGGCTGAAGTTGCGAGAAAAATAGCATACAGTCATTTCAGCTAATTTGCGTTTCGGTGCTGATTACAAGGTTGTCTTTAGTGCCTATTTAATTGCACAGATTTCAGTACCGCTTTATGCACGACTTAAGAGGCAACACCAACAACAACAACGACGACAACAGTCACAACGTATTTGCACTACAGCGCTTTAGTATGACGGCCAGATTGCAATGAAAGTAGTGATATGCTAACAGGACCCGTGAATAATTGGTGGCTAGTTTTTGCACATTTTGCATATTGGTGGTTAGTTTTTGCATTTTTATTTTAGTTTATTGGTGGTTAGTTTTGCATGATTGGAGGTTTTGCATATTTTGATTCATGAGTTATGAACTTCTGTGGTTTTGTGAATAAATTAACCCTCAATTATCATTCAACAATGTTGCATTCAACGTTTAAAAAAATTAAATGAAACTACTATACTATTAGGGTTATGTGTTCACAATCCCGGACAAGGTCTCGACCCGGACAGTCTTGATTAACCAATGAACGATCGAGCCTAGGATGACGTCAGAGCTATGACGAATGAGGGAGGGCGGTCCTAAATAGACGTTATTTGCAAACCTCCCCGCCGACGCTTCGCTTGTAAGCAAGGCAAGAATTTCGATTTTAGGAGGTCGCGATCTTAATTTTCGGCATCAGGATATATTGTGCCATGATCACGAATAAGGCGTGATCAACTTGTGATAAGTTTTGTTATGTAGGCCTAATATGCCATATTTACATAAAATCAGTAGTAATACGGAGTGCCTAAACAACAATGGACTCGTTTGGGGTGCCCGCAAAACAAAATTATGCCGTGTTCTCGACTCGGACAATTTTTGACAATTCATGCAAATTAAGTGTACTGGAAAAACCAATTAAAAAGTGAATGATTGCATAGTTCTTACAACTATAATGTACCATATGTGAGATAGAGCCATGGAAAAGGCTGGAAATGGGTGTTTGCCACGGCTAAATACCGAGTGATTTTTCGAAGTATTTTATTGATGGAAGTGAATTATTTTTATCATTAATATGTGCCCCCCCCATTAGTGTTTACTTCTCAAAATTGAAATATTTAACGTAGGCCAATTGTTTATATTTTTTACTAATTTAAAAAAAAATGATGTGCGTGGTCTTGACTCGGACAGTGTGCACATGATGTTGAGTCCGAGTCGGTTTTTTTATTACATTGATATTTTGCTACCAATTGTTTTATTCCACCTTTCAGTGTCATGTTCTGGATGTTCTTAGTAAGAAAAAATATAAAACACTGGTGTAAGTGTGTTTTTGGTGGACCAAAACATCTGTCCGGGTTGAGACCACATCCCCGTCCGGGTCGTAAACACGCGGTCTCGACCCGGACAGAGCATTCTGGATTTTGAAAACGGCTGTAAAACCTATACTATGATATCCACAGATATGAAACTCATAGCATAAGATGGGGAATTAGTTAAGCTTTCTTTTAAGCACAAAATCTCTCCTGTAGCTCATTAACTTTTTTTTATGAATACTATTCACTTTACTGTCCGGGTCGTGAACACATCACCCTACACAGCACCTTTATGTACGTACACCTGTACATACACGTATATCTGTATGTGTACATAGTTACGAGCGTAATAATATATAGATTAATGAACAACCTAATTAAATTCGGTTGTTGAAACTACATGCATTCGGGCTTGGTAGCATAGCTGCTGGTGTGGCTCTTGCTTTGACCAGGGAGGCGTAGTTCTACCTATAGTGGAAATTTTACAGGGTAAGCCAAATCATTAGGTGAACATTAATCAATGAGTTGTATAAGCGTTCAGATCTAACGAGTTCAACGTGGTTATGACCCGCTTCTTCACTTGGGAAAACAGCCGGAGCTCTTGCAATACATGAAATGTTAACCCCTGTTATACATGTATAATCTGAGCAGAAATTCGCATGCTCGCACCTACAAATCTATGCGTGATCCCGCATATATAAATCTATCATGTGTCTCTCGCATTCAATTTATTCAAGAATATAGCTTCAACTGACTAGAGTTTGCTGATATTTGATGTATATTTAGTTTATTTTGATGTCAGTGAAACAAGAAGCCCTTGAGGAACGTGAGGATTATAATGGAGTTGTTGAACTCTTCCGGCCTACAGCAATGTTTTTGGAGCATCTCGTCTCGACTTGTTCGTGTGTCGGGTGGCGGCATTTGTGGGTAATGGGTCCTTACCCACCCCTCCACCCACCTCTCCCCCCCTTCTCCCTCCACCTCTCCCCCACCTCTCCCCCACCTCTCCCCTCACCTCTACCCCCACCTCTCCACCCACCTCTCCCCCCCACCTCTCCCCCACCTCTCTCTCCACTTCTCCACCCACCTCTCCCCCACTTCTCAACCCACCTCTCCCCCACCTCTCTAAAATGTATTTATTATTACATGAAAATAGTTTTCTTCACAGCTGATCACTCGATGGCTCATTAAACATATTGCTGAAAGTTACTGACAGGGTCATGTATGAGGTTCATGTAAGAACATTACGCAGCTTGATATAATATATTTCCAATTGGTCGATTCTTAGAGAACCTCACGCGCAAGATAAAAAGGAAAACCAACGTAAAAATATACACTTTTATTTGTTTCTATATTGGCAAACGTTTCGGAATGTTAAAATTCCATCTTGAGTGCTGAAAAACATACAACGAGGTCAAAATTATTGAAAAACACAAGATTTCAACACATACGAAAAATAAGTAAACAAACATCTATAAAAACTTCAATCCTATTTCTCATTCAAGTGCAGTAAAAACGATCATTCTCATTGGTTCACCTACCCACCCTTTCACAAGCACATACATTCGTGCATTTACTCATAGGAACCTAACAAACAGACGCGCGCAAACACATGCCATTGTTGGTTCTCCTACAACAAACATTGCCTCAACCTACTGACCTATTTTTGTGTGTGTATGAATGAGGTGTGTGTTTGCGCGAGTCTGTTTGTTAGGTTCCTATGTGTAAATGTATGAATGTATGTGCTTGTGAATGGGTGGGTAGGTGAGCCAATGAGAATGATCGTTTTTACTGCACTTGAATGAGAAATAGGATTGAAGTTTTTATAGATGTTTGTTTACTTATTTTTCGTATGCGTTGAACTCTTGTGTTTTAAAATATTTTTGACCTCGTTGTATGTTTTTCAGCACTGAAGATGGAATTTTAACATTCCGAAACGTTTGCCAAAATAGAAACAAATAAAAATGTATATTTTTACGATGGTTCTCATTTTTATCTTGAGCTTGATATAAAATACGTATACTTAAAATACGTATACGTTAAAATAAATAAGTATGTAAGTGCAATAATTGAAAAATTCGGTTGAAATGTTAAGAAAAAGAACAGGAACGACAACCTGCGGCCAGTAACCTGTCTTGCCCACAGCGAGGGTTAATTTCTCGAGAGTTTACTGCGATTCGCTGCGCAGTAATCACGCAATCCTTCGAATGGAATGTAAACTGACCCCAAGAAAGAGACTAAACAGGTTGAGCATCCACTGCTATGTAATGCTGCGGGATGAATGAAAGCCTCATCTGCCGTATTGTCTGAATCGTGTTGCCTTCCTGTGTCTTTTGAGGGTGAATTTTCGGTGGGTCTGAGGAACTTTCAAACAATTCTTACTCTTGATTCAGGTGGAATCACGAGGATGCGCTAATAAATTTCGAAAGGCTATAGTGTATTTTGTCAGTAATAGTATGTTTGAAGCTGTAGATAATATAATTGGTAGGCCAATTTCTTCCGCGTTCAGCCATACTTCTAACTAATTAGCTTTAATAAAATAATTAAAGCAAGTTATTGTGCTTAGCACAAATACATATATTTCAAATGGCTATAGTGTATATCGTCATTATCAGTGTGTTTAAAGCAGTAGATAGTAAATCGGAAAAAATACCCTAAAGAAATTCCTCGAAAAATGTGGAGATGGATTTTGATCCAGGTCTCGATACTTGTTGAGTTCTATTTAGTCATCTTAATTTACGGGTAGTCGTCGAACATGCATGTGTGAGTGCCAATATGCTTACTTTTTAATATATCTTAGTATCATTTATATTTCTTAATCACGATGCACCATTCCCAAGACACGGTTCACCTCAGGGTGACTTAACACTTAGAGCGTGACGTGATGAACCGTCGGTGGTCAGGGAGAGAATTTTTATGACGCGCTTGGCCGACCAGTAGTCACAAACTCAATTTTCATAAATGCATACCAAAACTAAATGAAAGCACTATCCAGTTAAAGCTTGCTATTTTGAAAAATGCTTACTTCAATTGACATAAAATTAGAGTTGGATATTGAACTTCAGTTTAACCCGCCATGTTAACGCCTGAGCTATTGTGACACAGAGACCCTGGTTCGTTTTCTATCCCAAGCTCGCGGCATTTTCATGTGAGTATGAGCAACTCCTCTTGTGAAAGTTGAAAATGGAGAACCCAGAATGGTTACAAGGGAAACTATTCTAGTCACTGAACGTGTACTTCACTCATTTCCTTCCTCGTCTTAATCTAAAAAGCCGGAAGCTCATTTCTGCTCCTCGATTGTTATAACGAAGCGAATAAATGAAGTAAAAGGTTTTCCGTAAGCGAAAGAAAGGTGTGAGAAGACTCAGTGTCTGTTACCTGGACGTCCTGCTGCCTACTAATTAACTCTAAGTCATATTCACATCTGATGGACTTCGACTACCGATAATCTTCAAAGCCTCTTGGGATCCAATTAACTGGCAGAATAAAAAATTAGTCATTGATGGAAGGATTTCGTTCGCTGTTAATATTAATGAAATGCCGCGTAACATTAGCTCTCGGAGCTAATCTAAAGTCTGAGTCTGCACTTTGGTTTTAATTACGAGGCTGTCTTGATTGAATTAACTTTTTATTGATTAGAAATTATCAATGGAACAATGGTACCAATTTCAATCTATGAAATTTCAAGCCAAATAGCACCTTGTACGCCCTGGTACTAGAGTATCGAATTGATGATGAATAAAAATTTCTCTATATCATCCATGTGCCTAACATGATTTTCAATTTTTGGCCCACGAAAGCAATCGTATTTTTCTCCTCAACTTATTAGGCTGAAGATCATTCGAGCGCAGTGCAAGAAATCGAGAAGTTTTCCGATTACTAAAGTAGCTAAAAAAGACTTGAAAAGGGGATTTACCACATGTGTCTAGGTCAGATGATCTTACTGATCGATCGGTTGGTTAGTTGGCATCGTATCCGCTTTGTTAGAGGGCAACTTAAGGCAAAAATTAACTCCTTCCCATGGTTGTGCCTATTATGAAAGTGATTTCCCCCAAAATATGCATTTTAAGATAAATATTTAAAAAAATGAATTATGTAAGCCACCTGATCCAACGTGCCACGAGTGGCTTAGTTTTTTCTTATTATTTTTGCTCCTGTTTACGGCTCTGTGCGTGGAATTTTATAGAAACCTCATTGGAACTTAATCTTTCATTTATCTACCGGGTACTCGAATACATTACTCTCTCAATACATGATACTCAAGAGATTATTCTACCGGGTACTCGAATACATAACTCTCTCAATACATGATACTCAAGACATTATTCTACCGGGTACTCGAATACATAACTCTCTCAATACATGATACTCAAGAGATTATTCTACCGGGTACTCGAATACATAACTCTCTCAATACATGATACTCAAGAGATTATTCTACCGGGTACTCGAATACATAACTCTCTCAATACATGATACTCAAGAGATTATTCTACCGGGTACTCGAATACATAACTCTCTCAATACATGGTACTCAAGAGATTATTCTACCGGGTACTCGAATACATAACTCTCTCAATACATGATACTCAAGAGATTATTCTACCGGGTACTCGAATACATTACTCTCTCAATACATGATACTCAAGAGATTATTCTACCGGGTACTCGAATACATAACTCTCTCAATACATGGTACTCAAGAGATTATTCTACCGGGTACTCGAATACATAACTCTCTCAATACATGATACTCAAGAGATTATTCTACCGGGTACTCGAATACATAACTCTCTCAATACATGGTACTCAAGAGATTATTCTACCGGGTACTCGAATACATAACTCTCTCAATACATGATACTCAAGAGATTATTCTACCGGGTACTCGAATACATAATTCTCTCAATACATGATACTCAAGAGATTATTCTACCGGGTACTCGAATACATTACTCTCTCAATACATGGTACTCGAGCGATTATTCTACCAGGTACTCGAATACATTACTCTCTCAATACATGGTACTCAAGCGATTATTCTACAGGGTACTCGAATACATTACTCTCTCAATACATGGTACTCAAGCGATTATTTTACAGGGTACTCGAATACATTACTCTCTCAATACATGGTACTCAAGCGATTATTTTACAGGGTACTCGAATACATTACTCTCTCAATACATGGTACTCAAGCGATTATTTTACAGGGTACTCGAATACATTACTCTCTCAATACATGGTACTCAAGCGATTATTCTACAGGGTACTCGAATACAATACTCTCAATACATGGTACTCAAGAGATTCTTTGCACTCTAGCACAGCTTTGCAAAACTGTCAAATCTTCAAGAGATTTAGGCGACCCAGACTAACTTTTTTGCCGCCTGCAAGCATGTTTTTCGCCGCCCAAGTAATTAAATCGCTAAGGCGGCCAAAAAAATGCATGCTCCGGAAAAAAAGTTTGACTGGGGAGCCACTAAATGGACTGTATGTTTTGAAGGGTGCAATCAGAAATGTGACTCCTGATATTTCAATCGGTTTTCATGGTCCACAACTGCGTTTCTACGGCTTAGAACACCTAAATTAAGCAGCCAATTGTACCTCATTTCAGCATTTTAGGAAAAAATTTGGACAACATTATTTATGTAACCTATTATAAGAAACGTGCATTTTAGGAAAAAATGGACATCATTATTCATGTAGCCTATTCTAAGAAACTTACACTACTCAAAAATCAGCCAGATATAGTGAACTGAGAAATGCGGCATCCAGTTGATTTAGTTTTGAATTTTTGTTACTTTAATTTACCCGAAGGGATTTTATAACGCCGGATCTACGTGTTGCGGGTGACGTACGTTACAGTGAGAAACTGTATTCAAAGCGTACAAGATGGAAAAATTTTCAAATACTCTTTAATCGTTTACTGGAAATAATGCTTCGCATTTTATTTTGGCAAATATACATGACACCTTTAAAAAAAGGCCGCCGGAGGAAATTTATAATTAAGTTTATTTCTTTTGGTGCATTCTTTACGCTTGTCCTGGCTGACTGCGGGAATTTTCCCAATTCTAAACACTGATTTTATGACTTCCGTCAGTTCTTCTTGTCACACCAAAGGATAATGAACAATTTGAACGAATAATTTACTTTCTACTTTATTAGAGATTCACCAGGAGAATCATCACTTAAATCCATATCTACGGGCAGATTCACAATTTACTCTTTACTTTCTAGAGATTCACCAGGAGAATCATCACCCAAATCCATATCTACGGGAAGATTCACAATTCGCTTTCTACTTTACTAGAGATTCACCAGGAGAATCATTACTTAAATCCATATCTATATACAGATTTAAAACAAAGCCACATGTGGGTGGAATGAGTTCATTGACTTCTAGGGAATCCTCTGGTACCTAATTTTGGAGTACGCTATTGCATTCAATCTACAGTATGTAGGGCAATTATTCTGGACACTCACTAGACTAATCTAACATATGCAAAACGTGTGAGAATGAAGAATGAGGCTCACGTCTTATATGTTATCACACTGATTCAAGCGAGAGTTTCATGTTCTAGTGTTGCCTTATGACTATAGTACCAATTCAGAACATTTTGCCCGCCATTATAATTTGTTGAATATTACCTACCATTATTATTTGTTGAGCAAATGCAAAACATAAAATTTACGAGCGTGGGATTGTGAAATGTCTGTCAAATGCATCAATGATGTGCAAAGTGCGACCAAACCTAGATCAGGAAACCATCGGACACGCTTTCCGTGTAGAAGGTTCTCACTCAAAGGAATAATTCTCAAGTCACCGTCGTCCATTCTGCCTGAGTGGTAAATCAAAGCGCAGAAAACAGCTTACACTTTTGATAAGGGCTGAATTTTTTTGCAATATACCGGGCAGCGTGGGTATAGACAAATAATATCACCTCATGAGAGGTCAACAAAACCCTGTGGCACTGGAAGCGAGAAATAAGCGCAAAGGAAAAAGCGACTTTCATTTCGTTCAAAATGCGAAGGCAGGGGTGGCATGGAGAGACTAAAGTTGATGTTGGCAGTTAGCTTAGGGAGCTACGTCTCCTCATCACCTAATGGACCAGAGTTTCGCGCTCAAGCCATCCCTGTAAACATGGACGACGAATCAAAACCTGTGACTTGCAGGAGCATAATTCCCGGTGCTTGAAGTCTCGTCGTGGTGGGTGATGACGCTTCTGTTTACGTTTACTCCGTCGGGAGAGAGGCTTGTGTGACGCGGTAGTGAATTAATACAGGCAACAGGTGACGCAGTAGTGAATTAAAACAGGCAGCAGGTGACGCGGTATGGAATTAAAATAGGCAACAGGTGACGCGGTAGTGAATTAAACTAACGTCAGTCACTGGCGGCAGTACGTTGCGTGCTGAAGTTGCTCTCGGCTGTAAGATCCAACCCGCACGTAACTAAGGCTATTATCAAAACGTTCTGCGGTGAATAAAAAGTGTATTTTCTCTAATATCAAACAGCAAATTTCACGCTTGAGTATTGCATACATGGGCAATGGGAAGCAATTTAAAAAAATGTGAACAGTGGGAGAGGTTTCAAAGACGAAATCTTCATTCCGTTTTGGGTGAGCACGTCTGTTTAGGCGAGCTGCTGCTAATAAAAGCCACTTTTTTTTAGCCTGAATGATATAAAACCAATTTCAGGCTCTCCGGGACGCTCTTCGCTTCCTGCGGTGCTGCAGACCTGTAACTTGCGGCATCGTCAGAGGGAAAGATGTACTCGACTCCGCTGCATGGACACACGCGGCGAAATCTGGACCTCTGGTCCATATAAGAAGCGTGGGCAGTGTTGCTGAAGACGTGCGGTATCAGTGACGGATAAATTTAACCTTGTACCGTCTTCGTTTTTTGTTCGTTGTGCTGACATTACAACCCCCGTCACCAGGCTGGCACGAGCAGCAGGTTTTCATCGTCTTCAGAATGAGGGAAAAACAACTGTCACTCGGCAGTGAACTTTGATGTATCAAGTTAGTATACAAGTTCGACTAGAAATAAACTTTATAACAGTTGTTTACAGAAATGTATTTAGGAGCACGCCAGGTGATGAAAGGTTAAGTCTTTCGGAATTTTTATATTTAGGGAGTGCATTGGAAAGTTCTCTTTCAGTACTCGATAATGATTGCGCTTTAGAGAATTCGCTTCATTACTGTGACACATTTTTTCACGTGAATGCGCAATGAAGTTCTTTTTCAAAGCGTATGAACAAATATACAAAAGCAATTTGATATGCGTTTGCGGGGAAATAACTTGCAGTACCCTTTGTGTCACTTTCGCTCAGCACTGAAAATCGTACCCTGGGATTATCACATCACAAAGCCAACGTCAACTGATGACATTTAAATTCTGAAGTGATCTCTTTTATTGAGAGCACACAAAGCTCTTGGGAACGCAGACATGAGCCAACGTTGCTCTGCTTCGCCGTGTACATTTGGCGAGATCTCCTATCAAAATTTGGTCCCAGCAACTCCATGACGCTCGGCTGCGAAATTTAGGGCGATCACATTTCATGGGGCCTGGCCCCGTACAATTGGATTCGAATGCATTTCTCAGCGCCCGGTACTGAACAGTGACGGAATGGCATGCAGATGTACACACGGCAGTCGTAGAATGGCTTTCTGGTGTGTGCACAGCAGTGATGCAGTACGTTTCTGGTGTGTACAAAGCGGTGACAAATTACTGCTCTGATAAGCGGAGATTGGTGACAGAATGGTGTTCTGGGATGCAAAGCGCTTTCAATTCGATGATATTTTTGCGCATTGAAATTTTTTGACACTCATGGGTCACGTTGATGGACAGCAATCGTTTATTTTTGATATTCTGTAGCGGCCGTTCACTGATTTCAGCTTCGGCCTGAGAAGTTGAGTTTGTGTGTGAGATTTGAGGAGTGATGGAGGAAGAAGTGAAGAAGAGGGTTATGACATACGTGCATAAAAAACTGCCACGATACCGAACTATTGTTAAATTTTTTATGATTTACCTTCTTGAGGCTGGTTAAATAAAGACATACAAGATATGTCAGTTATTGAATTTATTTGCGCTCTGTCTACATTCATTAATTTTGTCACTAAATGAATTAAACCCTAGAGTATACAATTTATTACTGTTTAAAATTTCCCCAAAAGAGACTATGTATGCGTATGAAGAAACGAAAACTTTATTATAAAAAAGTTTGTTACCTAATTCAGAAAGTCAATTTTCTATGCAAACATTAATTCACCAGTTCCTAAAAGGTTCTAAGAAATAAAATTCGCATCCTTTTATCTCTGAGATATTTCTGCCATTTAACTGTAAACACAGAGTTCTCATGTAAAAATCAAGCGCAAAACACGGTTGTGAGGGCTAGAGAACAAAACACAAAAATAATTATTAGGCTTACGGAAAAATGAAGTATTAGTAGTCGAAGAATTGAATTACATGTGTTAATGGAATAGGAAAAAAATAACTTGCAAACAATTAAGGGAAATAAGCCTTCTAATCATATTATTCAAGCTTCAATACAATCCATTGACAGCGCAAAGTTGCGTGTTGAACTAAACGTTCGTAAATGAGTTCCAGGTTCTGCACTACTTGAATGTTAAGACACTGCCTAGCCGTCGTTAGAAAATATTACACAAACACTGTTTATCTGATTATGCGATTGCAAAGTAGGAATTACCAGATACAATTTGTCATTAACAGCTTGAGTTCGCTGCAAAGAATTGAGATGATTTCTGAAATTAATTACCTACCGTTCTCCAGCCTCACGGTATTCTGTTACGCTATTCTACATTTTGTGTCTGGTATACTGAACTGCACGGTAATGTCAAGCGTAAGACCGACAGCTTACAAAGTAGTGTTGCAGCTAATCGAGGCAGCCTCCAGAACTTCTTGCTTTCGATAGCTTTCGGGCGTCTATGGTTCATCGTCGTCATGACTGGACGTACTCGTAGAAGTGGCGCCTGCTGTTGCCTGTTTGGCCTTTCCGCATGTCCAATATTAGTGCTCTGATTCTGATCTACTCTTCTTATGTAGTTTTTACTTGCAAAGGTGCGATCGATCATTGTAAAGTGGTTATTCAACCGATTCACAAACACTTAAATTATTTGAAAAGAACAAAATTTATTACATTCTAAAAAAAATCATATATGTTAATTTAAAGCGCAGATATAATCAATTAAAAAGTTGAGAACATTTTTGTGGGATCCCCCGGTATTGCCCCCACTGTAAATAGGGGACACGCACCACGTCGTTGTGGGCTTCTACTATTTTTACCCTCATTCTCGTATGTGGATTCTAGCAGATCGGCTACAGTTTACTAAGAGCTATTATAATGTAATTTTGGTAGCTAATTTAATTCACCTTGGAATTCCTTGTATGCTGCTTCATATTCATTTAACAGTCTACAATTCCTGACAGTATTCCAGAGTTTATAACTGTACCAGTCCCGTGATAACTGCAGTACTTACTCAGAGTCTCTGCTCACAACACTGCCTTGTGTGACTGCACCAGTCTTATTAGACATGCAGTACTTATTAATTC
The DNA here is from genome assembly GCA_030386875.1 of Morinoia aosen. Classification (NCBI taxonomy): domain Eukaryota; kingdom Metazoa; phylum Arthropoda; class Malacostraca; order Amphipoda; family Talitridae; genus Morinoia; species Morinoia aosen. The sequence continues at coordinate 11,630,790 of CM059556.1, forward strand.
TTGCTTATAATCTCTGGTCACAACACTCCTCCATGTGTGACTGCACCAGCCCTCTAAGACGTACAGTACTAACTCACAGTCTCAGCTCCCAACACTCCCCCACGCCTGTATCGCTCCCCCAAGACTTGCGGTACTAACTCATAGTCTCTGCTCCCAACACTCCCCCACGCCTGTATCGCTCCCCCAAGACCTGCGGTACTAACTCACAGTCTCAGCTCCCAACAACACTCCCCCACGCCTGTATCGCTCTCCCAAGACCTGCAGCACTTACAGTCTCAGTTCCCAGCCCTCCCCCACGCCTGTATCGCTCTCCCAAGACCTGCAGCACTTCCAGTCTCAGCTCCCAACACTCCCCCACGCCTGTATCGCTCTCCCAAGACCTGCAGCACTTACAGTCTCAGTTCCCAGCACTCCCCCACGCCTGTATCGCTCTCCCAAGACCTGCAGCACTTACAGTCTCAGCTCCCAACACTCCCCCACGCCTGTACCGCTCTCCCAAGACCTGCAGCACTTACAGTCTCAGTTCCCAGCACTCCCCCACGCCTGTATCGCTCTCCCAAGACCTGCAGCACTTACAGTCTCAGCTCCCAACACTCCCCCATGTCTGTATCGCTCCCCCAAGACCTGCAGCACTTACAGTCTCAGCTCCCAACGCTCCCCCGCGTTCGCACCACTCCCCCAAGACCTGCACAATTCGGCTATACCGCTGCCGCAGAACGGTCGGCTCGCAGGGAGTGGGCAGAATTTCACGGACTGTCGAGCTCAAGGTCTGCCAAGAATTCCTCAAGAGGCCAATCATATTTCTCGCTCGGCAGGGCTTCAACGCAGCCTCAAGAAAGTCTTTTCCAGCAAGCGATACAAAATCGCCCAAATTGAGATACTCGACTGGAATTACGGCGCCGTGCACAGCAATTATGTTGTGTGGCGAACCAGGGTCTATTCATTCTACCATCCACCTCATTTGTCGCTCGTTGAGCATTGTTTTGCTCGTGGTGCTTCGGAATTGTCTCGCTTGCAGGTCTACGGACGCACATTTCAGATATTGTCAGTGAGTTAATCTTCAACTTTCTTGATTATGATAGTTTTGTGCGAAAATAATTCTAAGACTTTATGGGACAAGCCACGATGTTAAGAAATATCATGAGAGTTTTTAGAGCTGTGGGAGTAAATATCTTAAATTTGGAAGCCATGGGAGTAAATCTCTTAAATTTGGGAGCCATGGGAGTAAATCTCTTAAATTTGGGAGCCATGGGAGTAAATCTCTTAAATTTGGGAGCCATGGGAGTAAATCTCTTGAATTAGGGAGCCATGGGAGTAAATCTCTTAAATTTGGGAGCCATGGGAGTAAATCTCTTAAATAAGAGCCATGGGAGTAAATCTCTTAAATTTGGGAGCCATGGGAGTAAATCTTTCAAATTTGGGAGCCATGGCAGTAAATCTCTTAAATTAGGGAGCCATGGGAGTAAATCTCTTAAATTTGGGAGCCATGGGAGTAAATCTCTTAAATTTCGGAGCCATGGGAGGAAATCTCTTAAATTTGGGAGCCATGGGAGTAAATCTCTTAAATTAGGGAGCCATGGGAGTAAATCTCTTAAATTTGGGAGCCATGGGAGTAAATCTCTTAAATTTGGGAGCCATGGGAGTAAATCTCTTAAATTAGGGAGCCATGGGAGTAAATCTCTTAAATTTGGGAGCCATGGGAGTAAATCTCTTAAATTAGGGAGCCATGGGAGTAAATCTCTTAAATTTGGGAGCCATGGGAGTAAATCTCTTAAATTAGGGAGCCATGGGAGTAAATCTCTTAAATTTGGGAGCCATGGGAGTAAATCTTTTAAATTTGGGAGCCATGGGAGTAAATCTCTTAAAATTGGGAGCAATGGGAGTAAATCTCCTAAATTTGGGAGCCATGGGAGTAAATCTCTTAAATTTGGGAGCCATGGGAGTAAATCTCTTAAATTTGGGAGCCATGGGAGTAAATCTCTTAAATTTAGAAGCCATGGGAGTAAATCTCTTAAATTTGGGAGCCATGGGAGTAAATCTCTTAAATTTGGGAGCCATGGGAGTAAATCTCTTAAATTTGGGAGCCATGGGAGTAAATCTCTTAAATTTGGGAGCCATGGGAGTAAATCTCTTAAATTTGGGAGCCATGGGAGTAAATCTCTTAAATTTGGGAGCCATGGGAGTAAATCTCTTAAATTTGGGAGCCATGGGAGTAAATCTCTAAAATGTGGGAGCCGTGGGAGTAAACCTCTTAAAATTGGGAGCCATGGGAGTAAATCTCATAAATTTGGGAGCCATGGGAGTAAATCTCTTAAATTTGGGAGCCATGGGAGTAAATCTCATAAATTTGGGAGCCATGGGAGTAAATCTCTTAAATTTGGGAGCCATGGGAGTAAATCTCTTAAATTTGGGAGCCATGGGAGTAAATCTCTTAAATTTGGGAGCCATGGGAGTAAATCTTTGAAATTTGGGAGCCATGGGAGTAAATCTCTTAAATTTGGGAGCCATGGGAGTAAATCTCTTAAATTTGGGAGCCATGGGAGTAAATCTCTTAAAATTGGGAGCCATGGGAGTAAATCTCATAAATTTGGGAGCCATGGGAGTAAATCTCTTAAATTTGGGAGCCATGGGAGTAAATCTCTTAAATTTGGGAGCCATGGGAGTAAATCTCTTAAATTTGGGAGCCATGGGAGTAAATCTCTTAAAATTGGGAGCCATGGGAGTAAATCTCAAAAATTTGGGAGCCATGGGAGTAAATCTCTTAAATTTGGGAGCCATGGGAGTACATCTCTTAAATTTGGGAGCCATGGGAGTAAATCTCTTAAATTTGCGAGCCATGGGAGTAAATCTCTTAAATTTGGGAGCCATGGGAGTAAATCTCTTAAATTTGGGAGCCATGGGAGTAAATCTCTTAAATTTGGGAGCCATGGGAGTAAATCTCTAAAATTTGGGAGCCATGGGAGTAAATCTCTTAAACTTGGGAGCCATGGGAGTAAATCTCTTAAATTTGGGAGCCATGGGAGTAAATCTCTTAAAATTGGGAGCCATGGGAGTAAATCTCATAAATTTGGGAGCCATGGGAGTAAATCTCTTAAATTTGGGAGCCATGGGAGTAAATCTCATAAATTTGGGAGCCATGGGAGTGAATCTCTTAAATTTGGGAGCCATGGGAGTAAATCTCTTAAATTTGGGAGCCATGGGAGTAAATCTCTTAAATTTGGGAGCCATGGGAGTAAATCTCTAAAATTTGGGAGCCATGGGAGTAAATCTCTTAAATTTAGGAGCCATGGGAGTAAATCTCTTAAATTTGGGAGCCATGGGAGTAAATCTCTAAAATTTGGGAGCCATGGGAGTAAATCTCTTAAATTTGTGAGCCATGGGAGTAAATCTCTAAAATTTGGGAGCCATGGGAGTAAATCTCTTAAATTTGGGAGCCATGGGAGTAAATCTCTTAAATTTGGGAGCCATGGGAGTAAATCTCTTAAATTTGGGAGCCATGGGAGTAAATCTCTTAAATTTGGGAGCCATGGGAGTAAATCAACACTCTGTTTAAGAATTGTGGAAGTGAATCATCATCGGCACTGATTCGTTAAAATTCCGCGACGTGCGAACTCTTCTGTCGATGACGTGATGAGCATCTTACGGTTGGGAGGCTATGAGAGTAAATCATTTTATATTATGGAGCTTAGAGAGTAAATCATTTTATATTATGGAGCTATGAGAGTAAATCATTTTATATTATGGAGCTATGAGAGTAAATCATTTTATATTATGGAGCTATGAGAGTAAATCATTTTATATTATGGAGCTATGAGAGTAAATCATTTTATATTATGGAGCTTAGAGAGTAAATTATTTTATATTATGGAGCTATGAGAGTAAATCATTTTATATTATGGAGCTATGAGAGTAAATCATTTTATATTATGTAGCTATGAGAGTAAATCATTTTAAATTATGGAACTTTAGGAGCAAATCATTTTATATTATGGAGCTATGGGAGTAAATCATTTTACATTATGGAGCTATGAGAGTAAATCATTTTATATTATAGAGCTATGAGAGTGAATCATTTTAAATTATGGAACTTTAGGAGCAAATCATTTTATATTATGGAGCTTAGAGAGTGAATCATTTTATATTATGGAACTTTAGGTGTAAATCATTTTATATTATGGAGCTATGAGAGTAAATCATTTTATATTATGGAGCTTAGAGAGTAAATCATTTTACATTATGGAACTTTAGGTGTAAATCATTTTATATTATGGAGCTATGAGAGTAAATCATTTCATATTATGGAGCTTAGAGAGTAAATCATTTTACATTATGGAACTTTAGGTGTAAATCATTTTATATTATGGAGCTATGAGAGATCATTTTATATTATGGAGCTATGATAGTAAATCATTTTATATTATGGAGCTTAGAGAGTAAATCATTTTACATTATGGAACTTTAGGTGTAAATCATTTTGTATTATGGAGCTATGAGAGTAAATCATTTTATATTATGGAGCTTAGAGAGTAAATCATTTTACATTATGGAACTTTAGGTGTAAATCATTTTACATTATGGAGCTATGAGAGTAAATCATTTTATATTATGGAGCTTAGAGAGTAAATCATTTTACATTATGGAACTTTAGGTGTAAATCATTTTATATTATGGAGCTATGAGAGTAAATCATTTTATATTATGGAGCTTAGAGAGTAAATCATTTTACATTATGGAACTTTAGGTGTAAATCATTTTATATTATGGAGCTATGAGAGTAAATAATTTTATATTATGGAGCTATGAGAGTAAATCATTTTACATAATGGAACTTTAGGTGTAAATCATTTTATATTATGGAGCTATGAGAGTAAATCATTTTATATTATGGAGCTATGAGAGTAAATCATTTTATATTATGGAGCTATGAGAGTAAATCATTTTAAATTATGGAACTTTAGGAGCAAATCATTTTATATTATGGAGCTATGAGAGTAAATCATTTTACATTATGGAGCTATGAGAGTAAATCATTTTATATTATAGAGCTATGAGAGTAAATCATTTTATATTATGGAGCTATGAAAGTAAATCATTATATATTATGGAGCTATGAGAGTAAATCATTTTTTTATTATGGAGCTATGAGAGTAAATCATTTTATATTATGGAACTTTAGGAGTAAATCATTTTATATTATGGAGCTATGAGAGTAAATCATTTTACATTATGGAGCTATGAGAGTAAATCATTTTATATTATGGAGCTATGAGAGTAAATCATTTTACATTATGGAGCTATGAGAGTAAATCATTTTATATTATGGAGCTATGAGAGTAAATCATTTTACATTATGGAGCTATGAGAGTAAATCATTTCATATTATGGAGCTATGAGAGTAAATCATTTTATATTATGGAGCAATGAGAGTAAATCATTTTATATTATGGAGCTATGAGAGTAAATCATTTTACATTATGGAGCTATGAGAGTAAATCATTTTATATTATGGAGCTATGAGAGTAAATCATTTTACATTATGGAGCTATGAGAGTAAATCATTTTATATTATGGAGCTATGAGAGTAAATCATTTTACATTATGGAGCTATGAGAGTAAATCATTTCATATTATGGAGCTATGAGAGTAAATCATTTTATATTATGGAGCTATGAGAGTAAATCATTTTATATTATGGAGCTATGAGAGTAAATCATTTTATATTATGGAGCTTAGAGAGTAAATCATTTTATATTATGGAGCTATGAGAGTAAATCATTTTATATTATGGAGCTATGAGAGTAAATCATTTTATATTATGGAACTTTAGGAGTAAATAATTTTATATTATGGAGCTATGAGAGTAAATCATTTTATATTATGGAGCAATGAGAGTAAATCATTTTATATTATGGAGCAATGAGAGTAAATCATTTTACATTATGGAGCTATGAGAGTAAATCATTTTATATTATGGAGCTATGCGAGTAAATCATTTTATATTATGGAGCAATGAGAGTAAATCATTTTATATTATGGAACTTTAGGAGTATATCATTTTATATTATGGAGCTATGAGAGTAAATCATTTTATATTATGGAGCAATGAGAGTAAATCATTTAATATTATGGAACTTTAGGAGTAAATCATTTTATATTATGGAGCTATGAGGGTAAATCATTTTATTTTATGGAACTTTAGGAGTAAATCATTTTATATTATGGAGCTATGAGAGTAAATCATTTTATATTATGGAGCTATGAGAGTAAATCATTTTATATTATGGAGCTATGAGAGTAAATCATTTTATATTATGGAGCTATGAGAGTAAATCATTTTATATTATGGAGCTATGAGAGTAAATCATTTTATATTATGGAGCTATGAGAGTAAATAATTTCATATTATGGAGCTATGAGAGTAAATCATTTTATATTATGGAGCTATGAGAGTAAATCATTTTACATTATGGAGCTATGAGAGTAAATCATTTTACATTATGGAGCTATGAGAGTAAATCATTTTACATTATGGAGCTATGAGAGTAAATCATTTTACATTATGGAGCTATGAGAGTAAATCATTTTACATTATGGAGCTATGAGAGTAAATCATTTTACATTATGGAGCTATGAGAGTAAATCATTTTACATTATGGAGCTATGAGAGTAAATCATTTTACATTATGGAGCTATGAGAGTAAATCATTTTATATTATGGAGCTATGAGAGTGAATCATTTTATATTATGGAGCTATGAGAGTAAATCATTTTACATTATGGAGCTATGAGAGTAAATCATTTTACATTATGGAGCTATTAGAGTAAATCATTTTATATTAAGGAACTTTAGGAGTAAATATTTTCCTTTTTGGAGATGTAAGAGTAAATTTTACTTCTGAGGGATGTGAGTGTTAATCAATTTATATATTAGAACTATGGGAGTAAATATTCTTCCCTTTTGGAGCAGTAGGGGTAATTTTCTACCCGCTTATAGTGAACTGGATCATGTTTTGAGAGTCGTACGAGCAAATAGTTCTGGCTTCACAGTTCGTGCGCTCAAATTTTGATCACTTTGAAGACCATTGGAGAGTATTCAAAGGAGAAATATTTTAATGCGTTTTATAGATTTTATGAGCTTCAACATCATAAAATAAAGGAACTTAATTTTGAATGAACATTCAAAATGGGAAGGTATGGTAACGGCGTGAAGGAGTTTATAAAGAAATTTCTCACAAAATATCTTTTCTACACAGTAACTAATATTACGAAACTAGGAATGATGTTTCCAAAGCAGCAAAAATGAACGTACAATTTCAATAAAAAATGGTTGGGGTTCATTTCTTCGTATGTGTTCAGTTTTAATTAGCATCACCTGAACAGCTCGGAAGGAAATATTTGCGAGTGAATGTTAGAAAAGTTACGACGCTTAGTATAAAAGACCTAATTGATAATAATTTAAAATTAGAGCTTAAACTTTTTTGCAATGTTCATTCTAATTCGTTAAAGGAATTTTATACGAAGTTGTTGATTTTTTCTCTAAAAACTCACATCAACCATTCAGTAATTTACAATGGTACTACCGTAGGAACATTAATCAGTTTATAAATTATTCATTATTAAGGAACAGCTTATTCTGTTTTCCGAATACTGGTGTTACTATGGCAATATTAATCCGGTCATGAATTTCTCACTATTTAGGAGCATTTTATCGCTTTACTCTCGCGTTACTATCGCAGCATAAATCCGGTCATGAATTTCCCACTATTTAGGAGCATTTTATCGCTTTACTCTCGCGTTACTATGGCAGCATAAATCCGGTCATGAATTTCTCACTATTTAGGAGCATTTTATCGCTTTACTCTCGCGTTACTATCGCAGCATAAATCCGGTCATGAATTTCCCACTATTTAGGAGCATTTTATCGCTTTACTCTCGCGTTACTATCGCAGCATAAATCCGGTCATGAATTTCTCACTATTTAGGAGCATTTTATGGCTTTACACTCGCGTTACTATGGCAGCATAAATCCGGTCATGAATTTCTTATCTACTACTCAGAATGACCGTCGTGTGTTTATATATTTATACGTATCGTGTCACACTCCTAAGAATAGATAGGAAGAAATTAGCACTGACGGTTTTAGTTTCAGTTCACCTGTAAATTAATGCACTCATTTTCGCTGTGCAAGTGGACTATAATATGTCACTTTAAAAAAATACTAGAGAGATCCAGAGCCTTATATACTCGGGTCCGTATCGTGGATTCCGAGTTCGGTGGGGTATTACATACTACAATATACATACACAAGTTCGCAGCTGCTTTCAGTAATGCGGAATTTCTGTACCTAGGATATGACACGAAAGGCTATAACTACTTCCACTGCGGCTCAAAAATACGGTATTCTCAGTGTTTATTACTGTCATAACAAAAATAAGTCACCTTAGAAATAAGCTTAAGCATGGAAACTTCACTAGAACGAAAATTTGTTCAAGAAATGTATTGAATCCCGTCATTTTTGGCTGGCCGTGTACGCTATTTATTTAGAATCATCTTATGACTTTGCATAGACGCTTCGAAACCTTGATCATATCTAAGTACTTTACGAAAAAAAAATCATGAATTATTGTGCTGTGGTATCTATGAAACGCTTAATGAATTTGTTTAGACTTTAGAGATTGTAATCCGCACTACGTTGGAACTCAATTGAGTAAAAATAAATCATATTTATTTTTTTTATTTACGTACCTCGGATATATATTTATTGAGTTTTTTTCCGGTGCTACAAGTATAAATTCAAAACTTGATAGACTAAGGAGCTTATGGTGCCAAGTCTCGTGTGAGTCAGCATTAGATATTATTTACTGATGTATTTTGCGGTTTCTCACAACTCTGTGTTTTTTTCTATGATGTAGGAAATGTCATCGCTCCGTGTTGCTGGAGCAGGAACTTGCAGTAAATATAATACAGAAAACTGAGCTCATTTTAACTGTTCTCGGAAATCTACTGGAATCCGAAATGGCAAGTTCATTTGCAAACGAGTTGTGACATTTAGCAAAGAACTGCAAATAAATTCTAAAGGCTTTTTAGGAGTGCGGCGATCTGCATACCTGGTAACTGAAAAGCAACATTCGTGCACAGTTCCAAGAACATTTATGCGCTTCTGCATCACATTATTATACTTTCCGCGTCGTCGCATACAGGAACTCATGCGTAGTTGTTTGTATCTAATTTTTTTAGAAACGATCAGAATACTTCAATGTTTTGGAAGTTTATATATTCTAGCAGTCCCGGAATGAACGGAGATCAATTTTCTGCTTCACTATTCAGTTAATGAAAAAAATAGTGGGGAAAGTCCAGCAATATCATTGTTCTAAAAGAGTTTATATTTTTCAGTTATTTTAGATGAAAGTGCGGTGAAAAAGACTGAAGCCGGTTGCAATTCTCGGCTGCTAAGTTGGCAGAGGCTTTTAGCGATGCCAGGAATCATAATGAGTGAACTTTTAAGTACGTCAAGTCGTTAGCATAATCGCTTATGCTTCGTGTTCTGAGGTTAATTATCTGTTGAAGAAGTACCGTAAATTGAGATTGATGTTCAGGCGAAATTGTGAAGCTCTGGCGAATGTAGATTTTGAATATCTTTACCAATAATAACTTCATAAGCCAATGCTTCATAGGGTTAGTTTATCATGTAATAATTTTTTAAAGAATCACTCGTTAGTTTGTATGCATTTTCAATAGCATTGATTCTGTCAAAAAATTAAAAATATCAAAGTGCTCTGGATGACACGGTTTTAATAAGCGCGTGCACTGCAGTTCAAAATGAAGAATAGAGGCACACTTGACAAAATGCTATGCCTGAGAGATTTTGTCGTCGTTACCTTCTTGAAAAATTTTTGAAAGTGTATTTTTACTGTACTAAATTCAGCTAAAAACACATGTCCATCTTGTGATAACATTTCTTTTTTTTTTGAGCAAATTTACGAACTAAATCTAAGGTTTAGGCAAAACGCAGCCTAAGTTAAGACAACGAGATGCAGTGTAAAGCGTCAATAGGGATTAACAACGATGTCATTCTTCAGTCTCTCATCCATTAAAGTTTGCTCTTAAAGTAATAAAATAATATACCATTGGCACCTGTCGCTACACTGTACTTATCTATACAAATATTTAAGGTAGCTTGTCTCTCATCATATCAATTTACGGCCATCCAGACACGTTAAAGAAGATGTTCGGAAAAATGAATTTTTAATATAACAAAAAATGGTAGATATTCATTGCCTGCAGGAAAATACTAAGAAGCTCACGCAGTCTTGCGTGGCCACATGCATTATCTATACGATGGTCACGATAGCCATAGTAAAGACCCAGTATCCCTTGTAGATACAATCCAGACCGTGCAAAAATGTTGTCTGCGTGCACTATCTCTCCTGTAAAACGTGTTCTTCTAACTTATCATTACTGAAACTTACATTTGCTGTTGTTACTACGAGTGATTTTAACTTTTTTTAATGACAATTGACGCAAATAATGATCTGTAACTCCTATATGTTGAGATTACCAAGAGTAAAGCTGTTAAAGACAGGTTCATTCATTTTTTGTGAGACTGTCTTTTGAGTTGTTATTGCGTAACTGAGTCACGTAAGTAGTCCTATATTATGCACCTTGCTCTTATATATGCGAATGATTATAATTTAATTTTAATGACTTGTTAATGTATGTTAATATTTCTAACTTTTAATAAACCAACCACTGAGGCTGTTACGTTCAGTATTTTGCATATTTTTCAAGAAAATGAAAATCCTATAGTTCAAAAAACATAACGTGATAGAGAAAGCCTGAGATCAGTTTTGGCTTCAGCTCCCAAAAATTCCTTCATAACAAGTGCCCGACCTAACTCAACGAAAATTATGGTCCTCAACGAAAATTATGGTCCCCAGTGTTACATTTCATTCCTTAAAACAGTGTTCAATTTATCGAGATGCAATTTATAAAATCAAAGAACTACGTCTGCAGTGTCAAAATACCCAATCAATGATCTTCAGAATAAGTGCGAATCATTTAGTCTTTTAATCTGTCAAGAAAAATAAAATTCTGCATTATAATGCAGTTTCTAGATCCAGATATTATTTTAGCTGTTTTAGACTATCGATTACAATTTTTAAAAAGAGCTCTTGATAACAGCTTTATTTCTGAAGACTAATTTCACTCACGAAGCACTTGCGACACACATCACCAGCCAATCATCGCTCAGGCTAAAAATCGAACCTCAATTTTTGTGTGGGCTCTATTCCCACATTCTATCGCAGAGCTCAGAGATTTTCATAGCTCCGTATTTCTATTTCAATTTGTAAGGAAAAGTCAACGTCGATTCCGGCAGAGCAAAGCCCTCCATCGGAGGAAAAAGTGGAAAAATCCTGTAGTTTGAGCTTGGATCCTGAAAGACGAGGGTTTTTCTGGTACGCCTCGCGATATCAATACACCAAAGTGACTGTCGCCGGACCCCGCAAAATTCTGACCATGATGTCCGGATTTTTGAAGTCGTTTGCAATTTTTCCCTCCAGTAGAAATAAAAGGGAAACTTGCAGCAGGCCATCGATGTCGCACCGCTGATGGATTGTGAGCGGCAGCTCGAGTTGGCGAGGGATGTGAACGTGAATATTGCATGCTAGTTAAGGAGTTCAGCGTGCTGGTGTTGGACAACTGCGTGTGGGATCATTTTTGCGCGCAGGAAGCACTGGCACGAGCCAGGGGCGCGGCTGTATAAATCGTTTACATCGCGTATAATGAGAAGAGAAGACAGTAACTGAAGAAATTGTCTTCATACACGGCCGTTTAGCTGTGCAAGTAATGAAGGAAAAGGAATTTTAACACCAGAGGTTAGGTTAGGATGGGTCAGGTTTTAAGTTTGGTAGATGAGAAAAAATGCGTCAGGTCAGGTTTTGGATATATTCAAGTCAATATAGAATAGGCTAGGAATGAACCGGATGAGATTGCTTGCTTCATGTAAAAAGTGACAGTGAATTTTTTCACAGGTATCACTAAATTAATGAATTTCTTATAGGACAAAAACACCATTATTATAATCTTTTAAGTTAGGTTAAGACTTCCTAGCCGCAACGAAGGGTATCTCAACTAAACAAGGAGAAGGGACCATTAAGCATCGATTCGTAGAAAGCTGGGAATCCTTGCACACGATATGTTCCCACCCAGGATACCCTGCGCATATTGAAAGCAAGTTGGGAAGGAAGAGGAAGAAAAGCGAAAAAATACATAGCGATGAAGAAGTGAAAACTGAAAGGACTAAATTAGGTACGAAAGACAAAACTCTTGAAGGCCATCTATAGCTGAGGTAAACTAGCAGTATCGCCCTTGGGAGCGCTAGTCCCCACTCCCCATGTTATAGGATAGACAAACTCAACTAAACTAAACTTATTGATTATCCTGGACGTCCTGAGGGTTAGTACAATTGATACATCGTTGAAACAAAAAGAATGATTTTCAGTATGTGATGCTGATAAACGAGAATTAGTTTTTCCTTCCCATGCACATTTAATAATGTACAAGCTCGGCAACATTCAGCTTTTTCGAATAAAAAGATGGTCTATCGTATCTCATTTAGGTGGTGGGAGGAATTTGTTGTATACAGTATTGGCATTGCTGTAAATTTTCCCTCTACTCATTGAACGCTCGGGATGTATAAGGTGGCCAATAAGCAACTCAATTCATTTGAAAATAGATAATAGGAAAACTACGAAGCTCAAGGTATTTGAAACAATTTTAAATGATGAAAATGAGCTTGGAGTTTTATTCATAAGCTATGTGTAGAATGGAATATTCTTTAAACAACCACCATCGACGCCTAAACTAATGTATGCTTTTTTAATTATTGATTTATCCTTTAGTTGCTTTACCCATTTACATTAGTTATACGCAATGACAACTACCTGAACAATGATCTGTTTTAATTCCAGTTAGGCAACAGGTTTGTTGATGTCAACTCTTCCCTCTAAATATTCCCAGAGAAAAAAAAGTCACAAGCATTAGTAAATCTTCAAATCGAGGTGGCAACGACACGTCGATGTTACATGATGTCAATTGACGTGGAAAAATAATATTGTTGTTAGCGCAGCCATTGACTCTTGCCATGTGAGGCGTAGCATTATCTTGTTGGAACGATGTACTATCTATGTTCATGTTTTCCAGTTCTGGTTGCAAATGTTATCAGTCTATACCGGTTACCATTAACAGTCACTGCATTATCGTCAGCATTTTTGAAAAAATATTGCCCAATGATTTTTGGAAACTTTATGCCACCCCATAATGTAACATTAGCTGGCTTGAGCGAATGCTGAAGAGTTTCTCGAGAATTTTTAAATGCGTAAACTCTGTAATTTTCTTGCTAACTCCATTGTTAATCTGGATATAAGTTTCATCTCACATGAAAATGATCAATATGAAGTCTTCATTATCTGAAAGTCGAAGAAATGTGTGAGCAAAATATCTTTGCTTTTGCTAGAACGTGAGCTGGAGCTCTAGTATCAGCAATATTTTGCAGGGATGACATTTCGAATCTTTTCTGGAGAATGCGTCACAGTGACGTTCCGAACATATTTCAAGTGTTTGACGTTAAGTTAAACGTTGTCTCGTCGCAGTTGCAGTCAGAGAAGCAACATTGCTAAAAACCAGCGTAAATGTAGCATTATTTCGAGCGGTTGGCGTTCGCAAGTTGTGTCTCTCGTCAGTCCGAATTCTTTGTGTTCGGAGGCCATTCATAAATGCTCTTTTTTTCTGGAACTCTTTTATCATTAATACTGGCCCTGTAAATTCTTAGCACAGTAATGATTACTCCACCGTTTTAGGAGGAAACCTCTCAATTTGCGCTCGTTTTTCTTTCGTATAGCACCTTCTTAAGGGATTCAACTTACGATTTGTGAGAGTAATACGTTACGACTGTTGGGAGATTATATACAACCTCTCGATGATTTTAAAATTTCAACCACTATTCAAATTATCACGACCTTTTAAATGCTTCTTAGTTTTTGGCATTAATTTTAAAAAAGGATGAAGCGCTTACGGAGCAACCTTGTATTTAAAATTTTTTGTCTAAAAATTAATAAAAATTCTTCATTCCGTAAACTAGATACGCTTGAGGACCACAAGAGACTCAGTGCTGTCCCTGACGAAGACTGGAGCAAATTCAGTAAAAAAAGTTGAACTGAAATAATCATTGAATTAAGTTGCCGTCTTACAAGCATTGAATCTAATTAATAAAACTAATAGCGGAATATTATTACGCAATGTTGCATAAAATATAAGTAAAATGGTGTCAGGGGAACAGAAAACGTTTCTTCATCGAATGAAAACTGTATTAAGTAGTAACAGGCAAATTTGGTTTGCTTTAAGTTTTGAAGAACTAATCAAACTTTTTTAGTAATAGGGCATTAAAAATAGGACATACACGTCTATCTGAACGCGTTTGATAAAGCCAAAGAATTGGAATTTTTTGTCTGTACGACTGCAAGACGCCTTGTACTCATCACCTTTTGGTATCAACAATACCAAAATTCCCCTGGCACTGGAATTATTCCACCATTAAAGTTAGTGCCAGACCAGTTGGGTCGTAACTCGACAACCACATGATCCAAAAGAGCAAAAAGGGAGCCCCATTTTAGTCGTGCTTTTAAATTTCTTATAGCGAAAAAATTTCGCTACTTCCACGATTCCGAGCTCTCTTATGCATCGGCGTCATTAGTGATATTAAATTTTAAACTGGGGTTGCTGTACTGTATTGAAATTCAATGAGAATTGAAGAAAGCAGCATTTCTTATATGAGCCCAAAATCTTCAGGCCCACAAAATCGTTAAAATTCTAATGTCTACATTTATACTGCAGCACACGTGCGCCAAAAATGACGGTAAAAGCTTTGGGCTTAGTCACTATAAGTCACATAAGCCGTAAATCATTTGATTAACTTAGTAAACAAATGATAGCATTAATTAATTTTTGATAAATCGAACAACTGGAATTGTGAGACGAGTGTGACGTTACAAAGACGATGAAGATACGGGCACTCTTTGTAGCGCTTAATTGATATTTTTGACGATACTCGACACTTTCAACTTCCCAATTTTGCAATGCTAGTTATAGGTCGAAGAAAATAAGGTACTACGCGAGCAACAAAATAATATCGTGACATTACAGTATATAGGAGGAAGAGACACTTATACCGTTATTTTTCTGGAGTATTATGATTCGGAGGAAAGAGTATGGGTTATTATCGAATATAGGACGGCTGATCGAAATCGTCAGAAATTGTGGTGTCCTGAGACATGAAGAGCTCGATGAGACGTGTCTGGGGCCAGGTTGTCGTCCGTCGGTGCAGAAATGTGAGAATAATGGGCTTCCTGGGGAGAATAATTGCCTTCAGGAATTGATCATTTCTGCAGCCTTGTAGCAGACAATTTCAGTTCAAAAAAACAGAATGTAGGCAGAAATTTTGCAAAAACCTTCTAAAGTGAAACAGTTGTGTTCCTTCATTACAGAAAAGCCGTTCATGAAGTGATCATGTAGGACATTCAAAACTGGCATGCTTGTCTTGTTTTATTTGACGGCAAAATTTGGAAAAGTAATCCTCCTATCCTCAATTTAGCTCTCATGCATTTATCTCCATTTTTACATTATTTTTGCTCCAATTTTAACCAACGTAACATTATGGCTACCCATCGTCTGTTAGACTAGTACAAGTACGTAGTAGTAAAAAATGGAGAACCGATTTCAAGTCTACGGACATTACAACGAAGGTTTAAGTATCTTGCTAAGCTTGCACCTATGTATTGATTCTGTTGATATTTATTCACTTCTGTTCCTTTGATTTTGAGCAGCAACCAAATGATCAAATAGAAACGATATTTTAAATCAAAACTTCCGAAAAAATTGACAACACTGAGGTTTAACTTCAATTTTGTTTAAAAAGAATTTTAAATTCATTAGTTTTATCCGCGTCTGATCTAATCTACTTTTTATCGTTGCGCTATCTCCTAACATATTTTTCCTCTTCTGTTGCGTTTTGAAATTTATAGGCCATCAAAATTCCTTGAATTATCAACCAGCATTATTTGCTTGTTTGAATTTTGTGCAGCGCATCAGTACATTGACATGATTGTCAGTGTGCTTGATATTGGGATAGTAGGATCTGCTGTCGTGTGTGGTCTGGTGTGCGTAAGCGTCCCATAGACGATCAATTTATTTGTCAATATCATTGACAATATATTGATGAATTTTTTTTTGCCACCTAAGTCAATTATTTGACGGTCATCAATCAAGCCCACAGACGATCAATTAAATTGTCAATATTCATTATGGTCAATTACATTGTTAATAAAATTGATCGTATATGGGCCGCTTTACGCGGGTTTTCATGTCATGGAGGAGACGCTGGCATGGAGTGAGTACTCATGGGTAAGTCGCTCGGCCAAGCGTGGGAGGGTAGCTGGAACCCCCGCATGGGGGTACCAGCTACCACAAGTAAAATTCAACCATGACCAGACCTGCAAACTAGATAGAAAATATTCAAACCATTATAGCTTATGTAGGGAGCTAACTTGCGAGGCAGCGCGTGGTGATGGTCTTTTTTCCTGGCCCAAGCGAGCTGAACTACACACCATGTCAGTACTAAAGTAAAACGTAACATACCTTAAAACTACAACTATGCCGCCACTCGGCGATGATAGGAGTGATATTTGCTTTATGTACAGAAATGACGAACTAGGAAGTACCGAAGTCACCGATGAAACGTCTTCGTAGCGTCTTCGGTGGTGAAACGTCCTATATAATAATAATAATAATAATAATGGAGTGAGTACTTTGCTGCGTGGCGCGCGACAAGCAACAGAACGCAGAAAACAAGAGATCAACTCTCAGATTCTCAGGAAAAGGGTTTACCTGCGTATCATGAATACCGCTGTGTACTAACGCAGTATAAATTTGGTAGAATGTACTAGTTATTGTACTAGTGTAAAATATTGACTTGTACTGTGTACTAGTCATTTTCATAAAGTATAAACTTTCTGTTTCTTGACCACCAGCATTGGAGAGACATGACTAATTATTTTTCCTTATTTTCCAGTTAAAGTTGCCATTAACATTGCAATTGACATCAAACTCGCTTGCTTTCCTTTTATTCAATTTACGGAATATCAGAAAGATGGGGAAAATGTAAATAATATATTATAAATGAACATACGGTAACACGAGGCGAACTTTAATACATATGTATATATTTATCGCTTGGATTTTCCGTTGTAATACGAGCACGCATTTTTACATTGGTATCGTCGGTAAATACTGAACAAATGACATCGAACGGAAGCTCTCACTTAGCTTTAATTGATCAATGTTGAGATTTTATGCAAAGAGATCAAAGCTTGTTCTAGCTTTGAGTGATTTTATTTTTGAATTATTAAGCTCAACTAAGGGAAACGAAGATTGGCTTATATCAGTACCGCTAACTCCCAGACTTGAAACACTAGGAAAGGCAAACAAAGCAAGAAAACAAGCAACCGGTAAACTGCGCATTATTGTGCAAAATGACGCAAGCGAAGAAATGAATATCTGAACAATAGTAAATTGGATATTAAAATGAAACATCGAAATGAGAATATCTTTAAGAAAATTGTCTTTTTTATACTTCTCTGTGTAGAAGTCATCTACAGCAATAAAGAGAGCGGGACCAGCCGAACGAAGCACATTTGAGTCCGTAAGTTCGGCACCGAAATTGCTGATGCACAAGCTGCGCAACTCTAGCAAATCAAAAATATACGTAGGCGTAAAAAATAACATGTTTAGATTGATTTGGAGCAATGGTTCTTCTTTAATACGAAAATTAATATTATATTATTGCAGGTCGAATTCAGAATACCACGAAAAGAGTTACGAGCATGAAAAGAACTGGACGTGACATACCCAATGCTGCAGGTTAATACGTAGGAGGCAGAGAGATGTTACTTCATTTGTGAGGCTATAGTTGTCGCTTTGATTGCCACCAATCCTAGGTGTTGGTGGCAATCATCTGGTCACGACAGTGTTGCTCTACTTACCGTCTTGATTGCCACCAATCCCAGGTGTTGATGGCAATCATCTGGTCACGACAGTGTTGCTCTACTTACCGTCTTGATTGCTACCAATCCCAGGTGTTGATGGCAATCATCTGGTCACGACAGTGTTGCTCTACTTACCGTCCTGATTGCTACCAATCCCAGGTGTTGATGGCAATCATCTGGTCACGACAGTGCTGCTCTACTTACCGTCCTGATTGCCACCAATCCCAGGTGTTGATGGCAATCATCTGGTCACGACAGTGTTGCTCTACTTACCGTCCTGATTGCTACCAATCCCAGGTGTTGATGGCAACCATCTGGTCACGACAGTGTTGCTCTACTTACTGTCCTGATTGCTACCAATCCCAGGTGTTGATGGCAATCATCTGGTCACGAGAGTGTTGCTCTACTTACCGTCCTGATTGCTACCAATCCCAGGTGTTGATGGCAATCATCTGGTCACGACAGTGTTGCTCTACTTACCGTCCTGATTGCTACCAAGTAGAAGCCCTGAAGTTATTGCTCGCTGTGCATCGTGTTGCGTTTATGCCGTCCAATACTTGAGTCTATTTTCCCCCACCTGATTTTAGGCATCCAGTCTTCACATATATGCAGCCTTTCATCCTGTTCTGAATGAATGAATCCTGTTTTAATTTCCTTTACTCAGTTTTGAATGTAATCATTCAGCTCTGAATTCATTTATCAGGTTCTTAATTAATTTTTCCGGTAATAAATAAATTTACCCGGCCCTGTATTCGTTTAATCTAGTTTCAATACATTTATCCAAAACTAAACCTATTTTTCCAGATTTCAATTTTAGTATCTGGTCTTCAATTCCCCTATCTCATTTAAAATTACTTTGCCTGGTCGTTATATTTTTTTTTCTTGTCATCAATAAACAGATTTAGCCATCAATTCAGTTGTCTAATCTTCAGTTAGTTCATCCAGTCTTTAATAGTTCACAACTCCTCTCATGTGTCGATCAGAACCTGTCATGTTCAGTAATTAAGTCACGAATGCCTCTCGGGCTGAAATAATTTAAGCAATTGTACACGTTCTCACTCAATTTCTTGTGTAAAAACTGACCAGCTCTAGAGATGTGCTCCAATAACGCACTTTACACATGTGCATCGTCTGAAGCCCTCACTATTAAAAATGTGATAACATTTCTCAAGCAGATTCAGGTCCACCTTCCAACATTGGACACACGCTCGTGTTTTGCGCGCCAATGTTGTGTCTTCCGGGCATGTTGATTGTGAGATAAAAGTTGAATCATTAGTATATCTTCACATTAAATAAATGTGGCAGTAAAACAGCTCCCTGAAACACAACCGTGGTGTCAAACTGACGCGTACACCGCTACAGGAAATATGAGACATACGAACGAAGAAAATCAACACTAATTTGAGACTCCTCTGAAATACAAACGCAAATGTGATGACTTAATTTAAAATGAACCGCACTTGTGAAAAGTATACCTGAAAAGCACACAACATCTAATATAGCGCTTATACTGATAACTACAAAATTGTGTAACGCACTGATGTGAAATCGTAAATTCAAGGTATACCAAAGATAGCGTTAACTTGGGGCGCATACTGACGCACAACCGTAAATGTAAGAAGTATACCAAATAACGCTAATTCGAGTCGTATGCTAAAGCATAACCGTAAATATAAGACGTATACCAAATAACGCTAATTCTAGTCGTATGCTAAATCAATACCGTATATATAAAACGTATACCAAATAACGCTAATTCAAGTCGTATACTAAAGCATTATCGTAAATATAAGACGTATACCAAATAACGCTAATTCTAGTCGTATGCTAAATCAAAACCGTTTATATAAAACGTATACCAAATAACGCTAATTCTAGTCGTATGCTAAATCAAAACCGTATATATAAAACGTATACCAAATAACGCTAATTCAAGTCGTATGCTAAAGCATAACCGTAAATATAAGACGTATACCAAATAACGCTAATTCTAGTCGTATGCTAAATCAAAACCGTATATATAAAACGTATACCAAATAACGCTAATTCTAGTCGTATGCTAAATCAAAACCGTATATATAAAACGTATACCAAATAACGCTAATTCAAGTCGTATACTAAAGCATTATCGTAAATATAAGACGTATACCAAATAACGCTAATTCGACGCGTTTACTAAAGCATAACCGAAAATTTAAGACGTATACCATAGAATAACGAAAATTTGAGGCATAGAGTGTGCCACAGTACAACCGTTTTTACGAGTATACTGAAGCGCGACCACAAATGTAACAGGAATACCGAACTATGTGCAACTCGAATAATTACACCGGTTACGCAATTTTACACCACATAACGGAGTTTAACTATAAATTTGAGACCCATCGTGGTTGGTTCGTGTAAAAGTCGGCAAATTTTGAGAGTACGCACCTGGTCGTCGATGTGCGTGCTGCCGTCGCTGTTGCGGTGCACCGCTCTCATGCGGTCCGCCAGCAGGAATCTGGCAATGAAACAAACATCGTCTAAGTTCTGCTAAAAATCTACAAGCCCACGAATTGAAGAACCAGAAACTCCTTCGAAATGCCACCAAAATTTAAAAGAAATTGCTTCCGAAAAAAATGGAAGTTTCTCAAAACAAATAGGAATAAAATTTCGAGGAAGCTATTGTAACTCCTCGCCAGAGTTTCTTTACCGCAGGTTAGATACAAGGTAGACATTTATCCGTGGATCAGAAACGCTGTTGTTGCTTTAGCTGAAGAATTCTAGCATTTCTAGCAGACAACTTCAAAAACAAAGTATTACGTTTAAAGATACCACTATTTGAATTCTTTTGTAAGTGGTTTTGTTATGATGAAAAGTTTATTCATGAAATACGAGCTTCATATTATACATTGACATCTTTTTGCAGCAACTTTCCAATTCATGTAAAGTAACTATGAATATTTAATTAGACCATGAAGTATGGTACCACATGTACTACTGGTTGTGTACTGCTGGTTGTGTACTGCTGGTTGCGTGCTGGTTGTGTACTGCTGGTTGTGTACTGCTGGTTGTGTACTACCCGTTGTGTACTGCTGGTTGTGTACTGGTTGTGTACTGCTGGTTGTGTACTGCTGGTTGTGTACTGCTGGTTGTGTACTCCTGGTTGTGTACTGCTGGTTGTGTACTGGTTGTGTACTGCTGGTTGTGTACTGCTGGTTGTGTACTGCTGGTTGTGTACTACCCGTTGTGTACTGCTGGTTGTGTACTGGTTGTGTACTGCTGGTTGTGTACTACCGGTTGTGTACTGCTGGTTGTGTACTGCTGGTTGTGTACTGCTGGTTGTGTACTGGTTGTGTACTGCTGGTTGTGTACTGCTGGTTGTGTACTACCGGTTGTGTACTGCTGGTTGTGTACTGCTGGTTGTGTACTGCTGGTTGTGTACTGCTGGTTGCGTGCTGGTTGTGTACTGCTGGTTGTGTACTACCCGTTGTGTACTGCTGGTTGTGTACTGGTTGTGTACTGCTGGTTGTGTACTGCTGGTTGTGTACTGCTGGTTGTGTACTGCTGGTTGTGTACTGCTGGTTGTGTACTCCTGGTTGTGTACTACCCGTTGTGTACTACCGGTTGTGCACTCACTGGTTCAGCTCGAGCTCCACATTGAAGACGTAGTTGAAGGCTTTGATGCGGTAGCTCGTCCGGTGGACGTGGTTCGACTGGAAAAAAGAAGGAAAAACTCAACACCCACGACAGGATAACCCAGTACAAAATTGTACCCAATCCTGAAATCTTTTGAGCATTCAGAAATCAACAGTCCTCAGTACAGAAAGTTTGCTGTTACTTTTGTGAAGAAATATGTTATTTTACAAGTTAGGAATACTTCTGAACATAAAAACATATAATTGAACTGATTTCTCAGAATTGTGATTCACAATATTATTTTCGATCATAAAGTGAATAATGGTACAGTCTGATCAGCCTAGAAACAAGCATTCAAAGTTTAACGTTTGATTTATATTATACTCAATCGCAAATATAATGTAGACTTAGAGTTCTTCACTTGTTAAAATAGGCAAATGTAAGTCATGAATGTTTTGTATTAGGCCTCAGCATCCTTCGCTCGAAGGGAATTCCACGATCGAGTTGCTGCTGCAAGTTATAACTCCCAGAATTCGGTGGCGTTAATGCATTCCCAGAGTGTAAGAAATGGGTTTTTATTCAGTGGTTACTTTCAATTCGTTCTCCCATAAGCACATTGTCAATTCCGTGCACATTTTATTCAGCTCGTAAGGACTTGCTCCAATCGAAAGGACGTGTACGCTTTAGCTAATGAAACTCTGATATAGCTGAATTTCATTACATTTTGATTTAATACAGGATGGCATCCGACGGATCTCTGCTTTCAAGAATATTTTCCCCTACCGCTTGTACCACAACCCCCCACGTAGCCTTCCGTATCTTCCTTCTGCGTCTGCCTCCGTTGCCTCCACCATCTTATAATATGCATTCCATTAGCAGTGATATCTTCCACGCAATAAATGATGCGGTAACTTTAATCGCAATTGACATCATTCTCGCTGGTTCATGATACACGTCAACAGGCATCAAAATACCGTCATTTAGAGCGACACAATCCCCCTACGCGCACCTGATGCATCAATAACAACTACACTCTCAGAATCGGTTTAGCAAGATTTTCATTTCACTGCGGGAATAAATGAATGTTGTTGCTCAACCATATACAAAGGAGCTTACTGTAATTAAATAACCTCCTGGCGCTCAACTGTTTCATATCTGCTCGGATTAAGCTCTTATGTTCTTAAGCCAATTATGCAAACCCCAGATTTGGTGCAACGCATCTCTGGTGGTAATGACTGGAGTACCTTGTCTGCGCTGCGGCGAACTCTCAACTTTATACGTTTTTGCTCTACTTAGGCGGTAGTTGGATCATGTTACTTCGCTGTGCAGGGAGCAGGAAAGGCGTGTCACCATCCTTGGCAATGCCAACAGTTGAATTGTTTCACAATACTTCAGAGAAATATCAGCAGGCATGTTGCTATTTTTTGTAACTTTTCTATAAGGTTTTTCCTTCGTTTTACGGAATGGGTATACTTGTGTCACCGTGCTTCCTGTAATGAACATAAGTAATGTATTCTTGCTCGTTTTTTTGACAAATTTGCTTTTAAAACATATTCAATTAGCCGAGAGTTATTTGAGTAGACTGACGAGTATTAAGCAAGCAGAGTAGTCGTTTAACTTTTCTAAACTCACAAGTAGACATCTCCCAAAAGTTGTATGCAGTTTATATAAAACTATTTTGTGTTTTATTCGTAAAGATATCTCTGATGCTCGATGATTAAAAGTAACTTTGAATTCCGTTTTTCCTGTGTGCATAAAACATACAAATCGTTAACATTGTCTTCCTTTGCGACGCTCGGTGATAAAGTCAGTTGAAATTAAAAAGAAATTTTCCCGTTACAAGCCCACAGGAGGACGTCACTCACATCAGCCATAACTCTCAATTTCAATATACAATTTACCAATTATTTACTTTAAGGAACAGAATTTTGTCTGAATCTGGCGAGTTCTCATTTATATTTAAACTTACTGCGATCGTTAACATTGAGGCATGGCTGGCACAAAGGCAAAATATCGTTCAAAATATGTAATTTATTACCCTGAACAGTCCCAAGCGACTTTCAATTTGCAGTACACTGTGCGACTAGAATCTGCGTTTAAATTAGTGGATTATTGATAATTTCAACTTTTGTTTTATGTTAGTAAAATCTGGACTTAAATAAATTATTTCTTGGTTATTACAACGCTTGTTTCATGCAATTATAATCTACAATCTTATTTTAAATAAAATGTCTCTTGAAAGTTCCGATGCTTGTTTGTTTCATTTGAATAAAATATAGGTTTGACTAAATTGGATCTTGATAATTCCGACGCTCGTTTCACCTGAATAAAATATAGGTTTCAAATGTATTTCACCCCGGAAACGTATAATTACAAAGCCTGCTTTACCTGCACCGCATCGACCGACGCCATCACAAATAAACAATGGAGTAGAGTTCCCCAAAAATAAGTAGCAGGGATGACTCACAGTGGCCCCATTAAGAACCTGTGCTCCCTGAGGATTGAGTACTCGATAATGATCCGCATTAAGGGCTCTGGCTTAATGAGAGCACTGAGCGCTCTGCTCCCTCCAAAAAAACCATTGATCTCTTCTCTTTGCTTTCCATCAGATGAGAGCAGGTTTGTGAGCCGGTGCCCTTTAGCAGGATCTCAACAAGCAGCGAATGTTGGATGTTTTTCTTCCGTAATGGCAAGTCCGCGCGCTGAACACGGCTCAAAACAATTTTAGCGTTCTGTTCTACGGGGACTTATTCAACTCTCTCAGCTGCAGAGCAATGCAATAATGCCAGTGAAATGAATCTGTCTGGAATATTTCATTCGGCATGCGCAAATCAGGTAGCGAATAATAGTGACGCTAACTTGAAGGTCTTTTAGGAATGCTTTCATGTCGTGTGCGCGCATACGTAGATAATGAGGAAAATATGACATGATTTTATATTGTTTTAGGTTTAATACCTTATATTCGAGAACAGGTAAATTTTAAAAATAAAATGAAACCATTGCTTGCAAATTTTTGTTGAGTTGGAAAATGATATGAAGGTTTAGTGACATCTGCATGAAATACATAGGTAATTAGGCCTGTCTTCAGTTTTTTACGAAAGCTAGTGAAGATAACTAAGGAAATTGATGATGGCAATTGAAGTAAGCTCTCGCGGATTGAACTGACCCACAAAATTGAGTTTTTGCCAGCACACCAGAACAAGATAAAAAATTTAGGGGTAAAGTAAAAGCAAAACATAAAATAGAAAAGAAAAAAGGAAATGGAACATAATCGAAACAAATAGAAAAGAATGTAAGTAGAATAGAATAAAATAATGTAAAATAGAACAAAAGAAAAAATTTAATCGAACAAAAACGGCGGTAGAATTAAATGCAATAGAAGAGAACACGACACAGGAGCGACCTGGGCTGCCCGCTCTCGGGCTGCTCTTGGGCCCCGAGCCATCAACCCTGTCATGCGCATGCGCCAGAGGAGGTATAGAAGAGAAGTAAAAAGCTAAAGCCAGTTTAATTGGAGCAAGAGCAAACTTTATGAACAAGGATAAACCACAAAAGTGTTACAGGGCTTCATACAGTTCAGAATTAAAATTGAATTTGTTGTGGAGAACTCGCATGACAAAAAGAGCTGAGCCGTGAGTATCTGGCTGTCAGAAGTATTATTCATAGCGGTTTGAGATGATCAAATACTCGATCAAAAGTGTCACTTTAAAATGAAGTTCAATATATATATGATATTAGCTATGAGGTTTGAGCGTGTCAATGCTATAAATTCACTGCAAAAGAAACAATCTCTCCACAAATCATTTTTTTTTGCACTGAGTGCCAATTAACATTCTATTTCTTCCAATAATCCAAGGAAAACTCGTAAGAAACCCACCAAGCTTATTCTTCTATTTGAACGATTTTAACAAATTTTTTTGAAAGATTCAATTTTTTGCCGCACATGAATCATTTCCTATGAAAACTCATGTCCAAACTTCGGCAGATCAATGTGAAACCCAGCCCAGCTTTAGCGCCACCACCTCGTTAGACTGTCGAATTTAGAGCACTGGCCATTTTTCAGTGCACAATAGCTTGCTGCTCTGTGTTCATCGCTCTAGATAATTCGTTTGGCACGCCATACATCGTACCTCAATAAATATCTTCCAGTATCTACAGTGCGGGAGCAAACATATCTCCTGTAAAGTTAAAATAAAATTGATGAAAAAAGTTTAACTTCGAAATGATTTCGTTTCATAGGCTTTTAAATTCGAATCGTTTGCCAGTAAATTATTTTTGCTCTGGAGGATATAAGGCAAACTCGTTGTAGACGTAGCGCTGCACTCACTTCACGTCCCTCGCTAGGTGAACACTGAACAGGTAGGCACATGCTTCGGTAATTCCCAGGACTACTCAGGAGTGCAACTCCATGTAATTAAACACAAAGCTCTTAGTGTATAAAAAATCCTAAGTCGAATACATGACAATTTCTAAAATCACACATGTATAAAGCTGACACGTATCGAGAATGCTGTTTCTCACTTGAACTTCCACCAACTGCCACGCAAACCAACAAAGTAAAAGAACGCTGTACAATTAATGGAAGCATCCGTCAAAAAAAATCGAGTGACAGACGTAGACAGGCATTATTATCAGAGCCACACACATCAAGGTTACTTTAGTCTCAACGCCGCACAATTTTGCCGAATTTTCCCCAGTTTCTTGCGAGATAAAATGATTCCGAGGAGAAAATGTAGCGAATTTTCTCGTGAAAATCTCAGCCAGCGTCGGCCGGGCGTCTGGGCGGTGGTCGATTGAACCTTTCTCCAGGGGACCCGTCCGAAACAAAGGCAAAAGCCCAAATTTAAGAGAAAATAAGGAAGGTTCACATTTCGCTCAATTGACGAGCTGAATCAAATCAATGGCAGTCCTGAGGAAGTGCGCCTCCAAATAAAAAATGAGGGGCGTAATGAAGAGATGTTAGGTCTAGATGCGACCGTTGCGCTAGCTAGAGATGGAGGAACTAAGATTTGAAGTTTGAAGATCCGCCGGCGTCTGGTGTGAAAATTATATATTCTCATTACAATACAGTTAACTTTATTTTAACACGTGTTAATTAACTCACTTCCGTATAGGTATTGGACAAATCTAGTTTTTGAAATAATGAGGTGGTTTTGAAATATTGTTTGTACCAAATTGGTACAAACAGTAATTGAAAGAAGAAATAAAACATTTAGAAAGATAATTAACGAGAGAACTACCGTTTGTTTGCGTTTTCCTAAATGTCAATGATAGATATTGGTATATATTTTGCATGTTTATCGCAACATCTTCCGTGAGGGATAAGGTCACATAACAAAGCATGTTCCTGGACAGCCGAGAGAGTTATGCGATTCAAATGAGCGCCAGCAAAGACGTAAATACCTTTATACTCAAGAATCCTAAGATTACCTGTCGTCGTAACGGTAAGCTTCTTTTCCCGTGCGCAATTATCCCCATAGTCTATGATATAGTTGTGCACGATGTGCATCCGAGCACGTTGGTATGATGACACTTACCCTAAGAGCTAGAGTTGCAGAGCACAAAGGCATTAGCGTTCAGCGCAGGGGTTCAATTAGTCCTCCCACTGCTCTCAGAACATCTTTCCTGAGGTTAGGCGATGGAGCTCATAAGGAGAATATGAGGCTCTGACTTATTTTCTTCTCGGTTTTCCGTAAGAATTGCCTGCAGACGTACTGCGTTGGTCCAAATCTCTGATGTACGTAGGCTCGGTGGCTGTTCATCGCTAATGCAGTTGTTAGCACACTTTTGAATAAGGAAACATGAGGTTTGTAGCGAAAAATCGCCATAATTATGAAAGTCGTGTAGTAAATAAACTTTCAAATATTAACTTGGCAGTTGAGATATGGAGACTTGACTCACCTAACATTTACCAAACTGCCAAAAAGCGTGTAGACTAACCAAGTTTCATCTAACTTTTGGATGGATAAAACTGCTCAAGATTATCTGAGGTTCATATTTCAAGAACTGAATTTGAATACGGACTAATATTTTGAACGTTATTGTGAATTAGTCATACGCATTCGCTTCCCGTCAAGTTCAGAATCCTTTTAGCTAATGCTTAATAGTATCCAATTTTTTTTATTTGATTCTCTCCGCCGTGAATCTAACTAATACCACTAAGAATGCTAATGCAACTCATCTCTATTTTAGCGGAGCTATAAAATTTGATGCTGTTCATCAAATCCTTCCTCTGTTGACTTCTCTGAACTCTTGTTTGCTCAAAATACTATTCCTTATTTACTACCCTTCCCCCTGTGTTTGTGTTTATATTTGCGTTTTGCATTCTGTCATCTAATTGGCGCTCATTTTTATGAAGGTGAGGAGCCTTGCGCACCGGACATCCCACACAGAGCCAAATCACCGTTACCGCACGTATTTTCAGCTCATGGTTGTTTGCTGTTGGCATGAAGGCAGATTCGTTAGTGTTCGTTTCCTAAACAAACATGGTCGAGCGTCTCGTATTCTCACGCTGCTCCAATCAGCCATGTTTTTTAAGCTTTTTGCCAGTCGGCCTTCTTCACTCCTGCGGCCTTGTCCAATTTTCCTTCTGATTAAAAAAAGCCCTGATCTGCTTGGTCATTTTACTCCGAGGCGATTCAAACTCAGCAGTGAATTTCTCGATATTATAGCTGACACACAACTACTTGAAGCATTTGCGGTTCGTTGCTATCATTGTTCAAGTTCACAGAGCGCAGTTTTTTTATCTCTCTTTGATTCTATTTCGTGAACTTTTTAGAGGCACGCTGAATAATTATTCTAGTTAATTCCCCGTCAATTTGACAAACGTCTCCCATTAATGATCAGGATAAATCATTGTTGTGAAACCATCATCCTAAGCTCACTTGTCTTAATTAAAGTCAAGTGTTGTGTAACCGAACCTCTCGGGTGGTCTAACTAGCGAATTCTTTCCGTGTTTTGCTTCCGTCAATGGCTGATGCCGTGGGGCTGAATAATACTATTTCATATCCTCCGGACATCGAAATAATAATAATTAGTACTTGAGTTGACTGTGACTTTACGTTTCCCTCATCCTTCTGTTTCTGGTTATCATCGTAAACTTTAATTTAAAAAGTATGATCATGTGAGATTAGCCTACTTGAGAGCTGAAAAATAATTTAGCGGGACCGCATCGTGCACTTTACAAAGTCCTCGACCGAGTTTTGCAGCGCTGTCCGAAGTCAAGAGTCGGGGGTCGGTAATGAGGAGGTCTTTGAGATCTGCGGAGTTGTCACGAGAGCTGTCGAGGGTGCAGTGAGAGGACCCTCTGCGCAGGGCACACTCCCTTCGCGCGCTGCTCTTGGTTAACTCACCCCCAAATACAACAAACACTACACGCCCTCCTACAACACAATAGAAATCGATGGCTTGAAGCGTTTTTTGGCAGGCGTTTGTTTCAGGAGGGAATGTCCTGCACTGCACGGCCAAAATGATGTCTAGAAATGGGTGATATTTTGCTTGTTCAAAATACACTTTTTTGTTGCATGAGTAATCTTATAGGAAATAAGAATTAAACTCGTACAGAATGTGTTTTTTTTTCGTTCAGAAAGCAGAAAAGCAATTTTTTTATTTTACCTTTTTGTCTTAAAATTATATCACAGCGCTCTGCTGAAAATTAACTAAGTTTCAAATTTTGGTTTGTTTCTCCAAGCTTTTTGACAAATCAATTTATTCAGGAACTTCTGGATGAGTGGCAATAAGCGTGAAATTAATATTTTTCAAATGCCTTCTTAACGAGCAATTTTCCTTGTTACTAACGCGAAAGCATCGAAAAAATAAACATGTGAGATTTTACTTGAACAGAATTTTTAGTTAATTTCACCCGCTGTGACATCTCGCCCAAAGATGAACCAATAAAGCAATCAATTTCGATTCACAGCGCCAGAAAATTAATTACCATTATTGCAGTAAATGCGAGATTTGCACCGTTGCTTTAGCAACAATTTTGTGACGTGAGCGCCGCGGCCCGACTGTAAACTAATTAACAGAGCGATTTCTATTGGAAACGTGCCTGAAATTTTCAGTAAAACACCAAACTTTGGGGAGCGCTAACCTGACTACTATAATGAAAATTCACCATTGGAAATCTACCTAACCTATAATAGCTTCAGAAAAATTGTGCGAAACACCCAATATTCTGACGTAGAAACTTGTAAAAAAATGGAAAGTATAATAATTTATACCACTGTCGCTTGGCTGATTTTTTTTTGGCCAAATTTCAGAATTGATCTTTTTTCAGAAAAAATCGTTCTGAAGTGTTAGCCAGAGTTGGTAGATTGGCCTTTTTCTGGCTGAAAACTTTCTAATTTGTGACCCGAATCCGACGAAATTTGAGCAAAATATAGGATTATCAGCAAAAATTCAACCATGCAATACGGAATTAAAGTACATTAAAAAGCATTCAAGTTTACAAAGCGCTCTTCCGAATATGATGCGAATAACTGAGTCTCTCCCATACATCAGAACTTTCGATTTATGTTGAAGAATCTAACTTAATCATTTTCGTTTCTATAAATACACATTTCTTTCCATTAAAAGGGAGCTATTCATGAAAAGAATTCGCTCTTTGTAAGCACAGTTGAGTGATATCTCCAAGCACAATTAATCTATTCATTTATTGAGCCAGCGGAAGCCTTATTCATCATTTTTTTCGAAACGAGCAATGCCATAAAAACGCTTCTTGATACAACACATCGTCACGTGCTTTCAAACGTACGCAAAAATAGCACATAAGAGCTTCCTATTCAAAATACGCTGTTCTTGAGCAGAAGTCTCTTCCTCTTCCGAGTTAGCTACACCGAAAAAACGAAACGAAAATAATTATCGCTTTTCTTTCGCGATAATACAGGACTTCCCTATTCATAAACTCCGCTAGTTACTGCAAAACACCTGTTGGAAAACAGCCTGAGAGGCATTGTGATCTGAGAGAATTTTATAGGCGTGTGAAGAAGTGAAGTTTGCATGGCATCGCGTTCCAACGAGCTGCTGGATATACATCGGTATAGGCCTAAGTGTGTTAAAGCCGTGACCGACGGGCCTAAATGTATGTATTTAAATCGTGACCGATGGGCCTAAATGTATGTACTTAAGCCATGACTGACGGGCCCAGACGTGTGTTTTTAAGCCATGACTGACGGGCCTAAATTTATGTATCTAAGCCATGGCTGACGGGCCTCGACGAGTGTATTTAAGCCATGACTGACGGGCCTAAATGTATGTATTTAAGCCATGACTGATGGGCCTAAATGTATGTATTTAAGCCATGACTGACGGGCCTCGACGTGTGTATTTAAGCCATGGTTGACGGGCCTAAATGAATGTATTTAAGCCATGACTGACAGGCCTCGACGTGTGTATTTAAGCCATGACTGACGGGCCTAAATGTATGTATTTAAGCCATGACTGATGGGCCTAAATGTATGTATTTAAGCCATGACTGACGGGCCTCGACGTGTGTATTTAAGCCATGACTGACGGGCCTAAATGTATGTATTTAAGCCATGACTGACGGGCCTAGATGTGTGTATTTAAGCCATGACTGACGGGCCTAAATGTATGTATTTAAGCCATGACTGACGGGCCTCGACGTGTGTATTTAAGCCATGACTTACGGGCCTAGAGGTGTGTATTTAAGCCATGACTGACGGGCTTAAATGTATGTATTTAAGCCATGACTGACGGGCCTCGACGTGTGTATTTAAGCCATGACCGACGGGCCTAAATGTATGTATTTAAGCCATGACTGACGGGCCTAAATGTATGTATTTAATCCATGACTGACGGGCCTAAATGTATGTATTTAAGCCATGACCGACGGGCCTAAATGTATGTATTTAAGCCATGACTGACGGGCCTAAATGTGTGTATTTAAGCCATGACCGACGGGCCTAAATGTATGTATTTAAGCCATGACTGACGGGCCTAAATGTGTGTATTTAAGCCATGACTGACGGGCCTAAATGTATGTATTTAATCCATGACTGACGGGCCTAAATGTATGTATTTGGGCCATGACCGACGGGCCTAAATGTATGTATTTAAGCCATGACTGACGGGCCTAAATGTGTGTATTTAAGCCATGACCGACGGGCCTAAATGTATGTATTTAAGCCATGACCGACGGGCCTAAATGTATGTATTTAATCCATGACCGACGGGCCTAAATGTGTGTATTTAAGCCATGACCGACGGGCCTAAATGTATGTATTTAAGATATGATCGACGGGCCTAAATGTATGTATTTAAGCCATGACCGACGGGCCTAAATGTATGTATTTAAGCCATGACCGACGGGCCTAAATGTATGTATTTAAGCCATGACAGACGGGCCTAAATGTATGTATTTAAGCCATGACCGACGGGCCTAAATGTATGTATTTAAGCCATGACAGACGGGCCTAAATGTATGTATTTGAGCCATGACCGACGGGCCTAAATGTATGTGTTCAAGCCATGACCGACGGGCCTAAATGAATGTATTTAAGCCACGACCGACGGGCCTAAATGTGTGTATTCAAGCCATGACCGACGGGCCTAAATGTATGTATTTAAGCCATGACTGACGGGCCTAAATGTATGTATTTAAGCCATGACTGACCGGCCTAAATGTATGTATTCAAGCCATGACCGACGGGCCTAAATGTATGTATTTAAGCCATGACCGACGGGCCTAAATGTATGTATTTAAGCCATGACCGACGGGCCTAAATGTATGTATTTAAGCCATGACCGACGGGCCTAAATGTATGTATTTAAGCCATGACCGACGGGCCTAAATGTATGTATTTAAGCCATGACCGACGGGCCTAAATGTATGTATTTAAGCCATGACTGACGGGCCTAAATGTATGTATTTAAGACATGACCGATGTACCTAAATGTATGTATTTAAGCCATGACTGACGGGCCTAAATGTATATATTTAAGCCATGACCGACCGGCCTAAATGTATGTATTTATGCCATGACCGACGGGCCTAAATGTATGTATTTAAGCCATGACCGACGGGCCTAAATGTATGTATTTAAGCCATGACCGACGGGCCCAGATATGTACTGAAACAGTATATACAGCTTTAACGTTCACGATTCAAGTTTTCAGTTCATTGTAAAATAACCGAAAATTTTGTTGATTGCCATCGTTTAAAATTCTTTGCGAACAGCTAGCACCAAACAACAGATCAGAAAAGAACTCCAACATGCAGAATTTAACGTTAATACATTGGCTCAGTGCTTTCGAAAGGAGATTGACTGAGTGCGCTAGACTACATAGTTGCATGCTTTGTCATGCAGTATACTTCCACAAATAGCGTAATCAAGGATTTCAGATTTTCGTTCTGGGATCTAGGATTTTTGATCTAGAATGCAGGATTTTAGGGTAAAATTTTTCCGACTTTGCGATAACTGAAAAACACAGTTTCAAGGTAAGTTATTATTTGTTGTCTGTCTGCAGACGTACGTGTTGTACAATTCTTTTGTTAATTATTTTCCCCATATTTTTGATGATATCAAAAATCATCTGAAGTGGCATCTTTGATACAGAATTCTTGAAAATTTGCTATGTGGCATGCATGCTCACTCTGATTGGTGCACGCGTATTTTTACACACCTGTACGTGTACAGTATGTGCGCGAAATGTTAGTGTGCCAAGCAGTCGGCATTTCGCTTTACAAGCGTGGCCATGCATTCGTTCACCGGACATCACGGTGTAATCTTGTAGCTTGTGCACCAGAGTTAGTGATTGCTGTGTCCTGCACAACGTTCATGTCCAACGTCTCAACTCTCATTTTTCGTTTGTCACACGAATGTTTAAGTTTTGTAACTTAGAGAAAACGAAAAAACACCTTTTTTACGCAGTATTGCATTCAGTTATTTCAACAACTGACGAATTGACAAGACCTGACACTGTATATTCAGTAACTATAAGTAAAGACCTCCATGTTGAGGTATTTATAAAAATCCGGCGTACTGACATACACGTCATGTGTAAACTTTTCGGGATATATACCATTTTTCGTTTTTTTAACCTTTTTCCGTAAATGAAGGGCTTTGATGTATAGTACTCAAACCATGGCACACGAGCTGGGTGATGACTAATCAAGCCATGACCGACGGGCTGGGTGATGACTAATCAAGCCATGACCGACGGGCTGGGTGATGACTAATCAAGCCATGACCGACGGGCTGGGTGATGACTAATCAAGCCATGACCGACGGGCTGGGTGATGACTAATCAAGCCATGACCGACGGGCTGGGTGATGACTAATCAAGCCATGACCGACGGGCTGGGTGATGACTAATCAAGCCATGACCGACGGGCTGGGTGATGATTAATCAAGCCATGGCCGACGGGCTGGGTGATGACTAATCAAGCCATGACCGACGGGCTGGGTGATGACTAATCAAGCCATGACCGACGGGCTGGGTGATGACTAATCAAGCCATGACCGACGGGCTGGGTGATGATTAATCAAGCCATGGCCGACGGGCTGGGTGATGACTAATCAAGCCATGACCGACGGGCTGGGTGATGACTAATCAAGCCATGACCGACGGGCTGGGTGATTACTAATCAAGCCATGACCGTCGGGCTGGGTGATGACTAATCAAGCCATGACCGACGGGCTGGGTGATGACTAATCAAGCCATGACCGACGGGCTGGGTGATGACTAATCAAACCATGACCGACGGGCTGGGTGATGACTAATCAAGCCATGACCGACGGGCTGGGTGATGACTAATCAAGCCATGACCGACGGGCTGGGTGATGACTAATCAAACCATGACCGACGGGCTGGGTGATGACTAATCAAACCATGACCGACGGGCTGGGTGATGACTAATCAAGCCATGACCGACGGGCTGGGTGATGACTAATCAAGCCATGACCGACGGGCTGGGTGATGACTAATCAAACCATGACCGACGGGCTGGGTGATGACTAATCAAGCCATGGCTGAGTCTAAGGATGACATGACATCGTCCATGGAACTTTAAAGCTTTTAGAGATTTTAGGCTGTCATCCAACGAACAGAAGTTACCTTTGCGCATTTATCAAGTCAATAGGATGCTCTGTTTTTCTGAATTGTTTTCTGACTCGATTGCCTTACCCTGTTTTGTGACAGTTTTAAATTCATGTTGCCTTGCTTCTTTCTGGGTTTGCGCGTTTTTCTAGTTAACTTTAGAATTTTACAGCCTTTTACTTTCCCCATCGCTTTCAGTACCGCTTTCTCCCCAAGATATTCATATATTCTAATACGATGGGCGCTTATGTTCATTACAAATTACTGCAACCATCTGTATCAAAAGCAGCTCGATTACTTCATACATATCAGATGCTGACATGATAAAAACTGGACATCATAGTGATTTACAGTGATGACTTGAGAAAATAATTTTCCGGCTCTTAAATTTTACTCCCATGACAGTTATGAATCATTTTGACAAAATATTAGGACAAAACCTCGGACGAAGACAGGGGCGTTGGTGAAATGGAAGGAGAATTTCATTATATCAACTCCGGATTATTATGCTAAATTTCTAAATTTCCTCGCGGGTGAAATTTTATTTTAGTTCTCCGTTTGGAATTCGATGCCTGATAAACCGTTGTTGCTCCACTGATGATCAGCACCGCGCTCAGTGCGACAGCTCTCTTTCTTTCAAACGCAAATCTCCGCAAAGAACAATGAAGGAGTTACAACCAACTATTTCATAGAGAAATATGCAATTTGAAACTCGGAAAATGATGATGAAATGTTTGCATGTGAAAGGTTACACGTCCAGTGCGAGGCATTTTTGATGTTCGTAAGTAAAAGTGCGTATATTTGCTTTCTCTACGAATTAACTTTCGAACTCTTTGAATGTAAATGCCATTTATCACTTTAAATGTAATTCCTGCGAGTTTTCATATCTAGTTCGTGACCTCGTTATAATGGCTGTGAGCTCGTGCAAATTTAGAAGTTAAGAGTACACGAGGCCGGTAAAACATGCGCCTTTCGATTCTAAAAAGAATTCACGGATGTTTTTTTTTAACTTGAATAATTTAATTTATTTAATCTTACTCTAACCTTACCAATCTTATTCAAACCATCAATTTTATATCGAGTTATGATAGATGACCGGACAGCAGAATGGAAGTTGAACACTATCTGTTTTATCTATTTGTAAGAACGAGGAAATACACTCAACGCAATGAAAATTTGCTGAGTGCTGCATCCATGCTTCCAGAAGATTTGTGGCCGGTTGTATCCATGCTTCCAGAAGATTTGTGGCCGGTTGTATCCATGATACCATGAGATTTGTGGCCGGTTGTATCCATGCTTCCAGAAGATTTGTGGCCGGTTGTATCCATGCTACCATGAGATTTGTGGCCGGTTGTATCCATGCTTCCAGAATATTTGTGGCCGGTTGTCTCCATGCTTCCAGAAGATTTGTGGCCGGTTGTATCCATGCTACCATGAGATTTGTAGCCGGTTGTATCCATGCTTCCAGAAGATTTGTGGCCGGTTGTATCCATGCTACCATGAGATTTGTGGCCGGTTGTATCCATGCTTCCAGAACATTTGTGGCCGGTTGTATCCATGCTTCCAGAAGATTTGTGGCCGGTTGTATCCATGCTTCCAGAAGATTTGTGGCCGGTTGTATCCATGCTACCATGAGATTTGTGGCCGGTTGTATCCATGCTTCCAGAATATTTGTGGCCGGTTGTATCCATGCTTCCAGAAGATTTGTGGCCGGTTGTATCCATGCTACCATGAGATTTGTGGCCGGTTGTACCCATGCTTCCAGAAGATTTGTGGCCGGTTGTATCCATGCTTCCAGAAGATTTGTGGCCGGTTGTATCCATGCTTCCAGAAGATTTGTGGCCGGTTGTATCCATGCTACCATGAGATTTGCGGCCGGTTGTATCCATGCTACCATGAGATTTGTGGCCGGTTGTATCCATGCTTCCAGAAGATTTGTGGCCGGTTGTATCCATGCTACCATGAGATTTGTGGCCGGTTGTATCCATGCTACCATGAGATTTGTGGCCGGTTGTATCCATGCTTCCAGAAGATTTGTGGCCGGTTGTATCCATGCTACCATGAGATTTGTGGCCGGTTGTATCCATGCTACCATGAGATTTGTGGCCGGTTGTATCCATGCTACCATGAGATTTGTGGCCGGTTGTATCCATGGTACCATGAGATTTGTGGCCGGTTGTATCCATGATACCATGAGATTTGTGGCCGGTTGTATCCATGCTTCCAGAAGATTTGTGGCCGGTTGTATCCATGCTACCATGAGATT
This sequence comes from Morinoia aosen, assembly GCA_030386875.1. NCBI lineage: Eukaryota > Metazoa > Arthropoda > Malacostraca > Amphipoda > Talitridae > Morinoia > Morinoia aosen. The sequence continues at coordinate 11,667,834 of CM059556.1, forward strand.
TGTGGCCGGTTGTATCCATGCTACCATGAGATTTGTGGCCGGTTGTATCCATGCTTCCAAAAGATTTGTGGCCGGTTGTATCCATGCTACCATGAGATTTGTGGCCGGTTGTATCCATGCTTCCAGAAGATTTGTGGCCGGTTGTATCCATGCTACCATGAGATTTGTGGCCGGTTGTATCCATGCTACCTTGAGATTTGTGGCCGGTTGTATCCATGCTTCCAGAAGATTTGTGGCCGGTTGTATCCATGCTTCCAGAAGATTTGTGGCCGGTTGTATCCATGCTACCATGAGATTTGTGGCCGGTTGTATCCATGCTACCATGAGATTTGTGGCCGGTTGTATCCATGCTTCCAGAAGATTTGTGGCCGGTTGTATCCATGCTACCATGAGATTTGTGGCCGGTTGTATCCATGCTACCATGAGATTTGTGGCCGGTTGTATCCATGCTACCATGAGATTTGTGGCCGGTTGTATCCATGGTACCATGAGATTTGTGGCCGGTTGTATCCATGATACCATGAGATTTGTGGCCGGTTGTATCCATGCTTCCAGAAGATTTGTGGCCGGTTGTATCCATGCTACCATGAGATTTGTGGCCGGTTGTATCCATGCTTCCAGAAGATTTGTGGCCGGTTGTATCCATGCTACCATGAGATTTGTGGCCGGTTGTATCCATGCTACCATGAGATTTGTAGCCGGTTGTATCCATGATACCATGAGATTTGTAGCCGATTGTATCCATGCTACCATGAGATTCGTAGCCGGCTGTATCCATGCTACTATCAGGTTTTCCTGTAAAAATTTTTCCCTTGAAGCAAAGTCGTTGCCTCGACTACCGGTGCCAGGGCCTAATCTTGTACATAGTACAGGGTATTTTATAAATACGGGACGCGAAAAAATCTTTCACAACCTTTGATACAAAGATCGGATGTCTAATTTTTTTCTTATTTTGACTGTTTCGTCTCCTACATTCATTTGTAAGAAATGAAAAAAGATGTGCACTAATGTACGCAGTCAGTCAAAAAGAGCGGTAATTGGTACGATGAAATACATAGAACATTAATTTTATTGGTATTGAACAAACTTAGGAAACGTATCTCAGACCATGTATCCTAGTGGATCGGCTGTATGGTTACAAATTAGTTGAATCGTGTATCTGTGCTACGGACATCTTCTAAGCTAGGTATTAGATTTTAGTAGTAAGAAGGACATGCATATTATTATAGAAAAGGTACATGTACGATTGTAGTACCTTGCTTTATTCTTATTTTACTGTGTTTAGCCTACGAGTGTGTTTTGCAACAAGCTGAGTGTGTACTTTGTGTACAATTGAGGATGAGTTAAACGTACACTTGAGTACATATTTTGCAGGTGGTTGAATGTATCTTCTGCATACCATTGAGGAAATATTTTGTTCGTAATTGAGTATATTTTTTGCACGTAGGGAAGGGTATGTTTTTCATATGGTTAAATGTGCGTTTTGTATACTGCTGAGTATTCGTTTTGCACACGGTTGGGTACATGTTTTGGTTGCAGTTGGATATTTGCATTACTTTAGTTCCATCAGGACGAATGATCTCTTTGTGACCTCAGACAACTCTGCCAATGGAGAACAATTTTGGAGCTTACATAGTTTCAATTTATTGACATAGTTTAATTTTAAAAATCAGGCATAGCTTCACGCTGTTCTTCAATGGCCTTCTATTCCGTTTGATGGAAGTTAATTTAAATGAAGACGACTTCCAAGTCCTCTCGCCATGACCTCCTGAGCCCGCGATGAGTAAATGAGTAACCTGCAAGTGCGTCAACATCATCCAACACCGTCTCAAGTTCCTATACGAATTTTAGTTTCTTCTGGGCCACGAGGGGAATTGAGGGACGGAGAGAGGAGGAGGAGGAGAGACTGACCGGAGATGAAATAATTGAGTCTTAGGATACGTTTGATCTCCACCACCAATTCATGCAGACCGTTTACAGAAGTCGCTGAACTTGTTCGGGCCCACAGGTAGCTATACTCAAATTTAACCATTGTACTAGACTTAAGAAACATTCTACCTCTGTATCACCTGTGGTAAATAAATTATTTAAATTGTTTAAATTAAATATCCGATCCATTAGATTAGTTAGTGGAAAAGGTTGCCTAAAACTGCATTCACACGCAACCACATCTTGCTTAATCTAACATGCTAGGTGCATAAGGTCCAGTACACGAGATGTTTCTGTGGTTAACTTATTCTCTAACTACTATCACTCCCAATATCGAAAAAATGATCAATAGCAACAAATTATCAGATACAATATCTCGAATGATCAATACAAAATGCTGCAAATTTTCAGAATGCCCTCCATGTTTCTTTCTTTCATCAGTTCAGAGTACAGCGGACATGCGCTTTTTGCAGCCAGACACGAGAGAAAGCGCGAAGGCAGTTCTTTAGCAGCCATAAGCCTTCATCTCGGCACCTTGGATTTGAAGTAGGACAATATGCGCGCACTCTCTCAGTGGCATCATAAAGACCCCAGCGAAGTGCACGAGCAGGCCTCAGGGAACCTTATCTGCAGGGAATTTCTGGTCTTGAAGTTCTGCGGGCTTTCTCGAGAAGACGTTTGTTAAGACCCTATAGACGTTCGTGCGAGATGTTCAACTTCGGCAGGTGGTGGTCTTCTGCGTACGCTTGCGAAATGCGGCGTGTGAGGAAGGTTTACCAGTAAAATGCAATGTATCCAAGTCCATGGCAAAAAATATTGAATTTCGGTAAAAAGTTTTACCACAAAATCTTATGACTTCGTTCGTTGAGTTCTGAAGCTTGTGTCCTGAGTTAATTGAGTCCTGAATTGGTTTTACCAGACCAATTCAATCCAAGCCGAATCCAAGACCGCGAAAACAACCGAGTCACGTATTTCCACACTCTTGAGAGCGCGGGATCCCTGATCCCTGCCAATTGGTGGAGTGCTGCCACATCATGCAGGTAGTTCTTTATATATTAGACCAGGGTCCTATAGTGCTGCCACATCACGCAGGTAGTTCTTTGTATATTAGACCAGGGTCCTATAGTACTGCCACATCACGCAGGTAGTTCTTTGTATATTAGACCAGGGTCCTATAGTACTGCCACATCACGCAGGTAGTTCTTTGTATATTAGACCAGGGTCCTATAGTGCTGCCACATCACGCAGGTAGTTCTTTATATATTAGACCAGGGTCCTATAGTGCTGCCATATCACGCAGGTAGTTCTTTGTATATTAGACCAGGGTCCTATAGTGCTGCCATATCACGCAGGTAGTTCTTTGTATATTAGACCAGGGTCCTATAGTGCTGCCACATCACGCAGGTAGTTCTTTATATATTAGACCAGGGTCCTATAGTGCTGCCACATCACGCAGGTAGTTCTTTGTATATTAGACCAGGGTCCTATAGTGCTGCCACATCACGCAGGTAGTTCTTTATATATTAGACCATGGTCCTATAGTGCTGCCATATCACGCAGGTAGCTCTTTGTATATTAGACCAGGGTCCTATAGTACTGCCACATCACGCAGGTAGTTCTAGACCAGGGTCCTATAGTGCTGCCACATCACGCAGGTAGTTTTTTATATATTAGACCAGTGTCCTATAGTACTGCCACATCACGCAGGTAGTTCTTTGTATATTAGACCAAGGTCCTATAGTACTGCTACATCACACAGGTAGTTCTTTATACTTTTAAAGGTAGATTAAAACAGCAGCAAAGCCGTCAGCTCCTCCCTCCGTACGTTATTTTCGTCCATTCCCAAGTGCGCTGTTTTTCAAGAGAGTTCTGCCCTTGCAATAATTCTGCTCGAAAATTCCCAACTGTTCAGTACGTACTCGCGTAAGTTGCCGAGAAGGAGACTTCTGGTATCAGGCTCTAATCTTTTCCTTATCGCCAGCACAGCTCTTCTCTCTATCGAAGGGAACTTCTTCACTTTGGGCCTCGTATATCCCGACAAACGTTTCAGCTCCATCTTTACGATAACGAGCTAAGTTTCAATTTCTCTAAGTCTTTACAATGTAAGAAAGATTCAGAAGGCAGTCCGGTGAGGAGGTCGGTCCGAGGTGTTGGCGCGGGATGCCGTGAGTCACGGCCAACGGGCGCTGGGTTACTGCTGCTGCTGCCGCACTTAAATTAAGTCTTCGAACTTACGTCCGTAGTTCGGAATATAGACAAGTTTATACTTGAAAAATGTTGAATTTAGAATTTTCGATGTTCTGAAAGAACCCATCATGGGCTAAAAACTTGCTTCGAACGTGTGTTTTGGACATTTGACTTCCAAGTGAAATACTAAATGTAAATTTCCTTTGTTCGATAAATTTTCGTTAAATCTGTACAACTGGGACCTGTACACACCAGTCAAAAAACAAATTGTTCAGTAATGCCTATTTACCGCAAGGGCATTGACGCTAAAAAACAAAACTCACAGTAAACACTAAATCATTTTTGCGCATCATTTATCTAGGGGAATATTTAGTAAACACTGGTTTGTTGGTTATTTTGATCGATAATAGACATGAATTATCTCATATTATTCGAAATCAAACTCAAATTACTTCACGCTGCTCAATTTTAAGCTTGAATTACCTCATTTGACCTAGAAAAGTACTTGAAAATAAAACTTGTGTTTCCGGGGTAGACGCTAAAATTGTGTCAATTTCCCTTGTATACCTTTAAATTACAAAGTAGATAACTTGAATTATTCTAAACTTCAGTTTGTTCGGATTAAATATATGAATTTTATGAATAAAGTTGACTATAATCGAATCGGAAGATCCATACTATTCGTGATGATCATTTCCTAATGCCACTTCACGAATCTGCGATATTGCTCACTTGATATTTCAAATTCAATGATATTCTTAACATATTGACAACGTTTGCGCGGTGGCTACGGCTGGTTTGGTTAGGTTGTTAGAAGCAGAATTGAAAACCCGACTCGACAGCTCGAATACATTCTAGCTTTTCTAAGAAGCATGAAAACATATTTGCACAATTATATTTCGCCTACAATATTTAAATCAATTGCATAAAAGGTAGTGACATAATTAAAACGCTATTCATGTGTACCGGTACGTAAATGATCAATTTACCTAGTAGTAAACATGCTTACCAATTCGTAGTCAACGTGTGAAGCATGAAGCCATGCGCTCTCATAATCAAGAAAAGCAATTTGTTCTCGGTGCAGAACGCTAATCAAATGAACACTTGGTATTTTCCGAGCCTGTGAAGCTTACCGAGTACTCACCGAGAGCAGGGTTTTGAAACTTGTCAACTGTAATGCTTTTGGAAGTAACTGTTCGACTACCGCACATCAACTAAAAATTCAAAGTATATTTTTTGCTCATCTATGGTGAGCAAAATAAAGAGGCGAACCAAAACGAAAACTATTACCATAAAATTATGCACCTTGATAGATATAAATGTTTCGTTTCTTGGATCGGTCATTATAAATTAAAAAAGCAAGGAAAAAATTGATGTTCATAATACTTCATAACGCAATGAGTACATTTCAAAAAGCTAGTACGAAGGACTTCGAAGAGACTCTCTTTGCTTTGTCTCTCATGATTTACTCTTCAGGAGATTATATTTATTTACTCTTGTTTTTTTGGGGGGCATCGCACATGCACCCCAACACAGTTTTGTAGCAGGGAGACGCACTGAAGCTGCCACTTCGAACGTTCACGCCGTCACGTTCAATATCACTGATAAGAAAAGATAAAGTAATACTAATTCATTGATAAAGTAATGTAAAACCAGAAGCAGTTTAATAAGGACCATCCTTTGGGGATACGTTGAAAATGTTGAAGTAAAGCAAGACAAAACTAATGGTAAAAGTTCACGTTTGACTGATATTTTGATATCAGTGTCCTCAAATATTTGTTTAAAATATATCTGCAGTCAGGATAGATTTTCTTCTCATTTGATGCGTGAGACTGCCAACAAATATGAAATAAGCTAGTGCAGAGCAGAAACGCTCACTCCGAACAATGCTTTCTATCTCTGCACAGCGTCGAATGCAGCTTTTCCTCGGAGGAGCTCGAACTGAAAACTTTGAAAGAGCTTCGACATTAATTTTACCACAATTGTGATGCGAATTTTCATACTAAGCTTTAATTTCCACTTTCCAGGAGTAGTTACTTACGTGGTGATCGCCATTAATGTTTTCAATGGAGTCTAAGGTAAAAATTTTATAATAATGATGACGATCTGTATAAGCTCGCGGATAGCATTCATGTTATTCTGCCAAAGACTTGACGACAGTTCTGATATAGTAATGAACTCTAAAACTACAATAGTGTTACTGAAAATTTCAGTTCATGCAACTCATATCGTCTAGATTCTTTTGTCTTAGCTAAGTACTTCACGCGAGCGCGGAAAACAACAAATTAACTAGTTAAAATAATTACTTTATTTATAGTTAAAAATTAGAGTTATGGTATGTTTTATTGTTTTTTTTATAGTGAAAATTACCTCTATAGTACTGGAAAAATTTCACCACCGTAGCTAAGCACTTCACGTTCAAGTGGGCCACCACAAATCAATTGAGCAACGCTCGCCCTCAGTGCGACCGCAGCTGTAGTGTGGGGAGGGTCTCGCCAGTTGCACGTGTGCAGTATTGAGGCACGCGAGGCTTATTTCACGCTCTGCAATTTATTGAGTGTTGAAGTTGCGAGGGAGAGAATGGGGTTGACGGTCAGTGGGTGAGGGGAGACAGGGGTACGACGGTCGGTGGGTGAGGGGAGACAGGGGTCCGACGGTCGGTGAGTGAGGGAAGACAGGGGTCTGACGGTCAGTGGGTGAGGGAAGACAGGGGTCCGAAGGTCAGTGGGTGAGGGGAGACAGGGGTCAGACGGTCGGTGGGTGAGGGGAGACAGGGGTCCGACGGTCAGTGGGTGAGGGGAGACAGGGGTCCGACGGTCGGTGGGTGAGGGGAGACAGGAGTACGACGGTCTGTGGGTGAGGGGAGACAGGGGTACGACGGTCGGTGGGTGAGGGGAGACAGGGGTACGACGGTCGGTGGGTGAGGGGAGACAGGGGTACGATGGTCGGTGGGTGAGGGGAGACAGAGGTACGATGGTCGGTGGGTGAGGGGAGACAGGGGTCCGACGGTCAGTGGGTGAGGGGAGACAGGGGTCCGACGGTCAGTGGGTGAGGGGAGACAGGGGTCCGACGGTCGGTGGGTGAGGGGAGACAGGAGTACGACGGTCTGTGGGTGAGGGGAGACAGGGGTACGACGGTCGGTGGGTGAGGGGAGACAGGGGTACGACGGTCGGTGGGTGAGGGGAGACAGGGGTACGATGGTCGGTGGGTGAGGGGAGACAGAGGTACGATGGTCGGTGGGTGAGGGGAGACAGGGGTCCGACGGTCAGTGGGTGAGGGGAGACAGGGGTCCGACGGTCAGTGGGTGAGGGAAGACAGGGGTACGACGATCAGTGGGTGAGGGGAGACAGGGGTCCGACGGTCAGTGGGTGAGGGAAGTGAAGAGTGTGACGGGGAACAGGGTGGTAGAAGTGAAGTATAATATGGTCCATTTTGCATGAATTGTTCGGTTAGCCAAACCAAGGATGCGGGAAACTCTTTCGTATGAGGGAAATCTAAAGAGAATGGTTTCGTAGCAAATTTATAAATCAAAGAAGTGAATTTATAAATTAAAGTGACTGTTGGAAAAACCGACAACTTATGCAAGGAAGAAAGAAGGAACCAAAGTGACAACACTTATCTTATCAAATTTAGAGGTAATGTTCCAGGACTTCGCCAATCAAGTGGTAAATTTGAACTGCATAATATGAGCATGTAAAGTTACTGAAGATACTTGAGTGATAAGTCAACTGCAACACCACAGAACTTAGATTGTGCGACTGACAGCAATTAAAAAAGAAGGTAAACCGTATACCCGCCCTTAGAAAAAAAATAACCATAACTTATCACCCTGTAATGCAGGCGCATTAAATTGATTGTTTAACCCAGGCTTCAATTCATAAATACAAACGGATTCTAAAATTCTAAGATTTTGCTCATCACAAACAGCGTATAAAATGAAATTCTGAAGCACCACGAGAACGTATAACGATGAAATGCTCGCTAACTTCACAATGCTCAGAATATTCTCATTCGCCTACAGAAAAGTCGCTGGCTAGATCGGGAAGGCGCCGAGGATACTGGACAGATTAAAATGTTCCCCTGGCGGCCACTTCTCCAGGCCTGCTTAGTGGCTCTGGTGGAGTTGGGCTGTAGGTTGAGCCTAGGTAACTATGTATGACTGTGTATGATTATGTATGACTATGTGTAACAATGTATGGCTCTGCACCACTATGTATGACTGTGTATGATTATGTATGACTATGTGTAACAATGTATGGCTCTGCACCACTATGTATGACTGTGTATGATTATGTATGACTATGTGTTACTATGTATGATTGTGTATCACGATGTATGACTGTGTATGATTATGTATGACTATGTCTGACTGTGCATGACTGTGTGTATCACTATTTCTGACTTTGTATGACTTTGTATGACTTTGTATGACCGTATATACCTATGTATAGCTATGTATAACTATGTATAACTGCAAAACGCGCACAACTTGATACGAGAGCGTCGAAGGAGAACAAAGACAAGACCTGCAAAATTAAGGAAGCGATCGAAACAACGCACATAGATCTAAAATTGTAATTTCCGATGAAAAAAGGAACAAGTTGAGACAAAACACAAGTAGAAAAGAGACATGCTCAATGAAGAAAAAAAAATAGTTCAGATAAGGACTCTTGTCTTGTTCGATTGCTCCAAGTTGACGTCGAAACATGTATAATTAGAAGGGAAATTGTAGACACGATATTATAGAGAAGAACAAGACAGCTATAAAAGCTCTTGACTTCGCATCGCGGAGAAAGGGTTTGAATCAGAGGACTGCATAGTTGAACGTGTTTCAAGTTTTACGATAATTTGGCAAAAGCTTCAAATGCTTCCAGAACTTGTCGCAAAAGACAGTGGGAAATAAATTTTCAATCGAATCGCGGAATCGGAGACCTAAAATTGTAACAGAAACTGTCTGAAGTGTGAGAACGTGCGAGCCTCAATGTGTGAGAACGTATCGCAACCCCAGTGTGAGAGAACGTATCGCAACCCCAGTGTGAGAGAACGTATCGCAACCCCAGTGTGAGAGAACTTATCACAACCCCAGTGTGAGAGAACGTATCGCAACCCCAGTGTGAGAGAACTTATCACAACCCCAGTGTGAGAGAACGTATCGCAACCCCAGTGTGAGAGAACTTATCACAACCCCAGTGTGAGAGAACGTATCGCAACCCCAGTGTGAGAGAACTTATCACAACCCCAGTGTGAGAGAACGTATCACAACCCCAGTGTGAGAGAACTTATCGCAACCCCAGTGTGAGAGAACGTATCGCAACCCCAGTGTGAGAGAACGTATCGCAACCCCAGTGTGAGAGAACGTATCACAACCCCAGTGTGAGAGAACGTATCACAACCCCAGTGTGTGAGAACGTATCACAACCCCAGTGTGAGAGAACTTATCACAACCCCAGTGTGAGAGAACGTATCACAACCCCAGTGTGAGAGAACGTATCGCAACCCCAGTGTGAGAGAACGTATCACAACCCCAGTGTGAGAGAACGTATCACAACCCCAGTGTGAGAGAACGTATCACAACCCCAGTGTGAGAGAACTTATCACAACCCCAGTGTGAGAGAACGTATCACAACCCCAGTGTGAGAGAACGTATCACAACCCCAGTGTGAGAGAACGTATCACAACCCCAGTGTGAGAGAACTTATCACAACCCCAGTGTGAGAGAACGTATCACAACCCCAGTGTGTGAGAACGTATCACAACCCCAGTGTGAGAGAACGTATCGCAACCCCAGTGTGAGAGAACGTATCACAACCCCAGTGTGTGAGAACGTATCACAACCCCAGTGTGTGAGAACGTATCACAACCCCAGTGCGAGAGAACGTATCACAACCCCAGTGTGTGGGAACGTATCACAACCCCAGTGTGTGAGAACGTATCACAACCCCAGTGTGTGAGAACGTATCACAACCCCAGTGTGTGAGAACGTATCACAACCCCAGTGCGAGAGAACGTATCACAACCCCAGTGTGTGAGAACGTATCACAACCCCAGTGCGAGAGAACGTATCACAACCCCAGTGTGTGAGAACGTATCACAACCCCAGTGCGAGAGAACGTATCACAACCCCAGTGTGTGGGAACGTATCACAACCCCAGTGTGTGAGAACGTATCACAACCCCAGTGTGTGAGAACGTATCACAACCCCAGTGTGTGAGAACGTATCACAACCCCAGTGCGAGAGAACGTATCACAACCCCAGTGTGTGAGAACGTATCACAACCCCAGTGCGAGAGAACGTATCACAACCCCAGTGTGTGAGAACGTATCACAACCCCAGTGCGAGAGAACGTATCACAACCCCAGTGTGTGAGAACGTATCACAACCCCAGTGCGAGAGAACGTATCACAACCCCAGTGTGTGAGAACGTATCACAACCCCAGTGCGAGAGAACGTATCACAACCCCAGTGTGTGGGAACGTATCACAACCCCAGTGTGTGAGAACGTATCACAACCCCAGTGTGTGAGAACGTATCACAACCCCAGTGTGTGAGAACGTATCACAACCCCAGTGTGTGAGAACGTATCGCAACCCCAGTGTGAGAGAACGTATCACAACCCCAGTGTGTGAGAACGTATCACAACCCCAGTGTGTGAGAACGTATCACAACCCCAGTGCGAGAGAACGTATCACAACCCCAGTGTGTGGGAACTTATCACAACCCCAGTGTGAGAGAACGTATCACAACCCCAATGTGAGAGAACGTATCACAACCCCAGTGTGTGAGAACGTATCACAACCCCAGTGTGTGAGAACGTATCACAACCCCAGTGTGTGAGAACGTATCACAACCCCAGTGCGAGAGAACGTATCACAACCCCAGTGTGTGGGAACGTATCACAACCCCAGTGTGTGAGAACGTATCACAACCCCAATGTGAGAGAACGTATCACAACCCCAGTGCGAGAGAACGTATCACAACCCCAGTGTGTGAGAACGTATCACAACCCCAGTGCGAGAGAACGTATCACAACCCCAGTGTGTGAGAACGTATCACAACCCCAGTGCGAGAGAACGTATCACAACCCCAGTGTGAGAGAACGTATCACAACCCCAGTGTGAGAGAACTTATCACAACCCCAGTGTGAGAGAACGTATCACAACCCCAGTGTGAGAGAACTTATCGCAACCCCAGTGTGAGAGAACGTATCGCAACCCCAGTGTGAGAGAACGTATCGCAACCCCAGTGTGAGAGAACGTATCACAACCCCAGTGTGAGAGAACGTATCACAACCCCAGTGTGTGAGAACGTATCACAACCCCAGTGTGAGAGAACTTATCACAACCCCAGTGTGAGAGAACGTATCACAACCCCAGTGTGAGAGAACGTATCGCAACCCCAGTGTGAGAGAACGTATCACAACCCCAGTGTGAGAGAACGTATCACAACCCCAGTGTGAGAGAACGTATCACAACCCCAGTGTGAGAGAACTTATCACAACCCCAGTGTGAGAGAACGTATCACAACCCCAGTGTGAGAGAACGTATCACAACCCCAGTGTGAGAGAACGTATCACAACCCCAGTGTGAGAGAACTTATCACAACCCCAGTGTGAGAGAACGTATCACAACCCCAGTGTGTGAGAACGTATCACAACCCCAGTGTGAGAGAACGTATCGCAACCCCAGTGTGAGAGAACGTATCACAACCCCAGTGTGTGAGAACGTATCACAACCCCAGTGTGTGAGAACGTATCACAACCCCAGTGCGAGAGAACGTATCACAACCCCAGTGTGTGGGAACGTATCACAACCCCAGTGTGTGAGAACGTATCACAACCCCAGTGTGTGAGAACGTATCACAACCCCAGTGTGTGAGAACGTATCACAACCCCAGTGCGAGAGAACGTATCACAACCCCAGTGTGTGAGAACGTATCACAACCCCAGTGCGAGAGAACGTATCACAACCCCAGTGTGTGAGAACGTATCACAACCCCAGTGCGAGAGAACGTATCACAACCCCAGTGTGTGGGAACGTATCACAACCCCAGTGTGTGAGAACGTATCACAACCCCAGTGTGTGAGAACGTATCACAACCCCAGTGTGTGAGAACGTATCACAACCCCAGTGCGAGAGAACGTATCACAACCCCAGTGTGTGAGAACGTATCACAACCCCAGTGCGAGAGAACGTATCACAACCCCAGTGTGTGAGAACGTATCACAACCCCAGTGCGAGAGAACGTATCACAACCCCAGTGTGTGAGAACGTATCACAACCCCAGTGCGAGAGAACGTATCACAACCCCAGTGTGTGAGAACGTATCACAACCCCAGTGCGAGAGAACGTATCACAACCCCAGTGTGTGGGAACGTATCACAACCCCAGTGTGTGAGAACGTATCACAACCCCAGTGTGTGAGAACGTATCACAACCCCAGTGTGTGAGAACGTATCACAACCCCAGTGTGTGAGAACGTATCGCAACCCCAGTGTGAGAGAACGTATCACAATCCCAGTGTGTGAGAACGTATCACAACCCCAGTGTGTGAGAACGTATCACAACCCCAGTGCGAGAGAACGTATCACAACCCCAGTGTGTGGGAACTTATCACAACCCCAGTGTGAGAGAACGTATCACAACCCCAATGTGAGAGAACGTATCACAACCCCAGTGTGTGAGAACGTATCACAACCCCAGTGTGTGAGAACGTATCACAACCCCAGTGTGTGAGAACGTATCACAACCCCAGTGCGAGAGAACGTATCACAACCCCAGTGTGTGGGAACGTATCACAACCCCAGTGTGTGAGAACGTATCACAACCCCAATGTGAGAGAACGTATCACAACCCCAGTGCGAGAGAACGTATCACAACCCCAGTGTGTGAGAACGTATCACAACCCCAGTGCGAGAGAACGTATCACAACCCCAGTGTGTGAGAACGTATCACAACCCCAGTGCGAGAGAACGTATCACAACCCCAGTGTGAGAGAACGTATCACAACCCCAGTGTGAGAGAACGTATCACAACCCCAGTGTGAGAGAACGTATCACAACCCCAGTGTGTGAGAACGTATCACAACCCCAGTTTGAGAGAACGTATCACAACCCCAATGTGAGAGAACGTATCACAACCCCAGTGCGAGAGAACGTATCAGAACCCCAGTGTGTGAGAACGTATCACAACCCCAGTGTGTGAGAACGTATCACAACCCCAGTGTGTGAGAACGTATCACAACCCCAGTGCGAGAGAACGTATCACAACCCCAGTGTGTGAGAACGTATCACAACCCCAGTGTGTGAGAACGTATCACAACCCCAATGTGAGAGAACGTATCACAACCCCAGTGCGAGAGAACGTATCACAACCCCAGTGTGTGAGAACGTATCACAACCCCAGTGCGAGAGAACGTATCACAACCCCAGTGTGTGAGAACGTATCACAACCCCAGTGCGAGAGAACGTATCACATCCCCAGTGTGAGAGAACGTATCACAACCCCAGTGTGAGAGAACGTATCACAACCCCAGTGTGAGAGAACGTATCACAACCCCAGTGTGTGAGAACGTATCACAACCCCAGTGCGAGAGAACGTATCACAACCCCAGTGTGAGAGAACGTATCACAACCCCAGTGTGAGAGAACGTATCACAACCCCAGTGTGAGAGAACGTATCACAACCCCAGTGTGAGAGAACGGATCACAACCCCAGTGTGAGAGAACGTATCACAACCCCAGTGCGAGAGAACGTATCACAACCCCAGTGTGAGAGAACGTATCACAACCCCAGTGCAAGAGAACGTATCACAACCCCAGTGTGAGAGAACGTATCACAACCCCAGTGCAAGAGAACGTATCACAACCCCAGTGTGAGAGAACGTATCACAACCCCAGTGTGAGAGAACGTATCACAACCCCAGTGCAAGAGAACGTATCACAACCCCAGTGCGAGAGAACGTATCACAACCCCAGTGCGAGAGAACGTATCACAACCCCAGTGTGAGAGAACGTATCACAACCCCAGTGCAAGAGAACGTATCACAACCCCAGTGTGAGAGAACGTATCACAACCCCAGTGTGAGAGAACGTATCACAACCCCAGTGTGAGAGAACGTATCACAACCCCAGTGTGAGAGAACGTATCACAACCCCAGTGCAAGAGAACGTATCACAACCCCAGTGTGAGAGAACGTATCACAACCCCAGTGTGAGAGAACGTATCACAACCCCAGTGTGAGAGAACGTATCACAACCCCAGTGCGAGAGAACGTATCACAACCCCAGTGCAAGAGAACGTATCACAACCCCAGTGTGAGAGAACGTATCACAACCCCAGTGTGAGAGAACGTATCACAACCCCAGTGTGAGAGAACGTATCACAACCCCAGTGTGAGAGAACGTATCACAACCCCAGTGCGAGAGAACTTATCACAACCCCAGTGTGTGAGAACGTATCACAACCCCAGTGTGAGAGAACGTATCACAACCCCAGTGCGAGAGAACGTATCACAACCCCAGTGTGAGAGAACGTATCACAACCCCAGTGTGAGAGAACGTATCACAACCCCAGTGTGAGAGAACGTATCACAACCCCAGTGTGAGAGAACGTATCACAACCCCAGTGTGAGAGAACGTATCACAACCCCAGTGCGAGAGAACTTATCACAACCCCAGTGTGTGAGAACGTATCACAACCCCAGTGTGAGAGAACTTATCACAACCCCAGTGTGAGAGAACGTATCACAACCCCAGTGTGAGAGAACTTATCACAACCCCAGTGTGTGAGAACTTATCACAACCCCAGTGTGAGAGAACTTATCACAACCCCAGTGTGTGAGAACTTATCACAACCCCAGTGTGAGAGAACTTATCACAACCCCAGTGTGAGAGAACTTATCACAACCCCAGTTATAGTGTTGCAACACAACTGTAAAATTATTGCATACGAGAGACTTTCCAATTTTTCACCGGGATATGCTCATCGATTGTGCATTCATCGTCGAGCTGTTCCTCTCTATAAAAAAAACTACTTTTAAATCAGTTTGAAAGCTGAATACCGATCAGCGAAGTTGTTTTGAGTGCCAAAAAAGAGAAGCTACACACACTCAGACGACCATCAGTGTTCGCCTCACAGCTGTTCTCCACTCACTCAACATCAGTGTTCACCTCACAGCTGTTCTGCATGAACTCAACATCAGTGTTCACCTCACAGCTGTTCTGTATGAAGTCAACATCAGTGTTCACCTCACAGCTGTTCTCCACGCACTTAACATCAGTGTTCACCTCACAGCTGTTCTCCATGCACTTAACATCAGTGTTCACCTCACAGCTGTTCTCCATGCACTCAACATCTGTGTTCACCTCACAGCTGTTCTCCACGCACTCAACATCTGTGTTCACCTCACAGCTGTTCTCCACTCACTCAGCATCAGTGTTCACCTCACAGCTGTTCTCCACTCACTCAACATCAGTGTTCACCTCACAGCTGTTCTCCACGCTCTCAACATCAGCGTTCACCACACAGCGGCCCTAAAGGAACACAACGATGAAGAGTTCACTAACTTCACAATGCTCAAAATATTCTCGTTCGCCTCTAGAAGAGAGTCAAAAAGCATTAAAGAAGACGTGCCGAAGTTAAGAGTCGTGCGAATTCTCTTCGCTTCGCCCCAAAGCAGCCAGCGACCTGCGAACATATGAGCTCGGGACTACTTGACGGAGAGAAATGATGGACGATACTGAAAGCAAACGGGGCAGTCAGGATACCTTTACACTCGCAATGCGAATCTTCTAATCTTGCATCAATATGCGGCATGTTGAGATTTTTGTTCCATTTTTACACCTTATAAGTTAAAGATAAAAGTCAGTTCGTTTGTGTGTAGACATGACGAACTGGGACTGGGGAGTATCAAATACAGCGATGAAACGTCTCTGTAGAGTCTTCGGTGGTTAAACGTCCTATATGATAGGAAGAAAAAGTCAGTTAATTTAATGTGTTGCACATTATGAATTGCACTTTGGATTTTGATGATTTTTGTTTGTTTATGAATAACTGTTGAAATTTGCTTCAACTTAAAATATCGTACTTTTGGCTTATTCATTAACACAGTTAATTCTAATTTTTAGCAACAATTTCGATATTTTTCATGATGAGTGGACGTCATTTTAGTGACCTTAAAGTGCACTCAGTCTCTTCATTCGCAGACGACCTCATGGAGAATATTCATGTCCGCACAATTCCCACATGCTCGACTTCAATATATGGCCAGTAATTTTACTGCCTCCTAATGCACTCCATTCTTCAGGAGAACAATTATTCATTGTTTCCGATGAACAATTGCTGCTTCGAGAGCCCAGCCTCGTCTTCGCCTAGAATTTCACTCCCGTTTATATTCTGTTTCCTGCATTAAGCGCAGAGACGAGGGGACGGCGCGTGTCATGTGAGCGCGCGAGGCGTAAAATGCCACTCTCGGCTGCCGGGCTCCTCCTCGGGACACCATCATGTAAAGAAACGGGCAGCGGCAGGCACCGAACAAACGTGGCAATATAAACTGAGCGTCAGAAGAAGAAAGGTAGAGAAGAAGCCACCTGAGCAGGTGAATATTATAAAAAATGAAACTTGGGGCAGCGGCAGGCACCGAGCAAACGCGGCAATATAAACTGAGCGTCGGAAGAAGAAAGGTAGAGAAGAAGCCACCTGAGCAGGTGAATATTATAAAAAATGAAACTTGGGGCAGCGGCAGGCACCGAGCAAACGTGGCAAGGTGAACTGAACAAAAGAAGGAAGGGACGTCAAAGTGAAGAAGTTACCGGTCCAGATGAAAATTATGAAAAAGAAACTTGGGTCAGAAGCATGTTACGAGCAAACGTGTTAAAGTGAACTGAATGACAGAAGGAAGTAACGTCAAAAGAAGAAAGGTAGAGAAGAAGATACCTTTGCAGAGCGGATCAGATGAGTAACGAGGAGAAAACGAGTAAGAATAGGATTTAGCCGCAAAAACAGGCTTATAAATGCAAGTAATTACCTCGAGACGAGAGCTTGGAAAATATTCATTAGAGCAGGCTGTGAGTGCTCGTAACTCCTCGCGTCATTTCATGCCTCGCCATAAATCTCGTTATAATCATAAGACGTGATTAGCCCTCACGACAATTACAATTAGCAGGCGTAATTGCACTCGCGCTATTAAGTAAATTTAATTGCAAGGCTCGTTTTAAACTTCAGAGGACATGTCAGGTAACACGAGAAGTCCAGTTCCTTAGTCGACCGTCGCTTACCAGCAAACGTCGTCACCATGGGGAAAATGTAATGAATCACTGTCATTTGATCAAGTACACTTGAAACTTATTTAATGCAGGTGATGTTGTGATCACGCACCTAGCCATCGGAAGACAACGTCCGTAAACTGAATATCATCCAAGCCCTTATGCCAAATCAATTATCGCCTCTGAAATAATTCATTACATCTGGTTTATCGCTAATTTAAAGCGTTTTGTACGATTGAATCAAAAAAGTCGCTTTCAAAATCCTTCGTGAATACCACGAATTTTTCAACAGAAACGCACATCATCCAGGCAGTACAGCAAACCGTTTTAATTGTTAAATTTAAATTCTATTGTTAAATATTTCAGCATGAAAGTTTCAATGTTTTCTCGTCACCGAATCACTCTCGGCAGGGAGAATTTGTTAATTGAGCTCTCGGAAAGCTCTTTTGACCAGGGTTTTCCCAGCAGTGAACCTCTTTCAGAAATGACTCCGACATTTTACTGATGTCGACGTTGCTTTAATATTGTCAGGGGGAGACTATGACTGTTATTGAGAGCTATAATAAAAATTGAAAATTTAGCGTTTACTCTATCATACCTCGAAATGAAAGAGCGAAATGATTCTCGGGAAGATTCGACAGATTTATTTAGCATGTGTGATTTTTCCTGCTAGAGAAAATTTTTCCGTTTCATATCCCTACTTTAATCATTTTTAATCGAAGAATTTCGTCAGGGTGAAATCTAACCAAACCCAGCTGTAATTCATTCAAGACGTGGATATTTTTCATGAAGAAACATGATGCAATTTGATTCAGTAACAATTGATTTATACTCAGTTGTCTTTTGATTTTAAACTCAGTAACTGAAACGCTTCAAGTAGAAGTAAACGGCATAATTCTTGAGTGTGTACAGCTGATCATGGCAGAGGCCGAGCCGCCCCGGCACTTTAGTTGCCTTCTTCTCTCTTGTAAAGAACTTTTAACACTGAATTTCATTATTCATTTGAAACGTACTGTGTTTCGTACTACAATTTTTTCTATTCATGAAGTGTGTATCAGTTCCATGAACTATTTATTTACTCAACGCACAATTATACCACACTATTACTTTACGCTAGGTTCTGTTGCTATGTGTTTTTATTTTTAGGCTACTGCATGTACTATCGTACTAAGCACTGTAATGTACAACGGTCTCTTTGTTATTTGGCAATTTTCCACACGAACCTCATATTGGCAAAGAATGACGTGAATATTTTCAATTCTTTCGGTAATAGTTTTCACTAAAACTTTTCTTTACTCCTAACTAGGCGAAGGAAGTTGGCCAGTTTATCTCTCACGAAATAGCTTTTTTGTGCATATCTTCTGGGTGAATTTAGGATATAATAGCATGGTTAAAATGTTTTAAAGCTCAAGTATATTTTGCTTTGAAATGCATCAAGTTCATCTAACGCTGATCCTGAATTTTAATGAGAAATACTTAGCGCCAAATGAAATGCTTTTCTAGACTCGGCACTCCACCATAAAATTTTTCAAAAAGATTTTAATAAAGTTTTTGTAGACTAACCAAACTAAACAAACCAGAGCAAGTGTTTCATAAAATTTTTGCAAAAGTTTTCAGAGAATTTATTATTATAACAGCGCGAAACAGTTTGCCTTTACACTCTCCTATTTATGAAACATTTGTTTTCAGAGAATAAAATGTTTGCCATTAGCAAGTCTCTAATTCAGACTATGCATTAAATATCATGCTTCGAATCTTCTGCTCCCTAGATAATATTTTCTTTCTTATCTATGCACATTTCTTTTAAAATTATGCTCAAACGCTTGATATATTTTAATTTTTCTTGGTGCAGCGCCATGAAATTATTTTGTACAGTAGCATTGCCTAAGCCTCAGGCTAAGGAAAACAGAAAAGCTACGTCATCCACGAATTCATTGCGTGAATTTAGTGCGAATTTACAGGAACGTAAGCCGCCCATCAAAATGATACAAATGCTTATCGACGGCAGTATCCTGAGTTTGGAGGGCATCGCTTTTAGGGTGTGAGATACTATCCTCCGGAGCATCGCCTTAAAGAAAGCCATTTGGGTCGTGTATTCCTAGCAAGTACCTCTAATTTTAGTCCAGGGCGATAGTTCATCCCTTAACGAGAATTTTCTTTGAACTGGAGGCAATAAATTCTGTGCGATTGCAGCCGTTAGTGTCATTCGCCGTAGAGATTTTTAACATGGGAACTCGGATTTTTGTCGCCGGGACCTCGTGCAGTCGCGCCCCGGCTAAACGGTTCAGCCTGACGGCCATTACCAAAACGGCAAGGAATCTTAAGCCGTCAAGAATATACTTAAGAATTCTTACGACGTCCAGCTCCAGAATGCATTCTTCAAGAGAACAAAGGCGTAAATAGGATACCATTACCTAGAACCTGATAGAAATTCTTCAACGTTGAGATTATAAGTAAAGCGCTTAGGAGGGAATTTAGTCGTTGATGGATTGGAAACGAAATTAAGCCCCGCAAAAGAACATTTTCAAAACTGTGACAAGATATAAATTGTAATTCAGATTTATATTTTGTATCAGCCTAAGCCGTTCTGAAGTGCCGGAAGCGAAGAAAACGCCCTCAAGATTACTTGCTCAGAAAACACTTCGTGCCCTAGCTAAGTTTATCAAAATACATTCATTATCGAAATACGTATGGGGAACTTGCGAATAGAAACAAACATTTCATGACGGTCAAAAAATGTGAATGTGATAGCTTAATATCGAAACTAACGACATTATCAACAGCACATTTTTCTCAGCTATGAAATGGTTTCAACATCCTACAAATACGCCCCGGCACTAGGTCACTTTTAAAGTTGCGATAAACGTAGAGATATTGGAGCCTCGCTCATAGAAGTTGACTATATGAGTAATTTCCCCGTTATATTCCTCGTATGGACGACAGATTTACAGTCCGTAAAATATCAGACTTCAGTTACGATTCGTTGAAATATCGAAGATTAAAAGGACGTAAAATCTCGTCATCGAACCGACGTCAGTTGAGTTCATCTTCCGTTGCGTTGCAGTCGCAGAATTACCCCGAAAGACTTACAAGTGTCCTTTTGATTGTAGGGAATTGACTATGGGTTTGAAATCACAGAATTTTCCAGAGAGACACAAGTGTGTCAGTAATTGTCAGTCCATACACGTGGGGTGAGATTGTCAGTCCATACACATGGGGTGAGATTGTCAGTCCACACACATGGGGTGAGATTGTCAGTCCAAACACAAGGGGTGAGATTGTCAGTCCATACACATGGGGTGAGATTGTCAGTCCATACACAAGGGGTGAGATTGTCAGTCCACACACATGGGGTGAGATTGTCAGTCCATACACAAGGGGTGAGATTGTCAGTCCATACACATGGGGTAAGATTGTCAGTCCACACACATGGGGTGAGATTGTCAGTCCATACACAAGGGGTGAGATTGTCAGTCCATACACAAGGGGTGAGATTGTCAGTCCATACAGATGGGGTGAGATTGTCAGTCCATACACAAGGGGTGAGATTGTCAGTCCATACACATGGGGTGAGATTGTCAGTCAACACACATGTGGTGAGATTGTCAGTCCACATACATGGGATGAGATTGTCAGTCCACACACGTGGGGTGAGATTGTTAGTCCCCCACATGGGGTGAGATTGTCAGTCCATACATATGGGGTGAGATTGTCAGTCCACACACAAGGGGTGAGATTGTCAGTCCATACACATGGGGTGAGATTGTCAGTCCATACACAAGGGGTGAGATTGTCAGTCCATACACATGGGGTGAGATTGTCAGTCCACACACATGGGGTGAGATTGTCAGTCCACACACGTGAGGTGAGATTGTCAGTCCCCCCACATGGGGTGAGATTGTCAGTCCATACACATGGGGTGAGATTGTCAGTCCACACACAAGGGGTGAGATTGTCAGTCCATACACATGGGGTGAGATTGCCAGTCCATACACAAGGGGTGAGATTGTCAGTCCACACACATGGGGTGAGATTGTCAGTCCACACACATGGGGTGAGATTGTCAGTCCACACACGTGGGGTGAGATTGTCAGTCCATACACATGGGGTGAGATTGTCAGTCCACACACATGGGGTGAGATTATCAGTCCATACACATGGGGTGAGATTGTCAGTCCACACACATGGGGTGAGATTATCAGTCCACACACATGAGGTGAGATTATCAGTCCACACACATGGGGTGAGATTATCAGTCCACACACATGGGGTGAGATTATCAGTCCACACACATGGGGTGAGATTATCAGTCCACACACATGGGGTGAGATTATCAGTCCACACACATGGGGTGAGATTGTCAGTCCACACACATGGGGTGAGATTATCAGTCCACACACATGGGGTGAGATTATCAGTCCACACACATGGGGTGAGATTGTCAGTCCACACACATGGGGTGAGATTGTCAGTCCACACACATGGGGTGAGATTATCAGTCCACACACATGGGGTGAGATTGTCAGTCCACACACATGGGGTGAGATTGTCAGTCCACACACATGGGGTGAGATTGTCAAGACACACACACATGGGGTGAGATTGTCAGTCCACACACATGGGGTGAGATTGTCAGTCCACACATATGGGGTGAGATTATCAGTCCCCCCACATGGGGTGAGATTGTCAGTCCACACACATGGGGTGAGATTATCAGTCCACACACATGGGGTGAGATTATCAGTCCACACACATGGGGTGAGATTATCAGTCCCCCCACACGGGGTGAGATTGTCAGTCCACACACATGGGGTGAGATTGTCAGTCCAAACACATGGGGTGAGATTATCAGTCCACACACATGGGGTGAGATTATCAGTCCACACACATGGGGTGAGATTATCAGTCCACACACATGGGGTGAGATTATCAGTCCACACACATGGGGTGAGATTATCAGTCCACAAACATGGGGTGAGATTGTCAGTCCACACACATGGGGTGAGATTGTCAGTCCATACACATGGGGTGAGATTGTCAGTCCACACACATGGGGTGAGATTATCAGTCCACACACATGGGGTGAGATTGTCAGTCCATACACATGGGGTGAGATTGTCAGTCCATACACAAGGGGTGAGATTGTCAGTCCACACACATGGGGTGAGATTGTCAGTCCACACACATGGGGTGAGATTGTCAGTCCACACACATGGGGTGAGATTGTCAGTCCACACACATGGGGTGAGATTATCAGTCCCCCCACATGGGGTGAGATTGTCAGTCCACACACATGGGGTGAGATTGTCAGTCCACACACATGGGGTGAGATTGTCAGTCCACACACATGGAGTGAGATTGTCAGTCCACACACATGGGGTGAGATTATCAGTCCACACACATGGGGTGAGATTATCAGTCCACACACATGGGGTGAGATTATCAGTCCACACACATGGGGTGAGATTGTCAGTCCACACACATGGGGTGAGATTATCAGTCCACACACATGGGGTGAGATTGTCAGTCCACACACATGGGGTGAGATTATCAGTCCACACACATGGGGTGAGATTGTCAGTCCACACACATGGGGTGAGATTGTCAGTCCACACACATGGGGTGAGATTGTCAGTCCACACACATGGGGTGAGATTGTCAGTCCACACACATGGGGTGAGATTGTCAGTCCACACACATGGGGTGAGATTGTCAGTCCACACACATGGGGTGAGATTGTCAGTCCACACACATGGGGTGAGATTGTCAGTCCACACACATGGGGTGAGATTGTCAGTCCACACACATGGGGTGAGATTATCAGTCCACACACATGGGGTGAGATTATCAGTCCACACACATGGGGTGAGATTATCAGTCCACACACATGGGGTGAGATTGTCAGTCCACACACATGGGGTGAGATTATCAGTCCACACACATGGGGTGAGATTATCAGTCCACACACATGGGGTGAGATTATCAGTCCACACACATGGGGTGAGATTGTCAGTCCACACACATGGGATGAGATTGTCAGTCCACACACATGGGGTGAGATTATCAGTCCACACACGTGGGGTGAGATTGTCAGTCCACACACATGGGGTGAGATTATCAGTCCACACACATGGGGTGAGATTATCAGTCCACACACATGGGGTGAGATTGTCAGTCCACACACATGGGGTGAGATTGTCAGTCCACACACATGGGGTGAGATTGTCAGTCCACACACATGGGGTGAGATTGTCAGTCCACACACATGGGGTGAGATTGTCAGTCCACACACATGGGGTGAGATTGTCAGTCCACACACATGGGGTGAGATTGTCAGTCCACACACATGGGGTGAGATTGTCAGTCCACACACATGGGGTGAGATTGTCAGTCCACACACATGGGGTGAGATTGTCAGTCCACACACATGGGGTGAGATTATCAGTCCACACACATGGGGTGAGATTATCAGTCCACACACATGGGGTGAGATTGTCAGTCCACACACATGGGGTGAGATTGTCAGTCCACACACATGGGGTGAGACTGTCAGTCCACACACATGGGGTGAGATTATCAGTCCACACACATGGGGTGAGATTGTCAGTCCACACACATGGGGTGAGATTGTCAGTCCACACACATGGGGTGAGATTGTCAGTCCACACACATGGGGTGAGATTATCAGTCCACACACATGGGGTGAGATTATCAGTCCACACACATGGGGTGAGATTATCAGTCCACACACATGGGGTGAGATTATCAGTCCACACACATGGGGTGAGATTATCAGTCCACACACATGGGGTGAGATTGTCAGTCCACACACATGGGGTGAGATTATCAGTCCACACACATGGGGTGAGATTGTCAGTCCACACACATGGGGTGAGATTATCAGTCCACACACATGGGGTGAGATTGTCAGTCCACACACATGGGGTGAGATTGTCAGTCCAAACACATGGGGTGAGATTGTCAGTCCACACACATGGGGTGAGATTGTCAGTCCACACACATGGGGTGAGATTGTCAGTCCACACACATGGGGTGAGATTGTCAGTCCACACACATGGGGTGAGATTATCAGTCCCCCCACATGGGGTGAGATTGTCAGTCCACACACATGGGGTGAGGTTGTCAGTCCACACACATGGGGTGAGATTGTCAGTCCACACACATGGAGTGAGATTGTCAGTCCACACACATGGGGTGAGATTATCAGTCCACACACATGGGGTGAGATTATCAGTCCACACACATGGGGTGAGATTGTCAGTCCACACACATGGGGTGAGATTATCAGTCCACACACATGGGGTGAGATTGTCAGTCCACACACATGGGGTGAGATTGTCAGTCCACACACATGGGGTGAGATTGTCAGTCCACACACGTGGGGTGAGATTGTCAGTCCACACACATGGGGTGAGATTGTCAGTCCACACACATGGGGTGAGATTGTCAGTCCACACACATGGGGTGAGATTGTCAGTCCACACACATGGGGTGAGATTGTCAGTCCACACACATGGGGTGAGATTGTCAGTCCACACACATGGGGTGAGATTGTCAGTCCACACACATGGGGTGAGATTGTCAGTCCACACACATGGGGTGAGATTGTCAGTCCACACACATGGGGTGAGATTATCAGTCCACACACATGGGGTGAGATTATCAGTCCACACACATGGGGTGAGATTATCAGTCCACACACATGGGGTGAGATTGTCAGTCCACACACATGGGGTGAGATTATCAGTCCACACACATGGGGTGAGATTATCAGTCCACACACATGGGGTGAGATTATCAGTCCACACACATGGGGTGAGATTGTCAGTCCACACACATGGGGTGAGATTGTCAGTCCACACACATGGGGTGAGATTATCAGTCCACACACATGGGGTGAGATTGTCAGTCCACACACATGGGGTGAGATTGTCAGTCCACACACATGGGGTGAGATTGTCAGTCCACACACATGGGGTGAGACTGTCAGTCCACACACATGGGGTGAGATTATCAGTCCACACACATGGGGTGAGATTGTCAGTCCACACACATGGGGTGAGATTATCAGTCCACACACATGGGGTGAGATCCCCCCTCATGATACTTTTCACTTATTGAATATGAAAAAGTGAGTTAGTTTTTTACGTATTAATAAATTTACTTCTTGTTTCAAAGAGCAAAATTCTGTGAATTAGAAACAGGAATTAAAATAATATGTTCAGAAAAGGCGCATTTTGGCTATATGTTCAAAGGTTATTTTAACGAATTAGCGTTAGGATTTGATTCAAAATCATGATCTGCTATAACTTCATTTAATTTCATGACTAGAAGTCATGGGAGGCGGTGAGTAAGATTGTTGAGTCTTTAACATTATTCCAACTTATTCATTTTTCCAATCACACTTTCTTGTCCTCGAGTGGCGTTTAGCCTGCAGGGGAGTAAACGAGAACCATCCAACATTTATGAACTTTGTGTCCAATTATTTTCAACAGTTCTTCGAAATGCGGACACTAGCTCGGACTGCATTTTGTCCGATATTACAGAGACATAAACGTCGGTTAAGAATCACAATGTCTTTGCGCGCGAGTAGGCTTCATTTGATTGCTAGCGAGGTTCAGAAAAACTCAAAAGTCTTAGCAACTTGGACTCGTAGAAGCACATAACAATTCGCAGGCTTCCTTAAGTTTGGCAGCAGACTTAAGGGCTCGCTTGTGATGGCAATGCCGCAGTTGCAAACCAGGATCTTATGGTTCACGCTGCAGACCATGATCTTATGGTTCACGCTGCAGACCAAGATCTTATGGTTCACGCTGCAGACCAGGATCTTATGATTCACGCTGCAGAACAGGATCTTATGGTTCACACTGCAGACCAGGATCTTATGATTCACGCTGCAGAACAGGATCTTATGGTTCACGCTGCAGACCAGGATCTTATGATTCACGCTGCAGAACAGGATCTTATGGTTCACGCTGCAGACCAGGATCTTATGGTTCACGCTGCAGACCAGGATCTTATGGTTCACGCTGCAGAACAGGATCTAATGATTCACGCTGCAGACCAGGATCTTATGGTTCACGCTGCAGACCAGGATCTTATGATTCACGCTGCAGAACAGGATCTTATGGTTCACACTGCAGACCAGGATCTTATGATTCACGCTGCAGACCAGGATCTTATGGTTCACGCTGCAGACCAGGATCTTATGGTTCACGCTGCAGAACAGGATCTAATGATTCACGCTGCAGACCAGGATCTTATGGTTCACGCTGCAGACCAGGATCTTATGATTCACGCTGCAGAACAGGATCTTATGGTTCACACTGCAGACCAGGATCTTATGATTCACGCTGCAGAACAGGATCTTATGGTTCACACTGCAGACCAGGATCTTATGGTTCACGCTGCAGACCAGGATCTTATGATTCACGCTGCAGACCAGGATCTAATGATTCACGCTGCAGACCAGGATCTTATGGTTCACGCTGCAGACCAGGATCTTATGATTCACACTGCAGAACAGGATCTTATGGTTCACACAGAAGACCAGGATCGTATGATTCACGCTGCAGAACAGGATCTTATGGTTCACACTGCAGACTAGGATCTTATGATTCACGCTGCAGACCAGGATCTAATGATTCACGCTGCAGACCAGGATCTTATGGTTCACACTGCAGACCTGGATCTTATGATTCACACTGCAGACCAGGATCTTATGGTTCACGCTGCAGACGAGGATCTTATGATTCATACTGCATATCAGGATCTTATGATTCACACTGCAGACCAGGATCTTATGATTCACGCTGCAGACCAGGATCTGATGATTCACACTGCAGACCAGGATCTTATGATTCACGCTGCAGACCAGGATCTTATGATTCACACTGCAGACCAGGATCTTATGATTCACGCTGCAGACCAGGATCTTATGATTCACACTGCAGGCCAGGATCTTATGATTCACGCTGCAGACCAGGATCTTATGGTTCACGCTGCAGACCAGGATCTTATGATTCACGCTGCAGAACAGGATCTTATGGTTCACACTGCAGACCAGGATCTTATGATTCACGCTGCAGAACAGGATCTAATGATTCACGCTGCAGACCAGGATCTTATGTTTCACGCTGCAGACCAGGATCTTATGATTCACGCTGCAGAACAGGATCTTATGGTTCACACTGCAGACCAGGATCTTATGGTTCACGCTGCAGGCCAGGATCTTATGATTCACGCTGCAGACCAGGATCTAATGATTCACGCTGCAGACCAGGATCTTACGGTTCACGCTGCAGACCAGGATCTTATGATTCATCACTGCAGAACAGGATCTTATGGTTCACACAGAAGACCAGGATCGTATGATTCACGCTGCAGAACAGGATCTTATGGTTCACACTGCAGACTAGGATCTTATGATTCACGCTGCAGAACAGGATCTTATGGTTCACGCTGCAGACCAGGATCTTATGATTCACGCTGCAGAACAGGATCTTATGGTTCACGCTGCAGACCAGGATCTTATGGTTCACGCTGCAGACCAGGATCTTATGGTTCACGCTGCAGAACAGGATCTAATGATTCACGCTGCAGACCAGGATCTTATGGTTCACGCTGCAGACCAGGATCTTATGATTCACGCTGCAGAACAGGATCTTATGGTTCACACTGCAGACCAGGAACTTATGATTCACGCTGCAGAACAGGATCTAATGATTCACGCTGCAGACCAGGATCTTATGGTTCACGCTGCAGACCAGGATCTTATGATTCACGCTGCAGAACAGGATCTTATGGTTCACACTGCAGACCAGGATCTTATGGTTCACGCTGCAGACCAGGATATTATGATTCACGCTGCAGACCAGGATCTAATGATTCACGCTGCAGACCAGGATCTTATGATTCACACTGCAGAACAGGATCTTATGGTTCACACAGAAGACCAGGATCGTATGATTCACACTGCAGACCAGGATCTTATGATTCATGCTGCATATCAGGATCTTATGGTTCACACTGCAGACCTGGATCTTATGATTCACACTGCAGACCAGGATCTTATGGTTCAGGCTGCAGACGAGGATCTTATGATTCATACTGCATATCAGGATCTTATGGTTCACACTGCAGACCAGGATCTTATGATTCACACTGCAGACCAGGATCTTATGATTCACGCTGCAGACCAGGATCTTATGATTCACGCTGCAGACCAGGATCTTATGATTCACGCTGCAGACCAGGATCTTATGATTCACGCTGCAGAACAGGATCTTATGATTCATGCTGCAGACCAGGATCTTATGATTCATACTGCATATCAGGATCTTATGATTCACACTGCAGACCAGGATCTTATGATTCACACTGCAGACCAGGATCTTATGGTTCACACTGCAGACCAGGATCTTATGATTCACGCTGCAGAACAGGATCTAATGATTCACGCTGCAGACCAGGATCTTATGGTTCACGCTGCAGACCAGGATCTTATGATTCACGCTGCAGAACAGGATCTTATGGTTCACACTGCAGACCAGGATCTTATGGTTCACGCTGCAGACCAGGATCTTATGATTCACGCTGCAGACCAGGACCTAATGATTCACGCTGCAGACCAGGATCTTATGGTTCACGCTGCAGACCAGGATCTTATGATTCACACTGCAGAACAGGATCTTATGGTTCACACAGAAGACCAGGATCGTATGATTCACACTGCAGACCAGGATCTTATGATTCATGCTGCATATCAGGATCTTATGGTTCACACTGCAGACCTGGATCTTATGATTCACACTGCAGACCAGGATCTTATGGTTCACGCTGCAGACGAGGATCTTATGATTCATACTGCATATCAGGATCTTATGATTCACACTGCAGACCAGGATCTTATGATTCACGCTGCAGACCAGGATCTGATGATTCACACTGCAGACCAGGATCTTATGATTCACGCTGCAGACCAGGATCTTATGATTCACACTGCAGACCAGGATCTTATGATTCACGCTGCAGACCAGGATCTTATGATTCACACTGCAGGCCAGGATCTTATGATTCACGCTGCAGACCAGGATCTTATGGTTCACGCTGCAGACCAGGATCTTATGATTCACGCTGCAGAACAGGATCTTATGGTTCACACTGCAGACCAGGATCTTATGATTCACGCTGCAGAACAGGATCTAATGATTCACGCTGCAGACCAGGATCTTATGTTTCACGCTGCAGACCAGGATCTTATGATTCACGCTGCAGAACAGGATCTTATGGTTCACACTGCAGACCAGGATCTTATGGTTCACGCTGCAGACCAGGATCTTATGATTCACGCTGCAGACCAGGATCTAATGATTCACGCTGCAGACCAGGATCTTACGGTTCACGCTGCAGACCAGGATCTTATGATTCATCACTGCAGAACAGGATCGTATGGTTCACACAGAAGACCAGGATCGTATGATTCACGCTGTAGAACAGGATCTTATGGTTCACACTGCAGACTAGGATCTTATGATTCACGCTGCAGAACAGGATCTTATGGTTCACGCTGCAGACCAGGATCTTATGATTCACGCTGCAGAACAGGATCTTATGGTTCACGCTGCAGACCAGGATCTTATGGTTCACGCTGCAGACCAGGATCTTATGGTTCACGCTGCAGAACAGGATCTAATGATTCACGCTGCAGACCAGGATCTTATGGTTCACGCTGCAGACCAGGATCTTATGATTCACGCTGCAGAACAGGATCTTATGGTTCACACTGCAGACCAGGATCTTATGATTCACGCTGCAGAACAGGATCTAATGATTCACGCTGCAGACCAGGATCTTATGGTTCACGCTGCAGACCAGGATCTTATGATTCACGCTGCAGAACAGGATCTTATGGTTCACACTGCAGACCAGGATCTTATGGTTCACGCTGCAGACCAGGATATTATGATTCACGCTGCAGACCAGGATCTAATGATTCACGCTGCAGACCAGGATCTTATGGTTCACGCTGCAGACCAGGATCTTATGATTCACACTGCAGAACAGGATCTTATGGTTCACACAGAAGACCAGGATCGTATGATTCACACTGCAGACCAGGATCTTATGATTCATGCTGCATATCAGGATCTTATGGTTCACACTGCAGACCTGGATCTTATGATTCACACTGCAGACCAGGATCTTATGGTTCAGGCTGCAGACGAGGATCTTATGATTCATACTGCATATCAGGATCTTATGGTTCACACTGCAGACCAGGATCTTATGATTCACACTGCAGACCAGGATCTTATGATTCACGCTGCAGACCAGGATCTTATGATTCACGCTGCAGACCAGGATCTTATGATTCACGCTGCAGACCAGGATCTTATGATTCACGCTGCAGAACAGGATCTTATGATTCATGCTGCAGACCAGGATCTTATGATTCATACTGCATATCAGGATCTTATGATTCACACTGCAGACCAGGATCTTATGATTCACACTGCAGACCAGGATCTTATGATTCACACTGCAGACCAGGATCTTATGATTCACACTGCAGACCAGGATCTTATGATTCACACTGCAGACCAGGATCTTATGATTCACACTGCAGACCAGGATCTTATGATTCACACTGCAGACCAGGATCTTATGATTCACGCTGCAGACCAGGATCTTATGATTCACACTGCAGACCAGGATCTTATGATTCACACTGCAGACCAGGATCTTATGATTCATGCTGCAGACCAGGATCTTATGATTCACGCTGCAGACCAGGATCTTATGATTCACACTGCAGACCAGGATCTTATGATTCACGCTGCAGACCAGGATCTGATGATTCACACTGCAGACCAGGATCTTATGATTCACGCTGCAGACCAGGATCTTATGATTCACACTGCAGACCAGGATCTTATGATTCACGCTGCAGACCAGGATCTTATGATTCACACTGCAGGCCAGGATCTTATGATTCACGCTGCAGACCAGGATCTTATGATTCACGCTGCAGACCAGGATCTTATGATTCACACTGCAGACCAGGATCTTATGATTCACGCTGTGCATGCTGAGCGTCTCTCACTCAGGCAGTGACTAAGCATGGAAGGCGAGTGGGATATGCTAGCACTGAAATTCGGTTTACTGTAAACTGACTCGAAAGAGGTTTGAGCAGATTTCAGATTAAGTGTGATGAATCGGGAATGGTGGTGAAATAATACTTGAATCTTGTAGCAGAGTGATGCGTGATTCTAATTACGATCATGTTCACCGTATATTTGGTCACACTACCGACATAACCTATAAAACCATACTGATTTCAAGAATTTTAAGTGGTACTGATTGAATTTCGGGGGGCATACTTTTGACATATTTTGGATCACACAGATTACTTCATGCTGTCTTCGGCATAATAATTACACCACACATTGGGTCACATCAATGGCCAGGATGTCTTTCACAATCCTAATGTCATTATGATCGCTTGCTTGGTTCATATTGATTACATCTAATCTTCCACAGAAATATCAAAACATGAAGAGGGTTGATAGACGTTGCATAAGTTTTTTGAGTAGCGTTTTCAGTGTTCGAGCTATCATAAAGTTAAAAATTAGCAAAACCAGTAACATCACAGATATATTACACGAAAATTTTGCACAACTTCAGGTGTAATTGCCAACATGAAGTCAGGGGAATATGATGCATTTTAACGATCATTCTTTCGGCGCATGTGCGAGTGATCATGGCAACCAGAATAATTTATAAAGACTTTATTCAGGTGGAACTATATAACGCGTCGAAACATTGTCCACAAGAGGCACTTCATGTAGAAAGAAAGGGAGGCTCGTGCCAGCTCCCACACGATAAAGCTCTAAATTCAAAGTTTGCCAGTAATGCCTGACGGGTCACAAACAAATTTCCTCACAATATCATAAACTTAACAAAAATAACTCTGAGTTTCGTAAACTTCCATAAATTTTCACAAAAGTTAACATAATATCTTAAATATAAATAGATTACTGTAAATTTTATGGAATGACCGATTAACTCAGTAAAAACATTATAATTCCGTTAACACTTCCATAAAACTTCAAGTTACTGTAAATATTTCAAGGAATTTTTATCAGCTGCCATAAGCTTCAATAAAA
Source organism: Morinoia aosen (assembly GCA_030386875.1). Taxonomy (NCBI): domain Eukaryota; kingdom Metazoa; phylum Arthropoda; class Malacostraca; order Amphipoda; family Talitridae; genus Morinoia; species Morinoia aosen. The sequence continues at coordinate 11,700,400 of CM059556.1, forward strand.
TGTCATAAATTAAATCTATTAACAAATTAAAGGCATTAATTTGAAATATAGAGTTACTTCTGGAGAAGTAGCTATTGATAATATGCATAAGTAAAATTGTCCAAATTTAGAAAATAGTAATTAACCGAAAACTTTGTCAAGAAAAACACAAAAGGGTCAGTAATGAGGTTATTCGTTTTCGTTTTCAGCTGGCTCATAATAGATTTATTTTCGAATAATTGACGCATCGACTGAAATTTCTTCGCAACAAATGGTTTCTTCACAACGAAAAATCCCTTCCATTTTAAACTAAATGTATAAAATTTGAGAATTTCTTGTGGTTCTCCACGTAAAGTATCGACTGAGATGCTCATGCGCCAGTCCGATATGAGCGTGCGGCCAGAAACATGCGGTATCTCTGACGCGGCAGTTGGACGAACTAAACTTTGCCTTAATACCCAGTTGTGTATCTGCCGCTGCTGGTGTTTGCAACTGAAGTTTGTCAAAGCTGAGTTCCCTCGATTTGGTTCTTTGCAAACTTTTTTGGTCTGTGAAAGGAAGCGTTTGTGTCTGCTCTCAGAACAGGACGAGTGTTCAGACGACCCAACTCGGTGCGTGGCAGGATAAAGAAATGTTTCGCCATTTCCTTCGTTCTCTAGAACGGTGTCAAGGCTGTTCTATGGCCAACTGTGCTTGTAAATATCTTCTTTCAAAAGGCATTTAGCAGTAGTAGTTGCATATTCTGACTTGGAACAAAACATTCGAGCGAACCAATGCGAACGTTTACTTCTGAACTTTTGTTTTGTCAATCGAGGACGTTTCTGCAGTTTTAGCTTCGCTCTTGAATACCAGTCAAAAACTTTTTTCAATTTCAGGCAAAGATAAGAGAACTTTTCTTAATGAAATGATATACGTCTGCTGAATCATGTACCTTTGACATGATGACTGCTGTCGGATATTCTGACATCATGTATGTAGTTCTGTACACAAAATATTCCACCACTGTTTTGGAGGAGTAATTTTAATCGGGATTACTAATTTGTCATGTTTCTTCCCTACAACTTCGTGACGCGGTACGTCCGTTTTTGGCAATGTTCGTCAAGTTCAATTTTGTTATGCTCTGTGCTGATCACGGGCTATACCACACATGCGTTAAGGTCTGGGTTAGGTTTTCAACTCGTCGTCAAGACCGCGATGTATTCAACTCACAACCGATACTCTATATTTCTCTCATTAGTTGGTATTTTTGGTAAATCTGAAGGAGATGACAGTTGTCGATTTTCCACTTTTTGGTGCCTGAACCATATTAATTGAATCAAAATAAACAAGTTTTCTTATATTCTTTTTTCGTCTCAAATGAGTATTTTACGATTTATAGCGGTAAGTTTAGTTTCGTCATTGATGACGAATGCGCTCGAATAAACAGCTACTCATCGATTTTTGAATTTTTGTTGCTTGAAACATGGTAATAACATCGAAATAAACAACTTTTATTCTATACACTTTTTTCGTCAAATGAGTATTTAACGAGGTATAGCGGTAGGTTTGGTTTCGTCTTTCAAGACAGAGCGCTGGAAGCGAGACGCCATTGCAGTATTGCCATACAACTCGATCAAAGAATTTCTTTCCGCTTCAAAGACTGGAGTTGCGGTTAGTCATTTACCGCTATAACTAATAAAATACTCATTTGAGACAAAAGGTGCATAGAAGAAAACTTGTTTATTTCGATCTAACTAACTATGCTAAGGCATCGAAATTTACAAAATCGACAACTGTCATCTCCTTCAGATTTACCGTATTTTTCTACGACTTATCTGCTTACGACTAACTGTAACACATGCACTAATTCTTCGAAGCTTAACAAATTTCAAACGTTCAAACACGCTCATCAATAAATTAAAACCACTCAAATTCAATTCGCGTCCAAACATTTTCACCATTCCTCAGGACCTCGCAAATTTAACACGCGTTCATTTCTACTCTCTCTTTCGTGCTCGGCCTCCTCGGAGGTTCCGCCGAAGTTCACTCGGTCTTTTCTGTGAAGCCTTTCTAAACAATCGATTGGACAAGCGGTGTCTGTTGTGAGCAGAGCTATTTGCAAGGCATATCCCTGGCTTACGACACCAATAGCTCCTTTTATCCTCCCAAGATGCCTCTGTGTCCCGTACCTTTTGCGGGCCTCATCACGCATGCTGTTTAGATCCGTCTCCAGATACTCGACTCGGTCGTCACAACAGGCTGGGCGCCCAGTCCTGTGCTAATTTCTCACCTAAGTACATTGTGTGCTAGGTCCAGGCACGTAACACAAGATGTGTGCCGGTTTTACGCTCTTGACATAAATGTCGTGTGCTAATTCCAGGCACTTAGTTCCTGTCAATTCCAGGCTCTTAGTACTACGTCTGCTTTTTAATTTCAGACACTTAGCGCTACATCTGCATGCTAATTCCAGGCAGTTAGTGCTACATCTGCATGTTAATTCCGGGCACTTAGTACTACATCTGCATGCTGATTCCAAGGCAAGAGCACTAGTGCTGGGTTTTAATTTCCAGCACTTGTCTCTTCTCACAAGCTCTTTATGCTAATTCCAAGCCCATTGCGTGAGTCCGTAATTTCAGGCACGTAGCACTATGGTGGTATGCTAATTTTGGGGACGTAGCACAACCATTTGCTACTTTGAGGCACAGAGCACGAGACTATTTGCTCAAGAAATTTCGGCGAAAACATCTTTCCATGCTTAAGAGGAAGATCTCTTCACGCATTTATACCTCTAAAACCAGCGGAAAGTTTAGATTTCGTTTGACGTATCACCAAGAATCAAGCATATAATTTCGGCTGCAGAAACACTGCTCCCTTGGGAAATAACGTGCAGATTTACGGTCGGGAACCGGCCATTAATAGCACATTTGCAGGGCGAAGTATCGCGCGACGGCGACACGGAAGATGTGGAGGGACGTCCTCATTTGTGCGAGTGTTGCGTGTGCTCCTGCAAATGTTCGTGGCGGTTGTTTTCTTGGTCTGTGCGGTGATAAAACACGGTATTTACGAGAGATCATCTGAAAAAAATGCGCTTTGTTCATGGCTGCTACCTACGGAAAAAGTTCGAGTACTTAAGCTTGAATGTGACGCTGGAAAACGTGTTCCTGATGTTTAAAATATGCATTTCACATGCAATAATGTTCGGAAAATGTGTTTTTCTGCAACAGAGTAGCTTTATAGTTCCCTTTACGTCGAAGAATGAAATCAACATTATAAAGACTACTTACCAAGAGCATTCAAATGATAGTCGACCGCGTAGGTGGACCATTTGGTCCAATTTGGGACAGCAAGACCTGTAGGGCTGGCAAGCGAAGCAGGATGTTGAGGTTGCCTATTTAAGCTATGTGAATTAGCTCTTACTGTTAGCTCTTGCTGAAGAGCTAACATGTTATTTACACGGCATTTACTCTTCAAAATTGTAAATTTTTGTCATTTTGAAATGCCTTGGTGAATTACTGGACACAGAGGGACAGTATATCACATAACATGCAGTTTAATAACATGTCACCCAAAATTTGTTGTCCGTGCTCTCGAGTTTAGAAGAGCTCTGCATGAAATGGTGCTTTGAAATAATATATAACTCGAGAAAGTTCAGAAAAAGTTCCCTGCAGTAAGCCTCGCAAAACTACTCACATAAATTCAAGCGTGAAGCCCAAGTTTTGTAACTATTAGCGTCTTATAGTATTGAAAGGGTTTAAAGATTAGCACTTAGAGCATAATTTGATTACAACAGGTGTTGCAAGATGAATAACTTTCCGAGTCAACATTTTCTATCGATGCTAAAAATTATAGAAGCCAGATTTGTGCAGTTCTATCTTCCGAGGCTTCGGATGCCAGGCGAAAGCTTTTCAATTTAAACCGGTCTTGCCGGTTAAATGTGTCTCCTGTGACCAAAATAACCTGCAACCAACACCGTACGTTACCGGCGGCCAAAAGTATGTGAGGCAATTGAAAGTGCGTCTCGCCATCTTTCCTTGTCCACTGTGTCCGCCACACCCGGAAACGTCGTGCGTCACCGACGTCTGAAAGGAATTGAGTACGAAAATCCTAAAGTGTTGAGCCAAGCCTCACATGCGCTGGTGCTGCTAACGTAAACTAAACCAGAGCAGAACAGCGGCGGCGGTACGACGGAGCTCGTCAAGATTTATGGCACGGAAACCTATGATGCCGTTAGTTAGGGAAAGAAGATAAATCGCTGTCGAAACAAGGGAAGTGGGCCGTGCCAGTCCGAGTGTAGATGGTTGCGTCTAAAGTGTTTCAACTGCTTCAACTTTAGAGAGCAGGAAACCGGCGATTGTTGCTCTAAATCTCTTTTAGTTACAAGGATTGAGGTAAAAACGGGAAGCCGGCTAAGAATGAGAAAAAGGGAGGATTCTCTTATGAATGGCTGCTGAACTTTCGTTTGACTTCTAAAAGAATACAGAAACGAAGAAATCATGGTTGTTAAGTTCTCGCTTTCATGAACGGGAATGAGAAGCTGAGTTCGAAGTATTTATCATGTACGGAGACAAAAAGAATTACGTTTCTGCAGATTCGAAATGAACTTCGTCAATTTTTTTTTCTGGTGACGAATTGCTTTTTGAGAGGGAGATCTGCTGAAGATGAATGGGAGTTTTTATTCTGTGAATTACGGCCTTCAAGAAAGTGGGAAGAGCTTTGAATGAATTTCAGGTAGTTTTTAGGTAATATTTTTAGGGCAGCGAATGAATTAGAATGAGCATTCGAAGGAAAAGTCTTGCTGCCCTAAGGTGACTCTTCATGCTCGTCAGAAAAAATCTGAAAAGAAGTTTTTCCTGAGAATCTGAAATTTTTTATTTTGGCCTCCATAGGACAAGACAAATTTTTTCCTTACATACGGAGAGGTAAAATGTATTTCATGAGACAAAATAAATTGCATTATCTATGCGCAATAAAATTATTGCATGCACATGCAATATTAGTACTGGATGACGGAAAAATTTCTCAATTGATGCTAAAATAATAAACAATATAAATAAATGAATATTGTTATCAGCGTCTAAAAAACAAATACCTTACACGGCCATAAATACAAAGTGTAATACTGAGTATGAACTCGCAACAACTCTATGAAAATGATGATCAAACCACCTGGACGCGGAGTCGAAAGACGAGACGACGCTGTCGTTTAAAGATGAGCAGGAAATAAAAGGGGCAGCAGTTCCCTTCTAACTTCGAGCTCCAACTTTTCAGTCTTACAAAACTTTCTTAAAGATTCAATCGAAGGTTGAGCAACCTCCCGGGAACCTCTTGATTACCCTCGGAGGCAGGGACTTCTCAACGAAATGATAAAAATGTGAACCCAATTTACTTCTGATGATGTGAACAATGTGAATGTATTCATCATAGCACGGGGCTGAGAGCAATGTTCAAAATTACGTTACTTTACGTCGTTACCTCATCAATGATCTGAAATGACAAGTGGAAATTAATTTTGCTTTCACTCGAGATTGTACTGGTCTCAATGAGATCACACAGACCTATGTGGGGTAATCATGATTGTGCACAGAATGACTGTTTTCAAATTCGCAATTTAATGGAGCAGTCTAGTCCTTTTGAATACTTGAAACGTACGAGCAATACCTGTCGTTAGAATTCGTTCAATTCTTTTTCCAATTTCCTTGCTGGGGCTGCAAAATGAAAATAAAAACACAATTTCTAGAACAGTTGGAAGGAGCAGTAGCGGTAAAGATGACGTCGGTCGTGTCTAAGCTGGGGAAGTGCGGACAACCCGAGCGATACAGAACAACACCGGCACAGTCTAACTCGAGTGCTGCTGATGAACAAAATATGAGCGAGGGGCACTTCAGAAACATGATTTTCGAAGATAGCGACTTAAAAAGCAAAGTTGAATGTATGTATTTCCCTCGAATAACCAAGCACTCGACGCTCTCTTTTAAAGAAGGGAGAATCAAAACACAGTCATATCAAGGGCTCCGTGTGTCACCCTCATGTTTTTAGCGCAGAAAACGGTAATCTAAATCTGTGAATCTCGAGCAGAGACACAATTTCCCGCCTACGGGAGCGTGGGACGAAATCTGTCAACAAACTCAATGAAGGGCGGATTAAAACAGCCTCCATCTGTGACGGGCAATTCGATTTCAAGTTTGCTGCAGAAATGGGATCGAGAATACAATTACATTGTTGATTGTGTTTCAAATGAGATCGTGTAAGCCGGTGATAGGTTGCGAGAGACATCAGTTTGAGACACTAATTTCAAAGAAGCGATGTACGCGTCGAATTCAATTGTCTTTAATCGACAAATTTAGGGTACGAATTTAAATCGTGAAGATTTTCGAGCGCGCGAATTTCAAAAAATTGCTGTTATTTTTAACCCCCAGTCCTTTACATCAACGCAAAATGAACAAAAAGCACACTCAACACATATTTGGAGGACTACAATCATAATTGAATAGGTTTGTTCCTCGATGTTCAAATTTTCACGATGCATTTGGTAACGGTACCGGAATTTTTCTAGCTCGTGAATGCATTCCAGTCAAGAATGGTGTTGGAATCTCAGGGAATCCGATATCGGATTGTAGGAATTCCTCTTCCACTTTTTCTGTTTAGCTGCAGTGTTTTTCTAATAGGTCTTACGAAATTCTTGGAGTAAATTCTACATCCATTCATTTTGATCTAAGCTGCTATTTAATTCTTCACGAACAAGTAGTAATAATTTCGTAAAAAATCTGTTAAACTCTATTCATCTGAACGTAAATATTACAGATTTAATGTTGAAATGATTCCAGCGATATGTCAGTTGGCACAAAAATTTTATTCACTATTTTACTGCCACGGTATTAACAAAAAATGTGAACTTCTCTTGAAATATACGAAATCTATCTGATTTTTGCCAAACTGTTGAGCTGAAAATTAATTGCATCACAAGGTCATCAATTTTAACTCAGGGCTGTCAGTAAAAGAGTTTCTAAGTCTACAGTTTCAGAATTTCATTGCTCTGAACTCAGTTACGCAGTTCTGAAATGAGGGCAGTTGAAAAACGCAGTTTTTTTGAACGAAACTTAAAAGGTTGAAGGGTTTATTTTTCTATAGATCCTCTTGAAATCTGCGATGTAACTCGGAATTAAAATTTATTATACAGTATATAAATACTAGCGCACAATTTATATTTCATGAAAAGACAACATCGTTAAATGCAGAACTATGATAAAAGTAGATCGTATCAGAGAGCAAATTAAAATTGGATTACACTTAAGCCTCATCATCCCTGACGCTTGTGTTAAGTTGCACATCTTAATAGAAGCTTACATCGACCGACACATTAGCCGGCACAACAACCGAAGGTGTGCCAGTGTCGCATGAATAGGCTTCGCACGGCCTGATAAGTAAGTTAAGCCCCGCCTAACTTCAACCCCAAAATAGCTCAAGTCTTTGAACATTTCCGAGAATTTCATGACGTGCTGCTGTAATAGATTAAACTTAGAAGTAATTCAATGCGAAATTTAAATCGCACTGCGCGCCTCCTGGCGGCTGATTGAGTGAGTACGACAGGAGCTCGACTCGAGTAGCACTGCTTCCGTGTAAAGATCGCTTCTGCTTTGAATAGAAATTTTGCTTTGGTTGATTTGAGATTCTTTCGTCACATGTAGCCTCTCTTCTTTGCATAACTGAGTACTTTTCTTTCGAATATTAAATCTAGTATATTTGTTTTGCGGCATAACTGAGTACTTTTCTTTCGAATAATAAATCTAGTTTATTTGTTATGCGATTGCTTAAAAAAATTGGTTCTATCGTGCTTTACTCAAGTAACTTTACCTCAGTGGTCACTAATATTCAACTATTCGAACCCACTAGCATGATGGGGCTTTCGTTTCAAATCATACTCGATCGAGCGCCTCCATTTTAGTTGAGCTAGCGCCAGTTTTTGGTCGAACTCAAATTTTTTTTATCTGATTTTACTCAGTGTTCGTTAGTTATAGGTATTTCCAAAATTTTTTTGCTCTATGCGGGTTGAATAAAATATGGCAATAAAAATGAGCTAAGTCACCCATTCTCTTAGTTGCATTGTACTCGTAGACCCGTAAAGTTTCATTCATTACGATTAGCATAAGTCGGTAGAGTTATTTTTTAAAAGTTAGTCACTGTTCGTATGCTAGTTATGATATTTTTCAAATACTCACCTTCTACCAAATTGATTAAATTACAATAACCGTTTTCATGTCTTTTAATAGCTGAATAACTTTTTCGCGTCGGTTATGAATTTTTTCCCTTAGACACTACCCTTGAATTAAGTATTGTGATCCATGATTTCTCTACCAGGACCAACTTATTTTCTTAAGAGAGAAATAAAAAGAAGTCATTGCATAAGAAATGACTCTTACTATGCGATGAGCGCGACCTCTCAAACAAAATATTCAAAAAACAAGAACATTTTAAATTATGCTAATGTGTTAAAAAAGACTGAGGTCCATATGGGAAATTACTTAATTACTGCTTTCGACTGAGCCTGGTACATTAAGCTGCATTTTATCCAGTTGCAGCAAGACGTTAAAGTAATATGCGTGAGCACCGGCGGAGTTAGGATGAGGTGTTGGTGGGGTCTCGCGCATTTCGCTGCCTGTTCGTTCAGTTAAGACTGGCAGGTGCTGGATTGAGAAACTGTTACAATCATGATGCACGGGTAAACCAAATAGAAGAGGAGAATATCCTCGATATTTCCGCATGAGGGGCTGCTCTGAAGATGATTAAGAAATACACAATACTTGTAACCGGCTGGAGATAGGGATTCGTTTTTATCAGTGAGATATGACTCATTTTTGACTACCTTACCGTATGTGAAGTGGTTTACTATGAAGCAAAATTTAATTATAGATCACTCTGGGATGTTTGGAGAGCTCCTTTCAACTCCAAAAAAAGAGCTAACAGTGAGTAGGTGGCTTGTCGAGGGTGAAATTTTATTGCTTGTGATCATAATGAGCCCTAGAAATTTGTCATTTTTGACGAACTTCATTGACATCGAAAGATATTTTTGTTTCGATCCTCGTTGCCCGGACTTGTTTGCTCAGAGTGCGGAGGACTAAAGGAAGCAAAAACGGCATTTTGGAACAGGCGCTTTGTAACAGGTTCAATCTAATTTGCATCTCGACTTTATCAGATGAACTGAACGGAACATCACAAGCAGTGGCGATCAAAAATTCATGAGAGTTTGATTTTTGGCCGTCTATGGACACCACATTATTTGTGTTTAAGAACGAATTACTCCTCTCTTAACAATGAATTCCGATGAATTTTGAAGTTGGTTATCGATTGCTCAGAATCACGTCGATTCCACATGGGTTGTTCATTGAATGGGAGACAAAACATCGGTGCGATCTTTGGGCAATGGGCACATACCGGAAAATGGGATTCGTGTTTTTAAAGAAGCTTTTATGATTTTCAAAGCTATAACTAATGCAACGCATGCTGATCTTTCAAGGCGGTAGAAGAATAATTGGAAACATGTAAAGAACATAGTACAGAAGCGTAAAGATGAAAAACGTTACTGCGGTAAAGCGCAGAGCTAAAGTTCTAATATTTAGTCAAAGCTTGGCACAACTACGAATGCGAAGTAAGTGGAACTAGGAACATTTCTACGCGTAATGGTATGAGTAAACCATGATAAAGGAAACCTCAGTTGATAATCATGAAATGATGACCTTGGTGGCACTAGAAAATGAGCGCTGATTTCAATTTTGACTTTTCACATTTGGATAATTCTGCCGATGCAATTTTCTTCATACAGGGGTCATTTCAGGATTACGGAGATAATTTTGGTTCTACTTAGATAATATTAATTTTCTTACAGGTCTTTAGAGTTACTGGGCTTATTATGTTCTTTTGAAGATAACTTTAGTTTCAAAAAGAAATATTTTGCTTGACTGCGATAGTTTTCATTCTTCTAAGCTAGTTCAGATCAGAATAAAAAAATTTTGTTTCTACTATGATTATTTTGACTCCAAAAAGAGAAGTCTTAATTCTACCCATTAAATTTTGATTCTTCAAAGATAGTTTTCATTCTGCTAAGGTGATCTGAACTCGAAAATGATTTTGATGTTACTGAAATCAATTTGGTTTTACGAAGATAATTTTAGAGTTTTTCGAAATTTATGTTTTCATAGATGATGAAGGAATTTTTAATTCCACTCAGATAATTTTTGTTGTACTAGAATGATTTTGGTTGAACAAACTAATTTTGATTTTACGAAAATAATTTGTTCCGACAACTTAAATGTTGGTTCAATTGAGGTGATTTACTTTTCAGATAAATTCTTGATCTTCCAAAACAATTTTGATTCCACTAGAATACTTCTGATTTCACCCATACAAACTTGATTATACATACGCTATTTTAATTATGATCATATAATTCACAGTGCTGTGCAATAACCTCGATGAGATTGAAATAATTAAAATTTACAATGCAATTTCATAGTATTTACTGAACGATTTCAAATTCACCTGAGATTATTTTAATTATGCAAAATTAACTCCCAAAAAGCGAGAAAAATATAATTTATGATTATCCCACGACAATTTTGGTTTTACTGATCATTTTAACTTATCTTCGATGGTTTAGCTTGTGCTGGAAATTTTGGCTCATGTATGCCATTCATCAGCGATGTTGGTAACGATTTTCCCCAATGATCTCTACAGTTCTACGAATGTAACCTGAAATAACAGCCTCGAACTATGCGAATTTTGTGTGTGTATATATTTGTGGTCCGAACACCCGACGCTGCCATACTCTGTCCCTGCGATTTAGCAAACTTTCATTGGATGGGAAACTAAACATCCAGAAGGAGATTAATATCTGACATCAGTGGGAGCTTTGCGCCATAATTATTATGAAGCGCAAATTATTCAAGAAACTGTTATTTTAACCTATTAATTAATGCGATTAAGTGACTGATGAAAGTTTTCATTTTATCAGTGATTCATCATTTCTGCTGATTACTTTTACTCAAGGTGGTTATTGCTTCGTGCAATTATGTTAAGCGACTGCAGTGAAGTATTACCCTGGCGATCAATTTGTGGACTAAGGTGAGCGCTTCGTATTTTATGATTATCATCCATCTAATTACTGCCTCATCCTACCATCGATGTTTATTGAGATTTATTTATGGTATATTTTTCCCTCCATGATTGCTTTTCAGAGCAATTATTCGAGAAAGAATAAATATCAGGCATTTGCTTTTTGGAAGCTGCAGTTTTGGCGATGAATCGTTTGTCACAAGCGAGTGATTCTGAGAATGATCACAAGCATATGATTCTGGGGATGATCACAAGCGCGGGATTCTGATGATGATCATAAGCATGTGATTCTGAGGATGATCACAAGCACTAAGTCACTACGTATAAATCTTGCAGGGATCATCCAAGAATCTTACCTGATAGTGACGAGATTCTCCGAGCTGCGGTAGAATCATCAGCTCATTAATGAATTATTGCACAATCAAATTCACTCAACACATCTTCAGTTTCCTATCATTCACAGAGTAATTAAGATACTTCTTTCTGCGTTCCTCAAAAGTGTAAATTACCGCCACTCGTTCGCTGCTAAAACGAACCACAGAGCGTAGCTCCATAGCGTGAACGACACAACATTTATTTTACATAAAATGAATGAAAACATTCGTTAGCAAGGCTCAACAGCAACGAACTGGGAACGTGTTCAGTGATTCAAAGTATCCAAACGATCATCCACAATTTTGATTCTTTACATTTTGTACTATTTTAATTGTGCCTTTTTGTTTTATGGCTGTCATAGGTTTTAGAATCCTACATTCAGTGATTTAATGTTCTACGGTAGTTTATTTCTTACAAAATGAGAAGCCTGGAAGAGAAGTAAGGAATTCATCGGCTGATGTCAGCCCTTTTCAAAACAGTGGAAACATTGAACAAGGTCCCATTGTCGATATTACAATCTATGTTGCGAGGATTTTTTTCTCACCCTCAACTTTCTGTCAGTTTCGGAAAGTTTTGTTTCTGTTCCATGTTTGTTTCAATACCAAATTGGTTTTATTTATGTTTGTTTCATTTCTAGGCTGGGTCTCATTGCCATGTTTGCTTCAATGCCAAATTGGTTTTATTTCCATGTTTGTTTCAATTCTATGCCAGGTTTCATTGCTCTGTTTATTTCATTGTCAAATTTGTTTCATATTCATGTTTGATTCAATTCTATGTCGGTTTATCTTTCCCATTTGTTCTCCGTTTTGTTCGTGTTTAGTGCTGATAGAAATAGTCTATCACGTCCACGCGGAGCTCAGCGTCTGAGCTTCACTGCTGTTTCACTGATTGACGTGCATGAAATAGGATAAATCTAGGCAGTCTATGTAAATGAAACGTTATCGAGAGACATGAAAATATGTAGGCGCAGACGCAAAAGGTAAACACTAATGTCCGTGAATCACAACTAAATAAATCTTCAGCTCTGAAAAATATCTTCTACGACAAAAAAACCTCAGTCGTGATAAAAGTTTAGGCAACTACATTCTCATGGGAGGTAATCCTTCCATGAGAGTAAAAACAGGTAAGCTTTTCTTGAAAACAGGTAATCTTTTTCCAACAGGGCTGCAGTAATATTTCACCTTGCTTTATTATTAAAAAATTTGAATTCTAAACAAAATCTATTCTCATTTACTTCTGAATGCTGTAACTATTTTTAAAAATCATTGAACTTCAAAAAAAGATCTAAATTATCCTTAACATTTACCTCCCTCTTAATATTTAATTCCAGAGAAACAATAAACTGTAGAATTGCTTTTAACTTCAAATTAACTATTACATTTTCAATTTTATTTCACTGCCAAACAGTATTCAGCTTTGCAAAACATTTTACGTCAGAAAAACATACAGAACACCAACATATATTATTGGAATATGTTTCGATTACTTTTATATTATTATGGGATATATTATACATATATTACTATTGGATTACATATTACACTATCCAATATCAGTATTAATTTTATCTAAGGCCCGGCATCAATTGTCTTATGATGATACAAATTTTCTGACACCAAGAATTAAGTGTCTAACTCCAGCCATCGATTGTCTGACTTCATACAAATTATTGGAATTTTCAAGACATAAAACTTTGGAATAAGATTTACCTTCCGAATAACATTAGACAACAAACCACGTTAATTACTACTTACCGCTGAAAATATAAACTTCTGGAAAATTCACACCATCTAAAGATCCAACTTTTAAATGGTACCCATTTTCGAAAAAAAACATCTAGAATAATAACAACCCCCGAATAATTTTAATTTGGGGTAAAAGTTTCCAATTTTTCCTGCGCCAATGAGCTTGCATTGGTCATCAAACGGCAATTTGGGCAGGGGGCGCCTTTGCTGCATCGCATTAATATTTCGAATGCAGAGCGGAGGTGGAAATTGGCGTAATCAGCTGTCGATTGAATCGTGTTAAGCATTTGAATGCAGTGCAATCTTTAAACAAAATTCAAAATGGCCTGCATTCCAGTTATAGATGTCAATGCCTCATTAGAGAATATGTGACGCGAATTCGTCCATTTAATTAAAAAGTACTTGTTTTCAATAGATAATTAATGAACTCATTATTTTTATTAGAACTCAGACTATATTCTCTCTAGTGTGGTTCAGCATCGGTGGAATGCAGGTCCGCGAAACACATGAATCGTCTGTCTGATGTCAGCATCAAAGCATCAATTATCTGACGCCATGCGTCAATTATATAAATAAAACTATGACTTACAGTATTAGGTACCAAGCGTCAATTATCCAATATCAGTATTAATTTTATCAAAGGCCAGGAATCAATTTTCTTATGATATATATTTTCTGACGCCAAAAATCTATTGTCTGACTCCAGTCATCAATTGTTTGACTCCAGTCATCAATTGTTTGACTCCAGTCATCAATTGTTTGACTCCAGTCATCAATTGTTTGACTCCAGTCATCAATTGTTTGACTCCAGTCATCAATTGTTTGACTCCAGTCATCAATTGTTTGACTCCAGTCATCAATTTTCTGACTCCAGTCATCAATTTTCTGACACCAGTCATCAATTATCTGACTCCAGTCATCAATTGTTTGACTCCAGTCATCAATTGTTTGACTCCAGTCATCAATTGTTTGACTCCAGTCATCAATTGTTTGACTCCAGTCATCAATTTTCTGACTCCAGTCATCAATTTTCTGACTCCAGTCATCAATTTTCTGACACCAGTCATCAATTATCTGACTCCAGTCATCAATTGTTTGACTCCAGTCATCAATTGTTTGACTCCAGTCATCAATTGTTTGACTCCAGTCATCAATTTTCTGACTCCAGTCATCAATTTTCTGACACCAGTCATCAATTATCTGACTCCAGTCATCAATTGTTTGACTCCAGTCATCAATTGTTTGACTCCAGTCATCAATTGTTTGACTCCAGTCATCAATTGTTTGACTCCAGTCATCAATTTTCTGTCACCAGTCATCAATTATCTGACTCCAGTCATTAATTGTTTGACTCCAGTCATCAATTGTTTGACTCCAGTCATCAATTGTTTGACTCCAGTCATCAATTTTCTGACACCAGTCATCAATTATCTGACTCCAGTCATCAATTGTTTGACTCCAGTCATCAATTGTTTGACTCCAGTCATCAATTGTTTGACTCCAGTCATCAACTGTTTGACTCCAGTCTTCAATTTTCTGACACCAGTCATCAATTATCTGACTCCAGTCATCAATTGTTTGACTCCAGTCATCAATTTTCTGACACCAGTCATCAATTATCTGACTCCAGTCATCAATTGTTTGACTCCAGTCATCAATTTTCTGACACCAGTCATCAATTATCTGACTTCAGTCATCAATTGTTTGACTCCAGTCATCAATTGTTTGACTCCAGTCATCAATTTTCTGACTCCAGTCATCAATTGTTTGTCTCCAGTCATCAATTGTTTGACTCCAGTCATCAATTGTTTGACTCCAGTCATCAATTGTTTGACTCCAATCATCAATTGTTTGACTCCAGTTATCAATTGTTTGACTCCAGTTATCAATTGTTTGACTCCAGTCATCAATTGTTTGACTCCAGTCATCAATTATCTTACTCCAGTCGTCAATTATCAGACTCCAAGCATCGCTTTTCTCATGCAAATCATCAATGGATGATCTCCATGAGGGAAGGAGTGACTCTCCTCCGGAAGTTTGCAATCACTTGCACGAATAGAAAAGTATCCCTATTGAGTTCATTATTTCCCCCGCCATCCAGTGCTCTGGAGTAACTCGTGTTGTATTTCATAGTTTGCTCAGCGGTATTCTCTTTGTACACTTATCATTTGGAAAAATTGCGAATAACTTCTGATATTCATTTGCAGAAGGTCGCCTTGTTCGTTCAAAGCTCATGTGTAACCTGTGAATTATTGGATTACGTATTCAAGTAGCGTGGCTGTCCAAATGATCCTTTTCAAAAGTCATTATGATATTTTTTAATTTTCCTTAAGCCGTACACGTCCACTGATGGCTTTTGTTGTGATTTAGACCACCTTCTTTACACGGACCGATGCTGTAAAATGATATTATTTTTTGTATGTCATCACACACAAAATTTGGCATGGCACAACGGGACTTGTTCTTATACACAACACAAATTTGATTTCCCAAAGGCCACAGGTGCTCTCACGGACTTGACTTATAGTTTACACCCACCTCTGAGCACTTTCATTTAAAGGAAAAGCTCGTGAAGCGCTTCGAAACTATCACTTGGTGCTACTTAGCATTCCTGGTCGGGACAATGGTCATGAGACGAGGGGCGATTGAGCCACGAGATCCATTCTTGCACGAACTGATCCTTTCTTACGGCGAGGACAACGCAATTATCCCCGAAAAACTTTAGTATTTCTTCAGTGCTCGAGGAAGAGTTTTTGATTTAGTTGTCTTGGTCGAGGAAGTTCAGTTGCTGAGTTTTATATCACGTTGCTTTTTTGCGACCTCCGGATAAACTTGAGATACAGGCCGAATTACGTCTACAGTTTGCTAGCATTTGCTGGCAAGTCTGTTGAACAGATCTCTGAACGTACTGGCTCCTTAGTTTACTTCTCATCGAAACTGCTGTACTGGATCATATTTTTCAGAAAGACACAAGAGCAGATGCTGAAACTATCATCCTTAAAATCTAAGCGTTGCTTAGTTATCGTCATGATTTGAATTATTAAATTCATCAGAAAATTCATTTCAAAGCAGTTAGCCTAAATTGACGTTGTCATGAATGCGTGTATTTCAAGTAAGTAAGACGTGCGATCAGTAGAGGCCAACCCTAGCTACACCGAGTCAAAAGTACTGTTAAGCTTTTTGGAATCATCGAAGTGAGCACGCGAGAGTTATCAGGTAGATTGAAAATTTTGATAAAAGACATTATTACTCTCTCAAGTACACAGGCCAGCGCTCTGGACAGACCAGCGGACTGGGCTGACCAGTTGAGTGGATATACTAGCTCGCTGGACAGGCCAGTAGACTGGATAGACGAGCTTGCTGAACAGGCTTATTGACTGGCTAGACCAGTTCACTGGACAGGCCAGTAGACTGGATAGATGAGCTGGCTGAACAGGCTTGTTGACCGGCTAGACCAGTTCACTGGAAAGGCCAGTAGACTGGATAGACGAGCTGGCTGAACAGGCTTGTTGACTGGCTAGACCAGTTCACTGGAAAGGCCAGTAGACTGGATAGACGAGCTGGCTGAACAGGCTTGTTGACTGGCTAGACCAGCTCACTGGACAGGCCAGTAGACTGGATAGACGAGCTGGCTGGACAGGCTTGTTGACTGGCTAGACCAGCTCACTGGACAGGCCAGTAGACTGGATAGACGAGCTGGCTGAACAGGCTTGTTGACTGGCTAGACCAGCTCACTGGACAGGCCAGCAGACTGGATAGACGAGCTGGCTGAACAGGCTTGTTGACTGGCTAGACCAGCTCACTGGACAGGCCAGTAGACTGGATAGACGAGCTGGCTGAACAGGCTTGTTGACTGGCTAGACCAGCTCACTGGACAGGCCAGTAGACTGGATAGACGAGCTGGCTGAACAGGCTTGTTGACTGGCTAGACCAGCTCACTGGACAGGCCAGTAGACTGGATAGACGAGCTGGCTGGACAGGCTTGTTGACTGGCTAGACCAGCTCACTGGACAGGCCAGTAGACTGGATAGACGAGCTGGCTGGACAGGCTTGTTGACTGACTAGACCAGCTCACTGGACAGGCCAGTAGACTGGATAGACGAGCTGGCTGGACAGGCTTGTTGACTGGCTAGACCAGCTCACTGGACAGGCCAGCAGACTGGATAGACGAGCTGGCTGGACAGGCTTGTTGACTGGCTAGACCAGCTCACTGGACAGGCCAGCAGACTGGATAGACGAGCTGGCTGGACAGGCTTGTTGACTGGCTAGACCAGCTCACTGGACAGGCCAGTAGACTGGATAGACGAGCTGGCTGCAGAGAACAATTTGTTGGCTCACAAATTGCGCAGTTCGTCATGGCTTTGCGTGAGTGTATTTTACCCCGAATTACGACGCGGCCGTTGAATGTTGTGTCGCCTCGCTCATCTCATCACTAATGCTCGTCAGTTTGTGGCGGCCTTCACTTTTTGACATCTGTTGTTACATTGCAAACCTATTTTTCTTCAATGAACGCATGTAAGCGGAAAATGTGAGTAGATTATATAATTTCTTACGTGCGCTTTCTATACATATTGTTGAAACACTAATTCAAGCTCGAGTATAGTTGTGAGCGGATAATGCGTTTGAATTTTGTTATTTGTACACAAATGGTTGAAATGTTTCACATAATAGAAATATTGATTATAGGAAATTTCATTTCTTATTCAGGAGCAAAATTAACTGGCCTTTTCTTCGGTTGATTTATCTTAGCCAATATTTCTTTCCCTTCCAAAAAGTTAAAAATCACGTATCTTTGCTTTGTCAATATTTCAATATTGCAGCAGTTATTATTTCTGACATTGCGAACATTTCTTTCTTTTGCTTTCTCATTATAGCGAAAAATTTTCTCATGAATCAAGTAAAGCCAAATTTAATGCTAGGTCTCAGTTCGAAACTGTCCCCAAAGAATACATGGAAAATTTGCATTCCATGCTGCAAATACAAGCACCGTAGCGAAACCTTCAAATGATGTAACGAAACCTACATTTCAAAAACTTCAAACTCAAATTCTAAAACTTCATCCCAAGCGAACTTTAAATTGCAGTTCTAGAGAGCCGTCATCAAACCTGACACGACTATTTTACTGGCAGCGACGCTCACCGGCCCGAGCTGTGTGTTGCCTCACGGCTTGTTGCTCAAGAATCGCGTCCGCTTCGACTCCAGTCGCAAGAATCGTGTCCGCATCGACGCCAGTCGCTAGAATCGTGTCTGCATCGACGCCAGTCGCTAGAATCGTGTCTGCATCGACGCCAGTCGCAAGAATCGTGTCCGTTTCGACTCCAGTCACAAGAATTGTGTCCGCATCGACGCCAGTCGCTAGAATCGTATCTGCATCGACGCCAGTCGCAAGAATTGTGTCCGTTTCGACTCCAGTCGCTAGAATCGTGTCCGCATTGACGCCAGTCGCTAGAATCGTGTCCCCATCGACGCCAGTAGAGAGAATCGTGTCCGTTTCGACTCCAGTCACAAGAATCGTGTCCGTTTTGACTTCAGTCACAAGAATCGTGTCCGGTTCGACTCCAGTGAGGCCTGAGTTTGCACAAGGCAGCAGAACGGCCTCCGTGGTCGGAAGGGAGCGATTTGTTGAACTCGACAGCGATAGATAACAATTGACAATCAATCCGTTCTGCGTGACATGGAATTCTAATGCCTTCTCGCTCGTTTGATGAATGTGGAGCGCAAGTATCGAATGTTTGCTCGCAACCATTGCCGTGAACGTCTGTTTGTCCTTCCCTAGTCAGCCGTTCTGTTCCATGTTCGACCGGCGCGCTCGAGGGGAAGATGTATGGAAATGTAGCATTGGTGTTTGTGATCTTTTCCCTCCATTTGCAACCATGCTGTTTTGATCAATTTTCTCGGGACGCTTGCAAGCTTCGTAATTAAGAGGATTGGGCTTCTGTCGGAGGGATATCTATGCAGCTCTATATCTTTTTGAGTTGATGCTTATATGCTAATTATTATTATTATCGTTTTTTCAAAGGATACGAAGTATCCGGAACAATCAGCAGATTTTCTCCCAAAATGTGAGAAGTAAATTATCAACTGTGAAATTTCAGTCGCACATACTGCATTTTAGCAACCAATGCGAGATATTGATGTGAGGAAGAT
Source organism: Morinoia aosen (assembly GCA_030386875.1). Taxonomy (NCBI): domain Eukaryota; kingdom Metazoa; phylum Arthropoda; class Malacostraca; order Amphipoda; family Talitridae; genus Morinoia; species Morinoia aosen. Next base: position 11,719,731 of record CM059556.1, read on the forward strand.
TTGCCCGAACCATGTTAAATTACTGAAAACATTTGCAGCTCAATTCCTTTTCGCCTGAAAAATTTCTTAAGCTTTTGAATGCTGCCTAACGCAGGAACGTTATAGTGATCAGAGTAACCTATTTGTTAGCAATGTAAGCGGTGAGAAAAATAACAAAGCAGGAAATTGCACCAGAAGTCAGCTGCGCGCTACACCGATGTATTTGCAGCCGTAAATTTAGATCATTGCATTTTAAATACTTTTGTAGCGTTATCACAATAAGTTATTAATCTTCCAAGAATTAAACGATTGATCACACACTGCTGCTTCGGGCGTTTTTCATAAGCGTGTAATGTCAGGGTAATTATGAAAAAACGAATTAGTGCTTTTGTTTACTAAGTAAATTGCTAAAATAATCCGAACGTAGGTATTTTGTTGTTTTTCTGTCCGGAAAGACGCAGGAAAAAGTACTCATGTAATATTTCAAAGTACGGCTTCACTGCAAATAAAGATTTCATATTTACTCCTGAATTTTTGCCTTGCGGCTTTGCAGGAATAAGCCAAAAATAATCTTGTCTAATTGAAGTATAATTGAACTGTGAAGCCTCATGATATCCTTCATTTCACTGAAATGACAGATTAGAATTTTATCTAGAATACATATATTATCTAGAATACTTTCTTGCTAGATTATTATAATTTTCTTTACAATATTACCTTGTGTAAATGCCGTAATCGCTCAACCGACTCGAGCTTCAGAATTGTGCTAGCCAGCCCTTTGTCGTCTCCAGCAGGAGGTTAACACAAGCCTCCGTTGCAAGAACGAGCCATTTGCCTGGTGTTCATGCTATGCATTAACTCGTTGATTACGTTTGCGCTGTGACTAGATTAGTTAGGTTAGGCTTCAAGTAGCAGAGGTATTAGACTTGAAAAACAGCCTTTACTGCTCGATCACATTTAAATATTTTCTAAGAAGGAGGAAAAATATAAGTCTACTATTTTATTTTATCTCGTACGCAAAAATCAATTCTGAAAAATGGTATTGAAATGCTTCTAATTTATATCAGTACGAAAATGAACAATTTACGTTGTGGTAGACACTCGTATGTACCAATACGTAATGAACGTTAAGTACCAGTAAAGCATCAGTCTTTGTTAGACTGGTACTGTGATATGTGCTATACTGTGCTATAGTGTGCACGGTGTGTACGGTGTGTATAGTCTCTGATACACTACGGAATACAGTGTGTATTGTCTCTGCAACACTATGTGATACAGTGTGTATAGTCTCTGCTACACTGTGGGATAGTATGTATAGTCTCTGCTACACTGTAGGATATAGTGTGTATGGTCTGTGCCACACTGCGGGGTACAGTGTGATGCAGTGTGCCTAGCCTGTGCTACACTGCGGGATACAGTGTGATGCAGAGAGCCGCTACAGCACCACACCCAAGACGCACCACACAGCACGGCCCGCTGGGGCACTTCGTTATCCTCAAGCATCAGCGCCGAGTGGCCTCGGGGCTCTCGATAGCTCACTGGCTCCTCGAACGCGGAATCAAAGCTCCTAGTCTGATGCAGTGTAAGCACAAACAACGCTATTTCTTCGTATTCGATCTAAACCGTTCATGATTCACTATGTCGATGTGCCGTTCTTGGTTATTGTCAGAGGCGTCGTTGCCTTTTATTTCCCAAGCAGGCATGCAATGGCTTAATTACATTTTCCATTGACACTATGAATTTTTTTGATTTGCAGACGTGAAATCTCGGCAATCGAAATCAAAATTGCGCCAAGCAGCTCCAGCAAAAGAGAAGGTGCGGAGAGAATCTACAGATTCCGTGGCTGATATGGGGCACGTCAATGATTTGTAATGTAGACCTAATTTTTCATCTTCAAATAAAAATAAATTCGCGAAAGTTTACTGGTGGACATCCGATGGTTGATCCATTCTTCCATCATAGATTGCACTGGGCCATATTCTGTAGTTGTGTTATCATATTTTGTTCATTTAATACATAATCAATGGCAGTTAATATGGATTATTGTTTTGTTTTAGTTCCTCGTAAAAATTTTGACTATTCAGTCAACGTATCAAAAAATCTAACATGTCTGGAGTATGACTTGGTTTCTTGAGAGCATATCGTTACACGATCTAGCAGACGCGGTCAAACACCACCTTGATGCCATCTGATCACATCCCACCATGCACAGCACACTTGATTTCAGGGAAAATCACCTCTGTGCCTTTCCTTGATGCAAAGTATCAGCGTTTTTAATCAGTGAAATTGTACTTGTACTGAAAAAGTATACAAATGATTTGAAACTAGTTATCACAGAGGTTTGGTCTAACAAGTCAATTTTTACTGGCTTGCTGTAACTCAAGAGCTTCTTTCCACTTGTGATGCGAGTTGTTACACCTGTGACTCTCGGCGAAGAGAAGGACCCGCTCCTTTGCTTGAAAATCAAAAATCTCATTAAACGCAGAGTCGATTGGTATGCGAAGCCATGAGTCAATTGGTGAACATCAGTCAGCATAATAATGTTCCTCGTATTTCTTGTACGCTTAAAATGAAATGACACCACATGAAACCAAACCTTTTGAGTCAATTAATGTGATAAAAAAAGTGATACTCTAAAATTTGAGCAATGTTGACTGGTTCCCTCAGATTAGCTTGTCTTATAAAGCATCTCTCATTGGGATGGTTGAAGTTGGCAAAAACGCTATCAGATATCTAAAAACTTATTTCTTGCAGGGTGCAAATCCTGGTTCGAATTTGTGCAACGAAAAGAATACTTCCGCCTACGATAACTATAAATTACCTGCAATATCGAGTTCCTAAACCCCAGAACAACGAACCCAAGAATATAGGAGCAGATTTTGGGAGGAAGAAGCTCCACGCCTTGTCGAGCAACGTCTCCTCGTCTGTCGCCGTGAGTCAAGGAATATCAAAGTACGATTTTGTGAGAGCGAGCTCGAGGAGATTGACTTGCAGCGGTCCGGCACTATTGGATACAGAAGCCATCTCTTGGCAATCTGCAGCGCAGCGATCGGAAGCTGCATCAGATTGCTGGAGGGCGGCCGATCTAATGGTCATCCTATGAAATCATGATGAATTCCAGAGGCCACCGCGACAGCCCGTGCTCTCTGGGTGCACCTTGCAGAGACCGACTCTCTGCTGCGATCCGTCAGTTAAAATTGAGCAGGAGGGATCGGGTCCAACTTGGTCAACTTCGGGTTAAATCTGGGTGTATTTGGAAATCTTTCCAGAACGAGCATTTTGCCTGAAGTTTGTAATAACGGAAACTTTTGACAGCTATTAGAAAACAAAATTGAGCGTCTACTGTAATATGGAACATTGTGCGGAATATGTAAATGTGATTCATTTAAAATACTTAATGCGTTCTCAGCTCACAAGAGGTGACAGAACACCAATAAAATGTATTTTTACAAATTATGGTATTGAGAAAGTAAAAAAAGGGAAAAATGCGTTTAATTTAAATTCGTTGCTCGCTAGAGCTGACGGAAATTTGACAAAAAGATATTCTTTCTCATGATAGTAACGAGAAAGCAAACGAAAGGAAATGAAAGATAATTGTTCATAGTACTCGTTAGTATTCATTTATTAAATTTGAAAGTGGGCACAGAATTTGAGTTTTTGAGCCTCGTTAGTGGATTGACCAGAAATTTAAGTTCATAATTAATTCAGAAAAATAGATTGGGATCGAAAAATATATTAATTAAAATTAAAGTTCCGTTTCTAAACGTATCAACACTTATCCGAATCTAGAAAGAAAAATAGAAAGGTTCGAAAGAAAGAAAACATTCTATTTCTAGTAAAGATGATACAAAAACTATTATAGATTCTTCAAATGTCTTCACATAAAATTCCTTAGTTGGTATATACACACGGGTATCGTAGTAACCATGTCAATAATCGAAAAAAGAAGCTGCTTTCTAGAAGTTAACACAAGCTCACAGCTTAGCAAATTCGAGCGGAAAACATGTGATCCAGAAAAAGAACACACAAGAAATTGCAAAATGAACCAGTTCGTTTTCGAAATCTTTAAATAATGCACGCCTTCTTTCGAAGAAATATTTTACCTTTGCAAGGATTCGCTCAGTTAAGCATTGCAGGTTATTCTAGGATTTCAGGAAAAATCCTTTGGAACGTCAGGGAAAATATTTTAAAATCTCTTTTTAGTTAGATGAGGGTGAAAATTAAAGGATAATGTGAAAGAAGCAAAAAATGCTGATGTTATATTGTCTCGTGAGTTTTATTTGCACGAGATTGTTCGTATAACCTCTTCATGGAAACTACGAAACCATTTATAAATAATTATTCAAGTTTGTGCACTTTGCCAATGAAAACATCAGTTAGAAAAACTATGAATTTTGTATATTTTTGCTTCTATACCTTACTTCAGCAAGTTAAACGAAAGAAATAGGAAAGTTAGTGAATCAAACATAAATTTTTACAGATGTTACAACCAGGAAAAGATTTAACTTTCAACACAGGAAGGTTTCATCCAATAGTCACACAAGCTCCTCAATTCTTTTGATTTTTCCTATCAAATTAAAATTCAAAATATTAAAAGGTCCACGGGATTTAAAACTTACATTTCACTTATTCTCGACAATTTGTTTATTTTAATCTTTCTTTTCAGGTTGAGCCCGCAGTGCACGGAATGGAGATAGCACAAAGCTTGTCTCGTGGCGGAGATCATCTCAATAAAAGACCTCGGCGCAGAGCGGTCGTGGAAGCCCTTGAAGGAATCAGAAACTTTCCTTGGTTGTAAAACGACTTTGCGTAACCAAGGAAAATGAGCTTAGCATTTATTGACTTAACTTAGCCTGAGTCAAGGCGAGGCTTTTGTAGACTTTGAGGATACAAGTTCACTGCAGTTGGGTGCTTTGACCTGAACAACATCGGGCGGACCGGACCGTGAGCGGAAGGTGAAACAACAGGATATTGAATTTTGTTTCGCTCTCTTTTTGACATATTTTTGCATCGAAACTAGTCACAATCTACCCATCTCAAAACCATTGCACAAAACCGGAACAAATCACGAGTGTTTTGTTAGCAGAAGAGTCTTAAGCGTAGACACCAAACATGTCAGTTTTCAAAGAACTTGTCGTGGTATCCCTTTTCTATTCGTCAGAAAGATTGATTCTAATGCTCACAATCGCATGGAACATCAGTCGTTATCGGAACATTGTTTATTGAGAGCAGACTCAGATTTTCGTTCAGATGACTGAAAAATCGTGGTTTCATGGCAGTATTAGAAGGAAAGAACACTCACGAACATGACACCTCGCCCAGTTTATTCCATGAGGCGAGCTCTAAATTTTGGTTGGATGCTACCAGTAGCATTCGAATACTATGAGAAGGTATGCAACAGTGAAGCTCAAATGAGTGCATTTCACCAACATTTAAAATAAAGCATTTAGAGTACTTTGAAAAATTCAGTTGAATTGTACAATATTTGAGTCGTCAAAATGAGTCTGCTCAAATAAATTCATATGGATAAGAAACATGAATACGTTTGAGTGGCATGCACTGTTCTACACACAGCAACCAGTTTGTTTCAATTAAGAAAAAGCAAATTCAAAAACTTTGCTTAATATTTTAGGGCGTTGGTGATAAGAGCGTGTATTGGAGTTAACTAAACACGTCTGATCGTGAACAATTTCTGGAATTCTAAATCTTCGAAATGTATGAAACTTAATATTCAAAATCTGACAAACTGAGGCATACTGAAGCAACACGATAGGCAAAAATCGCAGTTACAAAAATGCCGTGAAGGTTTAAAAACACGGATTATTATGCAAATGAAAAAGGACATTATAAATAATTCGAATTAAGAATGTTTTAGATCAAGGTTCATCCATGACAGAGTTTTTAAGCATACATTGTACGTAAAATATTTTGACTGATCATTTGTGGTGAGAATTCGTTCATTTGCCGGCATTACCTGACAAAAGTAATGAACAGAAACTAAGAGTCGGAAGAATTTCTTAGCAACTTTCATTGTATGTATGTCCTTTGAATTTGGCTTAGATTTCAACTCGTAAATGTGCTATACTTCCAGAAAGTGAAAATAGGAATTTATGAATAAGGGTCAAAAATTTAACTTCGTAAACAGTATGATTCGCTACAAAACCCCGTTGTTGGTTTTTGTCAAATGTTACCCGATACCTAGACGGTAGGGAAACTTGAATTTAAGCCATTTTATGGTTCAAAATAAAGTATTATGCCTCACACGCTTGAAATTTTCACTCAGTATTCCCTGCCCTCTTTCCCTTCCCTTCTCTTACTTTTATTCGTTTCCCCTCATAAAGCCTTCCCTCATTCCCTTCCTTCCTTTTTCTCCCCCTCATAGAGCTTTCCCTCACTCACTTTCCATCCTTCTCTTCTCCTCCCCTTATAAAGCCTTACCTCATTCCCTTCCTTCCTTCCTTTTTCTTCCTCTCATATAGCCCTCCCTCATTCACTTCACTTCCTTCCCTTCTCCTCCCCTCATAGAGCCTCCCTCCTTCTCAATCATCTGAGAGCAGTCAAACTATGCGGGGTGTACTGTCAGAACACTTCACGTGAATGTTACAGAGCATGCTGATCGAAGTTATCGTACTGGTCAATATCAAAGGTTGTCCCAGTCTCAATTTAGTCTTAGACTGCATATGTAACGTACATGCAGTAAGTTATGAAAGAGGTGTGCAAGGAAATATTAGATTTGTGACCTAGGAAACAACGTTGATAAATTTGAAATGAAACCTATTGTTTGAGAATTTTTGCCTTCTGAGTCTTGAATTATCGTGAACATGTAAGTTGAAATCTATTTTAAATGCACCACGCTTGCCCTCTGGAAATCGGTGAACTGAAAAAGTCCTTTTTAGCCTCGGCATGCATTTATTGTTTTAATTTATTGCTGTTACCTCGACCTCCATGAGAATAACGACCTTCATAGGAGTATATTCTGATGAAATCCTTAGGCGATGCTTTTATTCGGTATTTTGACTAAGAAATGTAGAAACTGAACTTGAGATCGAAGCGTTCACACTCAGTGCCTATGAGCTACTCTTCACCTCAATCACTAATTAATACCGCACGGTAACTTTTCCAAGTCCTTTATAACCAATTAATAATGATAAAGGTAAGAAGAAGTAAGAGCGATTATATTAACTGGGATCAACAACAACGCCAGCACGTGTAAAGTATTCGAACTTCATTTTCTTTTCCTGTTGATGGAAGACTGCACGTCTAACTAACTCAATGTTGGGCTATGCGCCTAGTGCAAATATTGATGTTTTTCTCCCTGCTCCTGATGCTACACTTTAAAATTAATTTCGAATGAGAAAGACTTTTCTTTAGAGCACAATGGTTCATAACAAGATGGTAAACAAAATTCCCCACTGCGATGTCTCGGTTCTGGAAAAATGTTATGATATGCTTTCGTCAACGAGAAAAGTTTATATGAGTCGAATTATCCTAAGAAGCCAACAAATTGTCCATGTTGCCGTTCAATAACTTATTCTTCACAGAATATTTGTTCGTACAATTCGTAACATTTCAGCAGTCTAATTCGCGTCTACTTTTCTTATGCATATTTTTTGTTGAAACTGAAACTTGAAGTTTCCAAGCAATTCCCCAGGAATTTTATCAATGATTTTTTGTAAAATCCTGAGTTTAGCATTCAGCTCGGGACTTTGCGCATAATTCACGATAGAATCGAAAAGCTTCAAGGTATTTTCCCGTTTACGCTTCATTCTAAATGTAATCAATGTTTCAAGTAGCTCTCCGTTTTACTCATTTCTCTCAGCAAAATCAGCTCACAGCAATTGTCCGTTTTACCTTAGGCTCTCACCTAAACAACTTACCGGCAATTGCCCGCTTCACCCATGGCCCTGAGCAGAACCAACTTCCCGGCCAATCCTCGTTTTATCGATGACTCTCAGTAGAAGTAACTTACAGGCAATTTCAACCAAGATCTCCACTAGAACTTTTGAGCTTCTGGCAGTTTCGGATCTGCGGATGTGCGCCGGTCTGAGAAGCCCCGGAGGACCTAAAAACACTCCGGAAGAACCGAAGCCAAGCTTTTATTTGCGTGCTTGTTTATATTTCATTTAATTCCCCTCACGCGACGGCATTCCAAACACGTAGCAGAATGTCCACAGAAGCTCACAAATTTTTCTCGGAGTAGTTCATTAATTCTATTTCTTTTTGTTTGTGGGGCAAGTAAACAGTGGGGTAAGTGAAGGGGCTGCGCTCATAAAAAGTCTAGGCTTGTAAGGGCGGGGTCAGAATTGGTCTACCGCTTCGGCTGGTTAACTTCATCGGAAACTTTTCAAAAACTGAAACCTCTGTATACTTCTTGTGAATACACAAAGTCTGCGAAGCAATTTAAGCATGTACGGCGGTTTCAGAGTGATTCAAGACAGTGTGTGGAGAATATTAATTTGGAACTTCTCGGATAAAGTTTACGTTTAATACTCTCACAAAGGGATGCAAGTTTACAAAAGGGATGAAGTTCAAATAACATCACAGAATTCCTTGTTAGGGGATAACATCTCCGAATAGCTTCTGGAAAGATGCTAATAAAGAATGTCGTTGAAATACTGATGTTTCATAATTCTAAAATAGCCTCAGGCTCAACTTTTTGGTGTCCTGGAAATCACAAAATTCATTGAAGTTTTACAAAATGCGTTTTTAAAAATGTACCCTAATGGGCTGCGGACAACCAAGTGAATTTTTTACGGAGCTTTTTAATCCGACTTATTTTATAATGACCGAAGTTTTGCCATTTTGAGTTTTGTTCAACACTTTGGCTACTTAGGCTGAGTTAGTAAGACGAGACGAATTTCTTTGTTTACTCGAACAAAGTTTGTGCAGCAAAAGAAATATTTCATAGAAAGAATAAAAATAATCTAATCTATTCCATCGCAATCATCAGACTAATTTTAAGGTGATACTGAGAATTACAAAAAATCAGCAAGAAACTAACTATAACACTAGTCTTAAAGTTGCAGGCAGAGGCATAGCCGAAAGAACAGGAGAGTATAGTCAGAGGGACAGGCGGAAGTTCAGGAGAGTACAGTCAGAGGGACAGGCGAATGTACAGGAGAGTACAGTCAGAGGCACAGGCGAAATTTAAAAAAACATAATTTAAAGTAAACTTAATCGAATATTGTAATGGCTCAAACTAAAATATAAGAATCACGCAAAAACATTAAAAGAATATTTTTCCATACATTAGAAGAACAATTTCGATGAAGCGGCTACATATTCATGTTTTTCGGTAACTGTGTTATAACTCGGTAACTCGATTGACCAAAGTCTTTTTACGAGAAGACGGCAGATACGTTCAGTAGCTACAGAAAATAGAAAATGATATATTCAGAGAATTAATGTCATTTTAGTGTGGAATAACCTAATTCAAAAACTCTGGTATCCGAACGCTAAATTTCGTGACATTCGTAAGTCTAAGAATCTTAAATTATTGTGCTAGTTTGGTCTTAGTATGAACTGCAAGGGCGTATTTATTACTCACGATAGAAAACAATGGCACAATTTCAAATAGTGAAAGATTTTATTTTAACTTTTTTATAATTTTGTCCTAAATTTCCTCATAACCCTTCTCACTACATCCCACGGACATGAAAGTCAAACGCATAAATGTGTGAACGAGCTATCAGATTTTCAAAAATGTTAATCATTAATGCTAGAGTATCGGTAAGCATCTGTGATTAAGGTAATTATTGTAATTCGTCACTATTGGGAAGTGCGTATAATAATGACAGCTTATACAGAAGTAGGGTTTAAACCACGATAGATGGAGAATGAAAGGTGTAAAAAAGTGTATCGGCTAGGGTGAATAGATTTGGGTAACGATGTTGAAGCTACTGATATTTAACTGTTCTGGCGAAGTCAAAATCGAATTTCAGTGGTTTAAGTCAATGGTGATTTAATGTACATATTACGACTGGAGCTTCAAATCAAAAGCTGATTACCAGTGAAAAGACTTCAAGCTCAAAACTTGTGTACAAACGTTTAGCTATAATTGAGTTGAAGGCTATGTCATGCTCAAAATCTGGAGGAGGAAGAATGCTATGCGGGCCGAAGTGTCACTCTTGACCGTGTTCTGCAGTGTTTGATGAACAGCAATAGCAGCCGATGATCAAGACTGCATCCTCTAAACATTGGAGAACAGGTGGTAGTAGATGAGAAGCTCTGTGATGACTAACGCTTTGACCGCTATGTGAGCCGCCGGTGGTCACGGAGGGGATTTTTATAACGCTACTGACCGACCAGTGGTCACAAACTCAATTTTCATAAATACTGAATCAAAGCTAAATGAAGGCAAGATCCAGTTATTGTTTGATATTTTCAAAACTGCCTACTACAATTGACTTTCAATTTGGCTTAAATATTGAACTTCAGTTTAACCTATGGCGTTCAAGATATTAAGGGGCCATTCTCATAGCATTCTGTTTCACCTAGTGCTATTTTAATGGGCTGAATACGCTCTTTTGCCAAGCAATTAAATATTTCACGATGATAATGAGCTATTAAGTGATATTTAAAAGTAAGACCTGCCTTTGGAGAAGCTTCAATATCTACCAAGTAGCAGCACGTGCCAGGACATTTACTAAATTCAAACGCAAGAAAAATTTCTACGGTGTATTGAGGTACAGACTGAGACGAAAATTTTAACATCAGTCAAAGCGGAATCAACATGCTTTTGTTCCAGCAGAAGATTTTGGCCATTAATACATTCAAAAAGTATTTCAACTTAGGTAGATTGACGGTGCTACAAGACTATGTGCAGCAGCAAATTGACAAGTTTGTGCCATGTGATGAAGTGATTTCGTGAGATCAGGGCCATCAACTGATTTTCAGAACGCTGATTCGAAAATGAGGATTAAATTTCTTTTCCTCCTCAATTTTCTGACCGTCATATTGTTTCCCTTGAGCCGTGTTTCAATATCCAGTCGCAAATTTGCACAATGGGCAGTGCGAAGTGGCCGGCGTACCGCGTACTGGAGGCAGCAAAACAGTCGCTGTTGACATGTCCTTCAGATCAAGGAGATGTGGAGGCCTGACGAGGAGGACCTCCATCCAGACTGTCAAGACCCTGCTTATGGCCAAGTGGCATGCAGAACGTGCGTAGAATCTGAACCTGAACGACGGTAGGTGTGTTTTGGTTCTATTCTTGCGCATTTAAGGCAATAACTCTCAATAACTGATCGAATAAATGTTGAGGATTATGAACAAAGCGTAATTCTGGCTGCCGATATTGACGGCAAGTCTAGAATTTATATCATTTTGATTATATTTCGGGTTGGCCTGAAAAGCTCGAACTGTGCTATTGATTGGCAAAAACTCGGTAATTTATACAATTAACTTTTCACTGGGCCTATTATCGCTGTTCAACAAATTTTAACTTATTTTTTACCGAAATGAAAGTAGCCGCCTTTAATAAATTTTGGTTCGCTGATCACGAAAATCATTAATAAAATTCTCTCCTGGCCTAGTGTTTTGAAAAACTTCACTTTTTACACTTTGTTTACAACGCTATGAGACGTTATAATTACGAAAGGTCAAGTATACGAGACAGACGAAAAAGTAAAGACACAAAAATACATAGACTTATCGCCGTTCGTCTCATAAATCACGTGATCCCGCTGTAAAAAGCTGATCCTGGCGCAAACGGCCTCAGTCTTGTACATACTAGACAGCGGATGATTTAGTCTCTCCGTGTATTTCGTTACTTCATTGACTGCTTTGATTAACAGCGACTTTCTGTAAAAGTGACTTAGGACATTGTGCATAAATTTTGCTGTCTACTAAGTGCGCAGCAATACTTTCTCCTGTGTTAATTCATAGGACAATTTTTGCTACGTCTGCGCTAGTGTGATTTGTGATTCCAGTAAGCGGCCATTGAATGCTGCAGTTAAAGAGGCACATGGACCATATTTTGAGAGTCGTGTAGCAGACCAGAAGAAGAATTGGGCTCCCTACGTTTGTTGTATGAAGTGTTCATCAACCCTAAATGCTTGAATGCATATAAAAGTTTCCATGCGTTTTGGTGTAGCCGCCATTTGGCGTGAACCAATAAACCTGTTACATATGCTGTCCAGGTAAAGAAAGGTATCCATTGTGTCAACGCCTTTTGAATCGTATAATTTACTAACAATATAAGTGGTTAGTACGTTGTGCTAGGCTTACAAGATGGGTACCTAAAGTATATGTGAGTGGGATAGCCGCGCGAGGCATCCCCATTACGAACAGAAGGAATGGCCTGTACGAACAGCTCTGATGCCTGGCTCTAAAGACGTTTCATATTTATCTTTAGTGAATCTAAACAGTATTGTGCTACAACCGTTGCACATAAAACTTGGATTTATGAAGTAGTTTGAAAAGGCCCTGAACAAAAATAACCACGCATTTGAACACTTATGCAAAAAGTTTATACGCCTGAGCACGGTAAATGTTGACTAACAGTTTGAATAAATTCTCAATCCTAATGAACCATATGTCAGTCAATGTTTCCGGAATGTTAGTACACAATTATTGTTCAACTTTTGCGCTGAAAATTTCATTGTCCTAGTGGGAGAACATATATTTGTTTATGAAAGAATTGGAAGCAAAGCGTCACTACACTGCACTTCATACATTCACGCATTGATGTTTTCGAAGCGAATTGCGGGCGTTTCAGTGACGAACAAGAAGAACAAGTCCATCAGGATATTTCAGCAGTGGATCAGCGTTAGAAAAGAAAGTGGTCAGTGTCCATGCTGGCAGATTTTTTGATGGATGATCCCCAAAGATGCTCCGGACGTCCACCACAAAGGACAGGCCAAAAGTAGACGTGTATGAAAGATACAGTCTGTTGACTGCTATTCGTAATTTCTATTCCCATAGCGTTATTTGTTAAATGCAAATAATGAAAGAACTAGAAAATCTACGTTCATGTTAAGTGACACGAAATTAATGAAGCACGGGTATTCATTGTTTTTCATTGTTATTAGAGGGAAGAATGAATCAGTGATATGTTTATCGCTATTCAAAGCGACTACCTGGTTCTATAACCTGTGTACTTGAAAAATAACGGAAAAGTTCACGGACCTTTGACGGAAGAATTGAAGAAAACGAGTTCTGACATCGTACCTATTAATTGGGCGTAAATCTCAAGTAGATAGATGGAAAACGAAACACACTTCAAGTGTATAAATTATTCTATTCACTGTAAACTATTTTAAGCGCTCTGCTACTTGGACGAAAAAGAGAAGCTTGCTTTCTAACATCAGAACAGTCTGCTGCTTAAAAAAACTCGACCTGCACCAGAGACAGCAAAAGCTTTAGAACGTTCTTACAACATCACGCGCGGGGAAAATTCATCTCATTCTGCAAGCACAATCGAGTCTGCAAGCACAATCGAGAAGAGATGTTTTACAGCCAAAAGAAGTATTTTCGAATAAACTCACACCACCTCAAGCCTTTCACTACAACAAAACTTATAAAAATGTATTTTACTCACGGTGATTTTGTTGGCATCCCTGGTGCTGATGCCCTGGCTCTTGCCGGCGCGCTGCAGCTGCTCGGGGTAGGTGATTTGGTACTCGAGCGAGTCGAGCCGCTCTGCGATGTGTCTGTTCTCGGGGGCGTGCAGCAGCCGCAGCACGTCGCCTGCAACAGCCGACCCGCATTGGTTGGGTGTGCCTTTCTTTGTGTGCACCATTGTTTGTGTGTGTCATGAGTGTTTGTGTGGTGCGATTGTTTGTGGGTACCATTGTTTACGTGTACTATTGTTTGTGTGCACCATTGTTTATGTGTGTGAGTGTTTGTGTGGTGCGATTGTTTGTGAGTATTATTGTTTATGTGCACCATTGTTTATGTGTACTATTGTTTATGTGTACGATTGTTTATGTGTACTATTGTTTATGTGTGCGATTGTTTATGCACACAGGGATTGTTTATATGTACATACGACTGTTTGTGAGTATCATTGTTTAAGTGTACAATTGTTAATGGACACGATTGTTATGTGTACACTTTATGTTTACGATTGTTTGTGTGCACCATTGCCTATGTATACGACTATTTGTGACAACAATTGTGCATGTGTGCAGCAATCGTTTATGAGGAATAGTTTTGCTTGCTAAAGTCGTTCTGCTTACATAACTTAGCTCAATTGAGGACAAATTAGTCGCTTTAAGAACAAAGTAGTCGCTTTAAGAACAAATTAGTCGCTTTAAGAACAAAGTAGTTGCTTTGAGAACAAAGAAGTCGTTTTAAGAACAAATTAGTCGCTTTAAGAACAAAGCAGTCGCTTTGAGAACAAAGTAGTCGCTTTAAGAACAAAGTAGTCGTTTTAAGAACATAGTAGTCGCTATAAAGGCTCGCTATTTACCGAGAGATGAGTAAGGTGTCTGGGTGTTGAGTATCTCAGATGAGTTGAGTGAAACCGTCAAATGTTACAAAAGGCCTAAAGAATGATATCTTAGACCGCAAGACTACCAACAATTTAGAACAATGTCAATTAATGCTAATAACTTCATTTAATGAGTTTCTCACGAGCTCATCTTTGCGTTACAAGTGGCGCATTTTATATGTTCATGTAGTATATTCATTTTATAACATTCATACAAATTACTTTAGTAAAATTTAGCTAAAATGGCTTTATCTGAACGACTGCCAGTCATAACTTGAGTGTGGTTCGTATTTTTAATAAAGTGCTTCTGGCACCTGGAGAACTGACTGCTCATTTCTAGGCTCAATTAGCATTTCTTAGCAAATATAAACTAGCCAAGAAACACGGCTCTATTTGTCGCTGTTTGTTTCATTTGAGGCTCGTCATAATAAGACGTCCTCTAGACGAATGAATTAGCCAGCTACTTAAGTTCCTTTGCTGTCGGATCTCGGAAATAACTGTAATGTTTTAACTCAGTAATGTTAAATTTGGATTTAATTATTTAAATAACTGGAATGATTAAAATATCAATGGCTATGTGATGTTATTCCTCACATCGACATATATAACATGTATCAACGTATACGTATGTGGAGAATAATATGAAGTTCTGTGTGTTAATAAAAAAAAAAACGTTTCACTTTCATTTGAAAAACCATACCAGGGATTTAAAGTAAAATATCTGATTTGTTCTGAAAAATGAGGTCAACAAACATTCAGTCACAAGTGTCACTGCCGTCATGTTTTTCCTTGATATTCAAATATATTGTTGGATCATTTAACTAAGCAGCGAAGGAAATTCACGCTTCTTCGCGACAACAAAATTCGATCTCATTACCGCTTCCACTTCATAGGCTCTAAAATTTAGATTTTAATCCCTTTCAACATACTTGAACTACGCTGCTACGGAGCATTCGAGAAAATTTGGAATATTATTTCTTTTCTAGGCATTGTTGAACCCAGCTATTAAGAAATAGCTGCCTCCACTCTAATTGATAATTTGAAATAATTTGCATTTTGCTCTGAAAAGAAGCTAATTCTAAATTTTCATTGAGTGCTCACTTCTCACTGGGATCATTATATGTATAGTATATTTAATCAACATAGTTTTTTCATTTGTTACGCTAAACAACTACCCTAACAGTCTAGTGTACTTTAAGGTAACTATTTTGGGTCAAATGAAATGGAATAAAATTTCAATTGATGTTCTAAAAGTTGCTGAACTTGACCGGGCCCACAAGTAGCTATATCTCAACCTGTGAATTGTAATAGTGCTGATGATTTGTCAAATTCAATTGTTTAAATTATTAAAATATCGACACAGAAATTCAGTTGTGGCTCTCAAATCTACGGACATTAGACCGAAGATTTAATTTACCATTGACATTTAAGCCCGCTGATGATGACTCTAACATTTCAATTACTCACTAACCCTATTGACAGGTTGTTGTTCAAAACCAATATAAGTTACACAAAAAATTTATTTACTCCGTATTTTTTATAACAACCGGAACCAAACAATTTCTAGGTAGAGGGCTGGCTAGGAAAATCCTAGCATGCGCTCGTATGGCACTGGACCACAAAAATTAAGTGTTTACTTTTCATTAATTCAGGGTGAGTGAAAGCCCAGGAGATGGGGTTGGTTGGCGGAGCGTCTGTGAGCTCAGCTGTGTGTAGCCTACATTTTCTTCATGTTTAGTGAAATATGGCAACGGTTCAGCGACGAATTTGGGGATGTTACTCTAGTTGATTGTACAGCATAAAAATACGAAAATCAGTATAAAAACAAATTGGAGGAAGACCTGGAACTCTATCTAGCCTCAGTTTAGAAATGTGAATGTAGCTCGTAATTTGAATATGAAAATGGGTGGTCGTAATATTTCTTCTCATTTACGCTCCTTACCAAATTTCTGTTGTTATCGCCATGAAATATGCATTGATCCACGTCTTTGCTTCACGTGGATGTACTTTTTTCCTCCCAATATTGACTTAAAAACATTTTTTATTCTAGTTTATGAGAAATTTTTGAGAGCGAAAATTGCTATTTTACCATAATAAACAATTTTTACAAGAAAAACCACGCAGAACAGAACTGACGACATGATGTCGACAACCTAAGCCCTCAACATATTCCCATTATGAGTCTACAGATGGGTTTTTGAGCGATTTACGTCGTCGTAGCTACGCAGCCGTTGCGGAGCCAAGTCAACTTAAAAGAACTTACGCTACCGGCTAAACCACAACGACCATGTAAATTGAATAGAAATATCGCCACTGGTCTCCTACAGACACTCAGTGGTGCTGCTCAGCCCCTGGATGTCCCTGGGGTCACCATTTAATGCATCATCTTGTCCCTGAATTTTGGAGCGTCCCATGGAAAAGGTTACGAAATCCTGTCGCTCCCGACTACACTCAATATAAAATCCCTCCCGCATACCTAAACCTAATAAAACAATCATCTAATACATCTACCACTTGGGATAGAATAACTTAAAAACACAAGAATAATTCCTACTCGCAAAAGATGAGGGAACAGCACCAAAGACATATTCAAGAGCATTTTATGTTATCTCTTCCCGAACGAAGTTGACGTTGCCATACAGATCCCGTCTGCGTAACTAGACGGAAGTTCATCACCAAACTTGACTTAAATTGAGACAGGTTCCAAAAGTGAGTTGAGCGTTGCAGTTTTCGACTAAAAAGTCGCGGCATTGCGAGGTATAAGTCAATTTCACGGGATTCAAATCCATAGCGGTCTGTCAACA
Source organism: Morinoia aosen (assembly GCA_030386875.1). Taxonomy (NCBI): domain Eukaryota; kingdom Metazoa; phylum Arthropoda; class Malacostraca; order Amphipoda; family Talitridae; genus Morinoia; species Morinoia aosen. The sequence continues at coordinate 11,736,945 of CM059556.1, forward strand.
CGGAGAACCGACTGACAACGACAGCAGCAGATTGTTCACCTCAGGGCATCGCGAGCGTCACAAATCAATTAACACGTCTCCCAGAGGCTTTGGGCAGAGCGCTGTGAACAACATGGACGCTGGTGATCTCACAGAATCCGAGGACCGTCATTGGTTACCGGCCGTACATTACGTTGTGTTCATCCCAGCCAAGTGGCCAACGAAGGCAGAGTATCCCTACGCTGATAAAAATCCGCGCAGAACTACAGCAGCTCTGAGCAATAATAATCATGCAGCGATAAAGACGTTAATATCGTTTTTGTTTTCTCGTACCAGGGCTGCACTTGTCCCTGCAGTAATTCCGTCAGTCAACTCCACTGATCAGAAAAGAACCGCAGTGGGTGGTGTTCTGTATTTCCCTCTATAGACCTCGTGTGTTTTCTGCCAGCACATACTGTTTTAGCACTCGTATAATTTTCACAGCACTAAGCATCTAACAGCTGCAATCTATCTTTGCTGCTACTTCAACTATTGACGCGATCTACTTCTCTAAATCGACATCAAAGTAATTAACTGCGCCAAACTGCAAAACCCATTGCAGACACCTTACAGATTTTCAACTGGGTGGTGGAGCTGCCATATGCTCATCCGAGAAGAGCGAGCGCGCATGAGTAAACCTTAATGAATTTCGCAGACAATCGCCCACAAAATCAGCTTATGATTTGTTTACAACTGAAGAGCAAGCTGTACTATGTTGCTCGATATGCAGGTGTCCGTGACGAAGGCATCAAGTCGTGGCTTGATTTGGTGGAACACTGCAGCCTCGATTGTGCTAAATCAAGATGCTGGATATTATTATTGTGAATTTTAAACCCATGTGCGCATTCACATGCAAGTTTGATTTGTATTAGTTTAACATGTATGTATTTGGAGTAGTTAATTAAATTACATATCCTCGTATTTTTCAAGTTTAAGGCCAAATTTACAACTGTCCCAGCGGTAGTTAAAATGTCCCCCATATTTAGCTCTTACGTTAGAAGAGCACTCTTTTTCCATTCATGCTTGTACTTGCATTCGCGTTTTGTTAAAATCATTTGAACAAATAAATTGAGAGTAGAAAATATCAAGTAATGCCGTGTTTATTTTGGAAAATAATTTCAGATTTGATAAAAACAGACTAATTGCTTGAGGTGCCACTGGAATTTTCATTGATTTTTTCTTTACTACTCCGGTAGTACAATTAAAAAATTAACTGAACTAATCATACTCACTCGAAAGTTGAGAAAGTTGAGATTTATGATTCGGTTGATAATTAGAAATTGAGTTTGAGTTTAATGCAGCAGGGTTTCATCAAAACAACTGGTCGCAATGTAAATTTGAGTGTCGCGTTTGCTCAATTGAATGGATTTGTTATTCGCAGTTTAAGCCCACGGCTCGTTACAGCCGTAGCAACAACAGTGTTACGTTTATCTGTAATTCATGATTTTTTGGACAGAAAAGGGCAGAATGGAGGGAAAGCTTAAGTATTTGTAGAATGGAGTATTTTCTTCTCACATCGAATGGTTATTTTAAATAGCAAGCTCCACGATTCGCATGTAGAATCTTAGGAGTTTAGTCAGTAGAAATTTCTGAAAGTAAGCCAGCCAATGATACTTGAACAGTTTATTCCATTCTAGATGGCGAACAGGCAACTTAGTTTTCAATCATATTCTTATCATATGTTATTCATATTTGATTTTCACTGGCGACGCTGAAATAAAAATTATCGTCTTATCCACGTCCAATAACTTAAATCAAAAAACATTAAACTATCACTTTTGTATTGCGCAACCAATCAGAATTGGAAATAATAACGTATTTATAAAATCGATTTCCAGTATACTAAATTGTATAAAAAATATACGTTTCGATCAATTTCGTAACTAACTATACGTACATCAAAAACTATCTTGCACCATTTCGAAAGAATTTTAAGTCGTTAGTTCTAATTATTCTCCCACACACACATGCTAAGTTAGCCCCAGAATTATTAGCATGTCAGCATAAGATGACAGCCCACGGTACAGACAGAGACGCCTGCCAGTTATAATCCCTCGATAAATGGAATTAGCTCCGAAGAAACAGGACCGCATAATTTCCATGACTCTAATTTAGAAAAAAAAACAAATATCCACGCCTAGAAAACACAACCCATTTCAAATAAACAATGCTTGTCCGTCAATGAATGATATAAATGCTCCGTCAGACCCGGAATGCAATCTGTTCAGAGACCTTAATTCAGAGAACATTCAGAGTTGTGCGATCGATGGCTCGCTAGACTCGTGCTGTTGGTGTGACGCTCTCCGGCCACACCATCTCAATGCAACATGGCAGGTACAGAACGCAACATGGCGGGCACAATACGCAACATGACAGACACAATACGCAACATGACAGGCACAATACGCAACATGACAGGAGCAACACGAGGTGTTGAGGTCAGCACCCAACTTTCGACCAAATTTTTGTCTTTCTATCCAAAGGAACTGATTCCAGAAAATTTATTGTGTAAATTTTACGTAATTCTAGGTTTTTAGAATTTTTAGATTAGATTATAAGTTAGTTTAAGCTTCCCTATCTGCCCCTAAGGCGATCCAAAGAGAGGAAGGAGGAAGGCACAATTTAGAATAGAGTTAAGGGAACGAGGAATCTATCCTGAAGGGACATGGAAACAGTTGAGTTGAGAAGGAAGATTACGAAGCAAGATCAAAGTTGAAGAAGAAAGTAGTAGGCGCTGAAATACAGGAGAGCAGTAGAATCTCTAGAGTGGAAGGAAATGGCTAATATATATTGATATTTTAGTTAATTTGTTTCATGTTATTTATAAATTGAAACCGGTAGGAGTAATGATACAATATTGTACTGCGCCAGAATGAACTTTATGACTCATGATGGCTTTCCCCAACGATGTCGAACGTTGTCTGCTTTTCAAAAGAAATATTGTTCAGTCCCTATTATGACACATCGAATTGATACATTTTTGAAATTCAAGGTTTATAATATTGAATTTTTGCAGGTAAGTTAATTGAAGTTTCGTTGTCTAAAAACGTGTCAAATAAAACAGTGTGAAGACAGTAAGCAACATATGCTGTGATTCATGCTTAAACTTATCCACACTAACTCCCACACATTGGCCAATAATAAATTCGGCTTTATTCGCAGTGTTACTGAATTTCTTTCTTCATCACTACTTGGAGAAAGTCCCAATCTGAGAGTCAACAATCCAAGGCAAAATACCATCGGCAACCTCAGCAAGTCATATTTGTATGCCGTATTTGCCTAGGTAATTTTCTCTTTGCTCGCACAATGTTGGTTTCTGTGGCTGAGCTTCAGCAGCTCTTCGCGTGGCCAAAAGAAGCTCCGTATATCATCAAGTGGATTTCTATGGAAAACTAACGGCCGACTTTCTTCTGTCGACAGGAATCTATTAGGAGAGAACCACAGCGCCCCGACCGCTGAAATAGAACCAAGTGCTGGCCGCTCGCGGGCTAGCGTTGCGATCTATCAGGAAATCATGAGAGGGCTGCTTTTTCCTTTCGTTTTGGAACAGAGGAGTGTCAATAAATTAACAGCGTACTTTGTTATCTTTCCCTCCCTACCTTTGGGAGAGGTTAGGAGAGGTTAGATCTTTTTGCCACTAAATCCCATCGACATTTTGGATCGTAGCGTTGACGCGTGTAACGTATTCTTATAAAGTTGTTTCATAGGAATACTTACTCTTTCTTCTCTATCACTTAATTTTAACCGTTCCTCTTTTTTACTGAAGCTCGCAAAAAAGAGGGTGAAAATGCCATAGGAGAATAATCAAAGCAACTTCAGAGTAATAAAGACCTGCTCTGATAACTAACTTATTTCATTCTGTGTCCGACATTTCTACAATTACTGTAGACATGTCCCTGATTGATCGTAAAAGTTCTTTAAATTGAGTCCCTCCAGTTCTTTGCATCGAGTTCCTTACATCGAGTTTCTAACATCGAGTTCCTTACATCGAGTTCCTTACATCGAGTTCCTTGCATCGAGTTCCTTACATCGAGTTCCTTACATCGAGTTCCTAACATCGAGTTCCTTACATCGAGTTCCTTGCATCGAGTTTCTAACATCGAGTTCCTTACATCGAGTTCCTTACATCGAGTTCCTTGCATCGAGTTTCTAACATCGAGTTCCTTACATCGAGTTCCTAACATCGAGTTCCTTACATCGAGTTCCTTGCATCGAGTTTCTAACATCGAGTTCCTTACATCGAGTTCCTTACATCGAATTCCTTGCATCGAGTTTCTAACATCGAGTTCCTTACATCGAGTTCCTTACATCGAGTTTCTAACATCGAGTTCCTTACATCGAGTTCCTTACATCGAGTTTCTTACGTCGAGTTTCTTACGTCGAGTTCCTAACATCGCTTCCCTTACATCGAGTTTCTAACATCGAGTTCCTTACATCGAGTTCCTTACATCGAGTTCCTTGCATCGAGTTCCTTACATCGAGTTCCTTACATCGAGTTCCTAACATCGAGTTCCTTACATCGAGTTCCTTGCATCGAGTTTCTAACATCGAGTTCCTTACATCGAGTTCCTTACATCGAGTTCCTTGCATCGAGTTTCTAACATCGAGTTCCTTACATCGAGTTCCTTACATCGAGTTTCTAACATCGAGTTCCTTACATCGAGTTCCTTACATCGAGTTTCTTACGTCGAGTTTCTTACGTCGAGTTCCTAACATCGCTTCCCTTACATCGAGTTCCTTACATAGAGTTCCTTACATCGAGTTCCTTACATCGAGTTCCTTACATCGAGTTCCTAACATCGAGTTCCTTACATCGAGTTCCTTACATCGAGTTCCTTACATCGAGTTCATAACGTCGAGTTCCCTACATCGTGTTCCTTAATTAAATCGAGTTCCTAACATCGAGTTCCTTACATCGAGTTCCATACATCGAGTTCCCAACATCGAGTTCCTTACATCGAGTTCCTTACATCGAGTTCCTTACATCGAGTTCCTTACATCGAGTTCCTTACATCGAGTTCCTTGCATCGAGTTCCTTACATCGAGTTCCTTACATCGAGTTCCTAACATCGAGTTCCTTACATCGAGTTCCTAACATCGAATTCCTTACATCGAGTTCCTAACATCGAGTTCCTTACATCGAGTTCCTTTCATCGAGTTTCTAACATCGAGTTCCTTACATCGAGTTTCTAGCATCGAGTTCCTTACATCGAGTTCCTTACATCGAGTTTCTTACGTCGAGTTTCTTACGTCGAGTTCCTAACATCGCTTTCCTTACATCGAGTTCCTTAAATCGAGTTCCTTACATCGAGTTCCTTACATCGAGTTCCTAACATCGAGTTCCTTACATCGAGTTTCTTGCATCGAGTTTCTTACGTCGAGTTTCTTACGTCGAGTTCATTACGTCGAGTTTCCTACATCGTGTTCCTTACATCGAGTTCCTTACATCGAGTTCCTTACATCGAGTTCCTAACATCGAGTTCCTTACATCGAGTTCCTTACATCGAGTTCCAAACATCGAGTTCCTTACATCGAGTTCCTTACATCGAGTTTCTAACATCGTGTTCCTTACATCGAGTTCCTTACAACGAGTTTCTTACGTCGAGTTTCTTACGTCGAGTTCTCACGTCGAGTTCCCTACATCGTGTTCCTTAATTAAATCGAGTTCCTAACATCGAGCTCCTTACATCGAGTTCCATACATCGAGTTCCCAACATAGAGTTCCTTACATCGAGTTCCCAACATCGAGTTCCTTACATCGAGTTTCTTACGTCGAGTTCATTACGTCCAGTTCCCTACATCGTGTTCCTTAATTAAATCGAGTTCCTAACATCGAGTTCCTTACATCGAATTTCTTAAATCGAGTTCCTAACATCGAGTTCCTTACATTGAGTTCTTTACGTCGAGTTCCTTACATCGAGTTCCCAACATCGAGTTCCTTACATCGAGTTTCTTACGTCGAGTTCCTTACATCGAGTTTCTTACGTCGAGTTCATTACGTCCAGTTCCCTACATCGTGTTCCTTAATTAAATCGAGTTCCTAACATCGAGTTCCTTACATCGAATTTCTTAAATCGAGTTCCTAACATCGAGTTCCTTACATTGAGTTCTTTACGTCGAGTTCCTTACATCGAGTTCCCAACATCGAGTTCCTTACATCGAGTTTCTTACGTCGAGTTCCTGAAATAACCGCACCACCGCCCATAAAAGCGACCCTTTTTCAGTTACCCAATAAAAAACAAATAACAATTAACAAATTTTATTCCTCGTTTTGATATAGTTTACTCCGGTTTTCTATTGCAGCATAAAGCATACATTATGTATTTATGAAACCCTCGTATTACCTTCAACAGCAGTAGTTCTGTTATGATGAAATTCGACTAAATTCCCTAAAGAAATTCGACAAATAAGAACACAACAATCACAAATCAAAAAGCCCTGTTGAATATACTAGATTTAAATGGATAAATAACTCGCAATCCGCTCATTGAGAGGCACTTTCTTTGGTTTATCTGTGTATCCTTCAGCATCGAAACGTTCATTGCAGGCAATAAACTGAACTGCGGTACGTATACATGTACCAGCTACTTCGTTAAAAAACGTTCGAATTTTTCCTTCTTTTGGCATAATTGCTAAGCTGAGAAAACCTCAATTCATCATCATGGTATTGATTTAAATCATAAATTATGATTTTTTTTGGAACACCTGATGAACCCACGTTGGAACACAATTCCTCTTTCGGACTAACGAACATTAAGACACAATAATTAAATGAATTTTACAGAGACAAAATTGTTGCTGATATGCTACATGGTTGGTGTAACGCAAACTCGAATATTTGCAACAAGATAGCAAGCACACGTGCACCTCCTCATGTACTAAAGACAATTGCAACATCATCACCCAAAAATATCAACTACAAAATCAAATTATGGCGACAGGATGACAAGCACACGTTCCTTTCTCATCTATAGCGATGACATAGGTGCTCCATTGCTTGGTAATGACGTGCATTGCCCGCTGCTGCATTGCCCGCTGCTGCATTGTTCGCTGCTGCATTGTTCGCTGCTGCATTGTTCGCTGCTGCATTGTTCGCTGCTGCATTGTTCGCTGCTGCATTGTTCGCTGCTGCATTGTTCGCTGCTGCATTGTTCGCTGCTGCATTGTTCGCTGCTGCATTGTTCGCTGCTGCATTGTTCGCTGCTGCATTGTTCGCTGCTGCATTGTTCGCTGCTGCATTGTGCGCTGCTGCATTGTTCGCTGCTGCATTGCCCGCGGCTGCATTGTTCGCTGCTGCATTGTTCGCTGCTGCATTGTTCACTGCTGCATTGTTCGCTGCTGCATTGTTCGCTGCTGCATTGTTCGCTGCTGCATTGCCCGCGGCTGCATTGTTCGCTGCTGCATTGTTCGCTGCTGCATTGTTCGCTGCTGCATTGTTCGCTGCTGCATTGTTCGCTGCTGCATTGTTCGCTGCTGCATTGTTCGCTGCTGCATTGTTCGCTGCTGCATTGTTCGCTGCTGCATTGCCCGCGGCTGCATTGTTCGCTGCTGCATTGTTCGCTGCTGCATTGTTCGCTGCTGCATTGTTCGCTGCTGCATTGTTCGCTGCTGCATTGTTCGCTGCTGCATTGTTCGCTGCTGCATTGTTCGCTGCTGCATTGTTCGCTGCTGCATTGTTCGCTGCTGCATTGTTCGCTGCTGCATTGTTCGCTGCTGCATTGTTCGCTGCTGCATTGTTCGCTGCTGCATTGTTCGCTGCTGCATTGTTCGCTGCTGCATTGTTCGCTGCTGCATTGCCCGCTGCTGCATTGTGCGCTGCTGCATTGTTCGCTGCTGCATTGCCCGCTGCTGCATTGTTCGCTGCTGCTTTGTTCGCTTCTACATTGCCCGCTGCTGCATTGCCCGCTGCTGCATTGTTCGCTGCTGCATTGTTCGCTGCTGCATTGTTCGCTGCTGCATTGTTCGCTGCTGCATTGTTCGCTGCTGCATTGTTCGCTGCTGCATTGTTCGCTGCTGCATTGTTCGCTGCTGCATTGCCCGCTGCTGCATTGTGCGCTGCTGCATTGTTCGCTGCTGCATTGCCCGCTGCTGCTTTTTTCGCTTCTACATTGCCCGCTGCTGCATGTTTCGCTCCTACATTGTCCGCTGCAGCATTGCCCGATGCTGCATTGTTTGCTTCTACATTGCCCGCGGTTGCATTGTTCGCTCCTACATTCCCCGCTGCTGCATTGCGCGCTCCTTCATTGTCCGCTGCTGCATTGTTCGCTCCTACATTGTCCGCTGCTGCATTGCCCGCTGCTGCATTGTTCGCTCCTACATTCCCCGCTACTGCATTGCCCGCTCCTTCATTGTCCGCTGCTGCATTGTTCGCTCCTACATTGTCCGCTGCTGCATTGCCCGCTGCTGCATTGTTCGCTCCTACATTCCCCGCTACTGCATTGCCCGCTCCTTCATTGTCCGCTGCTGCATTGTTCGCTCCTACATTGTCCGCTGCTGCATTGTTTGCTCCTACATTCCCCGCTACTGCATTGCCCGCTCCTTCATTGTCCGCTGCTGCATGTTTCGCTCCTACATTGTCCGCTGCTGCATTGCCCGCTGCTGCATTGTTTGCTCCTACATTGCCCGCTGCTGCATGTTTCGCTCCTACATTGTCCGCTGCAGCATTGCCCGATGCTGCATTGTTTGCTCCTACATTGCCCGCTGTTGCCCGCTCGATATTGTTCGCTCCTACATTCCCCGCTGCTGCATTGCCCGCTGCTGCATTGTTCGCTCCTACATTGCCCGTTGCTGCATTGCCCGCTGCTGCATTGTTCGCTCCTGCATTGCCCGCTGCTGCATTTTGCGCTCCTACATTGCCCGTTGCTGCATTGTTCGCTCCTACGTTGCCCGCTGCTGCATTGTTCGCTTCTACATTGTCCGCTGCTGCATTGTTCGCTCCTACATTGTCCGCTGCTGCATTGTTCGCTCCTACATTGCCCGCTGCTGCATTGTTCGCTCCTACATTGTCCGCTGCTGCATTGTTCGCTCCTACATAGCCCGCTGCTGCATTGTTCGCTCCTACATTGTCCGCTGCTGCATTGTTCGCTCCTACATTGTCCGCTGCTGCATTGTTCGCTCCTACATTGTCCGCTGCTGCATTGTTCGCTCCTACATTGTCCGCTGCTGCATTGTTCGCTCCTACATTGTCCGCTGCTGCATTGTTCGCTCCTACATTGTCCGCTGCTGCATTGTTCGCTCCTACATTGTCCGCTGCTGCATTGTTCGCTCCTACATTGTCCGCTGCTGCATTGTTCGCTCCTACATTGCCCGCTGCTGCATTGTTCGCTCCTACATTGTCCGCTGCTGCATTGTTCGCTCCTACATTGCCGCTGCTGCATTGTTCGCTCCTACATTGCCCGCTGCTGCATTGTTCGCTCCTACATTGTCCGCTGCTGCATTGTTCGCTCCTACATTGTCCGCTGCTGCATTGTTCGCTCCTACATTGCCCGCTGCTGCATTGTTCGCTCCTACATTGTCCGCTGCTGCATTGTTCGCTCCTACATTGTCCGCTTCTGCATTGTTCGCTCCTACATTGTCCGCTGCTGCATTTATCGCTCCTACATTGTCCGCTGCTGCATTGTTCGCTCCTACATTGTCCGCTGCTGCATTGTTCGCTCCTACATTGTCCGCTGCTGCATTGTTCGCTCCTACATTGTCCGCTGCTGCATTGTTCGCTCCTACATTCTCAGCTGCTGCATTGTTCGCTCCTACATTGTCCGCTGCTGCATTGTTCGCTCCTACATTGTCCGCTGCTGCATTGTTCGCTCCTACATTGTCCGCTGCTGCATTGTTCGCTCCTACATTGCCGCTGCTGCATTGTTCGCTCCTACATTGCCCGCTGCTGCATTGTTCGCTCCTACATTGTCCGCTGCTGCATTGTTCGCTCCTACATTGTCCGCTGCTGCATTGTTCGCTCCTACATTGCCCGCTGCTGCATTGTTCGCTCCTACATTGTCCGCTGCTGCATTGTTCGCTCCTACATTGTCCGCTTCTGCATTGTTCGCTCCTACATTGTCCGCTGCTGCATTTATCGCTCCTACATTGTCCGCTGCTGCATTGTTCGCTCCTACATTGTCCGCTGCTGCATTGTTCGCTCCTACATTGTCCGCTGCTGCATTGTTCGCTCCTACATTGTCCGCTGCTGCATTGTTCGCTCCTACATTCTCAGCTGCTGCATTGTTCGCTCCTACATTGTCCGCTGCTGCATTGTTCGCTCCTACATTGTCCGCTGCTGCATTGTTCGCTCCTACATTGTCCGCTGCTGCATTGTTCGCTCCTACATTGCCCGCTGCTGCATTGTTCGCTCCTACATTGTCCGCTGCTGCATTGTTCGCTCCTACATTGCCCGCTGCTGCATTGTTCGCTCCTACATTGTCCGCTGCTGCATTGTTCGCTCCTACATTGTCCGCTGCTGCATTGTTCGCTCCTACATTGTCCGCTGCTGCATTGTTCGCTCCTACATTGTCCGCTGCTGCATTGTTCGCTCCTACATTGTCCGTTGCTGCATTGTTCGCTCCTACATTGTCCGCTGCTGCATTGTTCGCTCCTACATTGTCCGCTGCTGCATTGTTCGCTCCTACATTGTCCGCTGCTGCATTGTTCGCTCCTACATTGTCCGCTGCTGCATTGTTCGCTCCTACATTGTCCGCTGCTGCATTGTTCGCTCCTACATTGCCCGCTAATGATGTGTCACAGCTTGTAAGGCAGCGGCAGCGCTTCAGGCTATCATCACCACCATGGTGTTCACCACCACCACACTGGTGCTCACCACCACACTGGTGCTCACCACCACCACCACACTGGTGCTCACCACCACACTGGTGCTCACCACCACCACCACACTGGTACATACATCACACTGCTACCCAGCACTTCACTGCTGCACATTTTATCTAAATCTGCCTTATTCTGTTATCTCGACGCTGCTGATGCGTGACACGCAACTGGTGGCTCTGACTTAGCTGATGCACCTAACTGCTATTCTCATGCAGCCTGATGCCAAATTGTTCGTGAAATATTAGATGGAGGTATATAAAGCTATAAAACTCGCCTACGGACTCACTTTTCTTCAGTATATCAAATATTAATAATGAAAAACATGGATTTTTTTAATAAAGTTGAAATATGTTATTTTTGTTTTTCTGCATCTGTCTGCTGCTCTGAAGTTCCCTTTAAAAATTTGAATTTGAGAACAACGAGCTACAGTAGCATTGTGATATTCTGCTTCTGCTGCTCTAAAGTTCCCTTTAAAAATATGAATAAGATAACTACGAGCTACAAGTTTTCAACGCATAAGCTGTAATTCCAAACCGCACATTCTACAAAGCCCAGAGCAGGTTCGCTGACACGTAAGCTGTAGACGAGTAGACTTGTGAGAGACGTTTCCCCGGCCAGCAGTCAGCTCAGAGCAAGGCATAGCCACTCACTCCTTCGCTTTTGACTCGACGTGGCGAGTCTCGTTGCTTTTGTAGTCGAAGTCTCGAGCTCGTCACAGCTGGTGACGTGATCACTATCAACGATTACATGATTAATCTTCCTTTAGAAGTGCATGAACTCAGAGCAGTTTTCATCACGTATTTTGCAGCAAAGGTCATCACAGGCATACGATCGAGGAAATCTATTCTTTCGTAGAGCCCAAAATAAAATTTGAATATAAAGGCTTCAGAGTTCATGGGAAAATGCGGTCACGAGTCTGAGAGTTGTAAAATTTCTATATGTCTGGAAACTTGTCCTGCGGTGGTACGATGAGGGCAGTACAGATGATTTTTAGCACGATGTGAGAAAACGAACGTTTGATGAACGTAAAGCGATTCTAATTTCATAAGGTTACAATTACGGAACAAACTGTCAATCACCTTATAAAATTATCATCAAAGATGAGAATTTCTCAATCAATGCTCAGAATGACTGCATATTGCTGAATGAGATGGAAGAGCCAGCAAGTTACCGATGCGAGAACGCCTCACGCGGTGCTCTGCCACTCTTGCGTAAATATTGCGTGACGTCATTCCGGCATACGACGATGCGCAATGCGCACTACTTCCCTTAGACGAAACAGAAGAGCGCTTGAGCCCACAAATAGATTCCTTGTGCCGAAAAAAGAAACGATCGTTGCTTTGCTCACCACTATGAAGTGTAAGCTTATTCTGAGAAAATGTTCAAAAAATAATCACTTGAGAGTTCTTTTTCTAGTGAATCGGATGAATTTCTTTCACTGTTTATTATAACTAATCAATCGGAGATCAACTAAATTCCGTAGAGAAGTTTTCCTCGCGTCACATAGGCCTTTTCTGATTTGGTTTCGAATGACGAGCAAAAACTTGTGCGAAAGTGGTTTTATTTTAGCTAAAGAAGATGACAGCATATCAAATAAGTTCCGCTAGGAGATAAGCTCATAATTTATTTACTTTTTGAATTTTATCAGCATCGTTCTGACTACACTGTAAAACTGAATTATCAGTAGGACTTTGACTTATAATAAATTCTCTACAGTTCGAGAGGCGATGAACTCTCCAGTAGCAGGACGTATCAGTCTGATGTTTTTAACCCCGCGTCTTGTGTTACATCGATTTATGAGATTAATTTTAAAGCTTTAAAATGAACCATCTTTCAAATCATAATCAAAAATACGTTTTAGAATTCCAGAGCTTGCGTTCAAATTAAGAGGACTCAGACTTACGTGAACTCCAAGCTTAGTTGTCAAAGATTTTTGATCCAGTGATGCTGAGTTGAGCTCCTAGATTCCTGGCGAGTAATCTGAAATCTAAAGTAAGGAGTTACGCCTTACTAGTGCACAGTACAGAACATGTTTTACTAAGCCGGCAGATTTACGCTTGGAGTAAGATGCCTCCCGGGATCAGCCTCCTGTGCTAAGCTTGCTGTACTAATTCTTCAGTACGGAGCGATGTCTCCTGTGCTATGGTTGCAGTTTAAACGTCAGTGTAAAGCCTCCAAAGAGAGGCCTCTTATTCTTTGCTAGCCGTATAAAGCCTCCAGTGCGAGGTCCCCTGTGCTAAGCGTCTTGTATGCAGTCTTCAGGGCCTAGCCTCTAGTGCTAAGCCTTTAGTATGCGGCCTCCAGTGCGATGTCTTCTGTGCTTTACCTACTTTAGTAAGCCTCCAGTGCAAGGTCTCATGTGCTAAGCGTCTACTATGAAGCCTCTGGGGCCTAGCTTCTAACGCTATGTCTTTAGCACGAAGCCTCTAGTGCAGGGACTCCTGTGCTAAGTCTGCAGTTCTAAGCCTGTGGGCCTAGCCTCTGATGCTATGTCTTTAGTATGAAGCCTCCAGTGTAGAGACTCCTGAGCTAAGTCTGCAGTTTTAAGCCTGTGGGGCCTAGCCTCTTATGCTATGTCTTTAGTATGAAGCCTCCAGTGCAGAGATTCCTGTGCTAAGACTGCAGTTCTAAGCATGTGGGGCCTAGCCTCTTACGCTATGTCTTTAGTATGAAGCCTCCAGTGCAGAGACTCCTGCGCTAAGTCTGCAGTTCTAAGCCTCTGGGGCCTAGCCTCTTACGCTATGTCTTTAGTATGAAGCCTCCAGTGCAGAGACTCCTGTGCTAAGTCTGCAGTTCTAAGCCCCTTGTAAGAAGCATCGAGGGCCCAGCCTCTCGTGCTAAGCCCCTAGCATGACGCCTCCAGAGCGAGGCCCCAGAGCTAAGCCCCAGCGTTACCAGCACGCGCTGCTAAGCTCCCAGTGATAGGAAGGTGGCGACAAATGCTCACCACATCGAGGATCGTCGCCCGAAGAGAGAATGGCGTCTATTGTTGCGGGCCCCTTATCTTGATGCCGGCCGCGGCCATAAATCTACTCCCGAGAAGAATACTTGGATTCTATTGCACCAGAAACCCAACGATGGATTTAAAAAGAAGAATTGAATTGGGCCATCGAACGAGAGATAGATGCCCTGATTTTGACGGCTCGCCCTCATTCGATTGCCGGTCTATTCGAGCACCGCGGGCTGATGCAGAGGCTTCTTGTAGCTGCAAGAATTTCTCTCCGAATTTTAACCTGGTCAGAAAGAATCAGGAATACATTTGCTCTAGTTGAGCTTAGCGTAGTGGGTAATCTGTAAACACTATTTCGCTGGGGAAAAGGGAGATTACCGAACAGTTTGAGACGAAATATAACCAACAGGAGAGGAAATTTTGCCTTCCTTTGTTTTACCTATATATGTTCGAGTCCACATTTCCTTGAACCTATAGTTCGTTTCGTAAATAACATTCAGGAGAGTAATTTAAATCAAGTGTCATTCGGGATTCTCATAACAAAAAATCGAGGTTTTTGAAAGACGTTTACACTTGCCCGCTTCTTTGCAGATCGTTGAAGGCAATTCTAGCTCAAATTTCTCATATTTATCTTCACCACTACATATTTGGAATCTCTCCATTTTCCATTCACATCCTAAAGTATTCCCCTAGTATCCCCTGACGTCCTCAAGTATCATTTTAACATCCACTCACGCTTACAAGTAAACTAAAATATCAACCAGCTTCCCCACGTTTCCTTCAATATCTTTTCAAATACACATATTCATCTCAACAGGCACTCATCGATAGAAGCTTCTTTCTATGAACATTCGCTTCAGAGTCTCATCAACGCTCGCATCAAGACACATCGCTTCTTAGTCTTGTTTGTCGAAATTAGATTAACTCACCTCTTCAAAGGATTTCAATCTCAATAGATTAGCAGAGAATATTCTTTACATGTCGAAAACAATAATTTTCGAAACCAGAATAACAAACCAGAATGTTCCATTAGACATCTTTCAAATCAGATTTAGCATTACACGAGTGATTTCCTGGGACTAATTAGGTGGAAGTCGCAACGATTGTACGGATGAAGATATCCGTTTATACCAGGAATCAAAAAAGTGTCGGATTGAAACGGTGTTACGACTCTAACGAGGTCTAATTGTCTTGACATCTGAGCTGCTTCGACATGGGTCGTTGTGGAGATTACTAATTTCGTGGTTAATGGCGGCAATGTTGAGTGTGAAGTCTTCAGTTGAAGTATGAGAGAGTGCACTCTCAGGTCGTGCTAGTTGTAACGCCAGAGTAACAAAATGTTTTTTCACCGCACATGGAAACGCTCTACTTGTTCACAAGTTATGGTTTTCGTATTAAATAAAAGCCAGTTACCAGAAACATAGCGTTTCTACTCGTAATGCAAATCAATGGGCTGATTATTTCAGATTTTAAAAACCAAAAATTGTCCGTAAAATTTTAGAGACCATTCATATTGAGTTTGAATCTCCCTATGTATAGATACCAAACTAAATTCATAATTGCTTTTCAACATTCCGTTACACTTTTCTTCAATTCAACATACCCTTCAATTTATAAGTATGATTGCCTATTTTTATAAAAAATGAGCAAAACTGTAGTCTTTTTTCTTTCAGTACAAACACAAGCACTGAGAGCGAAAGTACCGAGGCTTTCCAATTCAAACTCTAAAATTCCTGAAATTCAATCACTGTAATTTTATTGAAAGATTCTGTATTCATGTCGGAGTTTGAATGCATTAGGCAAACGCATATAAAATATAATAAAAAATGGAAGCCCTTCATTGACGTGGAATGAGGTGTTAGGATGTCGAGTTCTTCTATCTGATCAACAATTCCGAAAAACTTCAGCAAAACTCGCCCCTCTCTAGGTTTTCTCTGACGAGGACTTTTACTTTGCGTTCTACGGCGCTCTCCAGCACGCTAAAACTGTGCGCTATTTTCTCTTTTTCAAGCATTTCAAGAAGAGATCAGAGGCAGTTCTTGATTACTACTTCGTCGACCTAATTTAGATGGGCTGAGTTGAAAGAAAACTTGTCTGTCTTTGAAATGAATTTGTTTTGAGACCTGCGGAGCACCCGGCATGGTGGCGCCGCTTACATCTTGCTCTGGTTCTGAACTTCTTGCACTCCATCTGCGACTCAAGTTTCTTTTTCCCTTCCAAATAGTTGCCGTTTTTTAATATTTTCAATGTTATCACCAATGTTTGTCTTTCCAGTCAAGCCACTTTAAAAAGTAATTGCAAAATTAGCAATTCATTACGATTGAAAGTTTTAAGTTGTTGTATTGAACGATGTACACTAAGAGGCAAAATATGTCACGTAATTCAGAAATTTATCAATTATTGATAATCGAATTATTTCTTCCATTTTATAAGTCATTGATACTACTCATTGATATCAATGTTGATACTACTACAGTGATATTACTACATTGACACCTCAAGGTTATGGATCATCTGTAGTTGTACAGTTCTGGGTCATGAACAGATAATCGACATAATTTAAGTAACCTACCTTCAGAGTGTCTAAGAGTCACGCAGGTTCCCCTCAAGCTCATCGCATTAAATTTTCCATGGGGCTCAAATCAGGAGAACGTGGGGGCCACTTCATGTGCCCATGTTTTCCTTCATTTATGATAAACCAATCTTGAACATTTCTAGTTCTGTGAATAATAGCATTGTCGTCCTGAATGACCAACTTGCCAAAGGCAAAATAAAACACGTTGGAATGAACATGGTCAGACACTACTTGAAAATAATTTTTAGAGTTAATTTAGCTATTAGATAGATTAAAGGATCTATGAACATCTGAAAAAAAAACAGCCTAACACATTTAACTGCGTCTAGGTGCCTGGAATATAAGGCTCATACAAAAAGGATCCATAGTCCCAACATTCCCATTGTTTTATGACAGTGAATTTGGACTCATCAGACCACATTTGTTGCTTCCAACCCTCAACAGCCCAATTTCGGTGATCTCTAGGAAATAACGCACAATTTTTATCGATTTGCTTGTGATATCAATGGCTTCTTGATGGATATACAATTGCCCACATTCATTTAATTTAACGCTTGTCTCTGAATTCTATGAGAAATCGTTGTTAGACTTTCACAAAACTCGCTAGTTATCATTTGCGCTACAGAACGCGCATCTTTCTTAACCACTCTATTCAATTAGTGTCCGATCTACCATCCAAAATGTAAGCGTTCTAAAAATGTCTGCGAGATGAGAATTTCCACGAGAATTTCACCAACTTGTTTCCAGCGTGCGTTTGTTCTGTGCATCGTTCTGGTTACGTTTTTACAGGTTGCGGTACTGATGTCCCGAGTTGATATTTCACTCAAACGAACTCAAATGATGCGTCCTTCATCAATTACTGACGAGTACTTTTCACAAGTTCTCATTTCTTCGATAAAAATTGAAAACTTAAAATTTAACTTGGACATAAAACGGGTCTTTACTTGTTGATTATCACTTAAAGGTTGTTGTCAAATACAATGTAACTGCAATAAGTGAACTCTCAATTACATATAATGCAAAATCTACTGAGCACGTAAAAATACACTGTGGAATTTTTTGGTCCCTTAGCCTTATTTCACATATCAACATTAAGCACATTTTCTTTGTTTTAATCTACTGTACATATATGGAACGAAAGCATACTTCTCCATTTTTCTTTTCATATTATCTTCATACATAGCATTTTTCGCCTATTTGTTCATTGTTTATTTTGTCTACGAAGATTTTTTTAGATTTAAACCCATAACTTCAATCCTTTGTAATCCTCGTTTCAGTATCAAACAATTATTTTCTTACCATCAAGTTTTCTTCATTACTTCTTTTTACCAGCGCAAGGAAATCCATTAATTTAGTAAATACTGTCATTATGTGAGTTTTATCAATAGTTTACAAAACACTTGGCCTTATCGGTAAATTTATTCATTCTTTTAGGAAAAAGTCAAATTTTCATATTCAACACAAGAATTTCTGACAGTTGAAAGCTGAATAAAGTTGGAAATTTACTGAAGTGTCGGTGAAATTTACAATCACGAGATCACGCGTGTTCTTCCTGTTACAACGGGTCAGAAAGTATTCCAACTACTGTGCATACTTCGTTATTTTATTCAATACGCTACCACCATACAACGCATAACCTCACAATAGTCATTCATTCTATAGATCACTGTTTTTGTTAGAACCATGAGTGCCCAGCAACGAACAACTTTCGTTCGATCAGTCACTTCTCGCATAAATCGTGACCTGTGTTTGCTAATGAATCATAGCTCAATTTTTGTTTCCCTCTCCTCAAATTCTTTGTATAGGCATCAAGCGATTTTTTTAGACTAAATCAACAACAGTGTGAGCTTTTGATAGCTTTTGGGTGCGAAGAAGTAAACTAATGCAGAAATGAGAAGCTGAGAAGAACGTTTTTGTGCGTTTGCTTCAACCCAGTCTAACTTTTTCGCCGCCTGCATGCGTGTTTTTCGCCGCTTAAGCGATTTAATCGCTTAAATCGCTCAGGCGGCGAAAAAACACGCATGCAGGCGGCGAAAAATTTAGACTGAGAATAGCTGAAATCGGTCACGCTATCGTTTTTACAGAGTACAAATTTCCCTTGGCGAAGATTGAAAGCGTGAGGCCATGTACGGGTCCATATACTGTCGGGTGAATCATGTAATATATTCGTGTGAATGAAGACCGATATAGAGAGGAGTTAATTGATGAAGTGATACGTTACTTGTGGTGTTCTTCCATTTACCAACTAATCAGCTAAATAAAAACTCAGATTACCTAAGCTTGTGGACAAGTTTATGACCTCTAAACTTTTACATTAAAGTGACACTACATTAACTTTCTTTTCAAGGGTTCTTACGTAGTTTACGTTATTTCAACTGTGTTTGTTGAATCTCAACGCGTTGGTCCTACCAAGTACTCCCCCCTCCCCAAGCTCTGTTGGTAATGATTGCTGAACTGTGTGAGGCAACTGTGTACGTCAACTGTGTAAGTCAACTGTGTGAGTCAACTGTGTAAGTCAACTGTGTAAGTCAACTGTGTAAGTCAACTGTATAAGTCAACTGTGTAAGTCAACTGTGTAAGTCAACTGTGTAAGTCAACTATGTAAGTCAACTGTGTAAGTCAACTGTGTGTGTCAACTGTGTAAGTCAACTGTGTAAGTCAACTGTGTAAGTTAACTGTGTAAGTCAACTGTGTAAGTCAACTGTGTACGTCAACTGTGTAAGTCAATTGTGTGAGTCAACTGTGTAAGTTAACTGTGTAAGTCAACTGTGTAAGTCAACTGTGTAAGTCAACTGTGTAAGTCAACTGTGTAAGTCAACTGTGTAAGTCAACTGTGTAAGTCAGCTGTGTAAGTCAACTGTGTAAGTCAACTGTGTAAGTCAACTGTGTAAGTCAACTGTGTAAGTCAACTGTGTAAGTCAACTGTGTAAGTCAACTCTGTAAGTCAACTGTGTAAGTCAACTGTGTAAGTCAACTGTGTAAGTCAACTGTGTAAGTCAACTATGTAAGTCAACTGTGTAAGTCAACTGTGTAAGTCAATTGTGTAAGTGTGTCTGTTTGTATCGAAGTTCTCATACAGGTTGCACCGGTACGCCAGCTTTTATCCTACCGTCCTGGCTTAGAAAGTACTGCTGGCATTTCAGCACTTCACACCAACAAATGATTCACAGAACACGTAGACTCAGAACAAAGGCCTTCGTCCAGTACAAACCTGCTTCACAAAGAGCAGAAGAGCTAAAACTTTCAATAAGAGATGCATTTAGTAAAAGACCGAATTAAAGAGTAAGTTTTGAAAATTATCAATCCATTTCTTGTGATATTCTCATTTTAAGATTCTTACCTTTATTTTATTATTTACAATCGAATTTCTTTGTTATTTTATGCCCTCATAGTCATTTGATATATTTTTTTCTAATCTTATTTGATTTATTTCTTATCCCATCATAGTCATTTGGTCTAATTCTTTTCTCATCCTGCTTACTATCTTTCTTATATTGTCCCATCAGAGTCATTTCCTATATTTCTTTCTCATCTTGTTTGATTTCCTTCTTATCTTATCTCTTCCTAGTCTATTGGTTTATTCGTTTAATTCATAGCGCAAAATTGGTCTGTTAATTTTTTGAATTTTGAAGCGCTTAACTTTATAAGGTTTATTTAAATTTTGAAGCGCTTAACCTTATAAGGTTTATTTAAATTTTGAAGCGCTTAACATTATTAGGTTTATTTAAATTGTGGAGCGCTCAACCTTATAAAGTTTATTTAAATTTTGAAGCGCTTAACCTTATAAGGTTTATTTAAATTTTGAAGCGCTTAACCTAATAAGGTTTATTAAAATTTTGAAGCGCCTAATCTTATAAGGTTTATTAAAATTTTGAAGCGCCTAACCTTATAAAGTTTATTTAAACTTTGAAGCGCTTAACCTTATAAGGTTTCGAAAATAATTGTTTTCAACAAAACTCTTCCATTTTTTTAGAGCGTGTCAAATGATTCACACCTTGAAACTTGGCCTGATGGTTTTTGCTCCTCGTTTTTAATCAAATTTCTATCATTAATATTAATTTCTATAATTAATATTAAAATTAAAACTATTCTCTATAATTAATATTATTCTCTATCATTTGAATAATTAAAATTATTCTCTCTATAAAATTATTTAATAAATAATTAAAATTATTCTCTATCATTCCCATCCCACGCAATTCACGTTCAAATTGCTTCCATTTATTTTACGTCGTCAATTTTTTTTCTGTTGATATTTTGGTGATAAGAACGTTTTAATTTTCTCAGAAATTGGTTAGCATATAAATTTGGAAGCCATAAATTAATCACGAGCTCAAAGCAAAACGTCCATTAGACTTAGAATTTTCTACGCTCACTCACCAACTTCTAAAAACAAATTGTCTGCTGTAACTGTCCCAAGTTTCAGCACGCCAAGATTATTACTTTAAAGACAATCAAATCACTTTCTGATACTCCCGAATTAGCCCAGAAACTTGCTGGCCTGAATGCATTGCACCTGAAGGATAAGAAAAATAACATGCCATGATTTTTCAGTTTCTTACCTCTTCCCATTCAAAGCCGCTGCCAGCTTGAAATAGATATATTTTTTATCTTCCTGTAAGAATGAAGTCCATTTTTCTTATTTATGACTTCGGGAAGAACGAACATTAGGTATATTTACAGGAGCTCATACGGAGCACTTCTCTGGCGCAGAAACCAACCACGACGGCGACACTTGGACGTGCCTTATCCTGTCTTCTAAATCTTACGGAGCAGCCGTGGCTTTAGCGGTTTGATGTAAACAAAGATATTAAAGAATCTCTCTGACTCCCGTCGGGTGTTCTAGAATTTCTCTGAAAAGACTTCAGACTTTTGGTCTCCGCCAAGATTAAGTACGCGTTAGTGTCTGTTGGCATCACAATTCAAAATTTGAAGGAATTTCATGTACAGCGGCTTGGTTATAACCTAACACAAGTGCTTCCTGTGAGGGGTTTCAGCAACGTTTATTCAACAAAATAAAATAGTTCTTCAAGCTCATGACGTGTTAAACGACGAAGAAAATTGCTTATCCTAAGTATATAGTACAACACTGTCACGTAATTTACAATTTTTGTATTAGAATTTACATCTTCATTCGAGGGCTTACAACTATGATCTATTTGGAAATGGTGAAAAATAAAACCCTGATGTTTGTGCGCAGTTAATCTGGTAATCCAAGTCAGCTCAATGTAATATTCACTAGGAGACTTGCATTCTCTTTTGTTACACTTAAAATGATTTATCACATTGGCTCTGTCTAAATCAAGTCTCTTAGTTAATCTTGAGGATCTAAATGAATAAGCCTCGCTTGGATGACCCTGAAAGAAAGATTAACTTTGCGCAAAGAGATGGGTTATATTTAATTAACGTTCCATTTTTAATAATTTCTTTCTTGATCATAGTTGCATGTCCTCAAATGCAGGCCTAAATTTTAATACTAAAAATCTGTAGGTCGTCGTAAAAAAGAGCATATTCAAATAAAAGAAGCATTACAGATCTTTAACTTGACCCCAACTTTAGTGAAAATACAAATTTTTTCATAAAAAATATTCAAAGGACTACTACTAATTATTCAGCTTAGAAGTTTGATACATCTGTTCGATCACCCATTTCGCCTCCGTCCCAGGTGCTGTGAATTAACAGGCGTTGTGCGATGCTAACTATACGTGTCTGGAGATTAATATTCCTGTTGTACATAAATTATTCCCTTCTAGTGATCTTGCACTGTAATTTTTCACACTTTTATTATGTCTACTTTAGCTTGAGTTTTTGATTTACATTTTTATTAATGTGACTGTAAATTTTTTAGTACAATTTTAGTGTGAAGATGACGTTAGTAACATCAAAACGCGGCTTTTCTAAACAGACCGTGATATAAAAAGGTATGGATTGACAGTGTTCCAGTAAATATGATAGGCAATTTTCTCCGTTTTTTAACATGTGATGAACTTGAATAGTTTTGTGGGGGTTTAAAGTTAGAAAGAAATTAAGTAAAATGCTATTTATATGCGGAGACATCGAAATAGATCGACAAGAATCTATAGCATTGTAATACTAACTGCAAATTCTTTGAATACTTTTCTTGAGGGATGGTGCATTTAATCTACGGATTTAAAGCCAAACATTTAATTATAATAAATATGATGCATGATTTACAAATTTACAGATTCCACTACAAAAAATTAATCAACACGAATGTTTATATTTTATGGATATAACAATTGGTATTTACGTAGAAAAATATGTGTGACCAATGGATTTAATCACTTAATTTCGAAAATTAGTCAATAATACACCGATTTATAAACAGTTATTTAACTAAATAAAGTGTCCAATTACTACACTTAATATACATTTATTACCCAGACATGAAAATCGAACAGAAATTACACAAAAATGGAAGGAAGTTATCGTTTTCTGTTAATAAATTTCTTCATAATTTAAAATAATAATATTCGGGAAATTTAATTCTTTATTACAACGCTCAACTTAAACTCTCACCAAAACCTACGAAATTTAGTTTGATTGCAGTATAGAAATAAAAAAATCTGCATTTTACATAACGTCGTTTCATTCCTCAGATTCAGCATAGTTAAATTTACTAATTTAGCTCAAATAAAATTCCATTCCTGACAGCAAAAATTCAAAAATATCTCACCAATTTCGCATTTGAGCTGAAGAAGACGGTGGATGTTCTGGAACTAATAAGCAAAATTTACCATTTTGAGCAAAAGTTACCATTTTGAGCAAAATTTACCATTTTGAGCAAAATTTACCATTTTGAGCAAAATTTACCATTTTTAGGAAATATTTCTTTTCAGGCTAGATCAATTGGATCCATACAAGAATTTTCACGATCCCTGATTTTTTCCACCTTTAATTTGTGTGCTGTATTCTCCTTTGAGTGCTTGGATGTTGCCGCACCTTTTTGAAACTTCTTGTATTTATAATTGAAGTGTATAATTTATATATATATATATAATTCTTAACTTCCAGCGTTGCTGGAAGTCTCCTTTTCCAAGTTTTACTGCTCTCATTGCCTCAAAAATATTTCGTTGCCTTTAGCTTAAAAATAAACTTGAAGGAGTTTTTACCTTAAATTTTATTCACTCGTAATTGACATTTTTTCCTAATTGAATTTTTCATCATCGACTTTATTTTCTTGTCAGGTTGAAAAAGAATTTTTGAATTGAAAGCCCCAGTCTTTTACAATTTAGATTTGATACCCTGTATTTTAAAAACAAGATTTTTCTGAAGGACAATGATTGACATGAGCCTTCAGTACGCGTTGATGTAAAAAACGTAATACCTTTACAAGTAATACCTTTACAGGTATTACTTGCCAGACACAGAAAATAGCCTCTAATCATTTAAAATTGTTAATAGGCCTAATTTTTTCAGCAATCATAAGCCGTTTTGAGAGCCAGGCTGCTGTCAGAAAACTGCTTCCAAATTTGCGCACTTAGAGCCTCTTCTATGATTTTATTTTTATGTTTCCTACTTTGGCTCATTACAGTGCGGTAAAAACACATATTTGTTGTTTTTAGGCCTGATAAAACGTGTGCAAAAGTGGCGGGGGGCCATGAAAGTCTTAGGAATAAGCCCGCTATCGAGCAGGCTGCTTCAAAGTTAATTAGCTTCAAGGAGACGGGATAAGGCGCTGTTCCTCAGATCCTGTAAAGCTTTCAATTAGAGCAAAATGCTGTGAACTTCAGCGGCAAAACTTGGCGCGGATGAAAGAAGGACTACAAAGTTTTCAGCAGGAAACGGAAAACTGCCTCCACTCCGCAGATGTGCAGCAAAGATTGCGCCTTCTCTTATTAGCGTCACTGAAAAATCCAAAGCAGATTTGAGAAAGTTTTTCTCAGTCTTCCTTTGAAACTTCCAGGCTCCCGATGCAGGGAAGTCCATTGCAGTCAGAGACATGCGTGCGCGTATGAACTGCTCCAATTGAATCCGAGTGCTAGTAAAGTTTCCGACTTTTCGAGGGATGTTGCCGGAGTAGTTCTCCCATTAAGTCAGCGAGCTACTGCGCGTTTTTCGAACCACTTCTGAATTGTTCGAGGTCTAATTTTTGTCGAAACGAGCGTAGAAATACGTAAAGTACAAACTTGGTGCGGCGTTTTGTTTTGTTATTTGTTCGAAAAAATGCCACTCTCGTTGAATTAAGACTCCAATTATATTCGTTTCAAATATTTATTCTTTAATTCTGCAGCATCTTTAAATTAGCTTGAACTCTAGTCATTCTGAGTACGGGTTGCGCATTTCTAGTTATTAAATATTTGTTTACCTTATAAGTTATGGTCTTGATATGATGATTGCTAATGGTTTTCAGTCTTAGACGTTCGAAGAATGATGACGGTCATTTAATTTCAGGCTAAGACGCTCGAGCATATTTTACTTCTCGTAAGTTTGAAAATAACCTCATTCTTTGTAGTGCGACTAGAGTTTACTGAGTGTAAATCGATGGGAAACCGAACACAAAACGTTTGTTAATATGTGTACTTACACCATTTCAAAGTCTCAGCATTACCGCATTATTTCAGTTTCGTCTTTAGTGTTCAATTAGATTTCAAAATCGGGTTTCACAAGCCCCTGCCAAATATTTTTATTTTTTTGTAGTATTATGTGATTTTTAAAATGCACTTCTGAGTGGCAGATGGTTCGTCATCCTGATGTCGGTTACAACCTGAGAGCAGTGTAATGACGATGGTTGTATAGGTGCCACCATAAAAAAATTAAAGTCATGCGTAAAATTTTTCTACCAAAATGAATGGTGCTTTTATTATTACTTTTAATACTTTTCTTTTTGATTTAATGCATGGGTATGCAAAAATAAATTACTGTTGGAAGTATCGAGTAGGACGCATGAAATGAACTCATTTAAAAAACTCGAACTTGAGCACCTGTTTAAATTGAGACAGGCCGATGCAATCAATAGTCGATCTCGCAGGGTTTCGAAAATTAAGCGACCCAAAAATTTGACATCGCTTTTTAGAAAAACTAAGAGGATGAGGGTAAATCTGAAATATTCTGGAGGCCCCAAACTTTTAACTTTATTAAGATGGACGGCTTCGAGCTGATCCTGGGGGAATTTCTTATATCATATTCTTGAGGTCCTCAGCCATCTTCTCTTAGATCATTTCCATAGCGTTTAAAGAGGCGACTGATTTTGCAAAATGCCTTGTTTTTGTACGTTCATCCAACAAACCCAGAAGAAAAATTAGAGAATTGATGAATTTGAAATTTACGATACTATTACGATACTATTCTTTAAAAATACTGAAACGTGCTTAAGAATCTGCTTCAGCAAGACGGGTGTCCAGTAGTCTTTGTACTGATTAAAATTCGGTAAAAGAATTATTTTCCAACTACTCAAGCTATGAGTTGAGGCGTGGTTGAGGTGTCGTTGCACAAATGTATTTTAGTTCAAATTATCGATTGAGAAAACAAAATTTTGCGATGAGGTCGGGTTGACTACGCCTAGATTTGGGGTTTATAATTTTTTGCATACCAGAAGTTTGTGGACCCGAAATGCAAATTTCATCAGTGGTGTGTGCGAGTCACTTTGAAATTAAATTCAAAACGGAAGAATTTGAGCTCAGTATGTACACGAAAATACAATTAGTGTGAATATTGAATAAGATCAAATTTTACACTTCTTAAGGATTTCTGCGGAAAATTACGGAAATAAATTCTGAAAATTAAGCTAACAAAACAGGGAGTGTGTAAAGCATGCGTGAAATATTTACCGAAATGATTTAAAATTATAATATATATCATTGTTAAACAGAAATTACAATCACAATAATAATCAACACCAGAAATTGCTATCATGTCAATGGCTGGATTATTCGGTTCTGTATTGTGATTCTAAGGAATTAATTGTGATCCAAAGTTGAAAAAATTAAGGGGTGCGGTCATTAGGAATTATTAAGAATTAATTGGGATATAAAATTTTGATCTTCATGAATTACTGGTGATCATGAATTATGACCGTCAGAAAATAATGGTGCCGATTACCTATGACCATGAGGAGTCAATTGGAGGGCAAAGATGTAGAGTGTCCAAACCCACGAATCAGAGGTCAAAACTAGAGAGTAGATTAAGTGATAATTTCACCTCATAGCGGCGTAGATGTCTTTCAGGCAGAGTGGCCTAGTTCCTAGTTCAGTTCCTAGTTAGTAACTTGGCTAGGAAAAACCAGTTTGGCAACCCTGCGATGAACACCACGCCTCTAACTTGAGTGTCCTAAAATTCTGTGTTTTGTGGGTTAGGACGCTCTGCTTATTTGTCCTCCAATTGTGATCAAAAAGTTTTATGATCAGAAACTGCTCAGTCAAACTAAAAGTGAGCATTTATTTCACCGGGGCAAATCTTTAATGCTGTATCAATTTCTACAGCGATTTTTAAAACAGTCTTTGGTAGTTTACAAATATAAAAAAATATTCATGTTAATTTACTGTGAAATACAACTGATTATAATTGATCTTGGGTGTCTGAAATTATTACGTGAAATTTACCGATCATTTACGAGTGCCTAATAAATGACGTGGCTAAGTTGTCGTCTGGTAGTCATTCCTTAACTCGCTGCCGTGTAGAGCTCGGGTCTGTAGGGATTCTTTGTTTATGTTTTAGTGTGAAATGAAACCAGACGTCTCAGCTGACTGATGTTGAGACGCACACGTTGTTCGAACGTGGCAGTGAATCTCTTACCGTGTTCATGTACGGTGCGGTTGTGAAATGTTTACTGGGTCGTAATTAGCGGCTTTGAAATGTTTATCGGGTTGTAATTAGCGGTTGTGAAATGTTTATTGGGTTGTAATTAGCGGTTTTGAAATGTTTAATGGGTCGTAATTGGCGCCTGTAAAATGTTTATCGGGTTGTAATTAGCGGTTGTGAAATGTTTATTGGGTTGTAATTAGCGGTTTTGAAATGTTTAATGGGTCGTAATTAGCGGCTGTAAAATGTTTATCGGGTTGTAATTAGCGATTTTGGAATGTTCTCTGGGTTGTAATAAGCGATTATGAAAGTTTTACTGGGTTGTACATAGGGGTTGTGAAATATTCACTAGGTTCACACTTGGCCGTGAAGTACTTCCTGTGTTGTACCAAACGTTTGTGAAATATTTTCTGAGTTTTACACAGCTGTGGTGAAATAGTCATTGGGTTATACTTAGCTGTAATGAGATATATTTCTAGGTTGTACCGATAGGTTGCAAAAGTGTGCTGGCTTGGCTCAACAAACTAAAATTCCCGCTCATAGCGGATGGGCTTAGCAGAATTTCAGTTATTTTCAGTCAAGCTAAAATTTGACTATGTTATTATGACACGCTAAATGCTAAGAGAACGGATCTTACCGTTAAGTTGCTGCCCGCTCTCTGGCCCGAAATTTAACTTAATTATTTTCACAAGCTAAATGCTAAGAGAACTGATCTTACCGTTAAGTTGCTGCCCGCTCTCTGGCCCGAAATTTAACTTAATTATTTTCACAAGCTAAATGCTAAGTGAACTGATCTTACCGTTAAGTTGCTGCCTGCTCTCCGGGCCCCAGTACTGGTCGAAGATGTCAGGGTACGATCCTGTGAGAGACAGGGGGTGCGTGAAAATGTAGAACTTTACCTGCTTAACAAGTTAGTATTTACAGTGGATCCTAGAGTTACATATCGTCTTATGAGGACCGCAGCTTAGGATAAAAAATGTAAGCACCACTTGCCCGCCAGATACGATGTGCAAAACTGGTAATAATACAATATACAGTGTACACTGAGACAAATTGGTTCTCCGATGTTGAAACGTCGGAGGAGCTCTATATATATAATACACGACAGATACAAAATGGGTAGGAGTTCTACGATCTCAAATTTAACTCAGGGATGTACATTGGTTGATTTAGGTTATGGATGACCTGAAGTAGGTGGGACTTCGTAGTTTTGAGCCGAATAAGTTACTCCCAGTCAAACGATTTCGCCGGAGCATGCATGTTTTCCGCCGCCCAAGCGATTTAATTAATTGGGCGGCAAAAAAGATGCGTGCAGGCAGCGAAAATGTCAGACTGGGCTGTTCCAATTAGCTGGCGTATACATCGTCTGTATCTAACATACCTACCAAGTTTATTAGTTCCCAACGAACTTTTGTTACTCACCTGAATTTTACGGGTATTGATACTTGATCCTCATGCCCACTTCTGTGATGATTTCAGAGAGTAAAATTTACAGAAATTGACAAGATCTGAGAAGAATAGGATCTCTTAGATATGATTAAAATCTCTGCATCACATGTTCAAATGGTGCACTATTTTCGTATACGCATGAATTTATCGTAAAATGTCTGCATATCGACTCGTTTGATGTTTGTAAAGTTATTTTTGATTTGATCATGTCATGTGAAAAGTTATTCGTATGGAAGGGTTCTGGTAAGTTTTTTTCACAAGATAATACATGTCAAAGAATACACGCATCCTGTATCAGTTTTAAATTTTTATTAACAAAACTTTAGAGGACCTTAGTCAAATAAACCTAATGGGGACAAATAAAAACAGGGTACGAGCTCCGCAACGTGAAATTCAAAACCAAAGAATTACAGTCTTGACTATGGAGCTACAAATATTATGGTATTTTTACTTTTTACTTCAAATCTGTTTTCCAATGACCTCGCGATTGTAGATAAAGAAACGCGATATCATCTGCCTTTGAACTTGAACTTACAGACGTCTGAATTTTGCGCTACAATTATTATAATGTCTTTTTCAATTCCACAGTCAAACGTTTCTTCATTTTCGACTACAGAAGTTATGAATAATTAAGCCTCAGTTCAACTTCTAGAGCTTCTTCGCTGCAAGCTGCTGAAGTAGTTGAATTTGGCACCTTTGATTCATTTCAGCGTCTCATGCTTTGACTCAAACAGAAGGATGGAGTGATGAAGATATTCTGTCGAGGATGAAGTTTTCAGGGCACACTTAACACAGAGCTCGCTGGTACGAATACACCATCTCGTATCGTTGATGTATCACTTTGCAGGTATCCACTTATTGATGTATCCTCTCTACAGGTATCCATTCATTGATGTATCCTCTCTACAGGTATCCATTCATTGATGTATCCACTCTACGGGTATCCACTCTGTATGTATTCACTCACTGATGTATCCTCTCTACAGGTATCCACAAATTGATGTATCCTCTCTACAGGTATCCACTCATTGATGTATCCACTCGACAAGTATCCGCTCTACAGGTATCCACACATAGATGTATCCACTTTATAGGTATCCATTTATTGATGTATCCACTCTACACGGACACACTCGTTATCTTCAAATATACAAGTGAACTGATGCAGGTTCTCAACAGATGCACGAGGTATGAACTCAATGACTTGCTATACGATGCAGTTTTTCAACAGATGCACGAGGTATGAACTCAATGACTTGCTGTACGATGCAGGTATTCAACAGATGCACGAAGTATGAACTCAATGACTTGCTATCTGTTGCAAGTATTCAACAGGTGCATGAGGTATGAACTCAATGACTTGCTATACGATGCAGGTTCTCAACTGATGCATGCGGTATGAACTCAATGACTTGCTATACGATGCAGGTATTCAACAGATGCACGAGGTATGACCTCAATGACTTGCTATACGATGCAGGTTCTCAACTGATGCATGAGGTATGAACTCAATGACTTGCTATACGATGCAGGTATTCAACAGATGCACGAGGTATGAACTCAATGACTTGCTATACGATGCAGGTATTCAAAAGATGCATGAGGTATGAACTCAATGACTTGCTATACGAAGCAGGTATTCAACAGATGCACGAGGTATGAACTCAATGACTTGCTATCTGATGCAGGTATTCAACAGATGCACGAGGTATGACCTCAATGATTTGCTATACGATGCAGGTATTCAACAGATGCACGAGGTATGAACTCAATGACTTGCTATACGAAGCAGGTATTCAACAGATGCACGAGGTATGAACTCAATGACTTGCTATCTGATGCAGGTATTCAACAGATGCACGAGGTATGACCTCAATGACTTGCTATACGATGCAGGTTCTCAACAGATGCATGCGTTATGAACTCAATGACTTGCTATACGATGCTTGTATTCAACAGATGCACGAGGTATGAACTCAATGACTTGCTATACGATGCAGGTACTCAACAGATGCACGAGGTATGAACTCAATGACTTGCTATACGATGCAGGTATTCAACAGATGCACGAGGTATGAACTCAATGACTTGCTATACGATGCAGGTATTCAACAGATGCACCAGGTATGAACTAAATGACTTGCTATACAATGCAGGTATTCAACAGATGCACGGGGTATGAACTCAATGCCTTTCTATACGATGCAGGTATTCAACAGATGCACGGGGTATGAACTCAATGACTTGCTATACGATGCAGGTATTCAACAGATGCACGAGGTATGAACTCAATGACTTGCTATACGATGCAGGTATTCAACAGATGCACGGGGTATGACCTCAATGACTTGCTATACGATGCAGGTATTCAACAGATGCACGAGGTATGAACTCAATGACTTGCTATACGATGCAGGTATTCAACAGATGCACGGGGTATGAACTCAATGACTTGCTGTACGATGCAGGTATTCAACAGAAGCACGGGGTATGAACTCAATGCCTTTCTATACGAAGCAGGTATTCAACAGATGCACGATGTGTGAACTCAATGACTTGCTATACAATGCAGGTATTCAACAGATGCACGAGGTATGAACTCAATGCCTTTCTATACGATGCAGGTATTCAACAGAAGCACGAGGTATGAACTCAATGCCTTTCTATACGATGCAGGTATTCAACAGATGCACGATGTGTGAACTCAATGACTTGCTATACAATGCAGGTATTCAACAGATGCACGAGGTATGAACTCAATGACTTGCTATACGATGCAGGTATTCAACAGAAGCACGAGGTATGAACTCAATGACTTGCTATACGATGCAGGTATTCAACAGATGCACAGGGTATGAACTCAGTGACTTGATATCGGATGCACAGATACATGGGGTATGAACTCAATGACTTGCTATACGATGACACAAAATTGAGGGACAACTATAACATTCCGCCTCTGCCATTGCATGCGATCGTCTCCCAGAAGCAAACTGGAAATAAAAATGGAGTTGGGGTCAGCTAATTCCTGTAGAACTGAGCAACCGGGCGCTTGTAAGGTGTATCGACTTCTGAGTTCACGGCTAATGTTAGTACAGTATATGTATGTACCATAGCGCTGAGATTGAAATTCTGTCATATCAAGTCAATCTCAAGGTTTTCTCAATGGATAATAAAATTCAAAGTCTGCTTCTTTCAATCTATCTCGCCTTCGTGTAAAGTTGAGTTCAAAGTCTGCTTCACATAAAGGCGAGTTCAAAGTCAGCTTCATGTAAAGTTGAGTTCAAAGTCAGCTTCATGTAAAGTTGAGTTCAAAGTCAGCTTCATGTAAAGTTGAGTTCAAAGTCAGCTTCATGTGAAGTTGAGTTCAAAGTCAGCTTCATGTAAAGTTGAGTTCAAAGTCTGCTTCATATAAAGTTGAGTTCAAAGTCAGCTTCATGTAAAGTTGAGTTCAAAGTCAGCTTCATGTAAAGTTGAGTTCAAAGTCTGCTTCATATAAAGTTGAGTTCAAAGTCAGCTTCATGTAAAGTTGAGTTCAAAGTCAGCTTCATGTAAAGTTGAGTTCAAAGTCAGCTTCATGTAAAGTTGAGTTCAAAGTCAGCTTCATATAAAGTTGAGTTCAAAGTCTGCTTCATATAAAGTTGAGTTCAAAGTCTGCTTCATGTGAAGTTGAGTTCAAAGTCAGCTTCATGTAAAGTTGAGTTCAAAGTCTGCTTCATATAAAGTTGAGTTCAAAGTCTGCTTCATATAAAGTTGAGTTCAAAGTCAGCTTCATATAAAGTTGAGTTCAAAGTCTGCTTCATATAAAGTTGAGTTCAAAGTCAGCTTCATATAAAGTTGAGTTCAAAGTCTGCTTCATATAAAGTTGAGTTCAAAGTCAGCTTCATGTAAAGTTGAGTTCAAAGTCTGCTTCACGTAAAGTTGAGTTCAAAGTCAGCTTCATGTAAAGTTGAGTTCAAAGTCAGCTTCATGTGAAGTTGAGTTCAAAGTCTGCTTCATATAAAGTTGAGTCCAAAGTCAGCTTCATGTAAAGTTGAGTTCAAAGTCAGCTTCATATAAAGTTGAGTTCAAAGTCTGCTTCATATAAAGTTGAGTTTAAAGTCAGCTTCATGTAAAGTTGAGTTCAAAGTCAGCTTCATGTAAAGTTGAGTTCAAAGTCTGCTTCACGTAAAGTTGAGTTCAAAGTCAGCTTCATGTAAAGTTGAGTTCAAAGTCAGCTTCATGTAAAGTTGAGTTCAAAGTCTGCTTCATATAAAGTTGAGTTCAAAGTCTGCTTCATATAAAGTTGAGTTCAAAGTCAGCTTCATATAAAGTTGAGTTCAAAGTCTGCTTCATATAAAGTTGAGTTCAAAGTCAGCTCCATGTAAAGTTGAGTTCAAAGTCAGCTTCATGTAAAGTTGAGTTCAAAGTCTGCTTCACGTAAAGTTGAGTTCAAAGTCAGCTTCATGTAAAGTTGAGTTCAAAGTCAGCTTCATGTAAAGTTGAGTTCAAAGTCAGCTTCATATAAAGTTGAGTTCAAAGTCTGCTTCATATAAAGTTGAGTTCAAAGTCAGCTTCATGTGAAGTTGAGTTCAAAGTCAGCTTCATGTAAAGTTGAGTTCAAAGTCAGCTTCATGTAAAGTTGAGTTCAAAGTCAGCTTCATGTAAAGTTGAGTTCAAAGTCAGCTTCATGTAAAGTTGAGTTCAAAGTCAGCTTCATGTAAAGTTGAGTTCAAAGTCTGCTTCACGTAAAGTTGAGTTCAAAGTCAGCTTCATGTAAAGTTGAGTTCAAAGTCTGCTTCATGTAAAGTTGAGTTCAAAGTCTGCTTCATATAAAGTTGAGTTCAAAGTCTGCTTCATGTAAAGTTGAGTTCAAAATCAGCTTCATGTAAAGTTGAGTTCAAAGTCAGCTTCATGTAAAGTTGAGTTCAAAGTCTGCTTCATGTAAAGTTGAGTTCAAAGTCAGCTTCGTGTAAAGTTGAGTTCAAAGTCAGCTTCATGTAAAGTTGAGTTCAAAGTCTGCTTCCTATAAAGTTGAGTTCAAAGTCTGCTTCATGTAAAGCTGAGTTCAAAGTCAGCTTCATGTAAAGTTGAGTTCAAAGTCAGCTTCATGTAAAGTTGAGTTCAAAGTCTGCTTCATGTGAAGTTGAGTTCAAAGTTTGCTTCATGTAAAGTTGAGTTCAAAGTCTGCTTCATGTAAAGTTGAGTTCAAAGTCAGCTTCACGTAAAGTTGAGTCCAAAGTCAGCTTCATGTAAAGTTGAGTTCAAAGTCAGCTTCATGTAAAGTTGAGTTCAAAGTCAGCTTCATGTAAAGTTGAGTTCAAAGTCAGCTTCATGTAAAGTTGAGTTCAAAGTCTGCTTCACGTAAAGTTGAGTTCAAAGTCTGCTTCACGTGAAGTTGAGTTCAAAGTCTGCTTCATATAAAGTTGAGTTCAAAGTCTGCTTCATATAAAGTTGAGTTCAAAGTCAGCTTCATGTAAAGTTTAGTTCAAAGTCAGCTTCATGTAAAGTTGAGTTCAAAGTCAGCTTCATGTAAAGTTGAGTTCAAAGTCTGCTTCACGTAAAGTTGAGTTCAAAGACTGCTTCACGTGAAGTTGAGTTCAAAGTCTGCTTCATATAAAGTTGAGTTCAAAGTCTGCTTCACGTAAAGTTGAGTTCAAAGTCTGCTTCATATAAAGTTGAGTTCAAAGTCTGCTTCATATAAAGTTGGGTTCAAAGTCTGCTTCATATAAAGTTGAGTTAAGTCTGCTTCACGTAAAGTTGAGTTCAAAGTCTGCTGCACGCGAAGTTGAGTTCAAAGTCTGCTTCATGTAAAGTTGAGTTCAAAGTCTGCTTCACTTAAAGTTGAGTTCAAAGTCTGCTTCACGTAAAGGTAATTAAATGTTTCAACCCCGTGAAGTGGAAACCAAAGTTTCTTTCACGCCAAACCATGGCATGAGTTGGCTTCGAGATATAAATTTAAGTTCTAATTATGGACATCAGAAGTGCAAGGCGAGGGTGTAGCTGCAGCTGAGCCTTATTTCGGTGTGCACCACTTCCCTGTCACATACTCATTTTAAGGAGTAAAATAAATAAAACGTGTGCTGCCCGTGTTGGACAAGCTTCCGAGTGTAAGATTTATGATTAGTCTCATGTGTGGGTATGATTTGTATTCAAATATCGTTTCTTAATTAAAATTGTCTCTTAAATGGACAATATAATTATTTCTAACAAGCACTTAAGTTTGAGTTACCTTAGTGGTGTGAAATGCCTCATTGAATTAGCAGTATTTTAAATTTTTCAACAGAATTTCAAGTTTTTAGTGCGAACGTTTCCGTTACGCAAGTAATTAAGGACAATTTTGTCATTCGTTGGCATCTCAAGTAGTGAAGTATTACTTTTCTAATCACGATATATATTCTGAACTTTATATTATTTTGTGACGGTATCCTTCGTCTGATTGATTCACTATAGTTATGTTAGTGACGTTTAGGTTTCGATGCTCTACCGTAAATTTACTCTAAGTCCAAGCTCAAAGTTGAATGGATATCTGGAAAAGAATAGTTCGTTTATATATTTTCGGAAATAACCAGGTTATTTTTTACGATGAACAGCTGTTGTGATTTTGATTATCAACCTTTACTCCTATATTTCATTACAAAGAGGTCTTATATTGTGTTACTATCAATTTTGATCATTCTCTAACAATCAAATAAATTTAAGTCTTTAAATCTACCTTACAAACTGCACGGTCCGGTGAAGAAAATTTGAAAGTTTTTCGAAACTTCACTGCAAAGATTCAAATGAATTCTCTGCTTGTTCGCATCAGTATATTGAAACGAGTCTTTCTGACGGAATAATTTTAATTAAGAAAATGGGAAGTGAAATTCTG
This sequence comes from Morinoia aosen, assembly GCA_030386875.1. Classification (NCBI taxonomy): domain Eukaryota; kingdom Metazoa; phylum Arthropoda; class Malacostraca; order Amphipoda; family Talitridae; genus Morinoia; species Morinoia aosen. The sequence continues at coordinate 11,772,363 of CM059556.1, forward strand.
CAGCGGTTCTCACACATTTTTTACACGTAAATGGAGGTTTCTTTGCTCACAGAAAACAGTTCGAGCGTGGCAATAGTTCACAGACGCAAATTTGGTGATAGACACATTCGTGTGCCGGGGAAATAGAAGCGAATCTCGCTCCACGCAACCACCACTATTTGCTGCGAAATAATTCTTCTTACCTCGCTTCCCAGCGTCGTAGGAAATAATTTCCTCGATCACTCCAGGCCGTCGATCTCAGTTGCCGAAATAAAAAAAAGAGTTCGTCTTGGCGGTGCTAATTAAAACTCGGTTTCCTGGATACCGGCCTCAAATTAGCAGACTTTGCGCCAGAATTAAGACTTGGTATCCGGGATACAGATGAGGCTCATCAACAGGCAGCGAGTTCCGTCGATCGAGTCAATTATTGTGAAAAATTGCATCACTGGACACTTGAGACGTCGACCAGATTGCCTGGGTTATCCAATTACCGACTGGAGTAATGGAAAATTGCCTAGGTTTCTTGGATAATTGTCATGAAGTTTTAAGAAATCTGGTTGATATTTGGAGAAGTTTATAGTTTGTTGCAAACCAATCTAAACGGCATTGAAATTCTTTTCATTCTGTAGTTTCTTTAGAGATTAATACAGAATAATTATTATTCAAATGGGAATTGGACAAATTTTAAGCTAAATCTGCCCGTTCTATGCCGTTTAATACTTCGAGATGAACCTTGGAAAGAAGAAACCCTAGAGAGAGCTTCAGTGAACTCCAATATGCAAGAAATATGTAGAGTAAGCATAAAAAATGTAAAAAATACATCTTTTACTGCAACTCCAGCTGTGTGCTAAAGATTATCACTTCGAGTAACGTGAAGCAGGCACATTCGTCCGATGCAATGGCTAAAGAAGTATTTCATTCGTCCGCCTCCATTCTTACCTACCGTCATATCTGCTTAACAAAGTGACGGTTCGGTTACTATTTTTCTCACTGGTCTCAACCACAGCTGTAAAATAGTCAGGGCATTTTATAAGTGATTGCCAAAATATAAGTTGAGAAAAGCTTTTACTTCATTGTGCCTGTAATTTAAATGTCAGCGGTCTGTTACAACCACGGGAGAGGAAGCATGGTAGGTTCAAACTAGTCTTTTTTTCTTTGACGATATAGTTTTGCTGACGTCACGGCAACAAACCAATAGCAGCGCTCATTTTGCATCTGGTAGCACTGCTACACCCAAATCTGGCTCCACTGTTGGCTTAACGACATGGCGTTTTGGTGACGTCATAAAGTTTGTTTGAAATAAAGCCTTTTTATTGGCTAGCCGAACAAGTGGAGGTGTATTTTCTCCCATAGAAGTGACCCTACCTTGTTTCCTCTACCGTGGTTACAACACACTCGAGACGTCGACCTAATTACTTAGATCATTCAGTAACCAGCTGGAGCAATAAAAGCCTTCCGAGAAATCTTGGATGAGTCGCTCGTTGGGAAGAACAACGTCACAAGTCGAAATTCTCGATCTTTCAGGAGAAGTGATTTTAACTTTTCAAACTGCTTAGTTTTGATCGAAAAAAGTAATCTTTCCTCTCGGTCAATTTTGAAGATACGGTTATGATGGTTTTACCAGAATACGTAGAACGAAATGACGAATTCAACAGTATGGATAAGTCAATTTTCCAAAATTTAGAGTTATGACGTTGTTCTTCGAAATGAATGGAGTTTCATGAAGCAGCACCTCAGACAATTTGATCTTCAGCATTAACTACTCAGTTAAATTTGAAGAATCTTTAGTAGCCATGTAACGATTTACAACAAGAGGTACGAGCTTCAGTAAGACGCTGATGTCTTTGGCCCTTATTGCGTTTTTTCTGATGCCTGGGTTGTAAAAATAGGCTTCTTCTGATGAACTGAGCCATTTAGCCCTGTGGAGGCTGTATCTAAAACAAAACGAATTTAGAAAATTAAAAATCAATGCGAGTGTTTAGTTGAGTTCATTTAATGTGTTGTCAAAACACTCTCTACTTGTGTATGTGTTTGCTGCGAAATAATTCTTCTTACCTCGCTTCCCAGCGTCGTAGGAAATAATTTCCTCGATCACTCCAGGCCGTCGATCTCAGTTGCCGAAATAAAAAAAAGAGTTCGTCTTGGCGGTGCTAATTAAAACTCGGTTTCCTGGATACCGGCCTCAAATTAGCAGACTTTGCGCCAGAATTAAGACTTGGTATCCGGGATACAGATTTGATACCTAGCTTCAGTTATCATTAAAATAAACTATTCCTTTCAAAATATAGAGCCTATTTGAGAATTTAGTTTTCAGAAATGAAAATGGTAGAATTAAAATTTTTATTGAACATTTCAAATGAGAGCATTTCGTTTCGCGACTAATCCTGTCATCTGAAACGTTTTAGTTTCATCGGGAACTTTGTCTCATGTCTTCAAAAACACGTAGCTGTCACCACTCGTTACATTAAGGTCGTAGTATTTCTATTTGTGTTACACAGCCTTGCAGAACAATTTTACAACAAAATGAATCGTTGATTTAACTTTACATGATGTTTGGAGTGGTTACTGATACTCCACTCACTTATATCTAGTGCGCTCATTTGCGACAAAACTAAGTCATCTAATGCGTTCACTTTCATCAGAACCCATTCATCCAATATTTTCACTTCTATCAAAACCTACCATCATATATTTTCACTTTCATCAAACCTACCATCAAATATTTTTACTTTCATCAAAACCTACCATCAAAAATGTTCCCTTTCATCAAAACCTACCATCCAATATGTTCACTTTCATATAACCTACCATCAAATATTTTTACTTTCATCAAAACCTACCATCAAAAATGTTCCCTTTCATCAAAACCTACCATCAAATATGTTCACTTTCATCAAAACCTACCATCAAATATGTTCCCTTTCATCAAAACCTACAATCCAATATGTTCACTTTTATCCAAACCTACCATCCAATATGTTCACTTTCATCAAAACCTACCATCCAATATGTTCACTTTCATCAAAACCTACCATCCAATATGTTCACTTTCATCAAACCTACCATCAAATATTTTTACTTTCATCAAAACCTACCATCAAAAATGTTCCCTTTAATCAAAACCTACCATCCAATATGTTCACTTTCATCAAACCTACCATCAAATATATTTACTTTCATCAAAACCTACCATCAAAAATGTTCCCTTTCATCAAAACCTACCATCAAATATGTTCACTTTCATCAAAACCTACCATCCAATATGTTCACTTTTATCCAAACCTACCATCCAATATGTTCACTTTCATCAAAACCTACCATCCAATATGTTCACTTTCATCCAAACCAACCATCCAATATGTTCACTTTCATCAAAACCTACCATCCAATATGTTCACTTTCATCCAAACCAACCATCCAATATGTTCACTTTCATCAAAACCTACCATCAAATATGTTCACTTTCATCCAAACCAACCATCCAATATGTTCACTTTCATCAAAACCTTCCATCCAATATGTTCACTTTCATCAAAACCTTCCATCCAATATGTTCACTTTCATCAAAACCTTCCATCCAATATGTTCACTTTCATCCAAACCAACCATCCAATATGTTCACTTTCATCAAAACCTTCCATCCAATATGTTCACTTTCATCAAAACCTTCCATCCAATATGTTCACTTTCATCCAAACCAACCATCCAATATGTTCACTTTCATTCAAACCTACCATCCAATATGTTCACTTTCATCAAAACCTACCATCCAGTATGTTCACTTTCATCCAAACCAACCACCCAATATGTTCACTTTCATCAAAACCTACCATCCAATATGTTCACTTTCATCCAAACCTACCATTCACACAAACATTCACACAAACATTCACAAACTTGATGATGTGATCCATTCACACAAACAAGGATCACATCATCAAGGATCCATTCACACAAACAAGGGTCACATCCACACGGCTACATTCACACAAACAAGGGTCACATCCACACGGCTCCATTCACACAAACAAGGATCACATCCAAACGGAGTCCGACTTTGTTTTTCTAGAGCGCCGAGCAGACAATAAATTTTTCCCTAGCTGCAAAAATAAGGCCAATTAGCTGAGCGAATAATCGATCAGGAGAGGCAAGAGCTGGGGTCGAAAACAAGCTTGACTGCGCAGGGATGGTAAATGCTGGCCTTCTTTTCCGCGTTCCGAGTTCTACTCCTCCCGATAACGTCTGATTGAGGAGTGTGAGGCTCGCGAGTTCGGTTTCCTTGGAAACAGGGCGCCAGCTTAGAATATTCATTCGAAAGTAGAATTAAGTGTTCGTTGTTGTATGTAGGGGGCATGATGATTTTGGAAAAAAATTAATATGAATGTAATAGCGTGTTCGGCTTAGGCATTTGAATGTTAAAATCGTGTTTAATTGTCAACAGGCAACTACGCTAATTAAATTTAAACTTAATTTTATTTTAAGTACTCCTTTGAATGCAGTGGTGTAAGCATAAGCTCTTCAAGGCCAAGGGAATATTTAAAAAATAACGTGATTGAACCATGCGAACCTTGAAAGAGCGCGCCCACATTATTCACTTCGTCTCATTCATGTGTCGCCGTTCATATTATCCACGAATTTTTTTCGAAAAAGTGAGTTAATAAGGCAGTTTCCCATTCTATAACAATCAGTGAGAGTTGAAATCGTCTTTAAGTGCTAACGAATTTTAGCTCGGGAATGCATGTGAATTATGGAGCTCTCTACATATTTTTAAATTTCTTCAAGAAACAGCTACACAATGAATCGTCTGAAGCGCTGCAATCCAAGGGCTGATTCCCCCATTCAAGGTTTGCTTCACTCGAACAACTTGCTGCACTTCCTCAAGCCTCTTATTTGCTTTCAATTGAGTTCAGATATGAATAAGCATTAACTAGTGCTAATATTTGAGCCGGAGTTTCTTTCAAGATTTCCTGATATAACCTTCCGATGCTTTTCCCTTAGTTTCTAAAGAACGCAATTTTTTGCGTAATTCTCTTTTCAATTTCATCAAAAAAGCGTATAAATTTCTGCCGGCTTTCTATAGTCCGAAATGAATATACACTCACAAACGCACACCCTTAATTTCCCGTCTGCTTCAGGTAATTTCTGAAAACTTGGATAAAGCTTCGTTTTTTGTAACGAGGAAAAGGAAGGATTTTATTTGGAAATCCTGCACGAAGTTGTTCAGAAACGCTGGGGCTAATTTTTATGCAGAATTTCATTATTTTCGTGGCTGGAGATTTCTCAAGAAGGAGCGTAGAGGCGATGACGTAATTTCAGAATTAAAAGCGTATGCAGCGACGTTGTTTTCCTGATAAGCGAAAAATTGTGCGATGCTTGCTTTTAATTTTTGGAACTAAGTCTGAACGCTGTTTTCTAACAACGAAAATATTTTTAAAGCGTTATATAAATATTTACATATTTTTTCAAATGGCTACCATTTGGCTAAACATGCAAATCGCTTAAGCAAGTCGCATTTCTCATGACTTGGAAGCACAATTCTATTTAGCTTACCCGCATCCAGCCGGCAATAGAAATGTCTTATTTCACAATTTTAAACAATTTTAAACAAACAATTTATTTACCACAGGAGATACAGAGGTAGGTGATACAGAGGTAGAGTTTTACTTAAGTCTAGTACAATGGTCAAATTTGAGTATAGCTACCTGTGGGCCCGAATAAGTTCAGCGACTTCTAGGGCATCCTACCATCACGCTATTCTAGGGTGTACAAAAGTTTAACCTAGTTCACTTAACCTAGTTTCGCATTAGACTGATCATTGAGATGATTAACTCGATATTTTACAAGTCGGCTATATTTAACAGTATGTTCGATAAAACGATTCAAGAGCAGAGAGAAGATTGGTTATGGTACACAAGGCAAGTTACATTATGACATTATCATTAGTTACATGTAGGAGGCAAGATTTCGACACGGTGATCTTACACTACTAGTATTCTGATAGGAAGTGAGACTCAAGATGTCTTTTGAATACTTTGTATGAATTACATTCACGGATCTCTGCAGGTATAGAGTTCCAAGTTTTGGTTCCAACGAAGAGAATACTGTGTTGCGACCTGGCCTTTGAATAATAAGGAAGCATGAATTTACTTCTATTTCGGGTTAAATGGTCGTGATGACCAGTTTGCGCAGTCAATAATTGTCTTAGGCTATTGTCGCCATCATTTCTTAATGTTTTGTAAATGAAATTACAGATGGAGATTTTGTATAGATCCGAAAGTTTAAGTATTTGTAAATTTTTGAAAGAATCATTTGTGTGAGCATTATATTCTAGGTTCTTTACCGCTCTGACAGCCCTTTTCTGCAGAGTAAAAATTTTGTTGGTTTTATTTTTATCAGTTCCGTGCCATGCTTCTATTCCGTATTGCAAGTATGGAGAAATGAGCGTTCGGTAGAGCATTTGTAAAGCTGTTTCAGGCAGAAAATTTTTAACTTTTTTAAGAATCCGATGGATTTTGATAATTTAGAACTAATATGAGTGATGTGCTCTTTGAAGGTCAGATGTTTACCTATTATGATGCCCAGAAACTTACATGAGTTGGTTTCTTCGATTTCACCTTCGCCAATTTTAATGCATGGGAGAGATACATCTTTCTTGTATGAGAAAGTAATATAATTTGTTTTATCGATATTTAGGCTTATTTTATTAGCTTTGAGCCACGATGAAACCTTGTGAAGTTCAGTATTTATACTCTCCACAATCATAGCAGGATTTTGGTTCGGAAGCGTACTGTCATCGGCAAAAAGTATGAATTTGAAGAATGATGTAGATTTTACAATATCATTGATAAAAATCAGAAACAAGAGAGGCCCGAGAACAGATCCTTGTGGAACTCCATGGCTAATTGTCTGTGGGTCTGATTTTGCGTCGTCAATGACAACGTATTGTTTCCGATTTGTTAGGTATGATCTGAACCAATCATGGGCAATCCCTCGAATGCCATAACAGTGTAGTTTCGATAATAGTATTTTATGGTCCACACAATCAAATGCTTTTCGGAAGTCAAGAAATACAGAGAAGACAGGCTTTCCTTCATCTATATTAGAATAGAGGAATTGTAAATGATTTAATATAGCCTGTGTTGTTGATTTTTTAGAGCGAAAACCGTATTGTTTATCGTAAAGAAATGATTTTTGTTCAAAATAAGAGTACACTTTTTTATACACAATCTTTTCGAATACTTTGCTAATAATTGGTAGAATGGAGATAGGTCGATAATTGTTTACACAGGTTTTTTCACCACTTTTAAAGATAGGGGTTACTCTAGCAACTTTGAGGGAGTTCGGGAAAGTGCCTAGTAAGAGAGACTGGTTAATAATATTTGATATCAGTGGGGCTACAATGTCAGCAATAACTTTAAGTACTTTAGTCGGAAACGTTTGTAACCCACTCGATTTATTTTTCATGTTGTTTATGCACGTAATTACATCGGAGGAGTTTGTAGGCGTAAAGAAAAAGGAGTTGGGTTCTCGAATATGATCCATAAATTCCAGGTGATCAGTAGGTTCACTTGGAATACCATCAGCTATTGTTTTCCCTACGTTTACGAAGAAGTTGTTAAAGAGATTAGCAATTTCTTTCTTCTCATGATATTTTACATTATCTTGAACAACATATTCAATTTTCTTTTTATCGGCATTATTCGGTTTACAGCAGGAGTTAAGGAGATGCCAAATCTTTTTAACGTCAGTTTTGAATTGAGTAAACTTGAGCGTAAAGTAGTTCTTTTTTGATGTTCTTATCTGGTTTGTTACATAGTTTCTAAATCGGTTATATGTTTCTCTAGATATTCGTCCTTCGCAAAGGAGGGCTAGGTACGCTTGACGTTTCTTTATATTTATCACGATGTCTCTGGTAATCCAGGGCTTATGTTTATTTTTCGGGGTAACTGTACGAGTTACAATTGGGCAACACTGATTGTATGCGGTCATTATAGTTTCAGTCAACTTTACTACTGCTTCATCAATGCTCGTAGTATTATTGTTTTGTTGAGAGATGTGCAATGTAGGCATTGATTCTTCTAGAACGGTGCGCATTTCTTCAAGATTTGATTCGTTTATTTTACGATATGAGTAAGTTTCAGCCCGTGCCTTGGTGCAAGCAATATAGACATTTTTCTTAATAAGAAAAACTGGGAAGTGATCTGATAAGTCAGAAGTAATTATTCCAGCAAGAAAATCACTAGGGTCTGTCATAAAGATATTGTCAAGCAGCGTAGCACACTCTGAGGTTATTCGTGTAGGCTTTGTAATGATCGGAAGGAAGGATTGAGACTGAAAGGTAGTTAGGAAATTAGAGATTGGTTCATGGCTTTCATGTTTCAGTAGATCATAATTGAAGTCACCGCATATTATTATGTCATTGTATAAGGGCCTGTTGAACTGAGAAATAATACGATTCAATTCATTCAGGAAGGATATAGGACAGGCTGTAGGAGGCCTATACACCGTTCCAAGCACAATGCGTTTACCATCTCTAAAAAGTTCTACGAAGAGTGATTCTATATGATCCTGATTCATGGTTGCACTTGCTATGGTTCTCGAGTCTATGTGGTTAGATATATATGTGCTGATGCCTCCGCCCCGCTGGTTTTTTCTTAGCGAATGGTAACTATGATAATTTTCAAATCGAATCATGTCTTTAGTCGAGTCATCTAGCCAGCTTTCGGTGAAGCTAATCACGTCTAGGTTATATTTAAGTTCAGTAATAGTACATTGTATCTCTTCCAATTTTGGATAGAGTGACCTACAGTTCCAACACAGGAGTGAGAAATCTCGGTCAGTTATTCGTATAGTTTCGTTGAATTCTGATATATTAGTATACCTACACTCTTGAGAGTCGTTTAGGTTTGGATATATTCTGTTCAAATGATTGAAATCTGGATCGATTTCCTCAAATATTACAGGGTGATCAGTCATTTAAAATAAGTAAAAGTAAGAATTAGGTACTATAGAGCTTAAGACGAAATACAGAGTCAAGCTTAAAGGGATATTTCAGTCTAAAAAGTAGCTTATTAAGTAAGAGAGAATAGAGTAAAAAAGAAAAATCTAGCGCGATTTCGTGAGTACACACAAACTCAGTCCATGAGCGAGTGATAATGGAGTTCAATATCACAACATTGGTGCAAACAGATTGCTAAGGGCGTTTTCGCAAGTTCACATACAACAGGTAATAAATTTCTAAAGATTATGACGACAATGATACAATCAGCTAATATGGTTTACGCGTAATAATAACTGTAGTGGTAAATAGAGAAGAATTCACAGTAACATTGGTTGGTGAAAAATTACTAATTGCGATGTTACAAAATGTGACACACAGTTGTCATAGATGTTTACACACACATCTATTATTTATTTGTTATAATATTGGAGTTCGATATCACTACATTGGTGCAAACAGATTGCTGAGGGCGTTTTCATAAGTTCACATACAAGAGGGAATAAGTTTTAAAGATTATGATGACAATGATACAATCAGCTAATATGGTTTACGCGTAATAATAACTGTAGTGGTAAATAAGGAAGAATTCACAGAAATATTGGTAAGTGAAAAATTGCTGATAGATTATAATGACAATGATATAATCAGATTATAAGAAGATTACAACGACAATGATATAATCAGATTATAAGAAGATTACAACGACAATGATATAATCAGCTAATATGGTTGTACGATGGCAGTGGAGGGCAGAAGCGATTATCAGATTATAAGAAGATTACAACGACAATGATATAATCAGCTAATATGGTTTACGCGTAATAATACTTAAGTGGTTAAGAAGAGGAAAAATTCACAGTAACATTGGGAGGTAAAAAATTGCTGATTGCGTTGTTTCAAAAGTTCACACACAGCTGTCATAAATGTTTACAAGCACATCTGTTATACACTTGTATAGATTCAGGTTGAACGAGCATCACGTTGAGGTTTACTGACATGATACCTAATTGAGGTTAAATTAATACGAAGTTGACATATTTAGGGGATGAAAATGAAATTGACTAATTTAGGGGATCACCTAGTCTAGGGAATTTAGGGGATCACCTAATGACAATGATATAATCAGCTAATATGGTTTACGCGTAATAAAAAAAACTTTAGTGGTAAAAAATGAAAAAAAAAATCACAGTAACATTGGGAGGTAAAAATTGCTGATTGCGTTGTTGCAAAAGTTCACATACACCTATCATAAATGTTTACAAACACATCTGTTAAACATTTGTATAGATTCAGGTTAAGCTAACATCAAGTTGAGGATAAGCTGATATGATATCTAATTGGGGTTAAACTAGCACGAAAACTGACAATCAAATTGAGGAGATCACCTAGTCTAGTCACCCATGACTTGTTTTGATGTCATATTGAGTTGTTGCATCAGGTATTGCTCGAGGTCATCTGGCGTGTTGATCTCGCGGCGTCTTGAATCTGGGTTTCCGGGGTTAAATATGAAAATGTTTCCATCCTGTGTTTTTGGGGTTCCAACTTTATCCGGGAATTTCCTTTTGGCCATCCTCAGAATGTACATGGCGTTAGCTCGTGAAGGTATGAGGTATTCATTTATGAAGAAGAACTTTGGTTTCTTTTCTCGGCAGGCGTTGAGAATTTCACGTTTTTTGTTGTAATCTTTTAGTTCAAATGCAATGTTTCTTTGATCTACGTTCCCAGTTACTGGTTTTTTCCCCATTCTTGTAGCTGACGTCATATCAGTGTCGGAGAGGTCAATGTTGATCTTGTCCTTCAGGAGTTTGCAGACTGTATCCTTACAGATTTCGTTTGCGTGAGATTGCGGTATTTCCCTTCCAGAAATGACGAGAGTACATTTTTTGTCTTCAATGTCTCGGCGTTGATTATTTTTTTCCAACTGGTCGAGGCGGGAGGTTAAGCTATCCATTTTCTTGTTCTGTTCATCGAGAATTTTTTTGTGTTCCGCTTCTTTTGTTCCAAATAGCGTTTTAAGGTGGCTTATTTCATTTTGCATTTTTTCAATATCACTATTAAATTTTGTCATCACTGAATCGAAGTATTTTATTAAGACAGAGACCACTTCTTTACCGCCTTTCGTTAGGCTAGACACATCAGGGTATTGACCAAATTTCGGTTGAAATTCGGTGCTGTTGTTGCTGCTGTTGTTGGTGCTGTTGTTGGTGCTGTTGCTGGTACTGCGTCGTTTGTTAGTCATCTTGAAGATTGAGGGAGTGCGGTCGTTGTGTAAACGAGGGTTGAATACTCTCACGCTTTTGAGGGAATATTATGCTTTTAGTTTGATTATTTTTATGTATGGGGTATTTAAATCACATTTGAATACTCAGGACGAGAGTGGGTACCCATTTAGGTTAGAGGTACATTCTTTCTAACAATAGGCACTTTGTTTCGGAGCGAGCGCCACACCCGTCCTCACACCACGGAGTCACTGAAGACACTGGTCGGATTCGTTATGACGCGCAAATGTTGCTGTGGCTCAATATAAGAGCAGAAGTGAATTTTTATGTATGATAAAGTCAATCTCAATGAGAACGTAACTCCGGTTTTTTCCCGGGAAATCGTGCGATCAATTTACTCACTATTTCACCTGTTGCGTCGTTTGAAAAAGTCTTGACTTACGTACAAAGAGGAAACAGAACAGTCTGTTTTTCAAGTAATAAGCTTTTTTATGATAGAGATGTCGCCTTTTTATGATAGAAGCTTTCACACCCTCGAGATTTTAGGCTACGAATGACTGAATTTATTATCCATGCAAATGTTAGGCAATTTTGTCATGCATGGAAAAGATCATTCAGCCCTACCAGCAGTAAGCTCCAGATCTATCAGTTGAGCTCACCCTAAGACATTTTTATTGTTAATACTCTTTCATAATTTACGAGCGTTGAGGCAAAAGATGACTAGAAGCAGCACTAAAATGATATTCCAGAGCATTAGTCTCTGCGCTGAGCGCTGGCGATATATCCACGTATCTGGCTGGTAGGCCTGCTCATTAGGAGGCCTAGGTAGGCTTAGGGTCGAAGGAAAGCCGTCCAGTCGCGATTCATCATAGCTCGCTCCACTGGGCAGGTACAAAACGCAGCTAAATGCTCGCCTCCAAGAAAAGCATCAAGACTTTTATCGTCTTACACTCGTTATGTTGAAATTCATGTCTGCAGATATAAGAAAACCCTTCATATTTTTCTATGAGTATACACGGGTAACGAGTGGGATTATCATTTCTGGCTGTATCCTATTTTTTTGCAAACATATCTGCGCTCAATATCTGTGAAAAGTAGTTCGTTTCGACGCTGTTTAGCCAGCAATGTTGATATAGTTGGTTGAGATACATTGAGCTTCTTCTTGTGTTTTATTTATAACAGTGTACAAGCATTTGACATTCACATGTTTCAAATCTCTCATTTTCTGAAAATCTTTCGACCAGTGAGCTTTATCGTGGAAACTCACGAGAACAAAAGAGGCAGTTTTCATGTCTCTATATTCATTCCACGCAGTAGAAATTATCATTCGCTTCGCTGAGCCGAGGAATTACATGTTTATTCAAATCATTAGAAATAAAACTCACAGAAGAAAATTTCATGCTTCAATGTAAAGTACGTTTCGCATAAATAGTGCAATTATGCAAAACACAAAGTTTTGATGTAGCAGATACGATGAAAAGATACGAGAGAGCTTCATGACGGTTCGATCACCTCACATCGCTTTTCTCTCAAATTAAAAATTACACAAAAATCTTTTCATCGCGCCTAAAACTCAGGCACTCTGTTGAATGAGAGTAAACATTTGTGATAGGCGTCAGAGCAAATTGTTGCCGTTTGTATACTTCATTATGTTCGCAGTGTTGTAAAATGGTTGTACATTCTTGGTCCAGGCAGCAGGGTAACTGGACGCGCTGATGTTCTCAGTTTCCAACTGCTGCGGTGACTCAACGCTCGAAGTTATCCGTATTCTGGTGAAATTTGCATTGCGCTGCAGTGCTGGGACAGGTTTGATTATCCGGTGAAATACAATGCAGCTCTGGAACAAGTTTAGTAATCTTAAAAAAATGTTCTAGAATGCTGTAACAGGTTTAATAATCCAGTATTATGCACTACAGTTCTGGAACTGGTTGTGCAATCCAGTAAAATTCATTGCAGTACTGGAACATGTTTAGTAATCCTACAAAGTGTACTACAGTACTGCAACAATGCTATAGCAATGCAAAAATACTACAGTACAGCGAAAGTACCGCAGTATTGCGACAAGTATAGTCTATCCTACAAAGCGCACTACGGTACTGCACGGATTTAATAATCCTACAAAGTGCACTGTGCACAGCTAAAGGCTCTGCAATCCTGTGGGAGGGAATTGTACGGCAGTAATATGCGTGGTGTATTGTCGCAGAGTGAACTTAATTACGAAACTATAAATTTCACACTGATTTCAGCAGCAAGGCAAGGCAAGTTCGAATGAACGATGTTTGTCATATTTTCATCCTAGAAAATATTGTTTATAAGGAATTGGCTTTTTGTTTTCACGCGCCTCATAAATTACGCCACCACGAGTTAATGAACACAAAATCGACTCTCTGGAAATAATTTCTACGTTTTAGCAGGAAAGGAACTCATTTCAACTCTTTTCATAGAAACCTTATGAATTTACAGAGCTTCAGCATTAACTAGAAGAATAATGAACTCGCAGCTTTTCAGTAAATTAATTAGTCGCACCGGTATTATGTAATATCGTTCTATTGGATTTTCCTGATTTTGTAGTAGCGTATATATTGCAATGCTCAAGCACCTCATCTACACCTTAAGGGTACAACAGTTGTTGTCGAAATGTAATGTGCAAAAAAGCCTACAATACACAAGCACCACAAGGGTACAACAGTCGTTGTCAGAGCGTACAGTACAAAAAGCCTACAATACACAAGCACCACAAGGGTACAACAGTTGTTGTCGAAATGAAATGTGCAAAAAAGCCTACAATACACAAGCACCACAAGGGTACAACAGTCGTTGTCAGAGCGTACAGTACAAAAAGCCTACAATACACAAGCACCACAAGGGTACAACAGTTGTTGTCGAAATGTAATGTGCAAAAAAGCCTACAATAAACAAGCACCACAAGAGTACAACAGTCCTTGTCAGAGCGTACAGTACAAAAAGCCTACAATACACAAGCACCACAAGGGTACAACAGTCGTTGTCAGAGCGTACAGTACAAAAAGCCTACAATACACAAGCATCACAAGGGTACAACAGTCGTGGTCAGAGCGTACAGTACAAAAAGCCTACAATACACAAGCACCACAAGGGTACAACAGTCGTTGTCAGAGCGTACAGTACAAAAAGCTTACAATACACAAGCACCACAAGGTTAAAACAGTCGTTGTCAGAGCGTACAGTACAAAAAGCCTACAATACACAAGCACCTCAAGGGTACAACAGTCGTTGTCAGAGCGTACAGAGCAAAAAAGCCTACAATACACAAGCACCTCAACTACACCTCAAAGGTATAAAAAGTGCCGTTCAAATCAAGCGCAAAAAGCCTAGAACGAGCGTGCAACATGCAAAGAGCTCTTAAACACGAAGGCATCCCAAAAAAAGGGACCTTGCAGCACGGAAAGTTCATAAAACACCAGTCAAAACAAGGCTCGGGCGACGAAGTTGCGTCAAACGCAAAGAGGTGCCGCAAAAATTCTGGATACACAAGGACAAAGCTGAAAACTAATTTGTTGAAAAACACGTTGAAATTCTGCAGCGTTGAGGTGGTGTAAGATGGAGAAGGAACGTTTCCTAGGAGGTAGAGATGTGGTTAGAATTTTGATTAAGATACTGTGAAACCCACTGGGCTTTGAAAGTGATATTAATGGGATGATTACAAATAGGACTGAAAAAACTCAAAAGTAAAACGTCGTGTGGGCTTAAATTTTTTTAATTGTATCAAGTATCATTTTCGACATTGTAGGTATATAAGAGAACCCAAATGGGAATCGAAATTGGACGTAATTATATGAAAACCGTGAAACGTATGTGCATGAACCAAGATAAAAAATATCAGTCTAACATCAATGCTGAAAAACGAGAGAGTGAAATGCAATCGAAATTCTGAGGAAAACATGCAATATTGATCATGTAGGAAAAAAAATGACAAATGATTGTATATAAGAGAGTGCCACCTACGTATATATTTTTTTAAATGAAGTCTTTTTATAGGGAGTTTCGTGAATAAAGTGGATTTCTCAGCTCCCTTGCTTAGATGCCTACTTGCACAACGGACGCAGTGCGAGTGACCGGCACCGACTTTAGACAAGAAAGAAGTTCTTGAAAACGTTGCTTCATTTAGTCAACGTAAATAATTATAGCACAAATTCAGTCCAAATTTAGCTGCGAGACTGAATTTGAAATATGTGTTGTGAACAATTTTTTGAATACTTTCTTTTTAGCATGACACGTAATTATCTGAAAGAGAAAATAGGATTTGAGGGTTGCATTTTGCCTAAAATCAGTCAACGCAAATTCTCAGCGTACATTTGTTTAAAAATTTTATGAGCAAGTTCCATGACATAAGTTGATCAGAAGCAATTTCTATGCCTTATCCGTTCGGAAAATCTTGTTTCAAATAAGTGCATGAAGTCCCATTGGTAACCAGTAAATATTTATACCAATTTCGGTGAACGGAATAACAGTTATATTTTTTGGGGGGCACCACATAACATAGCGGCTGCGACACCAAGATACGAGCGAGCAAAAATTGCTCTTAGGTTTTGTATATATGACAAAAATTATTATTCAGCCATGCAGATGAAACTAACTGAAGGGGAAGTTGGTTGCATGGGCTGCATAGAATTCTTTAATTGAAAAGGGAATTGGATAGCTCGGAGTTCCGGGAGGTTGCTGTCATTTCGAATAGATTCACTGCAGGGCGACTCACAGCGCTTGAATAATGCGACAGCGCTCCGCAGTCCTCGGAGGTGCGCGCCAATTGTCGCTAAAATTCGCCGCGGCCACGAAAAAGTTGTCGCTCGTAATGAGGTAATATATGGCAAAAGCGCACGCAGGAGCGGCGTAAATGATTTCATTTGTATTGAAACACGAGCACGTGTATCTTTAAAATACCCGAGCCGCTTCAATTATAGGTTTCGACTTAAAGTATTAATTTTTTTGACTTGATAAGAATTGTCTGACTTAGGTTATTTTTTTAATGTAAAAATTTTAACATTTCATGCTTAAATGAAGTAGGTGTGCAAAACAAAATTAGAATGCTGACCGCAAATGAAACGAAAAGTGCTGGTATAGCTTGAAACGGGACACAATGAGACAAAACATAAAGTCCTTTATCCACTAGTATAATGGGCCTAGCAAAAACACGTACACTTTCGAACGCAAATATTTGAATAAGGCTGAGCAATCCGAGTGTGCGCCCTAATTGAAAGGTTTCAAGGGAATACAGTATTAGACTACGAGAGTTAATTCAGGCTTAAGAATTGCTTGTATGCGGTTTTTCCGACGTGGTTTTAGCTTTGTTTCGCAAACACTAGCGAATTGAACGAACACAGAATTTTTCCATTGTACGGATGTGATTTTTTCATGCTATTGCGAGTTTTGAGAAAGGAACGACTGAGGCAATTCAACTTAATTCATATTTTGTCTACACGGTTTCAAATCTTTTTGACACCGTGCAGTCCTTACTAAAAAAGTGATGAAAAGCCAATGATCAATGGTGTTACAAAATTTAGTTTTTTAATATACCTCACAATTACAGCTGGGTGCATTTCCATAGTGCGAAAATTTACCCTTTCGGATGATTTCTTTTTTAATCTGCAACAATCAGGGCCGGGAACCTTATATTTTTCCTCATTATTAACGCAAACATTAATAAAATTTAATAGCTCTATCGGTATCTCCTCCAATGCATCACGTAATTGGCTTTCTGAAGATGGCTTCAGGCAATTATTTAAAATTCATTGAGACAAACGAACATGCACCTCGTTTTTGTTGAAAAAAATGTAACTTCTACAGATTACACTATACATTAAAGCCTTTTCCAGTTAAGATTGGAACAAATAACGAAGGAACATCCACGTTTATATAGAAATGATTCAACAAGTTAATTAAAAAAAAGAGTAGTGCCATATTAAAACAGAAAAAAACTGTGTGTATGTATGAATAGGGAATGCATATTTCCACGCTTTTCGCCCAATCATTTGTTTCTACTATTAACACGGTATTACGACACTCATACTGATAACATATCAACAAAGGATCTTTATGTGAAGACATTTTACAAACTCACGATATTTTTTGTATCTTCTTTGCCAAAAATAAATTGTTTTCAGAGTGGAGACGAGCATGTATGACAGCTACAGACAACGCAGTGTCCCTTCGAGAGAAAGACAAAAGAGCTTTTTCCAACAGAATATATCCCGAAAGACAGACCTGCTTCTCTGGAAGACGCAAGTTTCAAGTGCCTTCGAACCAAAAGTAGATGGAGTGTATTTCTGGGGATATTTACGAGTTCGCTACACTATTACAGTTGGTGCACACCAGACAGAATGACAGCGTACACCACAATAGTGCAGAGTGGTGCACACTAGACAAAATAACAGCTTACACCACAATAATGCAGAGTGGTGCACACCAGACAAAATAACAGCGTACACCACAACAGCACAGAGTGGTGCACATCACACAAAATAACAGCGTACACCACAACAGCACAGAGTGGTGCACATCACACAAAATAACAGCGTACACCACAACACCACAGAGTGGTGCACATCACACAAAATAACAGCGTACACCACAACACCACAGAGTGGTGTACATCACACAAAATAACAGCGTACACCACAACAGTGCAGAGTGGTCTAAATTATCCTTCAGTCAGAAGTTCAAGTCACTCAAAATGCCTTAATTTAAAATGGTACCGAAAACATGTCCCGTCTGAGTCAACAACTAAACCTTGTTTGTCTGCGAGACGAAAATAATTATTGTGGGAGTTTAATTTAGAAATGCGGGATTGTAGTGCTGAAACCCGAGGGTTTTTACGCACTGATGTTTGAGAAGAGCGAGCTGTCACACAGGTGGGTGAGAAGAGCGAGCTGTCACACAGGTGGGTGAGAAGAGCGAGCTGTCACACAGGTGGGTGAGAAGAGGGAGTTGTCACACAGGTGGGTGAGAAGAGGGAGTTGTCACACAGGTGGGTGAGAAGAGCGAGCTGTCATACAGGTGGGTGAGAAGAGCGAGCTGTCACACAGGTGGGTGAGAAGAGGGAGTTGTCACACAGGTGGGTGAGAAGAGCGAGCTGTCACACAGGTGGGTGAGAAGAGCGAGTTTTCACACAGGGGGATGAGAAGAGCGAGTTGTCACACAGGTGGGTGAGAAGAGCGAGTTTTCACACAGGTGGGTGAGAAGAGGGAGTTGTCACACATGTGGGTGAGAAGAGCGAGCTGTCACACAAGTGGGGAGAAGAGCGAGTTGTCTCACAGGGGGATGAGAAGAGCGAGTTGTCACACAGGTGGGGAGAAGAGGGAGTTGTCACACAGGTGGATTAGAAGAGCGAGTTGTCACACAGGTGGGTGAGAAGAGCGAGCTGTCAAACAGGTGGGTGGGAAAAGCGAGTTGTCACACAGGTGGGGAGAAGAGGGAGTTGTCACACAAGTGGGGAGAAGAGCGAGCTGTCACACAGGGGGGGGGGGGGGGGGAGATGAAATAATGTTTGCTCACAGCTATATAAACAAAAAACTTATGCATGAAAAATCCATCATTCCAAAAAATTGAACGCCACATTTTTGAGCTTCCCAAGAACTTGTTTTTATGCTTTTGAAAAGGAAAAGAATTTCAGTAAGATGATCAACGTGTAAAAGCGGCAGATTGCTGAGGCATTTATTCGACGTGTTGTAAAGTATTTGAATATTGGATTGGCTTCCATTAACTTCGTTGCTTTAATTAAAAATCAAATTGAGACGTTGATTTGCATCGTTTTTAAGAAAAACATGGTTAATGCCGTAGGCTGCTAAATTCGGGATGTTATGAATTCATATGATATGTTGAATTTCTTAGCAGAAATTTCATATTTTAGGGACTATGCACTGCAAAATCAAAGAGATGCGACTTGAAAAAAAGCTTATGAAACAAGGGGCTTCAAATATCGCAAGCGTACAAGCCTGTCTAGATTAATGAAGATCGTGTTCTCTAAATCCGTTTTTAAAATTAATTTAAAGGGCATTGAAACTTGTCACCTTTAATTAAAGAATAATAAAAATAAAAATTGAAGAGGCTCTGGCGAGGTAATTAAAAAATAGGCGAAAAATTGCCGCTGGGGCACGCGATCAGGAAATAAATGCCAAATTGCATCACAAATGTGTCATAAATGAAGATGATGCATTTTCGAGCTAACGCTCAGTCTACCCGCGAATCCGAAGTATTCTACGTATACTTAGTTCCCTGTGGGAGAAATTGGTTATCCCCAGGTAGACGCGCGTAACGAGCGCCTGCGGATGACAGCTTTAAAGAATATCCCCCCGGAAATGACTATCATCGTAATTCTAGCAGCGAGAGCCCGTCGGGGACAGGCGGACGCGGTGACGGCCGGGCGTCGCGGAGTTGATCTACAGTAGGAAGGGATCGTGATCTGTGATACTTTTGAGTGTCACTCGCCGGTTTTTGCGGCCGCATCGCCACCATAAATCCATCAAAGCAGACGGCGCGCAAGAAATGTAAGTGGAAATGTGCGTAAGAAATAGAATTCCTGTGACACAAGCACGCTTCTTTTCGGTGACTGACGAGCGAAGTAGCTGTTCATCGGTTTCTTGCTCAGTCTCACGGTCTAATTTATCGAGGGTGATAAAAAATTGATGATGGTTACTATGTGAGATTTGTTTGTTCCAAAACATTGGCAAACGTTTAAGCGTTCATCCCCTTTTTAATCTTCGTAGTTACTCTAGAATTTGGATGTCGCCGGAAGAAATTCACGTAAGAAGGAGAATTCATTAATCAAGTTGGTAATTATCAATTATCTGCACATAATTTTACCGCTTTACATACGCTTACTTTGCAGACACAAATTCAAGTCATGCACCAATTTTGATTTAGATAAAGAAAAATGTTTTATATTTTAATCTTCAGCTTAAGCGGTTGTGCCTAGCCAGACAATCTGCAGAAGCAAATAGTTCAAGAATTATATTATTCATGTAAAAAATATGAATAAATTCAGCTCATGTTTCCTCGCAGCGGGAATTAAACTGTCGTGATGTGCTTACTTGATAAACTAATTTCCGCAGCCGTGATCCTGTGCGACGTGTGGTAAAGGTGACGATTTATGAAACTATTTCTCAGCTTCTATCCTAGCTCATAGTAACGGCGATCTAGAACTATGCCAGGACTATCAGTCTAAGTTTTCTGTAATATTTTCTGAATAAATGCTTTTTATAAAAAAGGTTTTTTTCCTGAGTTAGAAGCCTATATCATAAGCAAAATATATTTTCAGTGAACAGTAGCTTATTAATTTTGCTCATTTCAGAATTAGGAATTTGAAATGTAGAAGAATGTTGCAGGTTTATCAAATTCATTGGCTTAATGTTTTTTCGAGAAGATTTCTTTGTAACGCTTTCAAATCGAAAAAGAAACTTCAAAATTCTCTCGCTTTAACCTTATTTTACGCAGGAGTTTGACATCATACCTGGGTGCCATCTCTCAAAACTTGGCTTCTAGAAAATAATCCGGCGAAACATACTTGAATGTTTCAAGAGCCAATGCAATTCAAATGAGATTGCAAAAAAAAACTAAAAACGAGCGTCGACACCGTGGGCCTTTAATAAAACTGAGACGATACGTCATGAACTGAACAGACGCTCTTTTGCAGTGACGGCGAGACACAGAGACGCTCGTGCGCACAATGTGCAGAACAGCTCGCCACTTTTCTCAGCAAGTTTCTGATTTGCGCACGGGAGCAGAAATGAAGTAAGGGGTTGATTGATTTATGAGTCTCGAGGTGGAGAGAAGAGCGGAAAGCTTTCCTGTAAATGCGTGGGAACCTGGAATTGTAAAAAGCGACGAAAATGAAACGCGTGGGGCAAAATTACTCATAGAGAAGGAAATTTTAGATCAAATGAGCTCGGAATGGTAGGAGTTAGTTCATGTGAAGGAAGTAGGCGACCGTTTTAGACATGAGAATTATATGTAGACAGCATTTAATCATGAGTAGCTGCGCGACGTCCACGCCGACTGGATGAGGCCTTGAACAACTTTTGTTTGAATCTTAGCCTAAAAGGATGTAAGAGAACTATAGCCAGGAGACAATAATATATTTTTTTTGAAAAAATTGCCACTGCCTAAAATGATGTAGAACTATAGCCAGGAGAATTTAATATATCTCTTTTGAAAAAAATTGCCACTGCCTAAAACGATGTAGGAGAACTATAGCCAGGAGACTATAATATATCTTTTTTGAAATAATTGCCACTGCCTAAAATGATGTAGGAGAACCATAGCCAGGAGACTTTAATATATCTCTTTTGAAAAAAATTGCCACTGCCTAAAACGATGTAGGAGAACTATAGCCAGGAGACCATAATATATCTTTTTTGAAAAAATTGCCACTGCCTAAAATGATGTAGGAGAACTATAGCTAGGAGACTATAATATCTCTTTTTTGAAAAAACTGCCACTGCCTAAAATTTTGTAGGAGAACTATAGCCAGGAGACTATAATATATCTTTTTGATTAAACTGCCACTGCCTAAAATGTTGTTGAACTAAAGCCAGGAGTCTATAATACATACATTTTTTTAATTACCGCTAGATCTCAAATTATTTTTATAGACCGAACACACGATGTCAGTTTAAAGAATAACCTCACCTTATTTACGCCCCGAGTCTTATTAGAGCCCCGAGAGGAACAGGAAATTATTCCTGTGATGGGAGCAGCATAGAGCACATGTTTAATGGTCGCCTCACGCACCATGAATAATAATGATAAGATGATGAGCTCAGGGTAATTAGTTCAGAATGCGCTCATCACAAAAGAGGGGAAGAAATAAGGCT